>JALGBA010000703.1:1200000-1800000 GCA_023970755.1 Azemiops feae | reverse complement strand
GGGGGGGGGGGGAGAGGAGGACTGTGGGGAAAATGAGTTTTCAGGTGAATGGAAGAGTTTAAGATAAATTGAGACGTAAAGAATGTGGCCTTGCAACACCTAACTCACAGCAGCCCATTGTGCGTTTTTAATCAGGACATTTCCATTGCAAGCCCTGAAACTCAAGGTGCAAATATTTCTCCTAACTAAAACGATTGTTCTTTGTAGATAACAGGCGGGCAGAAAGTAACCTGAGGCCCATGGCAAGAAGCAAATAACGGAGGCTCCCAGCAGTGTTTATTAGACGGTCCCTGCCGAGAAAGAAGGACGCTCAGATACATAGAGGAGAAAATGTTCCCACCTTTGGTTCCATGGTAGAAAAATGTTTACAATAAGAGGATGATTAAACCATCTGCTCCAGGCTCTTTCCTTGTTTTGATCTTTTTTTTTTTTTAATGGCTTCACAAACTTGCCTTAATTTGGGAAGGTTCATTAGAGAATTCTATTTTTTAATTTTTACTTGCTTGCTTGCTTTTATGCTGCCCATATAAGGCAACTATTTATGTTTGCTAAATTTTGTTTCTTTTAACTGTTCATCAACCTTTGCCAGAGAAACTTCTACTCTTTTGTCTCTTTTACAGTAATATTGATAAAATATTATTTGCAACATAAATTATCCGTTATGGTATTTTCGTCTTGTAATTGTAACAATATTTTTTTCTGTCTTCTATCCTCAGTTTACATGCCAATCGTTTCCCTAGCTTATTTGCAAATCCAAAATTATTTTGCTTTCCTTATTTCACATTTACATCGATTTCCCTTCATGTTAACTTGGACAATTGCTACTGTAGGAGTTTCATTCGTTGTGAAATAATTATCTTTACTGGGGATGTCTTTCATTCTTCTTTAATTTTTATCTCATCTAAAAGTGTTTGTATTTTCTCTTTGTTCTTTTTTTTTTTTTTTGAGCTTGCTATAATAAAACATAGAATAAAATATATAGCCGAGGGAAATGGGCAATTAAGAAATAGGAAATATAAGTAATATAATAAATTTGTGTATTATATGGTGTATTATTTGCCAAAGCACCTGAAGGCAGGACAAGAATGGAAATTAATGCATGGAAATTAATCAAGGAGAGAAGCAACCTGGAATTAAGGAGAAACTTCCTAACAGTGAGGACAATTAATCAGTGGAACGGAAGTTGCCTTCTGAAGTTGTGGGTGGTCCGTCACTGGAGGTTTTTAAGAAGAGACTGGACAGCCATTTGTCTGGAGTGGTAGAGGGTTTCCTGCTTGAGCAGGGGGCTGGACTAGAAGACCTCCAAGGTCCCTTCCAACTCGTTAAGTCTATATTCTGACAAAGTGGGGAATTTGTGGCAAGGGATATACAAAACACAGATTTCTCTGCCTTGAGTTGGGACAGAAGCAGGGAGGGAGTGGTGGGGAGGGAGCAGAGAGGAAGGGAGGGCAAGGAGCAGGGAAGCAGGAGGAGCAGGGAACTCCAGATTAGGATAGACAAGAAAAGGGGCTACTAAAACCAAATTCAATTCTCTTAAGGCCAGATGCATTACATCCCAGGATACTGAAGGAAGTATCAAGAGATGGTTGCATAGCCATTCTCCCTGATCCCGAGAAGGACTCCTAGAGGCTTGGGGAGGCCCCAGAAGACTGAAGGAGAGCAAATGCCACGTTCAAAATGGTGAGGAATAGAATGCAGCCTTGTCTACTTGACATCTGTACTAAGCAAGGTCCTGCAACTGATCATCAAGCAGTGTGGTTGTAAGCAAAGTGTGGTTCCATGTTTCCAGGAAGTCAGGATGTGTAGCTTGCAAACAACACAGGCCCGGCTGGCCTCAATCTCGTTTGAAAGAGTTACTATATCAGTAGACAACCCCGGAGTAGGTCTGCTTTCAACGGAGAAGTTGACTGTGGACTGTCTGCTAGGTTCTGGCTGTCCCAGGTCTAAAAGGAAGGAGGCAAATTGGGGTGAGCTCAGAGGGAGGAAACAAGGCCGGAGGACCTGGATATGGTTCGGCTTGCAGGTGAGATGATTCTCCCTTGGCCCAGAGGGCAGGACCAGAGCCATTGAGTTCAAACCTAAGGAAGGAGGTTCAGGCTAGATAACCAGGAGGAATTCATTTATTTATTAACATTTATGAAAGATGTTTATGAGGCTGTCTGACCCCAAGTGACTCTTAGTAACAGTAGAAATAAACAGAAGAAAGGAAAACCAATCGCTCAGCAAAGGCGTTGCTTAATTCAGAAGGAACACTGCACACTCTCTACAACCACTAGACCCTGCCACAGCCACCTCCCCCCCCATCCTAACCCAAAGCTTGGGGAGAAAAACAGAACTTAAGGGTTTGTCTAGAGAAGAGTGGGATAGGAACCTTTGGGGCTTCTCCAGGGCAGGGGAGTGGCAGAGAAGGCCCCTTCCTGGATCCCAGCAATGGCCGTTTTATGGATGGGACCAGGAGCATCTCAGTTCCACTTAACAACCAAGGCAGGCAGAAACCATGGGAGACAGGCAGCCCCTTTCACAGGAGCCAGGGCTTGTGCCAGGGCTCTAGACGTGGCAACCCAGCGCTGGAAACTTCCTGTCTCGGAAGACAGCAAGAGAGCAGCACAGGCTGCCCCCCCCCCCCAGGCAGAACATCCTGCTTGATTAGAGACCTTCAAAGAGAGGCCCGATGGTCCTCTACACTACAGGATTGAATGAGGTGACTTCTAAGGTCCACTCCAACTCTATGATTCAGACTTCTTCTCTGTGGAAAATATTCCGGGCACCATTTGCATTTTAGGAAGAACACTGGCAAGGTGGAGCTTTCAAGAGAAAGCTGTGGAAGAGACTGCCTGTTCTGTTTCAAGCAAAGATGGGTGCTGTTGCTTGATACAGGCAGATAAACTCCACGGAAAGGGTTTCATGCAGATTACTTTAATTCATCAGGCATTCTCTAAACATTAACTCACAGTTACTGGAGAGATGCTTCTGAAGCACATTTCATAATCTGAACCCAACACGTAGGTGAAAAGAGGTAGTCTCTTCCATGTTAAAGGAGCAAACAGCTCCCATGGCTGGAATTCATAAAAAACCGGCTGGCCTGCAAGTAGCCAGTAATCCCCGGTAGCCAACCAGAAGTCCCTCCCAGTGGCCAATCCGAAGCACAGATATGACCAGGTAACTTAAACTACATTACCCAAAAGGCTATCCCTTAAGGGGACAGTTCTTAATTCCTAAAATAGCTATTTACTCTGACCAGCACACTGCCTAGGACAGGAGCCAAGGGATGCTCTGTCCTGGGAGAGGTTGAAGAGGAGGGATTACTGCAGAAGTAGACTCCTGCGCTGGGCAGCGGGTTGGACTAGTCACTAGATGGTCTCCAAGACCTTCCAATCCATACCTTCTTTGTCATACCCGGAGGATGTGGGAAAGGCTACCTTGCTCAAATGGAGCTGCTTAATCCCAATGCCTGCAGGGCAGGACCAGAAGGGGCCCGAGCCAGGGGTGGGAGACGCAGGCTTCTTTTGCCAAAGGCTGTGGAAGTCCTTCTGCACTGCAACAGCAAAGTCCTACTTGGGGCTTGGCATATGATGGCTGCCAGCTGATTGGTTCGACAACCCTCCTTTGCCCAATTTGCTTGCTCTGGTGAGGCCGGGGGCACTACCATCCATCTGGAGCCCAGGCACCCAATGCTCAGAAAGTGACCTGGGTGCTGCTCCCTCTCTGCCAGGAATTCAGTGGCTGCCAGCTTTCTTCAAAGAGCTACAGAGCACCGGTCAGCCCTTCCCCTGTCTCTAATTGTGTGTGTGGGGTGCCGAATGCACTCATTTGTCTACTCCCCTCTTTCCCCCTCCCATGAGCCAGGGCTGTTGCCATCCTGGGTCTGAGGTAGCCTCCCAGAGGGGGATCAATCACAGGCAAGAGACTGGCTGGGGGATGTCCAGATTCTGGGACTATCCTGGACAGCTTGACTGTCCCAACTCTCCTGTTTCTCCAGGTGCCCAGAGCTGCCCATTTGGCCTCCCATGAGGTGGCCTGCTGGGTAAAATACCCCTGCCAACAGGCAAGGGCCTCCAGCCGATGTCAGCCAACTCCGAGGAGAGAGCCAGGCCTTTCGGCTGGGGGAATTTGGAAGGCTAATAAGAAACTGTTTCAGAGGCTTGGGAGTCTGCGGCGCGCGTGGGTGTGTCTCTGTGTTGTGCCTCTCTTCTCTCCTGGAAACCCCACCGAGGCATCTGCTCTCCTCCTGCTCCAGAAAATTTCAGCCAGGGCGCTTTATTCAGAGCCAACTTTCCTCCGTCGGAGCCATCCAGGGCTCTGCACCCAACATTCCCTCTCGGCACGGCTGGAGACGGCTGGGAGGAGGGCGGGCGCCTGGCAGGAGGAGCTGCCCAGTGCCGTCCGAGACCCAGTCCAGGTGGCACGCAGCCTCCGGACTCCGACGGGGAATCCTCCCCCCCCCCCGGGCAGAGGGGACGAGAGGCACCATTTCCCCACCGTTTCCCCCCACGGCCCCTCTTGGCATCCTCCGGGACAGCCCGCCTTCCTCCCCCGCGGGGCGGGAGCTGCTTGCACGCTTTCCTCCGCTCCGCCGAGGCCTCGGGCGGCCGGCCGGCCTCAGATCCCGTTCGCGGCGCTGCGGCGGGGCGCTCGCTGCCTTCCTTCCCCAGTCGGTGGGGTCGGCGTACCGCCCTGCAGTGGGGGGCGAATCTGGCCGGGGGAGTCTCTGTCTGCCGGCCGAAGAGCCGCGGGGCAGGCAGGGCGGTCGCGAAATGGTCCGGCGGCGGCCAGACGGCTGCTCCGCTGCCGGCCCCGCCGCGAGCTTGCCTGAAGCCCCGGGGCCTTCTGTGAAGCTCGGAGACGCCGGCCGGCCTGCCTCTCCTCTGCGGAAGCAACGCCGGCCGGGGCGGCGGCCAAAGGCAACGGCGCCGCGGACGGCCCCCTCGCCCGGGCTGCTGGTGCCCGAGGAAGCCGAGGGAGGCGCCAGGGGGCGCTGCCCGCCCACCTCTCCTCCTGGCGCGGGCAACGCATCCGGAGGGAGGGGAGGGTGGGCGGCTGGGGCGGCCTCTCCGGGGGGAGCGCGGGACAGCCCGCCCCGCAGAGGGATCCGGCGGCGGCGGTCGCGGAGGAGCCGAGTCGAGTCGAGCCGAGCGGGCGAGCGGGCGAGCGGGCGAGCGCATTCCTTCAGCCGCCGCCGGCAGCCCCCATGGCCTCGCCGCCCACGCCGCTGCCGGCGCTGCTGCTGCTGCTGCTGCTGGCCGCCTCGGCAACTCTCGCGCCCTGCGCCGCCCTGCCGCCCGGAGCCAACGGTAGCGCGCCGGCCCCGACCGTCCTGACGGTGGCCATGGTGCTGCCCAAGGACAACCCCAACTACCCGTGGTCGCTGCCGCGCGTGGGCCCCGCCGTGGACCTGGCCCTGGAGGCGCTAGAGCCGGCGCTGCGGGCCGCCGGGCTGGCGGTGCAGAAGGTGGTCGCCACTTCCGAGCTGAACGGCGCCTGCTCGGAGTCGGTGGCGCCGCTCAAGGCCGTGGACCTGAAGCTGTACCACAACCCGGACGTGCTGCTGGGGCCGGGCTGCGTGTACCCGGCGGCCGCCGTGGGCCGCTTCGCCTCGCACTGGAGCCTGCCGCTGCTCACCGCCGGCGCCGTGGCCGCCGACTTCAGCCGCAAGCAGGAGCACTTCAGCACCATGGTGCGGGTCGGCCCGACCGCCCCCAAGCTGGGCGTCTTCGTGGCCCACCTGCACGGCCACTTCAACTGGAGCTCGCGCGCCGCCCTGCTCTACGTGGACCGCAAGACCGACGACCGGCCCTTCTACTTCACCATCGAGGGCGTCTACGAAGAGCTGCGCCGCGCCAGCCTGATCGTCGGCTACCACATCTACGCGCCCCGCGACAACGGCAGCGCCGCCGGCGACGAAGCGGGGGGCCCGGACGCGGCCGTCCAGTTCATCCGGGCTAACGGGCGAGGTGAGAGTCGGGACGGAAGCGGGGCGGGGGCGGCACCGGCGGCGATGACTTGCCCAGCCCCAGCGCCCGGAGCGCAGCCCGATGGCGGGTGGGGCTCGCCATTCCTCCTCCCGCCGAGAGCTCGACCTCTGTGCCAGCCGCGGGGCCGGCTGGGGAGGGCGCGGGTCCTCCTGCCGAAGGCCCGGACCTTCCCCGACGGGGCTCGGGAGGCAGGCGGCCCGCGGGCGGAGGGGCCGAGGCGGGGGCGAGGCCGGGAACGGGGAGGGGCCGGGCAGCCAACAGCCGGACGGCGCCAGCTCTTCTCTGCGCGTCGCCGCCCGGCCCCGGAGGCATTTATCGATCCGTCGGCCTGCTGCAGCTGCGCCCCTCCATCTTGGCGGCGGCTGCCTCTGGAGCTGCTTTGTCATTGGGGCGGGCAGGAAACCGCCGGGGACGGCCCGATGTAAGATCCAGATGCCGCCGTCACGGCTGCCTGCCTGCTCGACCGCCCCCGTCTTTCCGGGAGGAGGCCTGGACGGGCTCGCCGCCGGCGGATCTGGGGGTCAGCCGAAAGGCAGAGGCTCTGGACCGGGTGGCCGTCGGGTCCGTAGCGCTGCAGACTGGCGAGGCCCCCGGCAGCGTCGGGGTTATAATGCCCCCGAAAGGCTGGGGAAGGCGAGCAGGGAGGCGCGGTTGGTGACCCCAGCGGCTGGGGGGGGGGCTTCAGACTGCTCCGTAAGCGCCGTCTTCTATCAGAAATAGGAATCTTCCTCGAGGTGGATCTGCGGACAAGGGACCAGCAGGGTCCGGAGCCCCCCCCCCCCGGGAGGTTGCCCTGCTGAAAAATGGTGGCAACAGAAGCCATTTGCAAGAAGGACGAGGGAGCTGTTGATTTAAATCCCGGCTTTTTTATTTTTATAAATAACTCGGGGTGGTGAACATATCCAACAAACTTTCCTTTTCCCATTTTTCCGCACAACAACCCTGTGATGTGGGTTGTCAAGAGAGAGAGGAGGGAAGAAGGAGGCTAGGTCGCAATGCTACAGTTACAGAAAACCCACAACTTTAACATTGCCACCTAACCTCCCCCTTCCCATTCCCCACTAGCATGGCACATCTTTGTTACCCCGCAACAGGGGCCTTTCCACTCTAACCCAGCAACTTCCACCTTCGGCGCCGGAACACCCAATTTCCCCTCATCTTGTTTGGAGAGTCCATCCAGCAGCAGTTTTCCTTCTGCCAGCTGTTCCAGCGTTTTTACTTCTTTCCCAAGATGCCACATTCCTAACGTCTGATTGCTGTTCTACTACAGTAATCCTCTCAGTCTGTGGTCAAAAACTGCCGAATCTGTTGTGCTTCCAGATTTTACCTTCATTTGGTCCACAAGTTTGCAGTTGGGCACCTGTGCTTTCCTACCTGAAACAGAGAGGCTTTCCCCAAGCAGATGCACGCCCAACGGCCCCTGCCCTCTCGCCCGCTCTTGTATCCTTGGCCTTGCCCCGCCCCATCCACTAGCAGTTCTCTAGCCGAAACCTCTTTCAGATTAACTCAACATCTCCCAAAGGTGATCAGCGTTCACTAAAGTGTAACTCTAACCAACTCAAGGACATTATGTGAGTGTGAAAATAGACCCATACATACCCACAACATACATAACCTCACTTCCTCCTTTCTGATGTGTTTAGCCCTTTTGGTCTAAGTTCCCTGCAGATAGATGTTCATTACTTCATAAGGTCGAGTCGGCTTCCTTTGGCTGCACTATATCCTCTCCTTTTTCCTCACAGTTTCACAGACCCACATTCCTTTCTTTTCTTAGTCTGTGTGTCCTTTGCCATTCCCCCCCCCTTCCATCCCGAGTCGTCCGAGGGCTTCTTCTGATGGGCCCATCAATGTTGGCTTCTGCTGCCCATTGTGGCTTCGGTCAACCAGGGCTTTACATGACCCTGGTTAGTAACAAAGAGGAAGTGTAGACTAGGTAACCAGCCTTAGTGGCATCCAGGCCACAGGCCCAAATTGAGTCCATTGTGACATGTGCACCCGAGCCCACTTTTACCCCAAATGTGCTCATGTTATCCTAGGCAACCCAAGGTCTGTAACAAGCGAAGATAGATTACCTACATCTTAGCAGCTTGGAGGAAAGTGACCTTACCAACAGTACGGTACCTGAAGTGAGCTGATATGAATTTCTTCACACATTTAAAGGGTCATGTCATGGGTCATCGGTATTTGCAGAACATACTGACCCTGGGGACGGAACTATACAGTACCAGACTGAAGTGACCAATAGAAAACGTACAAATTAAGGAGTTCCAGGAAACGGCAGCTTAGCTTAACAACTCAAACAGCCCCAGGATTCTGTGTTCAGAAAGGCAGGTGTTGGAAAGCATCCAGGACAGAACAAATAAGCATGTGGAAGAAGACCGGTGCCCAAGATCCTCCCCAGAATGTGTTTCACATGGCTTCTGAATTGTCATCTGGGTCGACTCATGTGCCAATCTTGGATCACCTCAGTTCATCAAGTGATGAAGTAAAAAAAAAGTTTCTCTCAACATATAAATAACAAAAGAAAAGTCAAGGAAACTGTCACTCCATTTAGGAGAGAAGATGGCAAGGAAGTAACAGGCAGTAGAGAGAAAGCAGAGCTGCTTAACTCATTCTTTGCATAGGTCTCTACGCAAAAAGAAACTATAGCCCAACCTACCAAAAACCTAACTGTAAAAGACAGACTAGAAATAAAAATTAAA
Source organism: Azemiops feae (assembly GCA_023970755.1). Taxonomy (NCBI): domain Eukaryota; kingdom Metazoa; phylum Chordata; class Lepidosauria; order Squamata; family Viperidae; genus Azemiops; species Azemiops feae. The sequence continues at coordinate 1,791,326 of JALGBA010000703.1, read as the reverse complement.
ATAAGCAAGAAAACGGTGAGAGAATACCTGTCTGAGCTTGACGAATATAAATCACTTGATGGTTTACATCCCAGAGTTCTGAAGGAGCTGGCAGATGTTATCTCAGAATCACTGTACCATATCTTTCAACAATCTTGGAGCACCAGGGAACTACCAGAGGATTGGAAAAGAGGTGATGTGGTTCCCATCTTCAAAAAAGGGAAAAAAAACAGACCCAAGAAACAACAGACCAATTAGCCTAATATCAGTACCTGGGAAGATACTGGAAAAGATCATCAAAAAACAGATCTGCAAACATTTAGAAACAAATAAATTTATAATTAGTAACCAGCACAGGTTTGTTAAAAACAGATCCTGCCAAACCAATCTTATTTCATTCTTAGACAGAGTGACTAAATTAGTAGACCAGCAAAATGCTGTGGACATAATATAGTTAGACTACAGCAAGACATTTGACTAAGTAGACGACAACCTACCTCTGGGGAAACTAGAAAAATGTGGGATAGACAGCATCACCACCAGATGGATTTGTAACTGGCTGACAAACCATACTCAATGAGTTGTCCTTATTGGTACTACATCTACATGGAGGGAAATAAGCAGTGGGCTACCACAAGTTTCCTTCTTAGGCCCAGTACTCTTCAATATCTTCATAAATGACTTGGATGAAGGAATAGAGGTGAAATCAAATTTGCAGATGACACTAAGCTGGCAGAAATAGCCAACACCCCAGAAGACAAGCTCAGGATCCAAAAAAATCTTGACAGTTGAACAATGGGCCCTATCCAACAAAATGAAATTTAATGTGGAGAAAAGCAAGGTTTTACTCTTAGGGGGAAAAACAAAAGTACAAGTACAGATTAGGCGAAATCTGGCTTAAAAACAGTAACTGTGAGAGGGACCTTGGAGTCCCAGTGAACAATCGCTTAAATATGAGCCAGCTGTGTGCGGCAGTAGCCAAAAAAACTAATACAGTCCTTGGTTATATAATCAGAGGCATAGAATCAAAATCACATGAAGTATTAGTACCATTTTATAAAGCCTTAGTAAGGCCACACCTGGAATGCTGCATCCAGTTTTGGCCACCACATTACAAAAGAGATGTTGAGACTTAAAAAAAAAAAAGTGCAAAGAAGAGTAACTAAGAAGATTAAAGGCCTGGAGACTAAAACATATGAAGGAACGGTTGCAGGATTTGGGAATGGCCAGTCTAAAGAAAAGAAGGACTAGGGGGGACATGCTAGCAGTGTTCCAGTATTTGAGAGGCTGCCACAAGGAGGAGGGGGTCAATTTATTTTCCAAAGCGCTAGAAGGCAAGACAAGAAACAATGGGTGCAAACTAATCAAGGAGAGAAGCAATGTGGAATTAAGGAGAAACTTCCTAACAGAGAGGACAATTACCCAGTGGAACAGCTTGCCTTCAGAAGCTGGGGGTGCTCCATCACTGGAGGTTTTTAAGAAGAGACTGGACAGACACTTGTCTGAAATGGTATAGGGAATTAGTTGTTTAGCAGAATGATGGCATGTCTAGTTGTCTAGATGGCATGTCTAGTTGTTTTGGCGTGCAATGCCCTATAGCGACATCCTGAGGGGAGGAGTTGAAACATTCGATGTCCAGGATGCGAGGGGTCTGTAGACTCTTTCTGGCTTGTGCATTATACAGGTCCTCAATGGAAGGCAGGTTGGTAGCAATTGGGGTTTTTTTTTTTTTTTTTGGGCGATCTAACTGAGTTGAAGTCTGTGTCTGTCTTGTTTGGTTGCAGTTCCAAACCAGACAGTTATAGAGGTGCAAATGACAGGCTCAATAATTCCTTTGTAGAACTGCATCGGCAGCTCGTTGGGCAGTCTGAGCTTTCTGAGTTGGCACAGGAAGAACATTCTTTGTTGTGTTTTTTCGATGTCGTTTTTGATGTTAGATGTCCATTTTAAATCTTGAGATATTATAGCACCTAAAAACTTGAAGGTCTCTACAGTTGATACTGTGCTGTGTAGTATTGTAAGAGGTGGTAGAATAGGAGGGTTTCTCCTAAAATCTACTATCATTTCTACAGTTTGAGTTATGTTTAATTCAAGATTGTTCGGTCAGGGGTAGGCAACCTTGGCTCTTTTATGACTGGTGGACTTCAACTCCCAGAATTCCTGAGCCAGCATGGCTCAGCTTGGAAACCTCTCCCTTTCCCCTCAGCATGGCTGGCTCAGGAATTCTGGGAGTTGAAGTCCACGAGTCATAAAAGAGCCAAGGTTGCCTACCCCTGTAAGTTAGTTGTTCAACCTCCTGTCTGTATGCCAATTCTTCGTTGTCTCGAATGAGACCAGTCATCTGCAAACTTCATTTTTTGAGTGCATCTCAAAAAAGGGATCTTTTGAGATGCAGTCATTGGTATAGAGACAGAAGAGGAGAGAGCACACAGCCATGGGAGGGGGGGGGCTGTGCTAATTGTGCTGGTATGTGTTGTGATTTTGCCTAGCTTCACTATAACTTGTTGCTTGTTATCTTACAAATTATATTGTTTTATTTAGTGTCCTAGTATGATTTATGTCGATTGGTTATTTCAGTATCCTACGACTATCACTAGGTGTTGCAGCTTAGGATGAATGTATTTTTTTCAACGACTATGACCATGATTTATCACTCATTGCTTGTATGTACAGTGAGAGCACCGGAGACAAATTCCTTATGTGTCCAATCAGACTTGGCCAATAAAGAATTCTATTCTAGTTAAAAAAAAACAAAAAGACCTCCAAGGTCCTTTCCAGCTCTATTCTGACTGAAGCACTCAAGGCCCACCTGAGCACAGCGCACAAAGGCAGCTTCTCAGTGGTTCGCTGGCTGGATGAAGGGGGGGAAACCAGGCTGGGATTCTCTGCCTGCGGCGCCTCAGACTTCCGTTAGCTCGGTTGGACGGGGGGGGGGGTCCTCCCCAGGCCCTTATGTCAACCGCCGGGGCCTCCCAGGGGCTGCACGAATCCTTGGGAGCTGCAAGAGCCAGCAGAGAACCGAATTAATTGGCAGCCCCAAATCGTTGAGGGAGGACCAACCAAGCCGGGGGAGGGGAACGGGCCTGCCCGGCCAGGAGAGGCCTTTTGGAATTGGAGTGGAGCTTAATGGAAACAGTGACCTAGTGTGCGGCTGTGGCAAAGAGACAACACTGCCAACATCACACTGTGCTTTTATACAACGCGTGGGGTGTGGGGCGCCCTTAGAAGGTTGTGTACAGTTCTACTCCACACAGCGGGGGAAATGAAGGAAGGCAAGCAGGAGCTACCAGCTCCAGCCAGGCCCTGGGCGCACCTGGGGCTCAGGCAGAGGCTAAGAGTAGGATTCTGCCAACTTCTAGACAAGCTTGTATTACTGCTCAAAATGTGACAAATGTGCAGGGGAGGGGGGTGATAGCAAAGACGGGGGGAGAGGGGGGGGAGGCTGATCGGTGGAAGATGCATTTGAAATGGCTTTCCAGTGGGGTTGGGTGAAGTCATGGCCCTCCAGGGTTCCTGGTAGCAGCTGCTGGGCTGCTCGGGCAGATCCCCTCCCCCTCTGCTGATCAAGGGAGCTTGACGTAGCCCCTCCCTGTCCATTTCACAAAGGGAACTGGGGGTTTCTGGGATGTCTTCGTCCTTGAGGTGTTTGATGTCTCCTGGCTGGGAGCTGCTGAACACCAAGAGCTGGAAGGGGCCTTGGAGGTCTTCTAGTTCAACCCCCTGCTCAAGAAGGAGACCCTATACCAGGGGTAGGCAACCTTGGCTCTTTTATGACTCGTGGACTTCAGTTCCCAGAATTCCTGAGCCAGCATGGAAACCTCTCCCTTTTCCCTCAGCGTGGCTGGCTCAGGAATTCTGGGAGTTGAAGTCCACAAGTCATAAAAGAGCCATGGTTGCCTACCCCTGCCCTATACCAAGAGCCGTCACTCTCTCTGCCCATCCCTGCCTCACAAATGGAGCCAGGGAGGAAGAGAACATGGTCTGGCAGCATCTCAAGCACCTTCTCTTCACTCTGTGGGCAGAATCCAGGCTCAGGGCTGCAGGCCACAAGTGGGGAGAGGAGCAAGCATGGACCTGACTCCCCATTCCCAGCCCCTGAGCTGATGAAGGAGGGCAGAGCCTCGTCTTTCAGCTCCAGGGCTTCTCCTTTTCTGCCTTGATTGATGTGTGGCTAGGCGGAAGGGAGATGGCCAACGGGAGGCTGAATAGGAGCAAATTCCAAAATGGCCCAGCTACCAGGCCTAAAGAGGAAGGATTTAGCCTGCAGGAGAACTGGGGCTGGAGGCCTCTGAAGTATTCCCACCAAGAAGAGGGACAACTTCTCTACTGCCCAGAGGCCAGAAGCCATGAGTCAAGACTGCAAGGAAGAAAGTTGAAGCGAATCATCAGGAGGAACGTAGGAAGGATTAGTAGCCAGGGGAACAGACTGCCACATGAGTGGCGAGTTCTTCATTAGAGGTCTTCAGACAGATGCTGGGTGGCCATCTCTGAGACCTCCTGATCTGAGCAGAGGTTTGGGTTCTATGACTGAGGTTATAGGGTGATTTCATAACTCCCGAGTTCTTTCAAGCAGCTGAGTCCAGGAACTGGAGCCCATTCATATCCTGGATCTGAATCTTGGACCTGAGAAGCCATCAGCAGCAAAATGGCTGAGCATCCTTCAGGCCACTTGAGTGGTCTCCGGCACAGGAGTCAGAGCAGCCGAGCTCAGGGAAAGACGGAGATTCCCCTCTCCTCCCCAGCACTAGGAAAGCTCCCTAGACACCTGATCCAGAAGAGGCCCTTCACGTGGGAAAGACTGGCCTTGCAGGACCCGGGCAGGGAGCAGCAGTAGGAGCCCAAGTTAGGGCAAATAACCAATGACCATGGAGAGCTTTGAAGCTGTTCACTGATTTGTAACCACGCGATGCGCTCTTAAAGGAGAAGGCAAACGTTTATAGCCAAGCGAGCAATTTATTATTATTGGCTTACACACAAGGCATCACCTTTTTCCCGCCTTCCTTATTAGAAACGAACAATAGCTCCAGGAGAAGAACCCAGTCCTACTTTGGCCAGACATCGTTCGCTTGCTTCTTTCTCTGGGAATTTGCATAGAGCGGCTTCTTCCAACCCTGGGAGAGCCGGTGCTCCTTATTGTGGTGCCATCTCTGCTCTGCGAAGCTTATTCTGCTGTGCACCTGAAAGAGGCCGTTCCTCACTTCTGCTGAGGGCTGCCAATTGAGAGGGGGGGGGGAGTTCATGGAGGCCAGCCTGGTTCAGCCCAGCTCACAGCTGCACTCAGAGCCGCTGGCCCCCGTCACAAGCTTTTCCTGAATACGTGATCTGCCCGAGGGAACAAAGATGGCATGGCGAAGGGTGCCGGTGGCAAGATGGACTCCCCAGCTTTGCATTCGGTCAGGAACTTCCCTTGCCGACTGAAGCCGGCTCGCTTCACACATTTAGGATGTTGGCTTAGCTATCCAAGATGGCTCCCTCTGGAGCAGCAGGTCAAAAGTCCCTGGCTTGGATCCAGATCCTCCCTGTGGTTTGATAGCTCAGACTTGACCTCACACCCTTCCTCCTCACAGCCATTTGACTCTTCTGCTGCTCTGGCAGACGCTTCGTTTCCTTTTTCTGAAATCTCCCTCTGATTGTGAGGGAGGCTGGCTGGCTCAGTCGACTAAGGTAGCGAAGTCCAGAGCGGAAGCTGGATTCAGCCAGAGGCCCTTTCCTCGCCTTCACCCATTGCGCGAAACCACAACACGAGCGGCTTGCCGTGGGCTTCCTTTATTGTGAGAAAGTAGTCACGCTTTGCAAGCCGTGGTTTTGAAGTATAAACTAGGAAAACAGGTTGTTCAGATAATTTAACAAAAACTGGAGTTTAGTGCATGCCAAATAATTGCTGGCTCTCCCCTTGTTTCTCCTTATTTCAGCCAGAACTGACGACTAGGCAGCTGTTTCATTTATGCTACTTCCGCACATTCAGATCTACTAAAGTGAATTTGCCCATGCAGGCTTGGGTGCCCATTTCCTGGCAGGACTTTCCCCACTTCTTCTTCAGATGCAACTCGAGAGTTGGCATTTCTCTCCCGGTGCTTCCAGAGACGGTGCCTCCCGTGCACAGTATGTCTTTCTCCCAGGTGCAGCTGTTAGAAACGCGATTAAAACACTAACAAAATTGGATTGGTAAGAAAAGAGTTTATTCTACAAAAAAAAAAATGGAAAAAGCAGTTTGCAAAGTGCGGTGGATCTCTTAAGACACTTCCAACAGGAAGTTCTAAATTAGAGACCACACCCAATGGTCCAGAATCAAAGCATTATATACATTTCTATCGCGACGCTCCCATTCCCCTCCCCTTCAGTCCCAGTTGATAGGACTTCAAAGGTTTACAATCTTATCCGAAACGCCTAACCAGAATACATCACCCCCCCTTCTGATTACATCCTTTCAAAACTTCCTTTGACCACCTTTTGTCTTGTTAAAAATAACATCAGCCCGTTTCTAACTCACACTGTAGCAGATACAAAGAGCCATAAACAATAGTTAAAAGGGTATACATATCAAAAGGTAAAGAAAGTCAAAGTAAATAGAGGAAGTAATAAACATTTCTCCCCCTTCCCTTCTGAGAGACATAGGATAGGAATGGTTTTGAAGAATCATTTTATTTTTAAACATGTATTTCTAACACAGCTCAGCTGACATCCAGTCCCACCTTCTCTTCTAATAACTGCCGCCCTGGCGCAGAGTCAGGCCCACCCCTGCCCTCTGTGGAGAACGGCAGGCAACTTTGTGACCTCAGGGGCAGGGCATCTTGTCCGGACCCTGACCTGTCTGGTCCTGTAAGGACTGCAAGGAAGAAAGGAGGTTGAAAACAGCCCCTCTCGGTTGGAATTCCCAGCCCTCCACAAGTGAAGTTTGTGCTCCCACTTGGAGGGAATCTTTGCAGCTGAAGGTTGAGTTGTGGAGCCCTTGGTGCTCCCTGAGCTCCTTTCCTTAGAGACGTGCTGAGCTTGCATTCTTAGAAAAGCAGGAACCCAGGCCCAGCCTCCCCCACCCACCCACTGCTCCTGAGATCAGACTACAGATCCCATTCTCACAATCAGGCTGGCTGGGCCTAATGCTTGAGGCGGGCACGCTGCTGGGAACCCTAGCTCTGGGGTGGGAGGGTGAGCAAATGGGGAGGCTGCCTCAAGGCCTTCCTTCCCAGGAAGAAGGGCTGCTGGGGATCATCTGGCCAGTGGTCTTTGCTCTTGACCCTCCGTGCCTTCCCTCCGGGAGGGCAAACATCTGCCCCAGAGTGCCTGGAATGCCAATCCTGGGTTGGCAAAAACGTCTCAGCCATCCGTGGGCAATACTTGTTTATTCCACTGTCACGAACAGCATTTGCAGAAGAGAATTAAAACCTCACTACTGAATAATGTCGCTAACCGAGGTTAAAACTAAGCAGGTTTAGCATGTCTTTTGCTCTTTCATGGGCTGGTTGAGCATACTCATGTGGCTGGTTTTTTTTCTTTAAAAAAAGAATTTGGATTTTATAGGGTTAGGAATAAATTGGGGTCGGGAATGGGGTTAGGGTTTAAGCTGGAGTTGGGTAGGGTTAGGGTTTGGGGTAGGGTTTGGGATTAGGACAGGGTTAGGGTCAGCATTGGGGTTATCCCCCAGTAACATTTTCAATATTTAGCAAGCAGAATATTGTGTGGGTACATATGTATAGTTAACAATAATTAATATAGCAATAGATAACAGTAGTGTTAATTAGTAGTGTTAATTAATCAATCCATAACATTCTTCTTAGTAGTATGTATTCAAAATAACATATCATATTCCTTTCTCCCTAATTCGTTTTCCTAGCCATTGATCGAATGTGGCTGGGTTTTTTGAGGGAGCATCTCTCCCCAGTTAAGCCACTCGTCCCATCAGACCTGGCCAGGGGTTCCGCCTCGCAGGGAGCCCCACTTGGCAGGCCAAGCAGGCAGCCTTCTCTGCCATGTGCCCGCCTTATGGGGCATTTCCCCCCTCCCCAAGTGAGGCCACCTGAGGATTGTCTTTGTGTTCACGACTCCATTAGGCAGTGTTATGTGTTCCCTACAATTTTATTTTTATCCTGGAAATCACATTTACCCTGCAGAGTCCTCAAAAGCCAGGTTTTGCTGCTTGGGACTCTGCAGAGCAGAATTATGCCAGGTTTCCCTTTCACATCCAGTACAAAAGACGAGTCTTCACAAGTGTCCAAGTGTTCAGATGTGCAACCTGGCAGAAGAAGTCTCCGGACCCCAGGGCCCCAAAACAGGGCGAGGGAGGCAGGGAACAGGCAGGGGAGCCTTCCAGTTGCAATCCCAGAGGATGGGGGGGGGGAGGATGTTGTGGCCAAGCCCAGCACAGCCGGGCCTACTCAAAAGGCCGGGTCATTGCACCAGAAGGCAGGACAAGAAGCTTACAAATAAGGAGAAATTTCCTGACAGAACAATCAATCAGTGGAACGGCTTGCCTTCCAGAGTTGTGGGTGCTCCATTCCTGGAGGTTGTCAAAAATAGAATGGACAACCCTTTAATCGGGATAAGGCCTCCTGCCTTGAACAAAGGGTTGGACTAGAAGACCTCCAACGTCCCTTCCAGCCCAAGGGTTCTACGTTCTATACGCCGGGTTCGGCCGTGGGAAGGCGCCGGGCCGAGCGGCGGTCTCTAACCCCTGAGCCGCTCCTCCACCGAGCGGGTCGGCCTCCTGGCGCTGCCGCTCGCGCTGGAAGGAAAAGGCCTTCCCGCTTCCGCGGGTGGGGGGGGGGGGAGGCGGCGGGCGGCGGCGCGGCTCCCTCCTGCCGTTAACCGCCGCCTGCCTCGGGTTGGCTGCGCTGCTTCGAGGGCTGCGGCTGGGACGGGGAGACGCCTTTGCGGGGCCTGAGCTCCGCTCTCCCCGCCGGCTGGGTGGCCTGGCCAGGCCTCTGCGGGCTGCGGGCTGCAGGCCTCTCGCACGGGGCCGGGGCTGCGGCGCGCTCCCTCGCTCGCCGGCTTCTCCGTCGGGGCGCGGCCGTCGCGGAGCTCGGCCCCTGCACAGCGCCGGCCAGGATAGCCGGGCGGATCCCGCAGGGCCGGGGGAGTGGGTGCGTGCCGGGACGGCGGGCTCGCCCTCTTGGCAGAGGAGGAGGGCTGGCCTCCCTCCCTCCCTGCCGTGGAGCTGCCGGCCCGGCGACCCCTTTCCAGCTGCGCAGCTGGGCCGCCGGTGCTGGAGGGCAGCGGGCAGCCTCCGGCACACCCGAGCAGGATCCCGCCGGCACCGATCTCCCCCCGCCCCCCTCTCCCCGGGACTGGCTTTTATCCAGCCTTCCGCAAAACTGCCCGGTTTGCCTCGCGTTAGGGAAAGTGGGGAAGCGGGCTTGTGGCACCCGGATGCCTCCAGCCCGCTTTGTGCAGCGGTTGTTAAAATAATCTCTTCATTGAATTTGCGCAAAGGGCGATGAGGGGAGGGGATGGCTCCGCGCTGCGTTCCCCCTCCCCAGCGAAAGAACCTGAGACTCCTTTGAAGTAACACAAGTTTAAGTTATGTAAACATTAAGGCGCCAGCTATGTTTGCACACATTTGTGTTTCACCTGAACCGCTCAAGGGCCAAGCTTCACAACCTTGGTGAGATTTTGTTTGGTAGCTTCGTCTGGGAATCCTCCTCTCCTCCTGTTTGACTCCCAGAATGTAATCTAAAACTCTATGAGGGTCAGTGGGGGAGTGGGGTGTCCACAGAGGATTAATTGCCCGAGCCCAGACAGCCCTCCCCTCGGCCATCAGCTTTGCCACTCCAACCCAGAGGGGAGCTGAGAGGGCAGAGAAGCTTTGATGGGTGGACAGCAGAGAGAGTCCTTGAGTGCCTCGCCAAGGCAGGGCAACACTGGCAAATCCACCTCGTATTTCGCACCGTTGCCCCATGGCCACAGAGGAGCTAGTGCAGAGTGGCCTAATTCTGAATTCCAGCCAGCTGAGCTGAAAAAGATTTTAAAAAGAAAAGAAAAAAGAAAAACAAGTGGGCACTTCCAGGGCGCCCCTAAGGGAGCTCCTCAGCCGTGTCCTGGGCTTGGCAGCTACGACGAGCCAGAGGGATTCAAACTGGGGGTCTTTTTTTTTTTTTTTAATCAAGTTTTATTGGTATTTTTAGTTTTACATCGAAGTGCTTTACGAATCCATGTGGAGATAGGGTGGTCGATCATCCAAAGACCACAATATAATCAAACATAAATAATTCAACAATTCCCCAAAAGTACTTCTCTATTTCCTTCAAGCCACAACCCGGTCAATCAAAATCCTGTTTTTAAGTTTAACTATTTTAAAACCATTTTACACTTTAGCCCCAAATAAACACATAAGTTACATTTTGGGTCCCCCAATTTCCCCTAAAACAACAATCATTTCTAAAATACACATACATTATAACTACTATATTTTAATACTTCTCACCTATATTCTATTTCCTGTACTCTTATCAATATATTTTATAAATCAATCCAAATCTCTAAAAGTTCCTCAATTATTTTGACCTAGTCAGATGAATACATTTCTAGTTAACATTCAATCATTGTAAGTAAAAATATCAGTAATATTTCATCAATAATCAATCCAACTGCGGATCTTAAGAAAAAGGAGGAACCTTCCACAGAGCCACGAAGAGCTGGCCTTTTCTCCCTTCTCTTGGGCCACGCCAATAGTTGAGCCCCTCAACTCAACTCAAGCCAGAACAGGCTTGCTATGCTCGCCTTTGAGACCTTTGTGGCTTCAGATGACCATGCCAGTGTGCCAGGGCATTGGCTGGTTTACCAGCACACTTTGCCCGAGAGCGACGTGGGAATTGGCATCCACAGCTCTGCTAAGCTTGCTTGCTTGCTTGGGCTGAATCTCAGGGCTGGTTCTGAGGCTCTCTCCTCCAAGGGGAGGCTGGCTACGTGGTGCAGATCCAACCCATTGGATCGGTTTGGGGTTTGGCACATGAGTACAACGTGATTACGAGATTACTACAACGACCAAGTATTGTGCGAGCTGTTGTGGCTACCAGACCCAAAAAGAAGGAAGCAGAAAAACTGCAGGAAAGGAGGACTGACTGGCTGGTTGGAGAAAAAGACGTCCCGAGGAGAACGTGGCAAAGGCCTGTTGGAGAAACTGGAAGTTTTTCCTTGTCTTTACTGATAGGCACTTTGAGGGCTTGTCCTGAGAACTGCAATTGCCAATTGAAAAGGAAGGGCAGCGCGTGGTCAGTCTGTGGAATCCACCCCCGCAGAAAGTCATGACTACCCCCAACTCGGTAGCTTTGGAAAAGGCTTTCAGGAGGGAACTTCTGTGTCTCCGAAGAATTTGAGATTCGTCCTGCTGGGTCAGGCTAAGGTCCAGCAGCTGGTTTCTCAGGATGACCATCCCAGGTGCTTCTGGTGGTTCATAAATAGACCAAAACATAGTTCCTTCTCCATATTGGTCCTGGATTCTTCAAGGCTGTTTTCTGAGTTTTTTTCCATCCCCTTGAAACTCTTGTGTTTTGCAGAAAGAGACAAGCCAGTTTGATGGCAGACCCAGCAGGCCCAGGTTATACAGAAAGAGAGAAGGCCAAGACTGCTTTTGCAGGGTCCTCTGAACCAAGAGTTTGCCCAATGCCTAGGGAATCTAGGTCCTTTCTGGGCTGTTAAGGCTGCTTGGGAGGTGACTCGTAGTTGGGTTCATTCTATGCTCCTAGCATCTTTCAGAGAGAGGGGTCCTCAGCCTTAAAGCAAGCAGTTGTGCAGCCCCTCCTTCAAGGAGCTGACAGTGCTGGATAACTCGCCTCAACCTGACAGTTCTTGATAACCATCATCCTGTCTCTGACCATCCTCCGAACACTAGGGCAGTGATGGCGAACCTATGGCACGGATGCCAGAGGCGGCACTCAGAGCCCTCTCTGTGGGCACGCGCACCGTCGCCCCAGTCCTAGTCCTTCAGCTGGGTTTTATAAAACCTTTTTGCTTTAGGCCTCCACCGCCATGTGCAGAAAAAAAAAAAAAAAGGCTCAATCAGTCAATTTCAACTTCTCGCGGGAAAAAAAAGAGCTTGCAAAGTTGGAATTGATTGATTGAACTTTTTAGTCCCACCCAGTCTGCTGTTACCACCACTGCCATGCCCACCCAATTGGCCACACCCAGCCAATGGGCCACACCCAGCCAATGGGCCACACCCACCCGGCACTCCACGATGCATAAGTGGGTTTTGGGTTGCAGTTTGGGCACTCGGCCTCTAAAAGGTTCGCCATCACTGCACTAGGGTGTTGACAGCATTCCTTGGCCTGGAGTAGACATGTATAAATAAATAGATACTCCATGCCAGTGACTTTGCCCATCAGCTTCATGTAGATGCTAAAGAGGAGTGGAAAGGCATACAGCCCTGAGAGCTGGCTTGCAGCTGGATCCTTCCCTCTCCCTAAACACCAGCCGGCTCTAGAGGAAGAAGGAGAACCACTGCAACACCACTATTCCTCATATCTCAGCTGGTTCAGCAAGATACCAGGATCAGTAGTGTTGAAGGCTGCTGAGAGATCAAGGAGACCCGAGATGGGTGAGCCATCCACATTCTTCTCCCACCAGAGGTCATCTACACAGTAGAAGCATGATTGATTATTGTCTCAGTGCTACACCCTGAAACTGAAAGGGGCCCATGCAATCCATTTTTTCCAGAGCTCTCTGAAGTAGCAGTCCTAACACCTTCTCAAGAATCTTCTCTAAGAAGGAAAGGGTGGAGACAAGACAAAATAATAATAATAATAACAACAACAACAACTGCGTAATTATGGATGAAACGTGTAACAGTGATACCCATTGTCATCGGGGCACTGGGAACTATGTCCAAAAACTTTGCAAAATATTTCAAGAAACTGCAGCTTCCTGCAACAACTCCAGCAATGCTACAAAAAACTGCACTACTTGGAGCATCTTATATTTTAAGGAGGTACCTGGTTGACACCTAGGATGCTGGTAGCAACCCGTGTCAACCATCAGCGCCAGTCAATTTGAATGTTCAGTTGACTGAGGTTCATGTCTAATGAATAAATAATAATAATAATAATGTTGGAATGGACCTTGGAGGTCATCTAGTTCAACCCCCTGCTCAGGCAGGAAACCCTATACCATTTCAGACAAATGGCTGTCCAGTCTCTTCTTAAAAACTTCCAGTGTTGGAGTATTCACAGCTTCTGGAGGCAGGTTGTTCCACTGATTGATTGTTCTAACTATCAGGAAATTTCTCCTTAGTTCTAGGTTGTTTCTCTCTTTGGTTAGTCTGATAACTTTGGATCCAGTGAGGGTCTTTCGTGTGGATGCACTTCTCCTCAATCAAGGATGAAGTCCAAGCCCTGATATTGCCCCACAGGACAGACTTGGTCAGGAAATAGGCCCCAGAAGCTGCACCTGATCTCTGCTTATATAGGCTATAATAACAGTATCTCCGTGAGCCTCTCTTCCCCTCCCTCTTATAGCAGGGGCATCTTTTAATTTCTGTCCTCCTGAGCTTAACTGATATTTTTGAAACAGCTGCCACATAATTTGATCAAGACTATCTCTGTACCTGGGCCCAAGCACGCATCATCTCCCAGGAGACCTGAGTTAGAATATGGATCTAATGCACGTGGCCAAGGTCACATCCTGGGGACTGTGCCCACTTCCTCAGGACTAATGGGCTCAAATTCTTCCCGGATAACCAAGCCAGGCCATGCTCTGCAGGACCTGCATAGCCAAATTCCAACTTGGAGCCAATTCTAGCGACTCTATCCGAGAGCACGTTCCTCACAGCAGTCCTGCTGATGTTCCTTCCCACTTCCCAGGAGGCACCAGGTCCCCTTGAGCAGGGCTGCCGGTGGGCTCTCTGCAGACAGGAGAGTTACCTTTGCTGCTCTTTTCACCCTGGGGTGGTCCTTAATACAGGCTCTGTCAAAATTCATTCTTTGTTTTCAGGGGATTTCCCCAGTTTCGTCACTCAGGGCTCCTCCAAAATCCAGGGGAAATCCTGGAGACCCCAGTCAGAGGCTGCCTAAGTTGGGTGGTTCCTCTCGTTCCAAGCGGTGGCTGAGCAACACCAGCTCCCACTGAAAGCCAGCAGGGCCCACCAGGTGCCGATCGTGGGCAAGGAGGCAGCACCGGAGCACTCCAGAGCAATTGGAAGGGAGACAAGGGCGTGGGGAGACAATCTCCCCCCCCCATCCAGATCACATTCGCCATTTCCATAAGGCAAAAAAACAGTGGTGCGACCTCCACCATCTTCAGTGGGGCTTCAGTGGCCAGAATTGGGTCTTTTCCTCTTGTCTTCTGCCTTCAAAGGAAGGAAATGATTTGCTCGGTAGCTTAATTGCTCTACCATTCCACGATTCCCCTGCTTGCAGTAAATTGCTGCTGCTAAGATGATTATGTGCATCTCGTAAACGGTACAGTAAATTCTTCACATTTGTCTGTTGAAACCTAACTGGCAATTTCTCACAGTTAGTCCAGCCTTGATCTTCTTATTGTGTCTTATTGGGTCCTCTGCTTCCTCAAACCGCACCCCTTACCAGCACTGATGGTGTTACCTAGTTTGGGTAATGAAACATCTGCAAGGAAACAACCAAGCTCAGAGAGCACCAAGGATTCCTCTTCTTTGTCTGGATATTTGCACTTTTCTCCTTGTCAAGAACTTGAGTGATCTTAACAGAATAACAGTTGGAAGGGACCTTGGAGGTCTTCTAGTCCAAACCCCTGCTCAAGCAAGAGACTATAGCAGGGGTAGGCAACCTTGGCTCTTTTATGACTCGTGGACTTCAACTCCCAGAATTCCATGGCCGGCTCAGGAATTCTGGGAGTTGAAGTCCACGAGTCATAAAAGAGCCAAGGTTGCCTACCCCTGGACCAGGGGTAGGCAACCTTGGCTCTTTTATGACTGGTGGACTTCAACTCCCAGAATTCCTGAGCCAGCCACGCTGAGGGGAAAGGGAGAGGTTTCCAAGCTGAGCCATGCTGGCTCAGGAATTCTGGGAGTTGAAGTCCATGAGTCATAAAAGAGCCAAGGTTGCCTACCCCTGCCCTGGACTATACCCTATACCATTTCAGACAAATGGCTGTCCAGTCTCTTCTTAAAAATGTCCAGTGATGGAGCAGCCATAACTCCAGGAGGCAAGCCGTTCCATTGATTGTTCTCACTGTCAGGAAATTCCTCCTTCGTTCCAGGTTGCTTCTCTCTTTGATAAGCTCCCATCTGTTGCTCCCTGTCCTGCCTTCAGGTGCTTTGGAGAACAGGTTGACTCTGACTCACCTGAAGTTGCATCTCTTCTGAGGCTGCCCAAATCTGTCTTTGTTTCTTGGCCGTTGTTCTTCTTTGCCCAGCTCTGATGCTCCTATTTTTGCCAGCTCCTGAGCCCCTTTCAGCTCTTGCTGTGGGGTGCCCCTCCCCTCCTCTTCTTCCTCTGACTCTCCAGAGCTGCAGTCTGGATGTTTGGCAGTCAGATGGGGGGGGGGATCATGTTGACCTTCTCTGTTCTCTTACCTGGACCAGAGAGGAAGCTCAGCTGCAGGTGAGATGCCCTCTCACCTGATGGCGAAGAGTGACTGGTGGAGTCAGGCTATCCATGGGGAAGTTCCCTTCCCCTGCACATCCCAGGAGCTCTTCTTCCACTGAGGGCAGGTGCTTGCTGCTGGGGGAACGCCCCCCCCCCTTTGAATGCTTCTTGTGGCACAAAAGAACTATTTGCAGTGGGCAGAGGGGGCTCTCTCAATGCCTCCATTCCTGGAGAGGTCAGAATGGTCCCTGCTGTCCACATGTGGCCGCCCTCCCCCTTGGGAGGATTGTGACGTGCACCACATGGGGGAAAACTCAGATTCTGGGGGTGGGGGTGGATTCTCCGCAAGCACCTGTCACTCTGCAGAAGCCCCTAAAAGGTTTGAAGCCTGCCCTTCTGGAGGAACAGTTTCCCCCCCCCCGGGTTGCACTGTGCCCAGCAGCTGCCATCTTTGGCAAAAGGTTGGTTTGTAGAGGCTCCTCTGTCCGTCCATCCGGGAAGAGGACAACCCGGGCTCAAGCGGTCTTCTGGATGGCGGTTTTAGAAAGCAGGGAGTTCCTTGCCCTGAACACGCCCTTTGTCTTGGCTTTGGCTTCTTTCAAGAATGTAAGGATCCATTTTTACACTCTGGCTTGAAAACATTTCGTGTATGCTTTGTGTGCATCTCTCTGCCTGGATTTTTTTTTTTTTTTTTTTAAATAGAATACAATGTTATACGATATCAGGTTCTTTCATTTTTTGAAAAAAAAGTTTCTTATTTGTATTTATTGTAGCTGATGTAGCTGGATGTGGATCAAATGTCTTTGCTAGAGCATGAATGATAAATAACTCAGTGAAATGTCTCCAGTCCTAGATGGATCAGTGGGGCTGGGTGGGGCTCAGCCCCAGTGGTGGGATTCAGCCAATTCGCACCGGCAGAACCGGTAGCTAATTTTTTGTTGCCCAGGCCCAGAATGGACTTCCGGAAGTGGCATCCACACAGAGAACCGGTTGTTCGCATATTTGAATCCCACCACTGCTCAGCCCTGATAACTCTCTGTGGAACCCGGCTGGGGGTTTCATCAGGGCACCCAACTCACCTTTCTGGGGGAGGGGGCAAAGGTCCAGCTGTGGAGGGAGGCTGTCAGTCAGGGTCCACCACAGGAGGGGGGCCCTGGTCCACGTTTCTACATGGGGCTCCGTGTGTAGGGTGGCTGTCACAGCCTTCCTTCTGCTGCCCAGGAACGAGGCTGCACGGGGCCTTTGAGTGCAAACAAAAAAGTTGGGATCAAAGCAATACATTCGTTTTCTTGGATTTAAATGTGATATTTCGCATTCACTAAATACAATTGCATTTGATGCTTCCCATGGAGTACGAGCTCTCCCCGTTTCTAACCAGAAACATGACAACGTAGGGGGAGTTTTTAGAGACCGTCGGGAGCCCCCCCGGGAGCTCCGCTGTCAGCCACGGGGTGGGTGGGGTGTTGCGGGAGAGCGCCAGCGCAGACGGGCAGAAGAGCAGCTGATCCAACGGGGTTCCTCCTGCCTTTTCTCTTGGCAGTCATCTACATCTGTGGCCCCCTGGAGATGCTTCACCAAGTCATGCGCCGGGCCCAGTCGGAGGGCATGACCAACGGCGACTACGTCTTCTTCTATGTGGACGTCTTTGGAGAGAGCCTGCAAGGGGATGGGCACCAGGGGGCTGCCAAGCCCTGGCAGAGCAAGGAGGGCCAGGACTTGGGCACCCTGCGGGAGGCCTTCCAGGTCAGTCTGGTAGCCGGAGAAAGGAGCCTGCACCCTTGGGACACCCAAGCGTGGGGAGGGCTGAAGTGGAGCAGCAGGGATGTCGAGGCTGCTGGGAAAGGCCTCTAGCCTTCCGAGGGTCTGGGCTGGGGAGCAGGGAGCCCCACCAGCTGCTCTTCTGGAAACCCAATGCTGGGAGGCTGGCTCTACCCTCAAGGACAACGGTTCAGAGAGTGTGTCTGTGTAGGGGGGTGGGGTGGGGTGGGGTACAGTGGTGGCCAGGGTGAAGCCTCCCCTGCAGTTTTGGGACCCTTAGCTCCTCTGCTCTTGGGGTCTGTCCCTGGGCCTGGGCCTTCTCTTACTCAGAGGGGAAGGACTTGTGGGTCCCAGCCCTCTAAGCAGGGAGCTGTGCGTGTCTCTGGCCAGGGCCTGGCAGGAACTCAACTGCTAGAAGAGCTGAGGTGCCCAGTGTGGAGTGCCAGGGGGGATGCATCGGGGGTGGTGGTCCACCACTTGCTACCCAGTCTGTGCATAAACCCCCAGCAGCCTCTTCTGGCGCCTCCTTTGCTCGCTGCAAGGGAGAAGCAAGGATCCCAGATCTCTTCTGCAAGAGGAGCTTAGAGGGGCTGGGATGGGGGGGGGCAGGAATTCAACCCTTTGCTGCAGGTTGGGGGTAGACATGCGGTGGGGGAGCAGAACAGAAGCCCCTGGAGAGCAGCCAGCTTTAGATCCTGAGCTGCTTTTATTCCCTGGGTGCCTGTGGCCCTGAGCAGCCAACCAGGCCTCTACCTGGCCAATATCCGCTTGCCTCAAAATGTGTGTGTGGGGTGTGTGTGTGTGAAGCCAAACCTTGCTGGAAGTGCTTCCTTGCCCCTTCCTCTCAGCTACATCCAAATGCAGGTCTTGAGCATGACAACCGTCTCTGCCCCTCCCCCCAAAAGGGGCTGCAGGCTTTGCAGAAATGCTCAGGAGCAGATGGGAAGGGGGAGGGGCAGGGTAGGCAAGGGAGGGGGGAGGCCAGTGCCTGAGGCAAGGGGAGCCACACAGCAGCCCCCAGAGGTTGCAAAGCCCCCACCTATTGGCTGTGCCAGCAAGGGCAGATGGGAGTCATCTTGCAGCCTGGTGTGAGATTTCCAGACAGCTACGTGCAGAAAGCATGGTGTTTGTGTGTGTGTGTGTGTGTGTGTGTGAGAGAGAGAGAGAGATTGCAGAGAGGGAAAAGGCTGGTGCCTCACCAGCAGGGGCACATGGGCTCCCGTGTCCCTCAGCCAATGGCTTTTCTTCCAGACGGTGCTGGTGATCACCTACCATGAGCCCCAAACTTCTGAGTACCGAAACTTCCAGAACCAGGTGATCCTGAGGGCTCGCCAGCAGTATCAGGTGGAGCTCAGTAGTTCACTGGTAAGCCCCCCCATCCCTCTGGCACCCCTTCCCCCTCCCTTGAGCTTCTAGCTGGGCGAGAGGAGTCCCCCACAGCCAAAGCCTCTGACAGAAAGGAAGGCCACTTGAAGGCTGACCAGGGCAAACCTCTCCTCACACACAGAGCCTCCTCGAGCAGGGAGAGCCCGGCGGGTGCTGGGCCGGCACAGGCAGCCTTGGCGCAGAGCGACTGGCCATGCGCATCTTCACAGAACGAAAGCCGGTGGGATGGTTCCCAGCCTGCTTGGGGAGGTGGCTGGTAGCAGGGCTGGCCTCGGCCTTCGCTGCTTTGGGAGAAGCATCCTCTGTCCCTCGGGGTCAGCTGGCCTGCTGTAGCTTTGCATGAAGGGGGGGCGTCACCCAGTGAGCAGCAGTTCCTTGGGGTACTTAGGGCTTGAGGTCATTCCGGGGCTTCCTGAGTACGGATTGAGCCATTGACACTGTAGCTTTAAAGAGGGTCCTGGAAATGAGGAGGGTCCCAGCTCCGTTTCCTGGTCCTGGCTGAAGGGAGCAGAGAAACTGCCTGGCTCTGGAGCTCCTTTCTTGATGCACTAAGGTAGCTGCATTTGGTGCAGCTGCTTTGAGGGCCTGCCCGAAGCGTGGTGCCCCATTTCGGCTGGAGCTGTCAGCTAAATTGCTGGCCAGGGACCTGGAAGCAGCTGCAGCAACCCTTGGGAGGACTCGACTGACCGCTTCATGGCGTCGGGAACATGGCACGAACACTAACCTGCTGTGCAGAGGGCTCCCTCCAGCAAGCGCAGGAAATCAGGAGGCAAGGCGGTTCAAATGAGTCTGCACACTCACTCACGCACTCTCGGGGGGGAGGGAGGGAGGGAGAGAATCCCCTCTGCACGTTGTCTAATCCCTCCCCAGCTGGTGTCTTTCCAGGAGTTTGTGCCAGACCCTCCAGCCTGTTCTCCCTCTCCCTTCTCCCTCTCCCAAGGGTTGTCTAAAGGTTTCTATCCTTTTCACCCCCTTGGGTGTGATGGCCTCTACTAGGAGTAGTGGGAGACACACGGGTTGTATGTTATGACAATCCAAAGTTGCAGTCTAGAGCTTACCAAATAGTCCAGTCAGACCCTCCTCCCATCTGTGACCATGAAAGCCCAGAGAATGAATGGGATCCTTCCCCACCCAAGGTGCCCCTTGGTGGAGGTCTCCAGAGGGGGGTCCAGAGAGTTTTGCCTCCCACTTTGAGGGGGGACTCTCAGCTGGCAGAGGAAGCCCTGAATGTGGGGGTGGGAGGGTCTTTTTTGGCCTCCACAGCCTCTGCTTGCAGCAAGCTTTGAGAGGCTGGCAGGTGGAGGACTTTCAAAGCCCCCTCTCTGGAGGGGGACCCCCACAAGCTCTAGGCTGCCCAGAGGAGAGAGGCCACAGTGGAAACTCTTCAGGACCCCTACAGCCAGCCAAGGCCAATTCTGGGGGGCTGGGGAAGGGAGGGTACTCCCAATTGGTCCAGGCAGCCACTAGCCTGAGGGGCTGGGCAGAAGCAGGAGGGATGTATGTGTGTGTCACGCCCATCCTCCTAGGCTGAGGGCAGGGGTCTCTGCCCAAACTTCTGCCTGCAATGGCACAGGAATTACTAGCTACCATCAACCAGGCACATGGCTACCCTCGCCCAAAGCAGGGCTGTGAGTAGATTCTGCTCAGAAGGCTGTTCCGTACTGGGCAACTGGAGCTGCCCCCAAGATAAGCTTCACTATGCCCGTCCTGATTGGCATGGGAGGGGGAGTGTTCTTCCGGAAAGAGAACCAGCCCTGCCCTCTTGAGCTACTAGCAGAGAGGAGCAGCCTGCCCCCCCCCCCACTGCCCAGATGAGTGGCACCTCCTAGGGAGAAGTGTTTGGCCTGGAAGCCCTCTGGAAGAGCAGGTGGCTCTCAAGGGCCAGCACTGGGGGGGGGAGGAAGTTGGGGGCAGTGTTGCTTGCAAGTCCCATCGAGTCTCCCAGCACTGGAGGGGGGGGGAATCGTAGAGTCCCCTTCTGAAAGAGGCGGGTGCAAGTAATTAACCTTTTCCTTCCCGGGGAGGGGAGGAGAACAGCAGGAACCCCTTTTACCAGGCTTTGGAAGCCACTCTGGGTACAGACAGGAAACCGCGGCCACCTCCCACGCACATCCTGCCCCCTCCCCAAAGGGCTGCTCCTATTTTTAGGCTCCCCTCCCCATTTTCTATGCAGTTTCCCAGGAACCCACAGGCAGGCAGAAAAAGGCATTAAGGAGAAGGGGGGCTGCATTCACACCTCTCACTGTTCACTGGGCAAGCCTGTTTCCTGATTGGCTGTTCACCTGTTGACCAATCCACTGGCTAAACAGCTGGGCCTGCTCATTCACGGGCCTCCAAGGAGTCCGCAGGACCTGCTGGCTGCATTCAGTCCCCTGAGGGGTTTGCAGCAGTGAACCCCCCTCGCCTGCCACCTTCTGGGCCTTCTATAGCGAGAGCCTTGAAGTGCCCAGTTGCGGTTCAGCCGAGCCTAGCCTGTTGGGTGAACCCAGCCAGGGAGGGACACTGGCGACCGGTTCCTCCCACAGAGGGCCGTGGGGCCCAGGAAGACAGCAGGCTAAAGACTCTTCACGCTCTGGGTTGCCGGCAAAAGCTGAGCTCACAACCGGAGCTGTTCCTAGTCTCTCCTTTGGGGCAGTGGAGAGATTTTGCTCCCCTTTTCTGAAATAGACACGTTCATGTTTTCTACCCAGAAATAAGAGTAAAACGTCCCTAGTTTTAGCCTCTGGATCAAAGGGGCTGCAGTCACCGGCCCCTCCTGACCACAGGGATGCACTGGAGGAGAGGCCCCTTTGCTCAGGGTGCAAGTGGGCCCCTCTGTATCCAAGCAGAGAAGGGCTCCTGTGTTCTGGCATTTAGAAATGTTTGCTTGTTGTGGATTGGGACCCAGGGGAATTTGGAGTATCTGGAGTTACCTCACAACTGGTGCCAGGTTAAATTCCTGCTGCCTCCTGCTGTCTTCCCAAGGGTGGGCCCTTCAGCTGCATGGCTCTCCTGGTCTCCTAGTCTCCTGCTAGAAGGAGGTGCCTCGGAGGGCACTGAGCAATGCCTCCATCTCCCTCTTTGGCTCCTCCACAACAGAAAAACCTGGTGGCAGGCTGCTTCCACGACGGGCTGCTCCTTTACGCCCTGGCCTTGAACGAGACCCTCCACGAGGGCGACACAAAGCTTAACAACAGCCGCATCGTGGAGAAGATGAAGGGGCGCAGGTTCCAGGGTACGGGGGTTGCAAGGAGGGGGGCTCCCAGACCCAGGGCGAGGCTGAAGATCATCCAAAAGAGATCTTAGAAGGTCTTCCTTATTAGGTGGTTGGGGGGACTGGAACGGCTGGAGGGGAGGTCCAGGTTTAGGGCCTGGGTGAGGTGCCCTGGGGAGTGACCTGTCCCCAGCTCTGTCTACAAGGGTTACAGCGCTGCTGGCCCCAACTGCTCCTAGGGGCCTGACCCAAATGTGTGGCCACTTTTGCTCCTCCAGGGGTCACTGGGACTGTGAGCATGGATCAGAACAATGACCGCGACACAGACTTCAATCTGTGGGCCATGGTGGAGGGGGATAGCGGCGAGTACCAGGTAAGCTGGAGCCCCCCAGCAGTCCCTAACTCCAGCCCACCCAGCAACCCAGTTCTCCCTTGCCAGGAGACACCAGCCCTTCTTTCCTGGAGGGAGAAAGTCTGGGGCAATCATCCCCCTCCATTTTCCTGGCCAGGGGGGGTGAAGAACAGGAACATCTGGCCAGGTGAGCCAAAGGCCTTCTGTCCACAGGTGGTGGGACACTACGTGGGATCGGAGAAGCAGCTGAAGTGGCTGGGGCTCATCCACTGGGTGAAGGGGCAACCACCTCTCGATAACCCCCCCTGTTTTGACATGGATGACCCCTCCTGTGACAAAAGTGGGTGTCTGTGGGCTTGCTGCCCAAAGAAAGCTGGGGGATAGACAGGGCTCCCTTCACCCTGGGAGAGCTTTGGAGAAAGACCACCCTCAGTGACACCCAGCTGCCTTCCTGTGTCCTTCAGGGTGCCTTCCTGGGGGTGGCTGGTAGGCAGAGCCCCTCCCTGATTTGCTGTGTCCTTGCAGGCGCACTCAGCACCCTGGCGATCCTGGCCCTGGGAGCCGGACTCACCTTCATCATGTTTGGGGTTTCCAGCTTCCTGATCTTCAGGTGCCTGAGCAAATTCTTTGGGGGGGGGCAAGAAGGGGTGGTGCCCTGGCCAGACAGGCAGTGGGCAGCCCAGGAGGAGGAGGAGGAGGAGGGTCGTTGTTGCAGTGACCACCTGTGTGATTATGGTCAGAGGCAGTTTGGGCTTAGCCAAGTGCTTCCTCCTCAGCCTTTGGTGGAGGCTGGGCTGCACCAAAAGGGCATCCACAACCTCTGAGAGAAGTTCACACAGTGGGCTAAACCAGAGGAAGGTCTGGCTGGCTTGTTCACATGTGCCAGGTTGCTTGGGGTGAACCAGCTGGTCCCTTGTGGCCTTGGTTGGCACTTGGGCTGGGGTGCGGTAGGTGCCTCAGGCCAGAGCAGGTTTAGGCTCTTGCACTGCAGACTCAGCCCTGAGTCCAGACTGGGTCCAATTGCAGGGCACTCCGGGGGTGGGAGCTGGGGGCCTGTGGCTGGGTCAGGAAGCTCAGGAGCTGCTCTGGCTCTTGGTAGGAAGCTGATGCTGGAGAAGGAGCTGGCCAGCATGCTGTGGCGGATACGCTGGGAGGACCTGCAGTTTGGGGGCTCGGAGCGCTACCACAAAGGGGCGGGCAGCCGACTCACTCTCTCGCTGGTAGGTACTGTGGGGTGCCCACAGAGGATCCATCCAAGGCCCAGCCCCCCCCCATTCCCCAACCCCTCAGCTTTGATGGGGCCCTTTCCCCCTCCTGCCCACTAGGCCTCTGTTGGCTGTGACTCTCTGCCTTGGCTTCTCTCCAGCGCGGCTCCAGTTACGGCTCCCTCATGACGGCCCATGGCAAGTACCAGATCTTTGCCAACACAGGACTCTTCAAGGTGAGCCCCCCTCCGTCCCCCTCCCCAGCCCCAGCTGTGTTGGAGGCCAGGCCGGCTCACGCCCCTCCCCCGCTCCTCTCTTGCCCTCCAGGGAAACGTGGTGGCCATTAAACATGTCAATAAGAAACGGAT
Source organism: Azemiops feae (assembly GCA_023970755.1). Lineage (NCBI taxonomy): Eukaryota > Metazoa > Chordata > Lepidosauria > Squamata > Viperidae > Azemiops > Azemiops feae. The sequence goes on along the minus strand of JALGBA010000703.1, from coordinate 1,767,594 downwards.
TGAGCTGACGAGGCAGGTGCTCTTTGAGCTGAAGCACGTATGTACTGGGGGGGCAGGGCTAACTGCTCTGGGGGTTTTGTGGAGGGTGGAAGCCTCTGCTGCAGGGACTGCCAGGCAGGAAGACACTGGCAGTGGCCTCTGCTCCACTGGTCCATGCTCCCTGCCCCATAGATGCGGGATATTCAGTTCAACCACCTGACCCGGTTCATCGGGGCCTGCATTGACCCCCCCAACATCTGCATCGTGACCGAGTACTGTCCTCGTGGCAGTCTGCAGGTGAGGTGGCTGTCCAGTATGGGAGGGCAGGGGGCAGGGCTTCCCTTGCTGGGCCATAGCCAAAGCTGATCTATGCCCCTCCTCGGCCTGCCCAGGACATTCTGGAGAACGAGAGCATCAATCTGGACTGGATGTTCCGCTACGCTCTCATCAACGACATTGTCAAAGTGAGGAAAGGGGCTTCTGGCATTCGAGTGGATTGGGGGGGGCTACCATGCTGTTTTCCCCACCCCAGAACTCCTCCCGGTGGGGGTCTCCAGGCTTCTGGCTGGGCATCCCAGGGACCCCCATCTTCCCCCCCATTCAGATGGGGCTCAACCTCAAGTGGGCCTCCCTCCATCCTTTGGGGACCTCCTTCTACACTCAGCAGCTGCTTGTCCCCTCTCTCCCCTCCTGCCCCACACAGGGCATGGCCTTTCTGCACAACAGCATCATTGGCTATCATGGCAGCCTCAAGTCCTCCAACTGCGTGGTGGACAGCCGCTTCGTGCTCAAAATCACGGATTATGGCCTGGCCAGCTTCCGCCAGGGCCATGAGAGTGAGGGCAGCCATGCGCTCTATGCCAGTGAGTGCCCGGCAAACCCCCATAGAGCCTGGTCTCCTGCCCATCCCCTGGGGAAGCCTGAGCCCTGTGCCCCCCTGACCCCAGACTCTCCGGCTCCTGCTTCAGAGAAGCTATGGACGGCTCCAGAGTTGCTGCAGAAGGGGACCCTGCTCCTGCTCCCCCCGGCCATGCAGAAGGCGGACGTGTACAGCTTTGGGATCATCCTGCAGGAGATTGCATTGCGCAGCAGCGCCTTCTACGTGGAGGGCATAGAGTTCAGTCCCAAGGGTGAGAAGGGGCCAGGGGTCTGAGCAGAAGCCTACAGCCCAGGAGCCTTTCCTGGCAAATGCCAGCCCTGCCCGCCTACAGCCTGCGCTGACAGGAAGGGGGATGCTGCTTAGCCCAAAGAGGATCAGGAAAGGTCAGCAGCGGAGGCTGTCTGTCTCCCCCTCCTGCCATGCTCTATGTTGACCTCTTGCAGCTGAGGAGTCCTCCAGCCTGGATGGGTTCAGCAGTGGGGCCAGCCATCTAAGCAGTGCTGCAGGAGGGGTAGGGGAAGTAATGTCTCTGGGTTCCTCGGAGACGTACTGCCTGGAGCCCCTCCAAGGGGAGCAACTATCGGGATGCAATTACATCTTCAGGGGCTCCCCAGAGAGCAGGGAAGGGCTTCTCACCCGGGGACCCCCCGGAGGTATCCCCAGCCCACGTCCAGCCTGTTCCAACAGCTCACCTGGGCTCTGGCTGCCATGGCCACACCTGGGTGAAGCGAGAGGATGGTACTACCTGAATTCAAGATGGAGGCTTCCACACCAGAGAACGGTAAAGGGGTGATGCTGCTGGCTGTGCCATTGGCTGGGTTCTGCTGCTTGTGACGATGCAGGTTTGACCCTGTGACCTCTGTCTTTCCAGTCTCCCCCTTCATCCTCATCCTCCATCACCCCTCAGGATTGCCATGTTCACTTCTCTCTCCTCATTGCCCTAGCAGCCAAGTCACCACCTCCCCCCACAAGTCAGCTGTGCCTCCATCCCATCACCCTCACATTCACTCCTGTGCATCCCGCCCCACTCCTCCCCCCCAGAGATTGTGCAGAAGGTGTGCAACAGCCAGCCGCCCTACTTCCGGCCCACCATCGACACCCGCCTGCATAGCGAGGAGCTAGCTGTCCTGATGGAACGCTGCTGGGCTCAGCACCCGGCCGAGCGCCCAGATTTTGCCCAGATTAAAGTCTTCATCCGGCGGTTCAACAGGTAACGTATCCTTCTCCCACCGTAGGGGATTGGGAGTGGTGGTGGCAGCAAGAGACCTGCTTCAGTTTATGCCCCTCTGGGCGGGGAAGCGCAGAAGGTCTCCTCCCCACACAGCCTTGGAGAACCTCTCAGGAGGGTAGGCAAGGTGCCTGGTTGCGACCATCCCAATGTTGTCTTCTCACGAGATGCACGTGTACCTCAAGAAGGCTCCAGTTGGCCCTGGAGAGAATCTCCCTCTATTCCTACCAAACATGGGCTGAGAGTCTCCATGGGGAGGCCCCCAAAGCCTGTGGCTTCTGCTGGATCCCTGAGACAAAGTGGCCACAGGATGAGTGTGTGGTATCCAGAAGCTCACTGTGGCAGAAAATGAATCTGGCTGTGGGAAAGGAGGGTCTCCTAGACTGGCCCCAGGCCCCAAATCTAGCCAGCGTGGCTCTCTCAGGCACTTCTGTGGCTCGGCTGACAGATAGTTCTCCCCCCCCCCGCCCAAGAGGCAGGCATTCTTCCCACCTACAGGATTCAAGGATGGGTTGTCTGGAGGAAGTCAGGGGCGGATGGGGGGGGGTAGGGGCTAGATACAGAAGCTGACCCCAGCTGGGCAGATGCTCCAGGGAGGCTCAGTCCCCAACCTGCAGCAGTATTGCCTGTCATCCAAAGGCTTCAGAGTGAGGGGTTCAGGGGTGGGGGAAGTAATGGCACAGCACCCACCATACCCTGGCACCATTCCCCTCACCCTGCCTGCACCACTGTGGACCCTGCCCTCTCCCTCTGCCTCAGGGAAGGAAGCACCAGCATTCTGGACAACCTTTTGTCGCGCATGGAGCAGTATGCCAACAACCTGGAAAAGCTGGTGGAAGAGCGCACGCAGGCCTACCTAGAGGAGAAGCGCAAGGCGGAGAACCTACTCTACCAGATCCTGCCCCAGTGAGTCCAGCCTCTCTCTGCCTCCCTCCAGGGCTCTGTAGCTTATGGCCATCTCCCGCTTGGAGGGTCAGCAGCTCCTGTCCTTTCTATTCCACAGTTCGGTGGCCGAGCAGCTGAAGCGGGGTGAGACAGTGCAGGCTGAAGCCTTCGATTGTGTCACCATCTACTTCAGCGACATTGTAGGGTTCACCTCCTTGTCAGCAGAGAGCACTCCTATGCAGGTAGGCTGCAGCATGGGTGGGTGGGTGGGCAGTACCTTGCATGCCTGAAATGGATGTGGCTGATTCTAGTCCTGCTTGGTTTGTGCTTGGAAAACTCTCCTCCACACAGCCCACCCCCTGGCTGGAGCAGGTCCAAGGACAGATGCCCACTAGACATTTTCCCATGAATGTGAGGCGCTCCCTGGTTCCTCCGCTTAAAGAGTTGGGCTATGGCTTGTTTTCTTCACCCAACGTAGATATGGAGTCCTGTCCTACTTGCATGTGGTGCTGCAACCAAACATGGCTGGCACATTGCAGAAGATTAGTACTTAGCTACCAGTTGCTGAAAAAAGTGGAATGGCTATGTTAACATGCCAGGCCTCCAGAAACTCTGGAAGTTAAGTGTTCTCTGAGAGTATAGTCCAGACGAGAGGGCAGAGGGAAGGGCAGGGGAGAGGGAGGGAGGTCTGGAGAGGCCTCTTTTGACCAGGCTGAGTGTGGAGGGTTACATGGCACAGAGCCAAGGTAGGCATATTCTGAATTTTTGACATGCTGAGCCCAAAAGGTTCACCAAAAGGTTTGACTGATCTATGTTTATGACCATGGCTGATAGAGCCCAGTCACCATGCTCTTACAAAAGGGTTTAGGATGATTATGAATCAGGCTGCTACTTTTACATCCTCCTGTGGATCATTGCTTCGACATAACATATTACATGGACACAGCAGTCAGGTTTCACTGCAGGTTTTGGGTGTTGTGTCAACGCAGCTATTGGGAAGCAGAGGAAAGGCAGAGCTTGCTATTAATTACACTCCTAATGTTCACTTATCCCTTCTGCAGGGTGTGGGTGTGGGGTCGCAATTTTGCCCTTCTTGTTCAACTTCGTCAATTGGTCTTTACTCGCTTTCCCAAAAATGTCTTTCCATCTGCCCTGGGCGTTTGCAAGCACTGCCGTGCCACAGCCGTGTCTGGTCTGGCCACCTGCTTTTGCTAGATTAGACTCCCTCCACCTGCCCAGCCAGCTCACCCATCTCTCCCCATCCCAATCACCAGGTGGTGACGCTCCTCAATGACCTCTACACATGCTTCGATGCCATCATAGACAACTTTGATGTCTACAAGGTGAGCTTTGCTGGGACGGGAGGGGGGTGTCTTCCTGGCTGACCCCCAGATCAAAGCAGTGCTGCAGGGAGGTCCCCCAGCTCACCCTGCTACTTGGCCCTGGCCATAGGTGGAGACCATTGGTGATGCCTACATGGTGGTGTCCGGCCTGCCTGTTCGAAATGGCAAGCTCCACGCCCACGAGATCGTCCGCATGGCCCTCGCACTCCTGGAAGCTGTGAAGACCTTTCGCATCCGGCACCGTCCCAGTGAGCAGTTACACCTGCGCATCGGGGTCCACTCTGGTGAGTGAGGCAGGCAAGCACGGTCTACCTTTCCTGAGCATGCACAAAGCACCAGCGATTCAACTGTCCTCTACCTCCCTGCAGGGCCAGTGTGTGCGGGAGTGGTGGGCCTCAAGATGCCACGCTACTGCCTCTTTGGGGACACGGTCAACACGGCTTCACGTATGGAGTCCAATGGCGAGGGTGAGATACCCCCCCATACTCTTTCTGTAGGGCCCGTGTATCCTTACCTCCCCTCCCTTGGAGCCTGCTACTGGTGCTTCTCCCCACCCGGCCTTCTTTCCAGCCTCCCCCCTAGCTTCCTTGTGAACTTCCTTTCCCCTTCAGTAGATGCTCCAGTGGGATGCAATCCAGCCCAGCTGCACCCCATTTCTGGGAGGCTGAGGGAACTGAGACGTTGCTTCTCCTTGAGGGCCTCCTGAATGCAAGAGGAGCCCCATCAGGAACAGTTAAAAGCTTCACTAGTTTAGACTAATCAACTTTATTGTGGTACTCTGTAATTGCTGTGGATCCCAAGTATGCCACTGGGCCCCTTTGGCAGGGGATCCTGAGAGTGACTCCTGCCCCTGTTCCTTCCAGCCTTGAAGATCCACATCTCTGCCGCCACCAAGGAGATCCTGGATGAGTTTGGCTGCTTTCTACTGGAGCTCCGGGGGGACGTAGAGATGAAGGTGGGTATGGGAAGGAACAGGCCGGGCCCTGCATGGGGGGGGGAAGAAGAGGAAGGAGTGCAAAGTGGAGGTGTGCCTCTCATTTTCACTGCTCTGGGGGCACTGCATTGCAAGAAAGGGGGCAAGAGCCCTTCACTGTCTGCTTTCTGGCAGGGCAAAGGGAAGATGAGGACCTATTGGCTGCTGGGTGAAGAGAAGACGGCCGTCATCTGAGGGGGGCCCTCCCTCTGCAGGGACCCGGCAGCAGCAACTGCTCCCATGAACTTGCGGGGGATTCACTCTGCCTTGGAACAGCGAGGGAGGGTGAGAGGCGGCCAGCCTGCAGGCGAGGATGGCTTTGCCCGAGGGAGGCAGCAGCTATGCCTGGAGGCGGGGATGGAGGCTCTAGTTGCCCTGGACATCAAGGGGTCTTCCCTGCCCAGTCAGCAACAGCCAGGCAGCAGGTACTTGGGAACCCACCTGCTGAGACAATCACAAATGCCCTTTGCCCAGCTGGGGCTCCTGGCCCCAATCGATGCACACACACACCCCCCCTTGGCTCAGCAGGCTGAGCCAGCCTTCCAGCCCTGTTGCTCATTTTCTCCCTCTGGTTGCAAATCCGGGAATCAGGCAAGCAGTTTTGTCCAAACAGAAAGAGGAGGGGAGAATAGCCCCCTTCCATTTAGCAAGAGAAAGGATGGCAAATGGTCTGCCCAGCCCCAGCTGCTTTTGTGGCAGGGGAACCATAAGGAAGCTTCCTGGAAACGACTCTGGTGGTTGGGCCTTCAGCTCTTGCAGGAATTTAGCAGGGAAATCGACACTTTGAGGAGGGGACTCTGCATCTCCCCTCCGCCTGCATGAGCTTGGTGTTTTCCAACTGGCCCAGATGGTGGCAAAGTAGTGTTCAGAGCTTGGGGTAGTTTTCTGGGCTGTACGGCAATGGCTGGTCCAGGTATTCGGACATGGGAGTTGTGAACGTTGCGCACTTCCTGAAAGGGGTGTCGCCAGTCCGGATGCTGGAGGTGCCCTGTGGAGAGGGGTAAAGAAGCTGAAGAGCAGCCGGGTGGGCGGAGTTGCCCTCCGGGCGTGCGTCACCCACCCTCGTGGCTGGGTTCAAGCTGCCTGGCCAGAACATACCCTCCATGCTAGAACAACAGGTGCCCGGGCTGCCTGCCCGCCTGCCATGTCCTTTGCAGCCTCTCAAGGACAAGCCTCATGGGAGGAGGCAGGAAAGGCATGGCAGCACCAGGTTGGTGTGGGACAGGATGGCACTCACCGGCACCTGCTGGGCATGTTCCAGCCAGAATGTCTGCGGTTGTTCCAGCCGGTAGTCGTGGGGCTGCAAGAGGAGAGGAAGTCACAGGGAGCAGCTGGGGTGTGTCCAGGAGGGAGGGGGTGGGGAGTCTGGCTGCTCTTCTGGCCTGCAAGGCCCCCTACCTGGGTGGGGGGCAGGGGCACAGAACGGAAGCCCTCCTGCTTGTAGTCGCGGTGGGTGATGGAGAGGGACTCCATGGGCTCGGGCGGAGGGTACATTTCGCTTGCTAGGAGGCTCGTCCTGCAAATCAACAGCGACAACCACAGCTGAGCCAGGAGCTGCACTGGCAGAAGGGGGGGCTGGGCACAGAGGGCTCTTGGACCCCCCCCCCAGGGCAGAAACCACCTCGGGGAGTGACAGTGCTTCCTTCGTCAAGCCCCGTGTGGGACCTCCAGCACCGTCAACAGCACTGAACCCAGGAAATCTTTTTTTTTTTGTCACCAGCACTTGGAGGGAGGGAGGCTGGAGTGGGGACAGTGCAGCCACCAGCCCCATTGAAACCTCATCCTGGAGAGATTTTATACATTCAATTTCTAGGCAGAGAGCAGAAGGGCGAGGCTTCGTTTTTCAACTTGTCCCAAGTGTTTTATGAATAAAAGAGAGCACCCTGCATGGTTATTTCAATGGTTTCCCAAACAAAATGGGTTTTGGCACTGCCGGAGCATTTCTTGCAGGACTTCTGTGTGCTAATCTCAAAGACTGCCACTCCTGCCGGATAAAAGGTTGGGAGCAACACTGCAAATATTTATGGGGCTGTATGTCCCAAGTTCTAACTTGGCTGCCTCCTTTGTCGTCCAATCACCACAGCCGAGGGGCGGGATCTCCCCTCAGGCACAGGGAAAGGTTGTGCAAAGGGCTGGCACAGCCCTTGCTGGTTTGGGCCATGGCGTCCACCCTGCCTGCTGGTTGGGGGAGAAGGGCAACAAGGAAAGTCCAGGGAGCAGCAGAAGCAGCAGCACCGCTGAAGGGAGCTTCTGCTGGGCCCAAGGTCCCCCCTCTGTCACTGGTGGAATAAGAGGGCCCTGCCCGTGGATCAGTTGTTTTCAGCAGGGAAAGCCACAGCGGGGGGGGGGGGGGGCTCCAGTACTTCTTGTGCAAATGGGGGAGGGAGTGAATTCCTTTGCACAGCTCCACCTTCCAACCTGCTCTCGTCAGATGCCTTCCCGCAGCTGCAGCAGGCCCCGGGGAGTGTTCTTGCACGTGTGCCAGCTACAGTGGACTTCTGCAGCCATCGGCCTGCTGAGGTTGTTTCAACTCAAGGAAACCCTAATCGAGTGGGAGGGGAGATGGGGGGGGAGTATGTGTTGTGGGAACAGCCCGCCTCCCCTTTCCCAAGCAGTTCTGTGGAAATGCTCAGTCCTCCTGCTGCTGCTTGCCTTGGAGATGGTTCTCTCCACCCCGGTCCCCCTGTGCTGCTGCTGCTCCCTGCCCCGCTGACTTTCGCTCTCCCATGTCCCATATCCCACACTAGTCCTTTCTCCCTGGTTGCCCTTCATCCCCCTTTCATCTTCCAAAGTGAGGCAACGTGGCCTCCCACCAGTCCTTGGGCAAGACAGGAGGCAGTGGCCTTCCATGGTTGCTGCTGCTGCTCGGCTGCCAGGCAAAAGGCCCTTGGAGGATCTCGGCTCTTCCCTTCTCCAAGGGAAGAAATGCCCGTGTAGTCCCACCCTCTAGTTTCAGTCCTTGCACCAACCACCTCAGGCTGGCACTCGGCCACTCACTCCTAGGCTTCCCCTTTGGAAGGTGCTGTTAAGCAGGCTCAAGGATGCCAGCTATGATCACCCCAGAAAACTTTTTTAGGCAGCTGAAGATGAAGAACGATTGCAAGAACTGGGCATGTCTAGCTTAATGAAAAGAAGGACAAGGGTGGACATGATAGCAGCCTTACAATATCTAAGGGACTGTCACAAAGAAGACAAGGTCCACCTGTTCTCCAAAGCACCTGGAGGCAGGACAAGAAGCAATGGATGGAAACTAATCAAAGAGAGAAGCAACCTGGAGCTAAGGAGAAATTTCCTAACAGAACAATTAACCAGTGGAACAACCTGCCTTCCAGAAGCTGTGGATGCTCCAACACTGGAGGTTTTTAAGAAGAGACGGGACAGCCATTTGTCTGAAATGGTATAGGGTTTCCTGCTTGAGCAGGAGGTTGGACTAGAAGACCTCCAAGGTCCCTTCCAACTCTGTTGTTCTGAAGCAAGGTGGCCTTGACTCAAGATCTCCACCTAGGCTTGGGAAAGTCCCTGAAGATACAGTGGAGAAGGACTCCCACGCTAGTACAGTAGTTAAACTCTCACCCAGCAATCTGACACAGAAGGACAGTGCTCAGAATGGCTACGGTGGAGGTCTTCTTGTCTTCTGCAGCTCTGTGTCTGTGGCCTTGAGTAACCCCAGGGTCCTCTATCTCTGGGTCACGGTTTGATCTGCAATGGGGCGAGTGGCTCTAGAAAAGGGCCGAGCAAGTTCACAATCCAGACCAGTTGGAGGAAAGAGGCCACCTTTGACCTTGACAGGCCCACAACAATACCTGGCTGCTAAGTGTATGGGGGTGGGGGGGGGGCGGGAGGGGAGAAGATCCTGTTCCTTACCTGTGTTTCTGGTACAGAAGATGCTCCATCATGGCCTCTCGCTTCCCTGGGGATAAAAGGAGGAGACAAGTGGGGTGGGGAGCTCCTATGGAGTGGCTGGAAAAGACCCTCGCCCAGGGATGGAGACAGGAAGGTGGGCCCCGAGCCTTCCGCAGGGAGGGAGACGGGAGAGAGACATCCCCACCAGCACCCCCCCCCCAGTGCCCTGAATTGAGCCAGGCACTATATTGATGCTGACCTTCTTCCAACTCTCTGTGCTTCATTCAAGGGAGAACCGGAAGGCCGGCTAGTGGCTCAAGCAGGCTCTACTTCCCGTTATGGAGGGAGGATTAGGTGGCTCCCCACATGACTCATGGACCACACACAGCCATTTTAAGAGGCTCTGGGTGGACTCCTATCTGTTTAAAACACCACGGAGCCCCCATTTTTTTTTTTAAAAGTAGCACATTCACAGCCACACTCTGGAAGGATCTGCTGCCAGGGGCCTCCGAGACTCACTGCAGCTGCCAGCTCCAGCCCTGTAGACGCTCTGCTGGCCACAGAGCAGCTGATCTACACGCCAGCTGTTCCTTAGGGCCCTCCCAGGATTTTTAACTGAGGCCCGGGGCCCTTTCCGCTCAATGAGCTCTGCAGGCCTGGCATAATCCATTCCAACTTTGAGAAATTAAAAGCCCTTCCTAGAAGTTGCTTCTTGTCTCCACTCGCCGCCCTCCCCCAAGGAGTCCGACCGAAGGCAAAATCTACCATCCCAAGGGATGTCAGAGATTGCTTGTTGTCCCTCTACACAGTTTTACAGTACAGGCAGTCCTCGACTTATGTCCATCCTTGGAACTGGAAAATTCATCCTTAAGAGAGACATCGTATGACTGTGATTTACAACCCCCCCTTCCGGCTTTCCCACAGACGGAAGCTGTGTCGGAAGCTGTCTGGGAAAGTTGCAAAGGGCGATCACAGGACCGCAAGGATCCTTCAATAGTTGTAAGTCACTTTTTGAAGCACTATTGTAACTTTGAGCAGTCATTAAACAAATGGTCGTAAGTTGAGCACTACCATCTAATTTCAAAAACAATCCCTAGATGCTTTAAAGGAAAAAAAAAAAAGAGGGGAGGGGAGAGACTAGAAGCCAAATTGTCTTTTTGAAGTATCTGTTGCTGTTCACCAAAGAAGTGGCCCAGGGGGCTGTCCTGAAGATGTTTTTTTTCAAAAGGCAACTGGATTTTTTTCCCCTTGAAGATGTTTCACTTTGGGGAATGGAAGGATTTATAATCCTTGCAATCATCTAGTTGTTAGCTCTCTTTCTGAGAGTCATTGAGGCCACCTGGAGGTTTATCTGTGTCTCCCAAGTAGCCTCAATGACTCTCAGAAAGAGTGCCAGACCAGATGACTGCAAAGAATATAAATTCTTCCATTCTCCACCCTTCAGTTAGAACTGAAGAAGCTTCTTGGATGAGAAGCAAAATGTCCTCAAGGGAAAACCAGTCCACCGCCTTGCCTTTTGAAAAAGCACCTGTCGGACAACCATGACCTGGATGACCGAGAGCCCCCTAGATTTGCGGAGGGGGCTGTTTAGGGGGAAAGGCCAAGAAGTGGGCAGGGCCGCAGTTGCACACCCGGGCTGCCCAAAGGGAGCAGCCAAACTCACCGACGGCTGCCTGGGGTTCAAGGAGTTCGGTTCCAGCTGCTAACGACAACCGCATCCTTGAGATGGGCTGGGGGGGTCTGCCTGGCTTTCTAATGTGAGTGGGGGAAAAGGCGCCTCCAGTGTGGGGAGAATGAACTGCACCTAACTAATCCTCCGGAGTAGCACTGCAACCAACCCTGAGCCGGACCCCCTTCCTCGGCTCCACTCCAGGCCTCTGCCCGCCTCCTGTCCTGCTGCCCACCTCGCACAGGGAGCCCCGTCTTCACGGGACGAGGGAAGGAGTCCTTCATGGTGGTGGTTGTGGGCATGCCGGCTAGGAAGTCAAGTGTGAGGAGGCCAGGATGCCCGTGCCGGTGGAAGGACCCCTCGGTGCCATACTCGGGTCTTGGCACCAGGTCCAGATCGTTGGTGGCTCTCTGGCAAAAGCAAAAATGAAAACAAAGGATGCTCCTTCCTCTTGGGGCTGGGGAGGGGAGGGCAGTTGCTCTCCCCCTACCCCTGGGGAGGGCACAGCTTGGTCCTGCCTTCTCGCTCTGCAGGTCAGGAGCGGAAGGGTCAAGCGCTCCAGCCCCTGGACAGGCTGCACTCATCCGAGGGGGGTGTGTGTGCCAGGCTGAGGCTGCGGAGGGCCTGGGTGGGGAGCGCCTGCCAAGGGGCGGCCGGGCCTGGGCGCCGCCCTGACCTCCCACTGCCAGCGCCAGACCGGCAACTGGGGGCGAGGAGCCCCGCAGAGCAACCTCACCTCTTCCTGCCAGTTGTGCATCAGGCACTGGCCGCGGGCGGGCGGCTCCCTCGGCGGCTCCGGGACGCAGAGCGGGAGCGGCTGCAGATCGGCGGCCGGCAGCTCCCCCAGGTAGGGCCCCGGCACGCCGTGACAGGGCGGCAGCTCCACCGGGTACGTGGCTCCGGCCTGCAGCTCTGCCTCGGGGTCCGGCGGCATCTCCGCGGGACACGGGGCCGTCTCCGCGCTGGTCGGGGCGGCCTGTCCGCCGCTCGGCACCTGGGCTCTGGCCAGGGAAGAGACGGGAGAGCGCCGGTCGCGGGCGGGCGGGCGCTGGGAAGCGGGAAGGGGCATCACGGCCCTGCCGAGAGCGCCGCGGGCCCCGAGGGCCCCCCTCCCCCGAGTCTCGGGCAGGGCGGGACGGGGCGGGAAGGGGGACGGTCGCGCCCGGTCTCACCTGTCCGGCTCCATCGTGGCTCCGGTGCTTGGTTGGTCTCCACGGAGACGCGAAACCCGGCGCGGGCGGTCCTAGGAGGCGGGCGAGCGGCCGGCGCGACCGTTGGTTGGCCGAGGGCGAGAGGGAGGAGGAGGGGCAGGGGGGCCTCGGGACTCTCCCTCCCTGCCGGGCCCTCCGCCCCGGCCGGCGCAGGCGAGGGGGGCGGGGCGAGAGGCGGGGCGAAGCGACCGGCTCAGGACGCGACTCCCTGCCGTGCGTGGACCAAGCGAGGCAGCCGACAACGCTGCCCGGAGATCCGGCGGGCCCGGAGAGTCCCCGAAGGAGGCGAGGTCCAGGGCACCCGGCTGCCTCCGGTCCCGGGAGGAATTGCCCCGCCCGGCCGCAGATGAGCCTTGCCCCCCCCTCCTCCCCGTCAGCCTCCCCAGTAGCGGAGGCCCAGCGGGTGGCTTCTTACGTGCTTCCCGTGTCTCTGGCTTCGCTTCTGCTGACTTTTGCTGCTTGCCTAGAGGTTTTGGGGATCTGGTGGGCGTCGGACGGGGGTCGTTGCTTCCTTGTCTTCGGTAAAATAGCACAGGGAAGCCCGTAAGAATACGGTCAAAAAAGGCAAGAGGGCAGTTGCGACAGTGCGATTTAAAGTCCACCCAGGTTTTAACATGTCAACACATTGTCCAGGTCCGTGGAGACAGGTTGGACTGTCCCCAAACCTCACGTGTCTGTGTGTGCGCGCGCGCGCGTGTGTAAACGCACTCATGCACCAAGGGGGGGAAGAGGTCGTTTCTATCCAAAGTAAAAGGAAGAGAAAGAAGGGCTGAAGGGGGGGGGCGTCTGTTGCCTGCACCCCTGAGGCCCAAGGAGCGTCCTTACTGGCCTTTCCTCCTCCTGAAGGAAGCGATTCTGGCTCCTGTTATTGGTGCGGGGGGGGGGGGTAACCCCAGCCAGCACCCTCTTTGGCCCAACCTTGGCCCCTCACTGGCTTCGCTAAGTGGCCTGCAATTCCCTGAGGTTGGCTGGCCATCCTAAAAGTAGCATGTTTCTCCATTACATCTTGGATTTTTGTTCCAGGGAGACAACATACTTCCCTAGATTGACTGTTTGGTCTGCAGACTATAGTTTCTGTTCCCCAAAGAATTGAATCTCCTATCACCAATATTCGCTTTTTTCCTTGGAGTGTGTGGAATATTATTCTTCCTGTCAACAGGAATGCTGGATTGTGTCTCATTATTAGAAACTATTGATGACTGCTCTTTTGTAGGTGTCTGTATATTTTCTTCCAGAGGGAGGCTATGAAAGCAATTGTTAGTTCCAGAGGGGCTTCACTGGATACTAGGGTAGATAGTAGAGGGCTTTGCGCTTGGTTTCTTCTAAAAGTGACATGTTTCCATCGATCTTCCTCTTTGGGTGCATGAATAGGGTCATTTTTTTCGGAAGCTGTTTGTTCCCTATTGTTTTCAGTTTGGATGTATGGGTTTTCTTCTTTTTGTTCATATAACAGGGGTAGGCAACCTTGGCTCTTTTATGACTCGTGGACTTCAACTCCCAGAATTCCTGAGCCAACCATGCTGAGGGGAAAAGGAGAGATTTCCAAGCTATGCTGGCTCAGGAATTCTGGGAGTTGAAGTCCACAAGTCATAAAAGAGCCAAGGTTGCCTACCCTGATATATGGGGTCATCTTTTTTTTAGAAGCTGCTTGCTCTCTATTGTGTTTAATTTTGGTGTAGTCTTCTTGTTTAGGTTTAGGTTGCTCATCTAGCCCAGCACTGCACAAGGAAGCCCTCTGATCTCCGAGAACATGCCTCCAGAGGCTGCCCACGGCCACCGAGGCTGGGAGCCACTGATCCATAGGACTGCCATTCAATTGGGCCAAGCCGCCTGGGAAGCCAGGCAAGCTGCTAGCCAACATCCTGCCTCACAGTAGCACATTCCAAAGTTTGTGCATTACGTAAAAAATAAACTGTTCGTTTGTCCTGATTCTTCCAGGATTGCATTCTATGGGGTGACCTGTGGTTTTAGTATTTTGGAAGAGGAACATATGAATAGAGTAGAGCTGGAAGGGACCTTGGAGGTCTTCTAGTCCAGCCCCCTGCTCAAGCAAGAGAACCTATACCATCTCAGACGCGTGACTGTCCAGCCTCTTCTTAAAAACCTCCTGTGATGGAGCGCCCACGATTTCTGGAGGCAAGCTGTTCCACTGGTTGATTGTCCTCACTGTCAGGAAGTTTCTCCTTAATTCTAGGTTGCTTCTCTCTTTGATCAGTTTCCAACCGTTTCCAACATAGTTTCTCTTTTCTCCACTTCCTTCAATCCCTTCCATCCTGTCCTCTCTTGTTCACCTTTCCAATGTCCCCACTTTCCTCCGAGGAAGCTGCCTTCCCTGCAAGGAATCTTCTCCAGCTCCACAATGTTCCTTCTGAGGTGGAGCCCTGGAACTGTGCACAATGTTCCAGATGTGGTCGCAGCACTGGTTTATGCAAGGCCATCCTAATATCACCACCTCTATTTTCAATACTGTTTCTACCTGCCCTTGGCCTTTTTCAATGTGTAGACCATTGAACTGTTTCCCTTTACTCCCAGATCTCTTTCTTCCTCTGACACTGCCAGCTCTGATCCCATTCCTTTCCATTTGGGATTCTGGGCATACGTGCATCAGTTGCATCGCCGTGGAAGGAAGAACCAGACTCCATATGAACCAGGCAGGGGTGTCAAAACTGCCGGCCCGTGGGCCGGATGCGTCACGCGGAAGCCGCGCCCACCCCATTGCCGGCAATGGCAAAACTGTCCCCGTACGTTCAACGACATGTCTGCAGAATGAAGGGCCCCATGTTTAAAGTGCTCAGAAATAAACAGGGGTGGTCCAAGAGGCCCACAAATAACACACCACCTTTACTTCAGGTGCACCCCTCCAAAACCAGGACTCTGGGAACAACCTTTCTGGCTTTTCTTAGCCTCTGAGAGGCCAGGGGCCAGGACCCCCCCCTTCCAAGAGCAGAGTTTCAAAACCTGTCACAGTCCTGACCCCCACCAGCCCTGCCTTCCCGGAGTTGCCTACTTCTAAAGGGTGCTGGTGGAGGGAGGCGGGATGCAGGCCCAGCCCAAACTTCGCCTTTCCCTGCGCTCATCGGAGAGCAGCGCCTTCTGCACTCGATCCCTCACCATACCCCTCCCCCCCGAGCTTGGCTTGGGAGCCCGGCCGTCGGCATCACGGGGCCGGCTGGGCAAGGAAGCGCTTCCTCCAAGGAGTGGCTCGGGCAAAGGAGGGCTCACTGGCGGGGGACGGGGGCGAGAGCTCGGCAACGCCGGGGCCGGCTTCCCGGGGACCCCGTGGGACAGGAGCGCGTTAAGCCGCCTGCGGTCGGACCGGCGATGGGGCCTCGTTCCTCGGCGCTTCTGCCAGCCGCTCCCGGAGAACCGGAGCAGCCCGGCGGAGCCCACCATTAGCCGGCGCTGGTGGCCCGCTTCGGGCTTAGTCCGGAGGGCGGCGCCGCGGGGCGATGGTGTGTGGGGGGGTCGCCCGTCAGCGCCGGCCAGGCTATTATTAGCCTGGCGGTCGCAGCAGGCGGGCGGGCGGCCCCTAATTGGCGGCCAACAGATGCACCTGCCGTTGCAGGCGGCACGTCCGCAGCGCTCCAGGCCCCCGGCTCCCCTTGCGGGCTGGGGAAGAGCGGGGGGGGGGGGCGAAAGGGACCTTCTGGCGGGTGCATCTGCCGCCTGGCTCTTCGTCTTGGCCACCGGTTGCGGGGCGAGGGGTCTGCACGTAGCCGATCGCTCCAAGCGAAGAGGGCGATCAAGGGGAGCCCGGGAGGGAGGGAGGGGCTCTCGTGGCCTCCCGGGGTCGTCCGAGAGGGACTCCCCGCGCCCTCCGACGGCCAGGCCCACCCCAGCCAAAGGCTCGGGAAGGAGGGAGACGAGACGCGTCTGGAGAGACCGCTGGAGACGAGCCTCCAAGCCTGCTCCGCTGCTGAGGACCCCCCCCCCGGAGGTCCCGGTCCCAAACCCGCGTGAGCCCTTGGCTCCCTGTCGGCAATTGGCCGCGGGGGGCCCCGTGTGGGAATCCTGGGCTCCTCCTCCCCCTGGCTCCCGGCTCCTCATTTCCAGGGTGGCCGCAGAAACTCAGCAGCGCCGGAGATGCGCGGCCCACCTGAGCCCCCACGCGCGGAGGGGTTGGCCAGAACCGACTCTCCCCTGGGGAGCCGGGCGGGCTCGTTCCGCTCTCCCTGCAGCGCAGCAGCGCCCCCTGGCGTCCGCTCCGCGCACGGCCCACTCCGCGAGAACAAGAGGATCTTTCATCCCGCGCTGCTCCCCGCAGGGCCCGAGCCTCGCCCCGCCGGCCTTCCTCCCGCGGCGAAGCCTCGAGCCAAGCGGCTAAATTTAGACGAGCTGGGGCGGAGTAAGGGGTTCCCGGTGGGCTGCTTAGGGAAAGGCAGCCGAGTGACGACAGGCGCAGGAGGAGACCCTGACATAGTCCAGGCTGGGACGGGGAGGTGGACTCCCTCCCCCCTGCAGCCGCGGGACTCGAGCCCGCCCCAGAGAAGCAAGGAAGGAGGGGCCCCAACTGACCGGGTGGGGGGGTGAGTTCCCTGCTCACTTCTCCTGTCTTCCCACAGAGACCCTGTTCGCGCAATACACAGACCAGGTCTTTGAATTCAGGCATTTATTGCTCCAGCCGAGCAATACACAGACCAGGTCCTTGAATTCAGGCATTTATTGGATTCCAGCCGTGAGTTTAACCATACATTGCTGCTGCCTTTTCTTTTAATGTTTATTTAAAAGACACAGATTCAAAAGAATATCAATACTTAACGAGACATACACTAATGAGGCTCAATGTAACATTAACACATGATATAAAAGTATCATACAAAGTATAAACCTCTCAATTCCTGGCAAATAGATGGGGAAGAAATGGAGGTAGTGACAGATTTTATCTTCCTGGGCTCCAAGATCACCGCAGATGGGGACTGCAGTCAAGAAATTAAAAGACGCTTGCTCCTGGGGAGGAAAGCTATGGCAAATCTAGACAGCATACTAAAAAGCAGAGACATCACCCTGCCAACAAAAGTACATATAGTCAAGGCCATGGTTTTCCCAGTTGCAATGTATGGCTGTGAAAGTTGGACCGTAAGAAAGGCTGAGCGCAAAAGAATTGAGGCCTCTGAACTATGGTGCTGGAGAAGACTCCTGCGAGTCCCTTGGACTGCAAGGCGATCAAACCGGTCAGTCCTAGTGGAGATCAATCCTGATTGCTCTTTAGAAGGCCAGATCCTGAAGTTGAAACTCAAGTACTTTGGCCACCTAATGAGAAGGAAGGACTCACTGGAGAAGAGCCTAATGCTGGGAAAGATGGAGGGCAAGAGAAGAAGGGGACGACAGAGAATGAGGTGGCTGGATGGAGTCACTGAAGCAGTAGGTGTGAGCTTCAATGGACTCCAGAAGATGGTAGAGGACAGGAAGGCCTGGAGGAACGTTGTCCATGGGGTCGCGATGGGTTGGACACAACTTCGCAACTAACAACATAAACCTTTCAGTGTGGTACCAAAATCTCTGGTATATTATTTTCTGTAAATGGTAAAAACCCACCCAAATAGTATAGAGAAGTGTTGAATGTCTGCCTCTCTCGTGTCCCATGTGCCAGTGGCCGGCTGGTTGGGGTATTCCAAGCGCCCTGCAGTCAGCAATGCCACTGTGGGGACCCTAGCAGCCCCTGCCCTCTGGAGCAAGGTTCCCTTCCCCCAAATTTAACAGGTCCCACCCTCCTGGGATTTTGAAAGGCCCTAAAGACATGGCTCTGCACCCAGACCCAAGGACCACCAAAGCCCTCCTTCCCTCCCTCTCTGGGTTCATCTTCTATGCCAACATCCTTCTCTTGTCTTGGGTTGTTTTTGTAGCTTTTGTATTGAGACACTGGGAGCGAAGCGGCATATAAATTATTATGTTTTAACATAAACTTTAGAAACCACATTGTATTTGCCTTGCCATTCTTAAATTCTGGCAAATTTCTATTGTATATAGAAATGAGTTTCACCATTGCTGCATATTCTCCAATCAGATATTGTGTCTTTTCTCCAAAGTTGTGCAAAATTTGTGCTTTGCAGCTGTGAACACGTATCTTGATACTTTATGGTACTTTTTAACGATGTCTTCTGTTATCTAAAGGTAGTCCTCACTTAACAAAGGTAATTGGGACCAGAAAATATATCGCTAAGAGGCACAGTCATTAAGATAACACATGACCTCAACATCAGCCCCAGCAGTTAAGGATGCCCCATGGCTGCGACATGCAACTTCCTGCCAGGTTCCCCCAGGACCTGGCTTGTGGGAAGTTGGCAGGGAAGGCCACATGCTACGCTAGGGACTGTGGGATGCTGCAGTGGTCAGAAATGTGGATCCGTTACCCAGCATTGTTTGTGATCACGTGCTGTATCAGCCACTACAAGGACCTTGGATGTTCGTGTTATTACTAGTCAGCGGATATGCACAATTTTGTCTTTTTTGGCTTATTTTTTTCCAAATCAATGTAACTACCCTATCTGTGCTAACTGAACCGATAGGTTGGACAACGTGGGTGCCATGAATGTAGGTGCCAACAGTCACTGAATGAGTGGCCATTAAGGGAGGACTAGCTCTACAAAAAAAAATGCTTTCGTTTTGAGGCTTTTTACTGAATCTGGATGAAGAGTGTTGTGTGAACCCAGCCATCAGCGGGTGCTGAGAGCCCTCTTGCACCCAAATATTATCCAGGGACACCTGTTGGGAAAGTTTGGTGGCACCAATCTTTGGCTGGCCACAGCATTGTGGGGAAAAAACCCTTCTGGGGACACTGGATGGCGATGCTTCAGTTCCCCTAAGAACACCGGCTTCTGCTTTGAACTTCTGCATTAGTACAGAATGGCAGGTCAGCGTAGCCCAGATCTGCCCATGAATTTGGACTCTGCTGCCAACTCTCGGGTGCTGTGCCCTCTTCCAACCCATCAGTCCTTAGGGAGCTTCCTGCGGCTCTCCAGGACCTCGTGATCCAGGACAGGTGAGGGGCACTGAGTGTGCAGCGATCCTTAGGCGGAAGGAGCCCCCACCAGGAAAGCACAGGTGGGCACAGCTGCTCTGCTCGATAGGAACTGGCACTGCAAGGCGCGAATCTGCTCAGGGCTGCTGGGGCGCAAGCTTTGGATGGGGCTCAAGCACTTCTTGGAGGCCCCCAATTGGGTTCACTGGATCAGGAGGGGGGAGCTGCAAAGATCAGGCCCGGACTATCTAAAGGGCTGCCCTCCCACTGTCAGCTCCTCAGACCTTAAGACAGAGACGGGGTGGGCACCATCACGTGCCTGGGCTTCTGGGTGTGGCAAAGCCTTCCTTTCAGCCCCCTACAGACATGTCAGGGGCCTAAGGGCTGCCACCGCCCTCACCCCTGGGTGGGGGGAGATGCCCCAAAGCAGCTTTTCCCTCCCGGATGTGCATTTGCCAGGAACTACAGCAAAAGCCCATGAAGAAGCCCAGTTTGGTGGCACCCAGATGCCCAGCTCCTGCTTGGCTGCTGTCGGAAAGGAAGGTGACCTGGCTCGCCATCTCCACCTTGTACCAGATTCCATGCCTGGGGGTGGGTGGGAGGTGACCCCACACCTGCCAGCACTCACACACCTGACTTACTTTGGTTCTCAGGGCGGTTGTGATGAAATCTATGGTTGGAGGAACGCCTGTGTTCTGACACAGCCAGATCCTCCTTGAAGCTTTCGGCTTGCTGGTGCTGGCTTCCACTCCCTGCAGGATGATGGGGCCTGTTGGATCAGGGGCTTGTCAGGACCCTAAAGGCTTTCAGAGGGCCCTTGGGATGTTCCCCAAGGTCCTGCTGGGCACCTAAAAGGCGGCTAGTTGCTGCCTGGCACGGACAGGCAAGAAGGGCCTGCCTCGGGAGTGAACGGCTCGCCTGCAGCTTTTCATGGCTGGTTGTTCCTGGGGGAGGGGGGGCGGCTCCCTGCTTTTCCCAAGAGGCTCAGTTGAAGCAGCAGAAGAGACGCCTGGAGCAAGCACCATGGGTGGGGTGGGGGAGGCAACGCAATGGCAAGTCCAACCAGAGATGTGCGAGAGCCATATTAACATTGTGGGGTTGTCTGTACCTAAACACACTGATTTCTCCACTCTTCTCACGTCTGTGCAGTCAACCAGCAACCCTTTTGGGGGGGGAAGAGCCTCAAGGGCACCTGCTGAGCTGCCGTGGGGATTTTTGTAGGCATCTGGCAGAGGAAGCGGCTTGGATCCAGCTGGACTAAGCTGGCCCAGTTACAGGATCTGGGTCTGCCCATCTTGCCGGCTGATCTGGGAAGCACTTGAGCAGAAGACCCAGGGCTCTTGTGAACTTCCGATTCCTGTCCCTCCTGGCTGGCTCAGGTTACCTGGAAGGCCAGGTGGATCCATGCAATGACCGTGGCCTGCTTGGGGGAGGGGTCTCTGTGTGTGCCGGTCCTGAAGGCAGCAGTGCCCCTTCCCCATCACAGGGCCTTCCCTGCAGCCAATGGCCTATGGTGGAGGGCTGCAGGTGGGGATTGGGCTAGTTACAGAGGGTCCCAGAAAGAATGGATTAGGGCAGGGGTAGGCAACCTTGGCTCTTTTATGACTTGTGGACTTCAACTCCCAGAATTCCTGAGTCAGCATGGCTGGTTCAGGAATTCTGGGTATTGAAGTCCACAAGTCATAAAAGAGCCAAGGTTGCCTACCCCTGGATTAGGGAGACCCTATTCAGGCAGGAGCGTTGTTGATGCTTGTGGACAATTTGTGCTTGCTATAATTGATAAATGAAGTAAATAAATTGGTGGCACAAGCACAGCATTGGGCGGTTCTCCTTTCTCCAGAGCCGGCTTGTCAATGTTGGCAAGAGATGGCCAAGCGCGAGGCTGAGCCTCAGAGCTTTTATTTAATTCCTGCGTGAGACCTCTGTGTCGGGGTCACCTGTCAGTTTGAGGTCAGGTAGCCTTATTCTGAACTGCCTAGAGCAGGGGTAGGCAACCTTGGCTCTTTTATGACTCGTGCAACTCCCAGAATTCTTGAGCCAGCATGGCTGGAATTCTGGGAGTTGAAGTCCACGAGTCATAAAAGAGCCAAGGTTGCCTACCCCTGGCCTAGAGTGTGGCACAAGATGTGCAGTTATAAAATTGTCTGCACACCCTCTCTCAACAAACTTCTCCCCAGAAATCAGCTCCCCCCCACCCCATTTGAGGGCCTTTAAAACAAGGGTCCCCAACCTGTGGCCATGAGGGCTTTGCAACTGGACTGCGGAAATGGCGGGAGAGCACACGTATGTGCACACGAATCCTCACTTGCGCGAGCAGTGGGTGAGAATGCGCTCCATTTAAGTGAGCGGCAGGCACATGCAGAACCATCCTTCCCCCCCTCCCTCTCCCAGCCAGTCTGCAAAGCCAGAAAC
Source organism: Azemiops feae (assembly GCA_023970755.1). NCBI lineage: Eukaryota > Metazoa > Chordata > Lepidosauria > Squamata > Viperidae > Azemiops > Azemiops feae. Next base: position 1,746,213 of record JALGBA010000703.1, on the reverse strand, counting down.
GGTGGGGAACTGCTTTAAAAAGGCACTGGCAACACTCCCAAGGGCCTGCTCATGCCGGCCTCCTTCTATTTCCTCTTTTGGCTTTTATTTCTTGATTTTATGTTTTTTATACGTCAAGCCAACCAGAGGTGACCAGGATAGAAATCTGATTAATAAATAAACCATCGTGACTGGAGAAGAGGGACGTCCCCTTCTCGTCCACCAGTTCCCAGGTGTCCACTTCAGAATCCGGCCCCACATCTTGTCCCAGACGGTCATTTGGCCAAGCCCCAGAAGATGCAGTAACAGCTGTGAGTCCCCAGACAGAGCGTGGGGGGAGGGGGGGCTGCCAGGGCAGCTCCTGGGCACTTGGTGTTTTTTTCATTGCTATTTCACAAGGTTTCCTTGCCTCCTTTTCCAACTCCCAACTAATCAAAGCCCTGCGGCCTCTGGACGGTCCCCATCAGCCAAACTCAGCCACGGCCAGCAAGGCCACCCCTCGGGAAGAAAGAGGCCCACGCAGACTCCCTGCAGCCCGTCCAGCGCGGGTCTTTATTGAGAGCAGCTTCTGTCCAGGGCAGTTTTGCTCAGCCGGGCGGCCAGCCCATCTGGCGCCCCCCCAGCACGTGGAGGTGGAGATGATAGACGGACTGCGCCCCGTGCTTGCCCTCGTTGATGACTGCAAGAGGAGGGAGAAAGGGCTGGAGGGGGCACAGGGCGACACCGGACAGGCGCCAGGACCCCTTGCAGCAGGATGAAGAACCAGCCCCTCCCCAGGACAGCGGTGGGGCTTCCCAGCTCAGCTCTGTTTGGGGCAGGGCCCCTCGCACACTTTTTGTGGGGAGGGAGACATCTTTCTCAGCCCTGTTCAAGGTCCAAAACAGATCCAAAGGATGGGTTCAGAGGACCAAAGACAGGAAGCCCAGCAACGGGGGGCCCCTTCCAGAGAACTTGTGCACATCCGTGTCTCCTCACTGGGCCTCAGGAATTATCAGGCAAGACAGCCGCCACCCCCGTCCCTGGCACTGTTCCCGGTCCCGGCTCCTGCCCAGACAGGCAGCCTTCTACTCACCCACTCGATAGCCCTCCGACAGGCCCTCCGCTTTGGCTGTCTGGCTGGCCACCACCAGCAAGTGTCCCAGGAGCTGGGCAGGGAGGGAAGGAGATCCAGTGGTGGTCGCACAGCCCCTCCTCCCGCCTCCCCCCCTCCTCGCCAGGCTTCAGAACTGAGATCCAGCAACGAAGCAGGAAAGCATCGACGGAGAGCCCCGGTGCTTCTTCGCCGGGGCCGCTCCCTGCCCGTGACCCCAGACGGCCCCGGGTTCACCAAGGGCCCGCCTTTGGCCAGGCCGGCCAGTGATCCCCGCTCACCTGGGCGTCGGTCGCGGCCACCCGGCTGAGGCGCGCGACGGGGCGGCGCGGGATCACCAGGAAGTGCACCGGAGCCTGCGGCGCCGCGTCCCGAAAGGCCACGCACTGCGAGAGAGCCCGGTGAGCCTCTTGCTCCGGGAGGGGGGACCCTCCGCCCGCAGTTCCCCGCCCCGCCCACCTGGTCGTCCTCATAGAGCACGTGCGCCGGGATGGAACCGTCCAGGATCCGGCTGAAGACGGTGGGGCCGGGCTGCTCGGCCGCGCACTGCGCCCGCTCCACCTCCTCGTCCGGCCCGCGCGCCACCAGGCCCCTCTGCCGGACAGACGGCGACCGGTCACCCGCTGCGGCCCAAGCCTGCCGACCCTCGAGGGGGTTCCCGCGGTTCCTTTCCCCCCCCCCCACACACACACACTGCAGCGGGGACGCAGGCTGCGAAATCCCGCAGGTGGGCTCCGGAAAAGCCCTTCCCCCCACCACCGCCGCCCTACCTGCCCGGGACGCCCCCAGGCACGAGCCAGCAGCCCCCTCCTCGCCGCCGCCACCACCACGGCTGCCGCCATGCCTGCTAGGACCGCCCCCCCTCGGCCAAGCGCAGGCGCACTCCCACACCTCCCCACCTGGCGGCAGGACAAGGGATTGCAGGGCCAGCGCCCCTCCTCCGGAAAAGGACCCGCCCCCGCCCCTCCAAACAGCAAGACAAGACAGCCTGGCTGAGAAAGAGAGGACTTTATTCACCAGGTGCTCAGCTGTGCTCAGACAGACGACCCCCTCCCCACTCAGAAGCCCATGCGGGCCCGTTTCTGCTGGGGTCCCTGGGAAGAGGAGGGGCCCCGCTGGCTGCTGCCCAGGGCCGAGGACTGGCTGGCCAGCAGGTCGTCCTCGGGGGGCTCCGGGGGTTGGTCCAAGACCGCCAGGTACCTTCGCAGGGTCTGGCGGCGCTCGCTGGGGATGCCCCGGGCGCTTAGGCTCTGCGAGGACAGCAGTTCTGAGTCCTCCTGGGAACTGGGCGGCAGGGCAGGGGGAGCCTGGAGGGGGGGCTCCGCGGGCAAAGCCGGAGGGGACCTGGGGGCCCTGCTGTCCCTCCCGGACCAGTCGCTGAGCTCTGATTGGTAACTGGTGGAGGAGGTGAAGCTGCCGGAGAGGCTCTGCGTCCCCCTGCGTCGCTTGGCTCGCCTCCGCTTCTCCCGCAGCACCTGCTGTTGCCGGGCCTTGGTGGAGCCCAGCCTCTCCAGCCACCAGGCCGCCCAGTCGCCGGCCCAGTTAGCTGCCAGCCGCTGGCCAAGCTCTCCCAGGGGCTCCTGGGGGGCAGGAGGCACGGGGACCCCACTCTCGTCCCCCCAGGAGCAGAAGAGTCGCTCTTCCTGCATGGCCGTGCGCAGGCAGCGGGAAGCCTCTAGAGAGGACGGGACACTCCCCTCCATCCCCCTCGTCTCTCGGTGGGCGAAGAGGCAGCCCTGGTTGAGCGTGGCCGGAGGGCACTGCCAGTCTTGGGCGGGTGGGGTGGCCCGTTTCCAGGCCCTCAGCCAGCGCCGGTAGAGGGCTGCGGCTACTGGGCTACAAGCCGTCTTTGCTCCATCTGGAAAAATGGGGTCCTGGCAGGCTCTGTCCACCACGGCATCTCCGAAGCTGGCCTCCGGATCCAAGTCGGTGGGAGCGTGCCCCCCGGCCTCCTCCCCACTGGCCTGTGGGAGCAGCGGCTGGTAGAAGAGGTCCCCGGCCTCAGAAAGCTGGAAGACCAGCAGTGTCTGGATGCCGTCCTGCTGACCGAGGGCTGCTGCAATGCCTGCATTGGGGGCAAGAGGAGGGATGAGATGGGGGGGAGGGGTGGACTCATTCCTGAAGCCCAGCTGGAAATGGCGGAGGGACAGCTCAAAGGCTTGGGTCAGACATGGTATCCTGCCCTCCTGCTCGGGGCCAGCCCCAGCCCCTCTTTTCACAAGAAGGGAAGGTCTCTGACCACCCAAGGAGGATGCCCTCCGTTGAGCCCAGGAGAAGAGGACCATCTGCAGGGGAGCCTGACCATCTGGGGGGGAGGCCATGACTCCTAGGAAAGATGTCATCACATGCTTCCCCCCCCCCCCCAAATGGACCCAGCTGTGGGGATGGCAAAGTGTGTTAGATTATGCTTGACCACACGCAGAAAGGCTGAAGGGAAGTTTTGGGTAAGTTGGCAGGGAAGGCAAGCGGTGGACCAAGGGAAAAGGAGGGATTGTCTCCCCCCCCCCTCATATAGTATGTGCTTAGCTGAGGGTGGTTCTGGGCACCCCAGCTGGCTCTGGGTTGCAGAACAGAAGAGCCCCCCCCCATCCTGGCCTCCTTTTCTGTGCCAGGTTCTGCTCCATTACTGGCAAGAGAAGCCAGCCTGTTTCTTGGATCTTGGGGGGGGGGCAGCCTCTCTTCTGGAGCTGCAGGGAGGCAACCCAGAGCCCTCTTGCTGCAGCCTCCTCGGAATGCAGAGCCCCTTTCCCTCCATCTGGCGTCCCTGCCAGCCCCACCTCCTCGCCTGGCCCCTACCTGTCACGGGGACGGAGAGACGCTGGCTGAGGGCGCTCTGCCTCACAGGCACCTGCACAGGGAAGTGGGGCAGGCACTCCTTGATGGATGGCAGCTTCTGGGGCGCACCTTGGAGCTGGCAAGGGACGCTGTGGCCACCTGTGGAGATAGCCCAGCAACCTCAGAGTCCTGCAGCCCCCCTGACCACTGGGCATAACTGCCCCAGTGCCAGGAGACAGTGAAAGGCGCAGGGGCTGCTTCCCGTGCCCACCTGAGTACTGCAGCAGGAACAGCTCCTGGGAGTGGTGGGCGCCCAGGAGCACCTTGTGGTTGTCCTGTGGAGCCCCGGCGGGCATGAGGTGGGCGTAGATGGGCGGCCACTGCATCATGTGCTCCCAGCGCAGGACGGGCACCAGGGGGAAGCGTTCGTCCAGCACAAAGACCGAAAACTGTGGAGGAAGAACGTTGCAGGGTGTATGTGTGTGTGTGTGTGGGGGGGTTTCCCAGGCACAGGGACCCTCCAGCCAAGGAACCAACTGCCTGCCTCTGCCGAGCGTTGCCAGCTGGGTAGAGACAACAGGGAAGGCGACCTAGCAGCCTCGGCCGGAGGTGGAGAGGGCGGGGGAATGCCCCAGTCTGGTCCAGACAAAGAGTCTGCGCAACAGAAGGTGCCCACAACTGCCCCCAGTTCCCAAACACACACACACCTCGCTCCCTGTTACCTGTGTGGTCACTAAGTGGTGGAAGGGCTCTGAATGGCCCAAGTACTTGGAGAGAACCAGGCGTTCCCCACGCTGGCAGTCCGCTTCACTCCCTACCTTGAAGAGCTCGAAGTAGCCACCGGAGGACACCTGGGGAGAGGCCAGGAAGGTCAGCAGCCAGGTGGGGCTCCCTCCCCCGGGGCCTTTCCCAGCAGCCCCTCCATCACAAGGGGGAAGGGTCGGCAGCCAGCAGCACTGCTCAGGGGCACCCCCTGCCCCCCCCCCCCACACTCAAGCCTTACCCTCTGGTCGAGACCCTTCAGGCCGGTGCGGTCGGCAAAAGTCAGCACTCGTGGGTGGGCAGAAAACTCACTCCAGCGCCAAGGGGAAGGGTCTCGGAAGAAGAGGCTGTCGCGGTCCTGGTGCAGCCGTCGGAGCCTGGTGGGAAACGTGGTTAGTCCCTGCCCCCTTCGCAACCAAAAGCTGGCCTGCTGGCAAGAGAGCAACACCCAACCTCCAGAAGCAGCAGGGCCAAAGCACATCCCCCCCCCAACACATTCAGGAGAGACTCTTTGACCCATTGGCTATTCTCTCTGGCTCCCCCCCCCCACATTTGAACCAGAGCTGCTTGAACCTCATTCCCCTCCCCCAGGCCCGGAAGAGCTAAGCAGCACGTTCCCCTTAAGGCTGCAAGACTCCCCCCACCAAAGCCCTCCAGTCTGGGGCCCCACCCATAAAGGCCATCAGCCCTGACCTGGCTCACCCCGTCTCCACGTTCCACAGGTACAGCTCCCCTTCCAGGGTGCACAACGACAGCTCGCCAGGTAGGTGGGGGCTGCAAGGAGACAGCGGGGCTGAGGAAGGGCAGAAAGACCATCCTCCTGGCCAGAGGTCCATTGCCCCTACCCCCCCAAACTGCCGGGCAGCCACACATGTCCCTTTGTCCCACCAGCAGATAGCTCCGTGAACCCCCCACCCCAGCCCCCCCCTTGGAGAGAGGCCACGTACCTGACTGCGATGGAAGAGCAGGGGGCTTCTGTGGAAACCACTTGCAGAGGGGTGGGAGCCCTTCCACGCTGCTGCCTCCATGCCGCACAGAAGTGGTCCGAGCGGACCCCCAGGAAGTCTGGGATGGATGGAACAGAAAAGCCCCCTTCAAGACCAGAACAGCAAGGACAGCAGAGCACGGCCAACCGTCCCGGTAACTGCTGTACCCACCGCTGCCCTCCAGGTGGGCGGCTGCCACTTGCCGGACTGTCCCGTTTAACTCGAACTGGGCGGGGCAGCCACGGAGTTTGGGTTTCGGGGTGCTGCTGCCGGCCGCTGGTCTCAGGTCCGCCTCCTGGAAGCCTGCAGCGGCCGCTAAGGAAAAGTCGTGCTGCGAAGGGGGTTGCAGACGCCCTTGCCCCGGACCCCCGCCCCATCTTCTCGTCCCGGAGGATACAGAGCCGGTCCGCGGCCTCCCCGGCCGGGAACACCAAGCAACCCCGGCGTGCAGGTTCTCCACAGGTGCGGTCAGGCAGCCAGGCCAAGGCGCCGCCGGTGGGGGTCTCGTCGAAGGACAGGCGCTGCCGCCGTTCGGCCAGGTCCTCGTGGAGCCACTCGGCCACCAGCTTCAGGGGCAGCTCGGAGAGCCAGTCGCGGCACAGCGAGGCAACGGCGGAGAGAGGCCGCGCGGCGCTGAAACGGGACAACAGAGCAGCCGCCAGTCACACGCCTTGTCCCGCCTCCCCGACGGCCGCAACGGGACAATCCTCCGGAGGGCCGGCCGGGCGGGGATAACGCACCACCACCTCCCATCCCGAGGGCGGCTCGGGGAAGCAGGCTCGCTGGCCGAGAGCACGTCCCGGGGTCCCCCCGCCGCTCGCCCCGCGGAAGGCACTTACCTGCCGCCTGGCGTCCGGCCTTCCAGGGCGCGAAGAAAGCGGGTCATCCCGCAGACGCCTCCGGCTCTCCGCTGCGGAAGAGAGAGGCCGGCGGGGGTGACGAGGAGCCGGCGGGATCCCCCTCCCCGCAGGGCTCCATGGAGGAGAAGCAGCAGCCGCCGGCCGCCCCACTCCCCCCGCGTGCTCACCCAATTCGTCGAGTCCCCCAGGTAGACGTGCTGGTGCAGCAGCCGGGCCGTGGCCCCAAAGGCCGCCTCCGGGTGGTCTAGGAAGAGCCGGCCCAGCTGCGGGCCCAGGGCGGTCAGGGCCGGGCCGGCGGGCGTGCCGTCGATTCGGGGCGCCGCGTCCGGGGGCTTCAGCGGCAGCGGGGCGGCCTCGGCGGGCAGCCAGCTCTCCCGCGCCCTCCTGCAGCGGCGGGGCAGGAAGAGCGGCGGCGCTCCCGGCTCGCTCGCCGCGACGCCCACCTGCCCGCACTGGCCCCAGCCGGCCACCCGCAGCCCGGCCCCGGGACCCTCGCGCCCGGGCGGCCCCGGGCGGAAGAGGCCGGGCAGGAGAGCATCGGGGAAAGCCGCCATGGGCGCGCGAACGTGTGCGATACTTCCCGGCCGCGCATGCCTGGAGCCGCCGCGCGACGGTCGCGCCTGCGCCCCCTGGCGGCCAGAGGGCGGCGCCGGCGATCTCCGAGCGAGGGGCGGGGCGAATTGCCTCGCAGATGCCAGCCCGCCGTCCGCCTCTGCAAAGCCCCGAATCGCGATTCCAGACGGCCAGCCAGGCGGGCGGGCGAAGAAAGTGGCCGGGGGATTTTTTTAAAACTCAGAACACAGGAAACCTTGCAGGGGAAACGGCTCAACCGAGAGGAGCGTTTACAAGTTTCGCTGCTCCCTTTGTCCTTCGCTCGTCGCGGCTGAGCAACCCGAAAGCTTTCTCTCAAGGGAAAAATGCTACGACTTTACTCCAGGAAGGAAACAGACGCGCGTGTATCACGCTGAGCGCTTCCAGCCAGCCGAAGAAAGCAGAGCAAAACATGGAGCATTCCCCCCCCCCTTCCCCCGATTAGCGCTGTTCTTCTCCACAGGTAAGTTCGGGTGTAGAAAAAGGCCATTTGCACCCGGGCCGGCCTTGGAGCCTCTCCTCTCCCCCGCCATGGCTCAGCCCCTTCTTTCCACTCGCCTCCCCCCCCATCACCCAATCCAAAGCACAGGAATGCTGGCCAGTTTGGGGAGAGAGAAACAGCTGTTCAAACCACAAGCCAGGCAACTCCTGTCTCCTGGCGGTGCTCAGGACCATCGGAACAAAATTTCTCTTTCAGGCAAGCCCCCCCCCCCCTTTCTTCCATGCCCAGAAGACAATTCCCAAAGCCAAGTGCAGCAGGCAGCGGGACTCCGGGATGGAAGGCTGAGACCCTCTGCTGCTTCCAGGGAGCAACCTGGAGATTCTTGTCCTGCCCACGCACCCTAATCTCCCAGGCAGTTCCTTAACTGGTCCCAGCCCCTGTGACAGAGGGTCTGCGCTCACACAGCCCAAATTGCCTGTCAGGTCCCCATAGGTCCCTATCCGGACGCTGCCATTCTGGTGGGAGGGGGGGACGTCGGGGCTTTTTGTGATGTATCCATTTTACCTTCTTCCTCTTTTGCTTTGATGTATCTTCCTGGGAAATGGGAGAGGAGAGGAGGGATGAGCCTGGGCCATCTGTTTTGTCTCATCTCCGGAGAACCACCAAGGTCCAGGCGTCTGAGAACAACTTCTTATTACTTTCCCAGCTCGAAATCCTCACAACACCTTCGCGCCTCTGGATTGGCTCTCAATGGACTGGGTCAGGGGTCGGCAACCTTAAACACTCAAAGAGCCACTTGGACCCGTTTCCCACAGAAAAGAAAACACTGGGAGCCGCAAAACTCTCGTGCGTGCACGCGTGTGGGGGGGGGGGGGCTTGATTGAAGGGTTTAATTAAAAAGAAATAGAGGCTGCTGTGCATGAGTTCTCTCTCTCCCTCTTTCTCTTCCTCTCCCCCTCTCTCTCCCCCTCTCTCCGATCTTCTGCTCACCTGGCCAGCTGGCCTGACGCTGTTCTCTGACAAGCTGACACACATTCTTATTGGGCTTGCTCTCTCCTGCCCTTGGTCTGCCAGTCCTCTTCCCCCACTCAGTGTGTGTGTGTGTGTGAGAGAGAGAGAGAGATGCTGCTTTCTGCTGCTTCCTGCTTCCTGCGGAGACGCAGCAAAGGCAGGAGCCCGGCTCAATAAGCTTGTCAGCTTGTCGGAGAACAGCGTGAGGCCACTCTCTTTTTTACAGAGAGAGAGAGAGAGAGAGAGAGAGAGAGAGAGAGAGAGAGAAGGGAAGCGCAAGTGCCTCTCTCTGTCTCTATCTCTGCAAATGGCGGAAGAGGCTGGGAGCCGCAGGAGAAGGCTCAACTAACCCGTGGACTGGGCAGTTGGGAGGGTCTGAACAATGGGGATTTAACCTAAGGTTTTTGCACAGGAATTTTAGATCCTTCTTGTCTTCTCTGCAATCGCTCTCAATAAAAGATCCTTTTGAAATGCTGCCTGTTTCAAGAGTTTGACTTTCTTGAGGGAATAGCTGGGGCGAGACCTTACATTGCCTTTCTGGGATTAAAAGGCAAAAAAAATAATCCCAAAATGTACTGCCTCTGTGATGCCGCACGAGGGAGAAGCATGGATGCAACTCTTGCTGCCTCCATTAAGAGATAAACAACATCCCACACACCCTGCCCTCTTTCGGGTCGGCAGGCATAGGGGGGGGGGGATGACTTTGCTTTTGGCAGAAGCAGAGGAAAAAGCGGGGGGGAAGGATTTGCAACCCCCAAGATGTCTATGCAGCCCAGGCGGACGTCCTTGACTCGAAGGAGACGCAAAGCAAGCCACCCAGCCCAGGAAAGTCAGCTGTGCCCCTGCCGCCCCTTGTGCGGGAAGGCCCCACATCCCAGGACCAGGGCCTGGAGTGTGCACCCTCCAACTCGTGGGTGGGGGAATGTTGTGCAGAGGTCAGTCAAGAGCCCCACCAGGGCAGAGTCAGTCAGGGAGAAGACCTGCCAGGCAGCTACAGGCTTCTCTTCAGCAAATCAGGATTTGTGCTGTATTATTTAGCTGTCCAACCGCAGCTGAATCGCAGCTCAGGAGGACGGACAATGTCCAGCTCTGGGCCTCCCTGATTCCACCCCCCCCTACCATCTCCGACTCCCTTATCCCAATGGGGGAGGGCAGGTGCCTCTCCCTTGCCTCAACTAAGCAGACAGCCAAATGCTGAGCACATCCCTCTGCTAGAGAAAGGCCTTTTCAGACCAGCCAGTGACGGCTCTTCTGGCAGGCTTGGATGCCCTCTTAGAGGGAGGTGGAAAGCCTGATGAGTGCCCTCCAGTGCTGCCAGCTGCACCCAACAGGCCAGACCCAGGGCCCTTCCCCTGCCGTCACAAGTGGCCAGAGGGCAGCAGCTCCTCAGCTGGATATGCTGCAGCCTCTCTGCAGAGTGGCTGGACTCCAGCCAAGGCGAGGGCTCCTTTGCCCTGATAGTGGAAAGTCTGGGGTGGAAGGGGGATACGGCTCCATCGTAATTCAGGAACCCCCCCCCTAGTAGGCAGCACAGAGCAGTGCCAGAGGGTGGGGGCTCCTTTCTAAAAGGGAGGACAGTCTCTTTTTCCCTCCAACATCCCTGCAGGGCTGGCAGCTAGGGCAGGGGGTGTTCACATCCTGCTGGGCACAGAAAGGGATCCTACCAGCCCCCCCCCCACTCAAGGGAGAAGAATCCCACCCTCAGCCTTGAATCCCCACTGAGCCCAGGCCCCCCACTCGGGACTCCGAAGACAAAGCCACGAAGACCCCCGCCGAGTAAGCTCTCTTTATTGTGCCTCCCATGCACAGCAGGAAATAGGGTGGAGAAGGCCGCCTCAAGCCTTCTTGTCGTCTTTCTGCAGGAACCGCCGGGGTCCTGAGGGGGGAAGAGGCAGAGCCCTTGAGCCGGAGGAGGTGGCCAGGGCCTGACAGGCCTGGCCCTGCAGAGCCCTGGAGGCGGAAGGGTCCTCGGAGTGCCCCGTCAGCACGGCCCCATGCAGCTCAGGCAGCTCAGTAAAGGGCAGGTAAGCTTCTCCTGGGGGAAAAGAGGCCACAGGTGTGGGACATGCCCACAGAGGGCCCCAATACAGTAGTGCAGACACGGGCCCCCAGGTAACAGCCTGCATGGGAACAAGACTGAGGCAGATGGGGCAGCCCCTGACCCGGCTCCCACATCCCCCAACCCATGGCCCTGCGGCTTTCTGCTTCAGTTCATAAGCAAGTCTTCATGTGGCTGATTCAGCCCTCCTGACTTGGGATGAGGCTGGTTTCCCCTTTGGGTCGTCTCTGCCCTTGGCTGCAGCTGGACTGAGCCTGGGTCTGGGGTCTGCCAAAAGGGCTTCGAACCCACCGGCCCCACAAAGCCAGGGCACACCTGGCTTTGCATCTTCACCTGGGCAATTGGGGTCCCTCAACAAGGAGGAGAAGCAGGGAGCAAACCCCAGGGCTAGACCCCCACAAGGGGCTCTCCCTGGGACAGCCCTGGATGAGGGTCACAAGCCTCAGCAGAGGCAGAGTCCTGCTGAAAGGGGGAGGAGCTGGCTAGCGGAGTAGCAGAGGTTCTGTGGGGAGAGGAAGGAGCCGCGCTTGGCAGGAATGGCTGCTAAGATGTGGGCAGGTCCTTGCCAAGGCCAGAGGAACTGACACCCCTTCTCCCCCCCCGCCAGCCGGAGGAAGCCCTGCAGTTGCCACTGGATAGCAGAGAAAAGGGCAAAGGGTGGGAAGAAGGAGGGGGAGGGGGCCAGGGAGGGGCCGCAACCCGCCTGCCACCCCCATACCATAAGGCCGGCCACCTCTGCGCCGCGTCTCCTGTGACTCAAAGAAGGTTTCGTGCTCCTCCCAGCGTCGGTCGCAGGCTGCGCACAGGAAGCTGGAGGCGAAGGCCATGCAGGAGCAGCCTGGCGGGGCAGGAGGGGCACCAGGTTAGGTCAGCATAGCCAGGCACGGGAGCGGGGGGGCAGAGCCTGGCACCTGAAGCAACCGCAGAGCCTTTTGGAGAGGCGCGGGGAGGGGGGTGGGGGGGTGGGAAGGAGGGCTTCCCACCCTGCTGCTGCAGAGTTAAAATAATAATAATATTAATAATAAAGTTGGAAGGGACCTTGGAGGTCATCTAATCCAACCCCCTGCTCAGGCAGGAAACCCTATACCATTTCAGACAAATGGCTGTCAAGTCTCTTCTTAAAAACTTCCAGTGTTGGAGCATTCACCGCTTCTGGAGGCAGGTTGTTCCACTGGTTAATTGTTCTCACTGTCAGGAAATTTCTCCTTAGTTCTAGGTTGCTTCTCTCCTTGATTAGTTTCCATCCATTGCTTCTTGTCCTGCCTTCAGGCGCCTTGGAGAATAGCTTGACTCCCTCTTCTTTGTGGCAGCCCCTGAGATATTGGAACACTGCTATCATGTCCCCCCTGGTCCTTCTCTTCATTAAACTAGACAGACCCAATTCCAGCAGCCGTTCCTCGTAAGTTTTAGCCTCCAGTCCCCATCTTTGTTGCTCTTCTCTGCACTCTTTCTAGAGTCTCAACATCTTTTTTACATCGCGGTGACCAAAACTGGATGCAGTATTCCAAGTGTGGCCTTACCAAGGCATTGTAAAGTGGTATTAACACTTCACGTGATCTTGATTCTATCCCTCTGTTAATGCAGCCTAGCACTGTGTTGGCCTTTTTGGCAACTGCAGCACACGGCTGGCTCGTATTTAAGTGATTGTCCACTAGGACTCCGAGGTCCCTCTCACAGTTACTGCTATTGAGCAAGGTACCCCCTATACTATACCTGTACATTTGGTTTTTCTTGCCTAAATGTAGTTGTTGAGAGGGCCAACTGAATTGTATGTGGGAATGATCTTCAGAGATGGGTTAGGGTCAGGGTTACTTCGAGCCTTGCAAGCTTCTCTTAATGTAGCCTCACAATAAAGATGCACTCGTAGTTCAGCTTCTTGTCTGAATGCATTTCTCCCCTCCTTTCCTTTTCCTCTCTGGAAAAATAGGCCAAGAGCCCCCTGGCCAGAAGGCAAGAAGAGATGCCAAAGCCCCCAGGAGGACACTGAACTGGCACCGATTGTCCCCTTCCCCCCCCCTACCTCAGCTGGCTGCCACTTTGCCCGCAGGAGGACTGTCTTCGCCTCTTGGTCAAGCTTTGCACAGAGGGATAACTTTCCACTCTCACCATCAGAAGTAACCCCCCCCCCAATCTCTCAGCCCGGGAAGAGGGGGTGGATGAAGGGAGAAAGGAGCCCCCCCCAGTGCTGTCAGGCATGGGTTGCTGCTGTTGCTATTCAGGCGGTTCCAGGAGGCTTGTTGAGGGGAGCCCCTTTGCAGTAGCTGCCCCAAGTCAAGTGAAAAGCTCCTAGGGGACGGTGCCCAGATCAGAGCGGAGAGTCTCTGCCTAGGGTGGTTGGGGGGGGGAGGAGGGGGCTCTTTAGCTGTGCAGCTCAGGGAGATGGTGCCACTTTGGAATTGACAGGCTGCCAGGGCCACAGGATACAAAGGTCATTTATGCCGGCCAATTGAGGAGGGGGCTCTGCAGGGCTGGTGACTGGAAGAGGCTCAGATTTGCTCCTGGACTTGCTGGAGATTACATTGCCTTGGTGAGAGATGGGGGTCAGGATGAGCAAACCCTGGAATAAGACAAGATGGGGCTGGACGTAGAGGAGCAGCCGGCTGGGCTGTGTTGGATAGAGAGGGTGGTCTTAGCAGACGGAGGGAAGGGCAGTTACCAAAGCAATGAGCCCATAAAGGTGGCTTCAACCCAGTCCAAAAAGGCCGCAGCAACCGGGATAGCATTCCGGACATGCTCAGCAGCCCTGGGGCGCTGGGGCACATCCTCTCTACTCGAGGTGCTCACTAAGAGGAGGAAGGTGCCCAAACGGGCCAGAGAAGCCAGCAGCTTCAGGTGGCGGGCAATGGGGTGCTCACCTCGGACGCAGCATCCCCGTGCTCCGATGGGCGTGTGTTCTTCATGCGTGTGTGTGCACCGGCATTTTGCTCGCCAGGCTGCCACGTCAAAGCCGGTTCTTCTCCGAAGCCAGAACTCGCCCACCTCCTCGGGGCATGAGGGAACGAAGAGGAATCCCTGGCATCGGCAGCCTGCCACAGTGCAGGGCACAGTGGCTCGTTTCTCTGAAACACAGAATAGGCCGTCTGGCGGGGGAAGAATCCAAAAGGAAGGACGGCAGGTCTCCCGGCAAAGCAAGCGGGGAGCCTCTGGTCCCCAAAGCCTCTGTGGGGGGGAGAGGACCCCTTGGGCAGTTGGCTGAAGACCCCTCCCCAAGCAGGAAGGCAAAGGACCCTCGAGTTCTTGTATTTGGCTTTATTTTGGACAAGGTACAGTGTTTGATAGAGGAAGAGGCGGTGTGTAAAGTCCTCTTAAAAGCCCCACCCTGCATTCAAGATGGGGGGGAGGGTTCATTAAGGCCATTGTTGGGTGCCCCTAAGACTCCAGAAAACCAAGATCATGGCATCCGGCCCTCTCAATTCCTGGCAAATAGATGGGGAAGAAATGGAGGTAGTGACAGATTTTATCTTCCTGGGCTCTAAGATCACCACAGATGGGGACTGCAGCCAAGAAATTAAAAGATGCTTGCTCCTGGGGAGGAAAGCTATGGCAAATTTAGACAGCATACTAAAAAGCAGAGACATCACCCTGCCAACAAAAGTACGTATAGTCAAGGCCATGGTTTTCCCAGTTGCAATGTATGGCTGTGAAAGTTGGACCGTAAGAAAGGCTGAGCGCCAAAGAATTGAGGCCTTTGAACTATGGTGCTGGAGAAGACTCCTGCGAGTCCCTTGGACTGCAAGGTGTTCAAACCAGTCAGTCCTAGAGGAGATCAACCCTGACTGCTCTTTAGAAGGCCAGACCCTGAAGTTGAAACTCAAATACTTTGGCCACCTAATGAGAAGGAAGGACTCACTGGAGAAGAGCCTAATGCTGGGAAAGATGGAGGGCAATAGAAGAAGGGGACGACAGAGAATGAGGTGGCTGGATGGAGTCACTGAAGCAGGAGGCGTGAGCTTAAATGGACTCCAGAAGATGGTAGAGGAAAGGAAGGCCCGGAGGAACGTTGTCCATGGGGTCGCGATGGGTCAGACACGACTTCGCAACTAACAACAACAAAGACTCCAGAATCTCTCAGCTGGGCAATAAAACGTGATGAGGGTAAATGAGTTAATTACAAAGGGTGCCCCCAGGGCCCCATGAGAAGCCTGTCTCTCCTGCATGCATCCTTAAGACTGATCGTGGGGAGAGCGGAAAGCAGGCTGTGGCAGCCGGGTCCTGCCTGTGACCAGAGAAGCTCAGTTCCGAAGACCCAGGAATGCACCCGATTCCCTGGAACAGAAACGGCCACGATGGCCTCCAGATGGACGCAAACAGCCCCGCTCGGCTGCTTGGAAGGCAGTTCTGCCTTCTTCTGCCCATTTGGGAAAGAGCCGCCAGGTCTACTGCCCCGGGCATTAAGCCTTGCGGCACAGGCTGGCATCGCTTCCCACTCTCCCTTGGAAGAAACAATGATCAGGATCCCTTCCATCGGATAACAGGCCTGGATCTGAGGTGGAAATTTAGTTACAGGAAGTCCTCGACTTATGACCACAATGGAGCCTGCCCATTACGGTCATGTCATGATCATTATAATTAACACCAATCATCATGTGACCAATTTTACGAGCATTTTCTGCGGTGGCCATTAAGCAAATCACCATGGTCATTAAGTGAATCCACTTAATGTCATTAAGTGAATGCCATGGTCCTTAAGTGAATCCATTGTTCACTAGGGGGCATTTTTGCCGAAAACATTCTAAATTGCCGGTCACATGACTGGAGGATGCTGCAGAGGCCCAGAAATCCAGGCCAGCTGCCCAGTGCCCAAAATGTGGTCATGTGACTGTGGAAAGCAGGACGACCTTTGGAACTTTGGGATCCGGTCATAAGTAACTTTGGGGGGATCCCCCATAACCCTGAATGGTCACTAAGCAACCTATGTAAGTCCACTTCCTGTTTTTATTTAAAGATTTATACGGGACACATCTTGCACCAGACAACTCTGGGCACCTAACAACAGTGATGACAACAATAAAAACAACACAATAAGAAAATGAGAACCAGTCCTCCGTCTCCCTCAACAACACTCGATCATCCGTACGATCCCCTGGACAGCAGCCCTAAGACATCCTTAGGGAAGTGCAGATGACCTGACTCTCTGCCACGTGGGGCTTTAAGCACGATAGCAATAGCACTTAGATATATATATATACCCCTTCACAGTGCTTTACAGCCCTCTCTAAAACAGTTTACAACCTCTTGCCTCCAGCAATCTGGGTCCTCATTTTACCGACCTGGGAAGGATGGAAGGCTGAGCCAACCTTGAGCAGGTGAGAATCGAACCGCCAAACTGCTGGCAGCCAGCAATCAGCAGAAGTAGCCTGCAGTACTGCATTCTAACCACTGCACCACCACGGCTCATGATAGATAGAAAGGGCACCTTCAGTTGCACCCAGGAGGAAACTGGGGGCCACCATGTAACAAGGCCAAACTGGGGAGTGCCCAGTACCATATGAGCTGCCAAGTCCTGAGCCAGTTGTAACTTCCAGGTGGTCTTCAAAGACAATCTCATGTCCAGCGTGTTGCAATAGTCCAACCAGGAGGTGACCAAGGCATGAGCAACTGTAAACGATGGGCCCCAGTCCAGGAATGGGCACCACCTGCCTGTCAAAGGCCTCCCCAGTCATGTCTGCCACCTGTTCCTGCAAGAGGACCCCCACATGGTCTATCAGCTCTGTCTGGCCTGTTTGAGGTTTCTGGAACCCCGCCCCCCGGGCTTCCGCAAGGGATGAAGGCCAGCCACGGACCAGCAGAGCCTATCCACTGCAGCCTCCGAGTGAGCTGCGGTGTGTGCGCCAGAAGCACCCCCAGAGAATGGCCAGCAGTGTCTCACAAAAGCTGTGGGGGCGTGTAGCAGAAGACCTCCTGGAGAGCCAGTCTGCGGCCTTCAGCACATTCAGCGCTGCTGGCCCTTGGCGAGGCTTTGCAGGAGGAAGGCAGGCAGGGCTGAGAGCAAGCAGAGGGCCTGTGAGTAGACTCCACCAGCACTGGGCTTTCCTCCAACCCTCGCTTCAAGGGTCTTCAGACTCTGCGTCCTAGCCACATGAGCCACTACAGCCCCTTGTCCCACTGCCCCCTCCCCAGCTGGGCCATGCAACCTCCCTTTGGCAAACAAGGTTCTGCCACCCTGTTGCGCTCACTGTGCGCATCTCAGAGTTGCACCCTCGCTCAGCGCCTGGATCCCAGGCCAGCAGCAGCAGGTGGAGGAAGACAGCCGGCTGCCAGCAGCGAAGAGCAGCAAAGTGTGAAATGGCCAAAAGGGCAGAGTTGGGGAAAGACGGGGTGGTGAAGTAGTGTGTGGCAGAGCAGAACCGTGAAGTTCTGCCTTTACAACGGTGCTGTCCTGGCCTAATGACCACAACTGGGACTTCTGGAATTGCCATTGTTAAGCAGTATGGTTATAGTCGTTGTAAGTCAAGGACTACTTGCAGTGAGTCCCTTTTATATGCCCGGTTAAGTGTGAAAGGACAGTAAAATAGCAAGAGGAAAAACGTGGAGGAAAGCCATGTTCATCTATGGTGGTAAAAGAGCAAGAGGGTGAAACATTGCTGCCAGATTCCTCCTGACTTTCTGCTTATTTGGTGGCTGAGCCTTCTTCCATGTCTGGGCTCCCCTGCCCTATCTGGGCATCCCGAAGGCAGCTGCCATCTTGTGCAGGATGCCCGGCACCACTTTCAGCCAGGCCCTCTCCTGCCCATCTCCTGCTTTGATACTCACCCACGTACACCTGATGCAGCTTCAGCAGGTGCCCACAGAAGCACTTAGACACATCACCCACCCGGAAACAATCCCAAAGGTATTCGGGGCAGCGCCAGCCAATGTAGAGACCTGCAGAGGAACAGAGCGGCCTGCTCAGTGGGTGGGCTTGCAGAAGGCTGGGGGGCTGTTTGGATGGCCATCAGGGGCCCAATCCCTGCCCCAGCTAGCTCAAATCCCACCCAGCAGCCTCAACACTCATTCCTCTCTCTTGGCGGGAAGAGGAGGGCATCCCAGATGCCAGACTGGGAAACAGCTTGGATTCTGCCCAGGGTCCTCCTCCTCCTCCTCATCACCAGAAGGAAGCGGAGCATGCAAGCTGCTGCTCAGAAAGCAGCCCCTGGTTGCTGTGCCCACCTGCCCAGAATTCCGTGAAGATGGTCCCTGCTGAGGCTTGCGGCTGGCATCACCGCAGAGGCTCTTGGGGCCTCCCCTCCTTGGGTCCCTGCAGGGAGGCTCCCACTCACCTGTCTGGATGGACTTGAGGGCCGCCTCCTTCTCCAGGTGGAAGAGCTCCTTGGTGTTTTTGGCGAATTTCTCTCGGTGCATGGCCTTGGCCACCGACACCAGCTCCGCCTTCTCGGCTGGCACGATGGTCCTCACCGCATAGCCTGTGGGGAGAGCAGCCGGCCTCAGACGCTCCCCAGCCTGGCTCCCAGCCTTGCTTTATGTCCGCTGCCTTCAGTGTTGGGCTCCTGGAGAGGCCCTCGCTCCCACTGCTGCCCTCCAGCCCGGCCTTCCCTCTGCTCCTTTCCCTGCCTCTCTGCTGCTTCTGGGGGGCTATGGAAACTGCTACCCTGCTTCGGTCTCTCCCCCAGGGCAGCCCCCTCCCCTGTCCCCAAAGCTTCCTGCCCAGGGTGGGGGGGCCTTTTCTCCTCTGCTGGGCTCGGGCCCTGGACAGAAACTACCCACTTCGCTGCCGGCCTTCCCGCTGTTCCTCAGACAGAGCCCAGCTCAGCGGCCAAAGGGAAGCACAATCTGGGCAAAGAGCTGCAGCTCTGGTGCTCTGTCCTCTCCCTCCCCCCTGCCCACCAGCCCCGCCTGCCCTGGGCCTGCCTGTACTTCTGGGGGGCCATTGCCGTGGTCGAGTCCCACTGACCTGGCGTGGCCTTCTTGGCTGGTGGACCCTTCTTCTTGACTTTCGTCTGCTCGCCCCGGCCTTCTGTCTCTTCCAGTTCCGGTGGCAGGCTGTCAGAGGGCTCCTTCCAGGAGCGCGGCGAAAGTGAGGAGAAGGTGAGAGGGGAACTCTCAAACGGCACGGAGGATGGCTCGCTGAGACTCGTGCCCTGTTGCTCTGGCCACTCGGACGAGGAGGGCAGGGAGATGTCCGGGAGCTTGTCCTCCCCTTCCAAGGAGGTCGAGCGTGGCAAGACTGTGTCCTCGTCGCTCTGCAGGGAGGTGGAAGTGGGCAGGATCAGCTCTTCCTCCACCTCACGAGCTGTGGGCGACGTGCTGCTGGGCGTTGGTGCCACCTCCTCCTCCTCCGCCACTGCTGTTGCCTCCCAAGACTGAGACGCTGCTGCCGGAGGCAGCGAGGCTGATGCTTCCATGGGTTCCACTTCCATGCTGGCTCTGCTGGATACAAGCAGGAGAGGCGATCGGGTGGGCTGCGTGGCCCGGGCAAGGGCGCAGGGAGAATTTGGTGGAAGGGAGCTGGGCAGAGGCCAAGATGGCGTGCCTGGCCAAGGATCCCTGGGCAGCCGGGCTCTCCCACAGGGGAGTCGAGGGAACCAGCTCCCTCTGGGTGTTCTACGTCCAGCAGATCATGCAAAGCCCACCGGTAGACTTTCTGCTCCTGGGTTGCGCCCCTTGTGGTGTGAACACCAGAGCCGCCTTGCCAGAGATAACCACTGGCCCATTGAGCCCCGAGCCCCAGTCCAGCCTCGTGATCTGCCTGCTGGTGGGGCAATTAGACACTTTCCAGGCACTCCGAGGTGCTTTTTCCTGCTGATGCGGTGAAGAGGACATGTGAATTGGCAGGAGTGCAGGGGGGGACTTGGGCAGCTGGGGGGTGGAGATTGAACAGGAGTCTCATCCCCCCCCATAGCTCCTCTACCTTTGTAGGATTCCCCGTTAGGCAGAAGAGCAGCGGCGGCCTGGAGGCCTGGATTCCCTGGCAGGGGGAGGAAACGTTTCCAGGGCAACAGAAGCCTTGTTTTATTGGCATGGCAGCAGCCAGCTGAGTTCCAGCTGTTGAAAGAAAAATCTTCATCAGGGTCCAGTCCAAGCTGGGAATAAACAAAATGGAGACTGCTTTAGAAAGAAGATTGTAGTTCATTGAAGAGAAGAGCCAGACAGAAAGATGGCTCTGGGAAAGCTGACCACCTGTAGTAGGGTTTTTATACCTTCTTGAACTTTTGTTTGGAGTTGTTCCTGTGGCATGAACTTTGACCTGAGTCTGAGTGTGCCTTTCTGGCATTCTGATGGTGGTGGGTTAATCCTGTTATGTCCCAAAGGTCATATCCTGCTTCCCTGGGGCTGTGGCTGATGACTATGTCCTGTATTGGATTTTTTGGTGTGAGGGATTGTTGATTCTAGGGATCTTTGTCTTTCTAATCCCATCTTCCTGGCTCCAATCTTTCTGACAAGATTATCACAACTGTGTTTCTGCAGGTCTGGTTTCTGTTTGGGGCAGAGAGACTTGGGGGGGGGGGTTTCTGCCTTTCTTTGGGGAAATATAATATTCTGCCTCTTAATATTCCCCAAAATATTTCTTTCTCTGGGAGGGGCTGACTTCCCACAATCCCTCCTTTGTG
Source organism: Azemiops feae (assembly GCA_023970755.1). Lineage (NCBI taxonomy): Eukaryota > Metazoa > Chordata > Lepidosauria > Squamata > Viperidae > Azemiops > Azemiops feae. The sequence goes on along the minus strand of JALGBA010000703.1, from coordinate 1,726,110 downwards.
CCATAACAGTGTGGATGACACACTTTTACTAGCACAAGATTAAAAATTGATCTGGTCAGGGAGACTTGATAAACAAGCTTTTAAACTATTAAGCCAAAAAAAGGGGGGGAACACTAATAGAGGCAGCAAAAAGACATCCCTGTAATGAGTCCCAAAAGGGGGGCCGTTCAACCCATTAAGGTCTAAAACCAGGGCCAAAGGTGGAAAAGAAATTTATAGTGTCCAATATTCTGTGCCAATTCTTTTAGATGTTTGATGTCACTTTGAGTTTCCAGACAGGTTTTTGAAGCACACGCTTCCAAAATTCTTTTTTCTTTTCTTTTTTTTGTAACAAGTTTTATTATTTTTTTCATTTTTTAGAACAGAGTGCTTAGGAAACAACATGGAGATGGGGTAATCAATTATCCAAAGTCAAAATCATACATATACAGGTCAGGTTAACTCCTTAAAAATCCCCTCTCTATTTCCCTCCATTAATATAAAATATTCAAATTAATACATTTCTAAATAAAATTCAATCAATCCATAAAATTTTATCAATAACATTTTAGCTATACAAGTCCAAATCCTGTTTTTAAGCTTTCCTAAATTCCAATTACCATATTCCAATTTAGCCTTAATTAAGCATATTATTTACACTTCGAGTATCCCTAATTTCCCTCATTACATAACATAATTATAATGTCTAAAATAAGCATCTTATTTCAACAATTACCTTCTTACATTTCCAAAATGTATTCTAAGTCTTATTCTAATACATCTTCATTTACTAGTACCATATCTTCCATTGTCACAATCCATTTCCTTGTTTTCATTCCATTACAAAATAGTTATCATACCTAAAATGAACATTATCCCAAAAAATACCTTCTTACCCTATTTCAAACATATATTCTATTTCTTGTCTTAATAGCTCCTCATTTAAAACCTTTTTCATTTCACCATTCCAAACTATAATCTAACCAATAATTTCATCTCAGTTATAAATCTAAATCCTAAATGTTAAATCAGTCCAAAAACCTTTACTTTTCATCTCAGTTAATGTTAGTTCAGTCCATATCTCTAAAAAACCTTTTTTTACCCATCAAGTAAAGATTTAAATCCCATTTTTAAATCTAACTGTAGCTTTCTTTTTGTGCCAGGCAGGCTTCCATAAGAGGGCCTCTATATCAACAAATCTCAATGTTTTATTAGATATATTTATCATCCATTCAATCTGGTCGTAGTTCTGTTCTCCTTCTTCCGCTATCACCTGAATAGCGTAGTAAATTTTGTCCAGTCTTATAGTTGTTAATTGGTTATCCAAGTTATCATAGTTCTGATAATCAGTAAATGGTACATAGGATTGAGTAGAGTCCTCTTTGGTAGTGATAAATTCCTCTTCTGTTGTTTTTTGACTTGTAAAATAATCAATTGAAGTCTGGAAATCAGTTTGAAATTTTGGGGCAGAGGCTTTTTCGTAGTTAAGTTGTAAATAGGATTCCTCCATCTCATCATGTTGTACATAATTTTGAACACAGGCCTCTTTGTTGTTGATCTGTTCCTCAGTTTGTAGTTCTGGGGGATCATCTTTAGTTTCCATCCTAAAGTTCATTTGCTCAGTAAGTTCCAAGATTTTTTCCAATATAAGATTATAGTCAAGCTGTGGGTAAGATTTCTCCATTTCCACGATGAAATAATCTTTTAGTCTTTTAGTGGAGGCTCAGAGCAGTATTTAATAACAATCAGCCCATATCCACCTCCACACAGCTGTTTTAAATTCTTTATCTTTTTCCCTTTTATGATAAATTGAAGGTCAAACCAACCTCAAAATCAAAGAGAAAGTACAATTGTAATGTCAACTTTTGCCACAAGATGTCCCCAGTAGACTGTAAAATCTTTCCCCCCCCAGATATCTAAGGTTTTATCCAGTTAAAAGAGTAGAAGCGGTAAAAAAAAAAATATTGCCCAGTTTAATAGGTAAATAGAATAATAAAATTCAATAGAAGAAATTTTTCGGGACCCCAGAGTATCCAAAAAAAAAAGAAAAATAGTCAATAAAAATTAATTTATAGTTTCTATTATTCAAAGCTTGTTTCCCAAGTAAGCAAACGCTGCTGTCAAATTGGGGAAATAATTCCAGAGGCTTTTCACAGGGAGATAATTAGGGTAAAGAGAGGAAAGGAAAGGTCTCACCTAGATCTTCCACGGTGGTTCTTTAACGCTTAGATGTTATTTTGACTTCGGCTGGTGCAGCTAAGTGATCGGCCATGTTAATGGCCGATCTTTTCCCCATCGGCCCAAAGGAGCTGTCTCGGACCGGAGAAGGTGCTGCCACACCCTCCACAGTCGACAAAAGTCCTCCTCAGCGGTAGCCGCCCCTCCAGGGCGACTTTCGACCCTGTCCAGGGTCTACCGGTGGAGGAAAACTGGCCGGTGAAGAGAGAAAACTCTCTGCGCGACCGCCAGTGCTGCGAACCGGAACCGGAAGTCCATGCCTCCAAAATTCTTAACAGCCATGTTTTTCCTCAGTACATAAACATTGGCTGCCTATTTTCAAGGGTTGTTTCCTGCCCTAGCTCTTAGTTTAGTGCATCCAGGTTTGTTATGTCCAATTGAGATTAGCCAGTGTGCAAGCCAGGCTATTAAATTGCACACAGTGAGCCCTAAGACTCCCACTTTGAGTCCACCAGTGCAATATATTCAGGGCTTGGGTTTTGGGGATCTCTTTTCTGCTACTTCCTAAGTCAGGGCATATGAATTGCAAATTGCCGGAGGGGGCCTGGTTCCCTCCCCCTTGGAATTTGCAGGAAGGTGTGCATGCAAAGGCCTTAGCCCCACAGAGCAAGAACCAGCCTGGAGAACTTTAGTGAAGGTAGGTGAAGGGGATAGCTTCAGTGTAATTCTGAATGGTATGTGTGTGTGCGCGTGTGTGCATGCAGGTACTAATACAAAACAGGCAATACAAGCATCCTGGACAAATTTTGCTTCCCACCAGACAGAAATCCAAGGTGTTCAATACTTGCTGTGCCAACATTCCCAAATGCCATCCCTCCATAAATACATTCAAATCGCTTATTACAGTACAAATGAGGCAAGAAAGAAAATCTTACAATGAGTTTCTGCCCTTCCCCCATAGTTTTTCCAGTTGTCTTCTGAGGCTTCACGTGAGGACCAATGGCTCCAGCACTCCTTCCTTCCTCTGCAGCTTTCACAGGCATCTGGGGGGATGGTAGGACTTGGGAAGATCTGTTCCACTCTGGTTGCATGGTGGCTTTCTAGTGGATGGCTGGATTCAAACCCAATTCCATGGCTCAAATGGATGGAGGGTCTCCTCTGGAGGCAGCATCTGGGTCAATGTGGTCTGCTTCCAAAGGTTGCTGAGTTGTCTATGCAGGGCTGAAAGACATGAGAACAAGGTCCCCTCCCCCCTTTCTGGGTGACTCTCCCAGGAGAGGAAGACAAAGGCATGGAGAACGGAGGGTAAGAAAAGGAGAAGTAGAATTGGGGGGGGGGGTAGTTTGCAGACAGAGTTTGAAAAGGCATTAATACTGCAATTGTTAAAGAAACAGATAAGACCAGTCACAACAAAATGGAGACACCACAGATGAGGACAAAAGAAAGGCTGGAATCTGGTAAGAGAGCAACAAAAAATGAAAGATCTCACTTCTGAAACTGAACATTTGCAACATGTTAAAAGAGGACTTAAGGACTTGCAGCTTGAGAATGCTGAAAGCTCCAAATAATTTTATAAGCCTAGTATTTTTTGTGTGCACAGTTTGTGGGAGAATCTATCTTTAACATTTATTTTAAAATAGACCACATTATTTAGAGATTGAAAAATGCTTATATGTTGTGGGAGTTCGAATCCCGGGGTCCAGCGCCTGCTGGACGGACCAGTGATGTACGTTAGCCTAGGCCAACGGACCTTGCGTTTGGTAGATAGGAAACACACGGACAACATGTTTCTTCAGGTTGATTCAGCATGCAAGAGCCCAGAAGGATCTGCGTGCTTTTCTTTTATTGGTACACTTACGTCACAGCAGGAGGTTGTAAAGGGTGGGTTTTGCCAGGAAATGAAACTTAAAAGGGTACCTTAACTTAACTCAGGAAATGGAAACTTAATAAGACATAAACGAAACCTTTAACTTAACTCAGGAAATGGAAACTTAATAAGACATAAACGAAACCTTTAACTTAACTCAGGAAATGGAAACTTAATAGCATAAATGAAACCTTAAGCTATTGAAATGGTTGCAACATCTCCACTGTTTTTATTTTTTAAAGTTCAATCTCTATCCTACTCGTAGCCATCATCTGCATCCTCCGAAACAGAAGAGGGCAACTCCATAAGAATACGAGATTCTTGCTTGGGGGCAAGAGCCTCCATGGCTAAGTCTGATTCAGTATCGGAACAGTTGGAGTCCGTGTCAGACAGCGTCAGTAGGGCAACCTTTTCAGAGGGGTGGAATTTGGGTTTCAAGGGTTCATATATATTGTTTGAGGCAAGCATAACATTAATCTTAGAAAGATTAGAATCCAAACCATTCAAACGATCCTTGAGAAATTGCAAAAGGCGTGAAAAAACACATGGGCCAATCATACATAATATAAGCAAAATTATACAAGGTCCTAAAATAGCAGAAAGCAATGTAGTAATCCAGGGAGAGAAATTAAACATGCTTTGATACCAGGATTGTTGGGAGAACCTTTCCTGTTCCCTGTCTTTTAATCGTTTGCGTAACTCATTCATAGAGTCGCGCACAATGCCAGTTTGATCAGAATAAAAACAACATTCTTCTTTTAAGGCTACACACGTTCCACCTTCCTTTAAAAATAAAAGGTCGAGGGCACGCCTATTCTGCAAAACTACTTCAGCAAGAGACGACAAAGAAGTTTGAAGGGCAAAAATTGAAGTCTCAATGCGGGAAAGATCATCATCTATTTCTAGACTAAGTTTTTGTATTTGTTGTTGATTAACAACCAAAGCCGCAGCTCCAGTAGCTGCTCCTGCAGCACCTAATCCTAAAAGAACTGAAAGGGTTAGGGCTGTAACAAATTCACGTTTTACACGTAGGTGGTATTCCGGTGGTTCCATAAGGGAAACAAAATCAGAGGGGGAATAATAAGTGATTCTAGGGACTAAGCGTACCTGAATACAAAAGGCTTTTTGTTGTATAAGGACATCCCCTGACACACAGGCTGTGGCACCTGTAGAGCAAGCCCAGATGGAGTTGTTGCCGGGGATGAAGAATTGGCCCTTTAAGCTGGCAGAAATATTACCATTACTCAAGGTAAAAAGAGAGTTATAACCTGCCGTATTTACACTGCCCGATCTTTTCTGGGTGAGCCAAACATCACATTGGTATTTGCCAGTGGGGATATTAGCACAATATTGAGAATAATTTGCAGGAATGTTTCCCAAGCAACAACCATGTCCCATAATAGAAGTAATAGTGATGGATGTTGAGTTCCATCTGCAAGAGTCATCTTTAGTAGCATTCTTAATAGGTTCGATGGAGCCAACAGCGTCATAAAAGGGTGGAGTGGCTGATAAACAGAGCCAACAGTGGTCGGTGTGTGAAGAAGAATTAACAGCACTTTTTAGCAAAAAGGAAGAAGCATTGACAAGGTTAATCAAGGGATTAGGCATATTATGTACAACGGACTGTAAAAAAACAGGTTGAATGCTTTTGTTAGGACCTATAGGAGGGGAATGTGGTGACTGGATTGTGAGACGAATGGAAAAAACTCCGCCGTCGTTTCCAGAACCGCTCCATTCTCTTCCACCCCAAGAATATCCGACAGCCCATTGCTCTGCAGTCAAAGTCTTTCCTTGGGATGTAAAGGTAATGTTCATTGGATTTTTCCGCTCACCACAACAATACAAATTAAAAGGGCAGGAAGGAGAAGGGGGTTTGCCATTACTACGGGTAATGGCGATATAATCATTTGAGTGAGGGGCAGTCCAGGATATAGCGCCCGTAGAAACACAAGACCATGAGGCACAGTATTTATCCAAAAAAGTGCCACATTGATATTTTTCCTCAGGTGTCTTTGGTTCGGGACAAAAATACAGGTCCCACCATGTTGCTTCTAGTGGAGAAGGTGTGCACGAACCTTGTTTGTCCCATTTGCTAGTTTGGAGAAATTTTGAAGCAAATTTATTGACCCCGGTACCCATTTCGGCAAAGTCAAAATGTAAGATAGGGAACCAGGACCATATTGTGTATTTGGAGATTTGGAATAATACCTGATTTTCAAAGTCACGAACAGTCCATGTGTAGTTGAGAGGTCGATGAGGATTAGGATCAGGAGATCGCCGTCGTCGAGAATGAATGATGCGTTGGTGTGAGCGAGGTTGCTTTATGGAATGAAAGTGTTGTAGGTGAGGTGAGATTAAAGTGTGGGCGGCCAGGTCTAGGAAGGAGCGGGGATGAGGAACAAAGTTGTAGGCAAGTAAACGAGGAGACAAAGGAGGTTTTGCATAGCTCGCCACTGATGCGAGTTCAAAAGAATGTGTAGTATAAGTACCATAGGATGAAAATCCAGACACATAATAGCGCCCCGTAGTCTCAGGGGTCACAAGAATAGCAAAAGTCATGTGACAAGGGTAATGAGCATAGGTGAGGGAAATAGAGGGAGATGGTGGAAGAGGAATGCCACGATTAGGATACTGAGAAAACACAAAGGGACAAAAGGATTGACCTCGGTCATAACAATGAAAAAGGGCAGTAGTATTGAGATCAAGAAAAGAAAAAACAGGACCACAATATAGGCCTTTATGAAAATTTAGAGGAATTCTCAGGTGCTTTGTCATCATGGGAAGGTGCAGTGTGGACATCATGGGGAAGGAACTTGTCAAGAGTGTCATCAAAAGCAGGGTCCACATGATTGATGCAAAAGTGTTGGACCCCTGGACAATATTGGTGGTGCAATATGCAGTTGTTACACCAATAACAGCACGTACATCCACACTCACAAAGGCAATGATGGCACATCCGATGGAGTTGGTGGGTTGTGTGGAGTGATGAAATATGGGCGAATACAACGAGCAGGGACCCACAAAACTCTGTCAGGTAGTTGAACTGCAGCGTAGCCTCTGCCCCAGGTGATGAGTTCAGCTGGACCTTTCCAAGTTGGATCCGGGAGTTGCCTGTAGTACACAAGTGGTCTTGAAGTTGGGACAACAGGTTTAGTAAAGTGTCGAGACGCAGCAGACAAAGAAGGAGTGCCAGTGAGATTTAGAAAATTGAGAGTATACAGACAAACATTTAACACGTTTTGCAGTGCCGGGAGGTTTGGGGGGCATAAGCCCTTGGACCCCATATAACGATCTAATGCATTTTTTAAAGTTTTGATTTGCTCACTCAACAATAGCCTGCCCTTGGCTATTGAAAGGAATTCCGAATTTGTGGACAATGGACCAGTGATGACAAAACTGTGAAAATTGTGAGCTGACATAAGCTGGGCCATTGTCTGTTTTTAATATTTTGGGACATCCCAGCACTGTAAAGGTACGAATACAGTGATTAATCACTTGTTTTGCAGCTTCCCCTTTTTGTGGGGTTGCCAAAATAAATCCGGAGAACGTATCTACTGTAACATGTAGATATTTCCACGGGGCAAATGGAGGATATTGAATTACATCCATTTGCCAGGTATCACAGGCTTCAGTGCCTCTAGGGTTAACACCCTGTGGGATACCTTTAGACTGTAGGCTACAGGTTGGGCATTGTTAAATTATGGCTGTAGCTTCAGCCATAGTGATTCCAAATTGTTTCATTAGTGCTTTTTTATTTTGATGAAAATAAGCATGACTGTCACAAGGGGAGACAGGAGAAAGAGACATGAGGCAGGTAGCAGAGGCCGCAGCGTCTGCAATATCATTTCCCTTTTGCAAGAAGCCAGGAAAAGGTTGGTGGCTTCTTATGTGTGTGACAAAATAAAGATGTTTCCTGTTGGATATTACAGTTTGTAGGGTGGAAAATAAAGAAGTTAAATCAGGGTCCAGGGATGGAGAAAGGTATGATTGAAAAATAGTGGTGACAATTTGAGTGACATAGAGACTGTCAAGAATGAGATTTATAGGTTGAGTGGAAAATGTTTGAAAAGCTAGAATGGCAGCGGCTAGTTCCGCACGCTGAGCAGACCGTTGGGGTGGCGTTATTTTTGTGTGCCATTGGTCATGAATATACCAGGCACAAGCACCAAATTGTGTACTGCCATCTACAAAGAGTGTGACAGCATGTGGGATGGGAAAGCGTTGTAATTGGGTATCCCATGAAACATGGATATTTTGTAGGAGCTGAATGCGAGGATCAGCAGGAGGGTGGCAGGATATCTTTCCAGGCCACTCAGTGAGAGCAAGCTGCAAGGCTTCAGAGTTAGAATAGATGGTTTTCCATGTAGTGAGAGAACATGGTACATATAGGACAGAAGATTCTATTCCTGCAAGGGCTTTTGCTCGAAGGCGAGCCTTAGAGATGAGAGAGGCAAATTGAAAAGGGTTTTGGCTAATTGTGTTTCTAGGAGTGTGAGGGAGATGAAGCCATTCTAGAATCAGCAAGGAGGGAATAGTTTGGACAATAGCACATGTAGGTAAAGAAATAGTATTACACAATAAAAGAGAAAAGGGAATGTTTGGGGTCATTCGGTCAACCCACTGAATTTGTAGGGCTTGGTTGACCAATTGAATCACTTTTAAATGACTGTCCTGCAGTGGAATAACATCTGTAGGATGTTTGCCTTTGGTTAAGGCTGAAAAAGAGGTGATAATTGAAAAGTGGTGAGACCTATATAAGGTCGAATCCAATTAATAGCACCTAAATATTGCTGTAATTGAAGTAAAGTTGGTTGGTGTGGTAATTTTAAAAAGGGAAAAAGTGGTGCAGCATGGGAGGCCAATAATTTATGGCCCAAATATTGAAAAGGAGGGGAGGTTTGGACCTTGTCAGGAGCAATGTGCAAACCTCCTTTTTGCAAAATTGTTGTGAGGGTTGGCAAAGTTGCAAAAACAGTACCCTTTGGGCCTGGTACTGCGACCAAAATATCATCCATGTAATGGTAAACCAAAAAGGAGGGATGAAGGTCCCGATATGGTTGCAAAACATGGGAAACAAAAAACTGACACATTGTAGGGCTATTTAGCATGCCCTGTGGTAAAACCTTCCATTGGTAGCGCTGAGTTGGTTGAGAATTATTCAACTCAGGCACTGTAAAAGCAAATAAATGTTTATCCTGTTGATGCAAAAGAATGAAAAAAAAAACACAATCCTTTAAGTCAATTATCATGGAGGAAACGCCATTTGCCTGATTTCTTGTTTATAACAAAAACTGGAACAGAATAAGATTGCAACATTTTATGCCCTAAATAAAGATAAAGTGTAACTGTATCTTTTCCAAGGCAACTTGCAATCCATAGATACTTGAATCATTTTGTATTTCAAAAAGCCAATTAAATTATATTTTTGGGGTTCCAATATAATCAAATTCCATTCAGATGAAACAAATTTTCATGAAATAGGAAAAACATTTACAAATCTAAGCAAAGCAATTCAGTCATTTCTTTTGGTTGATGGATGTATATGTCTAACTAAACAATTTAAAACTCAAAAATTTGCAAAAGAATTGCCCAACAATTACTGCCTCCTCTTTCAAGTAAAAAAAAATAGCAAGCTGAAACTGCAAGAGTGGGCATCAAATTTCACATCCACCCCCCTTCCTCAACCCAGACTTCTAAGCAGAGGAAGAAAAAAAAATAGTTAAAACGAACAGCTGCCCCCCCTCTCCTTTCGCCTGTCCTTCACTCTTAAAACAATACAGCCAGCGAAAAACGAAAGAGGCAGGAGGGGGGGGGAAGAAAAAGAAACTTTGCAAAAATCTCACCACCAAAAAAATTCACATGCAGTCACATGTATAAATTCTTTTATACCTCTTCCATAAAACTTTGCACATGCAAACTCATACCATTGCGTTCCCATGTTACAACAATAAAAACTACAGTTTTACTATTCCTTTCACAGCGTGGGATGGGTGGAGGGGTGAGGGCTAACACACACATTTACACCAGCAAATTAACTCATTCACTTCCATTCTGTTTACTTACACCATTCCATATACAAATATTTCATTTCATATGTTTTTCAAGCAAAACTTTTTATTTTTAATTAAGGCCTTTTTGTTTGTTATTATCAAAGAGGGTTTTGACCCTTTTCCAAGTCTTGGAAATAACACAAAACAACACAGACAGACATATATACACAAATACCATTAAAACAACATTTATTTAGACACATGGCTTGTCCTGCAAGAAGCGAGAAAATCATGAGATGATTCCAACCAAACATGTGGTTTTTATAGGGCCCTTTAACCATCTCCTATTTTACTCACCATTCCAAGTCCAAACGTAACGTTCTAGGAGTTAAACATATATAAAACAAAACACACACATCAACACAAAGCACCACCAGACATTGTCTGACAGGGTTCAAACTTAACAGATTACAAAAGAGTTTCAAAACATTCCAATTGTTCAAAACGCATTGCAGAGAAGTGCAGTTTGAGTTAATTTATGTCTCTAAATTGTTCTGAAAATTTATTGTTTGGTAGTTTGATGAAACGGAAGCATTGAGTGCAGTTGCAAAACTCTGCAGAACAGAATACAAGGTTGCCTGTTTCTGTTTTGGAGGAGAGAGAGAAGGATAGAGCGAAGAGGGGGTTTTTTTTGGCTGTGCCGGCTTTGGAACGTCTTCCGTAGTAGGCACAGGTTGGGAGGAAGGGTCTGGGGATAGACAGTTGTTCCGTTAACTTTTTGCAAACAATTTGCCTTTCTGGCTAAAGAGGAAAGTTCATCCACATGCTTGGACAGAACCTTGGAAAGCGGGGAGCCCATACCTACGTTGCAAGCCTTTGCCAGGTGCGTAGTACAGGAGCCAGAGCAGCGCTTCCCTAGACAGAGAACACGCCGTGGAGTAAATCACGTCGGGGTCACCAGTTGTGGGAGTTCGAATCCCGGGGTCCAGCGCCTGCTGGACGGACCAGTGATGTACGTTAGCCTAGGCCAACGGACCTTGCGTTTGGTAGATAGGAAACACATGGACAACATGTTTCTTCAGGTTGATTCAGCATGCAAGAGCCCAGAAGGATCTGCGTGCCTCTCTTTTATTGGTACACTTACGTCACAGCAGGAGGTTGTAAAGGGTGGGTTTTGCCAGGAAATGAAACTTAAAAGGGTACCTTAACTTAACTCAGGAAATGGAAACTTAATAAGGCATAAACGAAACCTTTAACTTAACTCAGGAAATGGAAACTTAAAAGCATAAATGAAACCTTAAGCTATTGAAATGGTTGCAACAATATGTTCCAGGATTAGTTCCACAGTAGTTTCACTGATTAATGATAGGATAAGAAAAGTAACAGAGAGAGAAAGAAATAAAAAGAACACATTTCTCTTCACCCTGTTTGTTGGCCAGACAAACAGAGTGAGGGTATTTTCCTTTTGATGGCATATTTTAAGCAGAATTTTAAAATTCTTGTCTCTAGGGATTAGAGACACCCAACAGTTAACATTTACCTCGAGGACACACAAAGACTTTGACACACACACACAAAGACAAGGAAAAGAGAAGAAAAAAGAAAACAGAACTCTTAGTTTTACACATCCTGGTCATTCCCACCATAAATCTTAGTTAACTCAAATTAGGGAAGGCACAAATCTTAAGCATATCACGTGGTTGCATAGAAAGAGAGAAAGAGAGAAAAATCACTATTCCTATATTTTATTTTCCTTTTCCTTTTAAGTACCTTTATTTAGCCAAATTGGTTTCCCAGCAAAGCCCTGAGCAAAGACCACTTTGGCATACACACTTCTTTTTCATTCCCGCCTGGACGGGTAACCTTTTTTGGATCCCAGGTTTTTAGCAGTCTCCCTAAAGGAGACATCGGCAGAACCTTGGAATCAGAGCTTCCCATATTTTCAGGCAAGACTCTGGCCCGTTTACCCGCAGTGAGTCTTTTTCTCTACTCTCCTGCGTCCCCAGAGTGATTCTTTCCTGGAGTCCCCTGTTCCGGCAAAGCAATCTTTCAGCTCTTGCAAGGCGACTTTTGAAGTCATCCTAGCCCCTTGGCAAGGCGACTTTTGAAGTCATCCTAGCCCCTCGGCAAGGCGACTTTTGAAGCCATCCTAGCCCCTCGGCAAGGCGACTTTTGAAGCCATCCTAGCCCCTCGGCAAGGTGACTTTTGAAGCCATCCTAGCCCCTCGGCAAGGTGACTTTTGAAGCCATCCTAGCCCCTTGGCAAGGTGACTTTTGAAGCCACCCTAGCCCCTCGGCAAGGTGACTTTTGAAGCCACCCTAGCCCCTCGGCAAGGCGACTTTTGAAGCCATCCTAGCCCCTCAGCAAGGCGACTTTTGAAGCCATCCTAGCCCCTTGGCAAGGTGACTTTTGAAGCCATCCTAGCCCCTCGGCAAGGTGACTTTTGAAGCCATCCTAGCCCCTCGGCAAGGCGACTTTTGAAGCCATCCTAGCCCCTCGGCAAGGCGACTTTTGAAGCCATCCTAGCCCCTTGGCAAGGCGACTTTTGAAGCCATCCTAGCCCCTCGGCAAGGTGACTTTTGAAGCCACCCTAGCCCCTCGGCAAGGCGACTTTTGAAGCCATCCTAGCCCCTTGTCCCAGTTTCAGACCACAAAGGGATCTGGGAGGACTCTGACTTCCTTTTCACAGAGTATGAGGGTCCCTCCTAGAAGAGTGGAACTTTGACCAGTGGTTTCAGCCGGTTGCCCAGGTTTACTAATTCACTCATTCCATTCCATTTTCACACAGCCACTCCCTTTTCCCTAACAAAAGGTCCTGCGCTCTGGCCAAACCCCCCATGCTTTCCGGGGTCTATCACTTGAACAGATCCCTTCTGCGGTTAGGAAAGGCCAGAGACAGCAAAATCCAACTGTGATTGGGAAAAGGGTCTTCTCATTCACACACACACACTTCCCTTTGCTCCCCTGGGCTTCAAAAGTTAAAATTAAGAGGTACTCATCTTTCCAAAGCAGCCCTTGAGCTCAAACTCAAAACTCCCTTTACTATCTTTCTCGGGGGGGGGCTGACTTCCCCCATGGCATTACTGCTCCACTCCTCCAGCCTCTCTTCCATCCACCGGAACCCAGTATCCCCGCCTGGCCCCTTCCGAATTCAGCCCCTGCTGGGGGACAGACGGCACCCACAGGAATGAGGAGACTCGCGAGCACCAGCCTTGCCCCGTGCCCCACAGCAGCTCTGTGAAGCTTTGGGGAAAGGAGCCCAGCTTGGGGAGGGCAGCAGAGACCGCCCTGAGAAGGTCCAGAGGGAGCTCCGAGGTGCTGAAGTCGGCCTGGGATTCTTGCATAGGTCCAGGATGGCATTTCCTCTTGCTCTTTCTTCCACTAAATGAAGTTGTCAGCAAGGGAGGACCAGGATGCCCAGATAATTGCCCCCCCTTATCACTCTTGCCCGCCTCCCTGAAAGCCTCTCTGCTCATCTGATGCAGAAAGACCTGGCCGGTATCTCCTGCCTGCCCAGAGAGTCCATAGTAACCTCCTTCGGCAGGATCCCATATTGGTTTTCTATACTACCTGCCATCCTGCATTAATGCCTTTGATTTTTGCTTCTACACAAATGTTGGACTTTGCATTTATCCCTGTTGAAATTAATCATCCTGATTTTCCCACATTATTCCAGCTTTTAAATATCCATTGAAATCTTCATTCTGCCCTCTGTAGTATTTTATATCCCCCCATTTCGTATCATGTCCAAAACTGATTACAATGTTTTCTAACTCCTAAACTAACCTAATTATAAATATGTCAAACAGCACAAGGCCTAAAATGGCGCCCTGCAATTCATCACTTCCTTTCAATCAGATCTGGAGCCTTTAATACGCCCTTGTTGGGTTTGATCTCTCCACCGGCTCTATCCATTTAATGGTAGTGTAGTCCAGCCACAGGTTGCCTTCTTCTTCTTCTTCTTCACCAGGATTTCATTGATATTTGTTAAATGTTTTGCTGAAGTCAAGGTACATTATGTCCACTGCATTCCCATAATCAACTAAATCAGACAATGTGTCAAAAATATCAGGTTGATCAGGCCAATATTTACTTCCAAATATTATTGACAAACAGCAATGCTGAAACAATGGCTGCTGATTCCCAATTCCTTCAAAGGGCAGTCTTTAAGGGGAGAATCTGCAATCAGAAGGTGGCAAGAGAAAGGGCAAAAAAGACCAGCTATTTTTGAGTGAAAGGTTAGACCAGTGATGGCGAACCTATGGCATGCATGCCAGAGGCGGCACTCAGAGCCCTCTCTGTGGGCACGCGCGCCATGCCCCAGAGATGGCAACCGCCCCTCTTCAAGCAGCCGCCCGCTAACTCGCCGAGGTCCCACGTGGCTGGATGCATCCTAGCACGGCTGGTTTCCCTCCCCCCCTGTCCCGTCCCTCCTGCCTCACATGCTCTCCTTTTCGCAGGCATGACCTACTGCATCGCCTCCCCAGCTGTCAGCCAGCAGTCAAACTCAGAAGTGGCTTCTCTGAACTGCTGGCAGTGGGCTGCGGAGCCCCAGAGTGCTTCGTTCAAGGGGCCGGCAGGCTGTGGCTGCTGACGGACACCGTCGGCCCCCATGCATTCGCTGGCCTCTGTGTGTGGGAGCCGATGGTGTCAGGCAGCAGCCGCCCGGGCCCCTGCCTCGCCTTGCCCCATGGCAATGGCACCCCCGCCCTGCCTCGCTTCCCCTCACCCCACAGGACGAGCCTCCTGCCCACCGCCCCACCCACCAGACACCCCCTGGATCTCCCCCAACTCTGCCCGGCCTCCACAGGAGTCCCTGCCCACGAGCAACATCAAGGTGACCACACCCACCTGGGCCACACCCACCCAGTGGGCCACGCCTACCCAGCACCCGGCGGTAAATAAGTGGGTTTTGGGTTGCAGTTTGGGCACTCGGTCTCTAAAAGGTTCGCCATCACTGGGTTAGACCCTAGACCCTCCCCCTCCAAACCGGCTTTCTCAACAGCCCCCCAGGTGATTTACAAGCTCCCCCCCCGTATCCAGTGCCCCAGGCTCCCCACCCCTTGGCGTGGGGATTGGCTGCCCGGGTGCGCGTTTAAATGTCCCACGCAGCCAAATAGCCCTAGAAAAGTGTCCCTCCGTGAAACGCCCGGGAGGAAGGGGCGGGGTTGGAGCGCTGGCAGACAAATGGCGGGAGAGGAGCGCTGGTGGAGAGCCAGATGAGTAACAATGCCCGTGTTGGGTCAGCCGCGGTGGGGTTCCCGGGAAGAAGTGCCCCCCGCCCCCCTTGCTGCCGAAGTGCTGCTCAGCGCTCCCAGAAGGCCAGCGATTTCGCAGAAGCGTCCGACCCCTCGGGCGGGGATCCTGCCCCTCCCAGTCGAGGGAGGCGGTGCGAGCGGGGCTTTATAAGGGGTGTCCTGCCTGGGATTGGCACGTCTAGATTCCTGGAGACCACAATGGCGATTGGCCTTGCAGCTCTGGGGCTCCTCGCTTTCCTGCTCGGCTGCCCCGGAACCTTTGCCGAACCACAAAACTAGGACCGAGCCGCCAAGGTCAGATGCGGGGTGGCGGGCGGAGGGTCCCAGCCTCCCCCGGGAAAACCCTCTGCCACCAGCCTCTGCTCGGGTGGGCGGCAGGAGCAGGTGGTGGGAGCCGGTGGGCTGCGCAGAGGGTGCCGGTTCCTCGGGGTTGATCGCACCCGGTGCCGTCGCGCTGAGCGCCAGAGGCCCTGGATCCCCAACGGACGGATGCCCAGCGTTTCCTCCTCCGTGCTCGGGCGCGACTTCGGCTGCCTGCCGCTGGGGCTGGTGCTGTCGCTCGCTGCGCGGACGACAGAGCGATCCGCCAGTGGGGTGTTGTCCCGGATGCGGTCTGGCAGGCGCCTCGACCGACGGACTTTGGGATGGGCCGCTTTGCCAGCCCCACCCGGCGTGGGCAGCCTTGTGGGTCGGGCACGTGGGAGAAGCGGGTGTTTTCAGATCCCCCGGAGAAAATGGAGCCAGAGTCTTTACCTGTTAGACAGCTGGGCTTGGCTAGCGCCGTGACCCGTTTTCTTCCCCCCTCCCGCTCTCCTTTAGTGCTCCCTGACTGGCAGCTGGATAAACGACCAGGGCTCCAAGATGGTCATCTCCGACAGCAATAATGCCGGGGTGTTTAGCGGCTCCTACCTGACAGCCATGGCTGCCACCGGACAACACCATCCGGCCATCCTCTCTGCAGACCATTTTGCCCCCCCCTCCCCGCCACATCACTCTTGTACGCCTCTCTGATAGCCTCTCTGCTCATCTGATGCAGAAAGACCTGGCCTGTATCTTCTGCCTGCCCAGATGGTCCAAAGTAACCTCCTTCGGCAGGATCCCATATAGGTTTTCTTTCTCCTTTTTTACTCCTGCCCGAATGCTTTCAACAGGGTCTGTGCTCTGATTCCTGAATGTCAGTGCAAGCATCTCTCTCTCTCTCTCTCTCTCTCTCTCTCTCTTTCTCTCCCTCTCTCCCTCTCTGTGTCTGTCTGTCTGTCTGTCTGTGTGTTTTATTCACAAGGCATTGGGATCCATCCACATCCATTTGATTCTTTTCACATATACTACCTGCCATCCTGCATTAATGCCTTTGATTTTTGTTTCTACACAGATGTTGGACTTTGCATTTATCCCTGTTGAAATTAATCATCCTGATTTTCCCACATTATTCCAGCTTTTAAATATCCATTGAAATCTTCATTCTGCCCTCTGAAGTATTTTATATCCCCCCATTTAGTATCATGTTCAAAACTGATTACAATGTTTTCTAACTCCTAAACTAACCTAATTCTAAATATGTCAAACAGCACAAGGCCTAAAATGAAGCCTTCCAATTCATCACTTCCTTTCAATCAGATCTGCAGCCTTTAATAGGCCCTTGTTGGGTTTGATCTCTCCACAGGCTTTATCCATGTAATGGTAGTGTAGGCCAGCCACAGGTTGCCTTTTTCTTCACCAGGATGTCATTGATATTTGTCAAATGTTTTGCTGAAGTCAAGGTACATTATATCCACTGCATTTCCATAATCAACTAAATCAGTGTGTCAAAAAATATCAGGTTAATTTGGGGTCACCCCCAAACCCTTGATGCTCCTGCTAAGGACTAAAATATGATGGGTCTGAGATGGTCCCAGGAGCTCCTTCGAGACTCCTGGACAACCTGTCTTGGAGACTTCAACTCACCTATGCTCTCTCTCTCTCTCTCTCTCTCTCTCTCTGTCTGTCTCTCTCTCTCCCTCCCTCCCTGCCTCCCTCCCTCCCTCTTGTCTCCTGGTCCCTGCTGGTGATTCTGCCCAGCTCCATCTGGACTCTTGGGGGAGAAGACCCAGGGAAGCAGCAGCTCTGCTCTTTGCCTCTTCCTTGTTCCTCTCCAACCAGGTCTTCCTGGCAGCAGATATTCCTTTCCCTTCCTTGGACCACTGACCCAGCCTAACCCCCCCCTTTTCCTTTGCTTTTATCTTCTCTTGTGAACATCTATTCCAGTTGTGCCTCAGATTACCTATTTGCTGGTGCACCTCCATGGTGAGATAAGGGCTACAAGAGGAAACAGGGGGAAGAGCCTCAACCAAGATGATGATCAGATAAAAAAAAAATTGTCCAAGGCAGAAATGAAATTTGAGGAAGGGTCTCAGATTTAAGGACTTTCTTCCCTTTCACGAAGATGAAGAGAGGGAGGTGGATTCAGCCTTGCAAGGTTCTGTTACTGTAACTTTGTAATAAAAGTAATGTAAGCCCTAAACACATCAGAATTTCCTGATATTTCATCACCTGTTCCTGATCTGCTGAAGAGAGATGCAGCTGGGTAACATCCCATAATGAGCATGGTGAAGCTTTGGGGTATCTGAGGAACTGCCTCACCCCAGTGGGACTAGCTGGCCCCTCTCGTTCCAGTGGAAGCCGCCTAATTTGGATCCCATTGGCCAAAGAATTTCTGCTGCTGGGCTCCAGGAGAAGAGCATTTTCTGCTGTGCCCCCCCCCCAGAATATTCTACCATCAGAGGTGTGATTCCTCCCCCCCCACAAACATACACACCAACCTGGCCTTCTGGAAGAGCCTGAAAACCTGGCTCAGCCGCTCAGCCTGGGGCCCTGACGGGGTAAGGTACCTTGGGTGTGTCTCAAGGGCTAGAGCAGATTCTTTCCCCCAGGCCAGTGATGGCGAACCTTTTAGAGACTGAGTGCCCAAACTGCAACCCAAAACCCACTTATGCATCGTCGAGTGCCGGGTCGGTGTGGCCCATTGGCTGGGTGTGGCCAATTGGGTGGGCATGGCCCCTTGGGTGGACATGGCTGTGGTGGTAACGGCAGACTAGGTGGGACTAAAAAGTTCAGTCAATCAATTCCAACTTTGCAAGATCTTTTTTTTTTCCCGCGAGAAGTTGAAATTGACTGATTGAACCTTTTTTTTTTTGTTGTTTGTACACGGCGGCGGAGGCGTAAAGCGAAAAGGTTTTATAAAACCCAGCTGAAGGCCTAGGACTGGGGCGATGGCGCGCGTGCCCACAGAGAGGGCTCTGAGTGCCGCCTCTGGCACCCGTGCCATAGGTTCGCCACCACTGTCCATCACCTTGGTTCTTAAACTTTTAATCTTTTTATTCTAGTTTCAATTGTTTTTAGCACTTTTTAACTTTTATTACATTTTAAACCACCCAGAGTTGCTTTATTAGTGAGATGGGTGACGTAAAACGTGATTAAAATACAATAAGCTCTCCACTTCTGCTAAGGTGGAGTTTTTCCCCCCTCTGGATCTTTAACCAAATTACCACATTACTTTTTCTTTTTTTTTCTTTTTCTTTTTTTATAACAAGTTTTATTGAGTTTTTTAGTTTTACAGCCAAGTGCTTGGGACCCATCGTGGAGATAGGGCACTCCATAAAACAAAATAGAACATACAATCATACATAAACAATTTACACTTTTTTAGATCTTTCCTCTCTATTTTGTCAATCAAAGAAGCAAAAACAAACAAACAATACCAAGCTATCAACAATATTTCCACCCATTTTAAGCTTAATTAACTATTAACATATTCCAACTAACATTCCATACACATATAATATACGGTTCGAGTATCCATATAGTAAAGACCATATTCCAAATATTCAGTTTGCATTTCTCAATTAAGTTAAGTATAACTTTACGTTTCCAAACCATTTTGACTTAGCTTAAATTGTTTCTAGTTATTTCCAAACTAAACATATATAAATATATTTTAAAAAAATTTCCACTATATTCTATTTCCTATACTAAACATTTTTATGAATCAATCCATTCTTCAATCAATACATGTAAAGATATCGTTAGTATTTCACCCATTCAGTTTATATTTCTCAATTAAATTCTATCTCTTATTCTTTCTCACATACATATTTTATAAATGAATAACTTTAGATTTTTAAATCACTTTAGCTTAGTTTAACTTATTTCTAAATTATTTCTAAACTAAACATATATGTATATTCCTTTTTTCTAAACATTTTTATAAGTCAATCCATTCTTCAGTCATTGTCTAAAAATATCCTTAGTATTTCACCAATCTCAATACAACTCTTAATTTGCGCATTTCCAGTTTCCATAGTTACCATTCCAGACCATAATCAAATCCATAATTCAAATCAATATTAGTCAGACTAAAATCTTAAACCTTAAAAATCTCAAAAATATTAGCTCACTCGAAGTCTTTAAAAACCATTTTATCCATCAATTTTAACATTCATTTTAAACCTAATTCTAGCTTTCTTTTTATGCCAAGCAGGTTTCCACAATATGGCTTTCAACTCCTCCCATCTTGGTATTTGGTTATGCACATTTTCCCACAGTTGCGTCTGGTCATCGTCTTCTTCTCTTTTTTCCAATATTGTCTGCACTATATACTCAGTCTTAGCCAGTGTGGTGATTACTCGTTGTTTATATGTACTATCAGGATTTTTAATGTCTCGTGTTAGAGAGTCCATTTCTGTTGTTTCATCTATAGATATTTCACTTAAGATCTGCTTTTGGTCCTCAGAAATCTCCATCCTTTGTGTATAAGGTGTAACATCTTCCTCTTCAGTAGATTGGAAATATAGATCCTCCATCTCATTAAATTGTAGATCCAATTGTATATCATGTTCAATTAAAGTGTGAAATCCAGTTTTTAGCTCTAAACTGTCATTTCTTAGTGTCCTGAAATGAATCTTTAATTCTTCTCTTGTTTCCAAATTTTTTGCTAATATAAATCCATAGTTAAGCTGGACCTTTAACCAAAATGTCACATTACTTTTTCTTGTTCCTCTAATGGCCCCACTTGCAAAATTCTTGATTGCAAATCCAATTGTTATAACTGAACCGTTTGTGGCCAACCTCTTTGGCTTCTTCAGGTAAGTGTCGAAATAGGTTCTAGCTAACTGCTGGTTCTAACAATGACTCTTATCAAGCAAAGCTCTTAGGCCAAGTGATTAGGATGGACCAGCTCTGGGTGAAGCTAATTCATGGCTCATTTGCAAAAAGCCTTTAATAATTTCCTAATAAAATAATAAGTCCGATCCTCAGTGGATTAGCTGCACTTTCCAAAAGTCTGTGTAAAGCGCAGAGCAGTAGTAGACAAGTGGAGACTCTGTACCCCAGAGTTAGCTTTGAGCCCACCCTCCAGATGGGGGTCCTACCCAGCCTCTTCTGGAAACCTGCAGACTGGCACCCAGGGAGCTTCCTAAAGACCAGGGAGGCTGATGCTGCTCAGGCAAACCTTTTATTGGAGAAGAGCGTCTGATGGGAGAAGTAGGAAGGGTCACCCCCCCATTTCCCCCCCCCCAAGGCAGAAATGGGGAAGTCTTGCTCTCTTCACCCTCTCACTTGATGCGGTAGAAGGTGTTCGTGCCAACGCTACAATGAAACAGGAGGGAGGGAAATGTCAAAATTCATGGTGGCCTGATTGGTGTCTCCCCCCCAGGCTAAACATCCCACCCCATTCCCTCCTCCCACCCACTCACGTGAGAATGAAAAGGGGGGGCAAAGGAAATGGACGCAGCTGGTTCTCGGGGGCGGCCAGGAGTCCCCAGCCACGCATTGAAGGCCATGTCTGATGAGGGGAACGACACTGACCCAAAGCAGGCTGGGCGAAGTCTCCTCGGCCTTTGGGTGCCTCCCTTGAAGCAGCTCCGTCCAGGTGGCCGAGAAGGCGGCCTCTTTGGAGGGGAGCAGCAGAGCTGCAGGCCTTGCCCTCGGGGAAGGCACCCAGGTGGCCTCTTTGGCCCATACAAATATGGGGGCTGTGCTGGGCTACTTCTCTTTAATTTGAGTAGAGCAATTAATGCCAACTCTCCAAGTGTTGCCAGCTGTGGGCAACCCAGACTGTGGTGCCACGCAAACCACACTTGTCAGTGAGAACGACCTGGGGAATCCCCTCAAAGGTTTTGCTGTGTTTCTTTGTGGAGGAAGTGGCAGAAACGGAGTCTCCAGCCTCTCCCGCAGGAGCTGCTCAGCCCTGGGTGCGGAAACATCCCCGAGAGAGGCAAACCGTTGGGGTGTCTTTTCAAGAGCCACTTTGGGAGGGGAGGGAGAAGAGAGAGAAAAAGAGGTGCCCAGGGCCCTTCTAGTTAGGGGGCAGAGCAGTTCAGCCCCTGCTTTTCCTTACCGGGTCGCCCCCCAATCCTCTGCTATGGATCCCACCTCCGCATGCAGCAGCCAGGTTGTCTTCAGCTGCTCCTCTCTGTCCTCGCCCACCAGACACTGGCCCGCAAAGACGGAGATGGAGCCTGAGGGATGAATCGGCCAGAGACTCACTGGCAGGTAAAAGTTGTTGTACCAATTGGGGAGGGGATATATTTCCCATAAGGACCCGTGCTCACCGATGCTACTTTAGGTTGGGAAAGTTTTATGGGCTTGAAAAACTTTGGGCAGCTCCAACTGATGCGGGGGAGGGGGGGACATTCAGTGAAAGAATCTGCAAGAGGCAGGTCTAAGGAAGGGGAGACCCAGTAGATTCCCTCCTCCTGTTCTATTTGCTTCCACACCAAATAGTGAGTGAGCCACTTACTATTTGGTGTGGAAGCACTACCAGAGAAGCTCCAGTTGACGGTGAAGCCAAAGGTGGGCTGGTGCCCCAGGTGCTGGACGCCCACAAGCGGGGATGGCTGGATGGGCTTGCCGGAGGCCGAGACTGCCGTTTTGTAGACGCCGCTGAACACCCCCGTGTTACTGACGCTGTTGATCTCCATGGTGGAGGCGAGGTCATTCTTCCAGGTGCCGGTCAGGGAGCACTAAAGGAGAGCGGGAGGGGGGAGGAAAGAGGGTCACGGCGCTAGCCAAGCCCAGCTGTTCAACAGGTAGAGACTCTGGCTCCATTTTCTCCGGGGGATCTGAAAACACCCGCTACTCCCACGTGCCCGACCCACAAGGCTGCCCACGCCGGGTAGGGCTGGCAAAAGCGGCGCATCCCAAAGTCCGTCGGTCTAGGCGCCTGCCAGACCGCGTCCGGGACGACACCCGCCTGCAGATCGCTCTGCCATCTGCGCAGCGAGCGACAGCACCAGCCCCAGCGGCAGGCTGCCTTAGTCGCGGCCGAGCAGTGGGGAGCAAACGCTCGGCCGACCGGCCGTGGCATACGCAGGGTCTCTTAGCGCGACGTCGCCGGGTGCGATCAACCCCGAGGAAGCGGCACCCTGTGCGCAGCCCGCCGGCTCCCACCAGCTGCTCCTGCCGCCAACCCGAGCAGAGGCTGGTGGTGGGGGTTTTTCCGGGGGGAGGCTGGGACCCTCCGCCCGCCACCCCGCATCTGACCTTGGCGACTCGCTCCGAGTTTTGGGGTTCGGCAAAGCTCCCCGAGCAGCCGAGCAGGAAAGCGAGGAGCCCCAGAGCTGCCATGTTTGTCCCCATGGTGGTCTCCAGGAATCTAGACGTGCCAGCCCCAGGCGGGACGCCCCTTATAAAACCCCGCTCGCACCGGCTCTCCCACCCCTTCAGCTACCGCCTCCCTCCACCCACCGCCGCTGGGAAGGGCAGGATCCCCGTCCGAGGGGAGGACGCTTCTGCGAAATCGCTGGTCCTACTGCGAGCGCTGAGCAGCACTTCGGCGGCAAGAGGGGCGGGCACCCCACAGCGGCTGACCCAACATGGGCATTCTTACTCACCTCCTCCTCCGCCGCCGCCTCCCAGGACTGAGACTACATCGCCGGAGGCAGCGAGGCCGACGCTTCCGTGGGTTCCGTTTCCATAGTGGCTCTGCAGGAGAGGCGATCGGGCGGGCCGCGTGGCCCGGGCAAGGGCGCGGGGAGGGCTCGGTGCAAGGGAGCCGGGCAGAGGCCAAGAGGGCTCACTAGCGCCTGGCCAAGGATCCCTGGGCAGCCGGGCTCTCCCACGGGGGAGTCGAGGGAACCCCGTCCCTCTGGGTGCTCTACGTCCAGCAGATCGTGCAAAGCCCTCCGGTAGGCTTTCTGCCGCTGGGTTGCGCGAACGCCAGAGCCGCCTTGCCCGAGACGACAGCCGGCCTCGCGATCTGCCGGCCGGCGGGACAATTGGACTCTTTGCCGGCGCCCCGAGATGCTTTTTCCTGCCGATGCCGTGAAGAGGGCATGGCGAATTGGCGGGCCGGGAGGGGCGCAGGGGGGACAGGGGCAGCCGGGGGTGGAGGTTGACCAGGCGTCTTAACCTCCCCCCGCCGCAGTGCCTTCGTGGGATTTCCCCGTCGGGCAGAAGAGCAGCGGCGGCCTGGAGGCCTTGATTCCCCGGCGTGGGGAGGAAGCGTTTCTGGGGCAACAGAAGCCTTGTTTTAATGGCATAGCAGCCGCCAGCTGGGTTCCGGCATTACTGCTCCGCTCCTCCCGGCTCTCTTCCGGCCGCCGGAACCCGGGTCCCCACTTGGCCCTTTCCGAATTCAGCCCCTGCTGGGGGACAGACGGCACCCACAGGAATGTGGTGGCTCGCGAGCACCAGCCCTGCCCCGTGCCCCACAGCAGCTCTGTGAAGCTTTGGGGAAAGGAGCCCAGCCTGGGGAGGGCACCAGAGACCGCCCTGAGAAGGTCCAGGGGGAGCTCCGAGGTGCTGAAGTCGGCCTGGGATTCTTGGTTAGGTCCAGGATAGCATTTCCTCTTGCTCTTTCTTCCACTAAATGAAGTTGTCAGCAAGGGAGGACCAGGATGCCCGGATAATTCCCCCCCCCTTATCACTCTTGCCCGCCTCCCTGAAAGCTTCTCTGCTCATCTGATGCAGAATAACCTGGCCTCTATCTTCTGCCTGCCCAGAGGGTCCATAGTAACCTCCTTCAGCAGGATCCTGTATGGCTTTTCTATACCAGAGGTCCCCAACCTTTTGGGCACCAGGGACCGGTTCTGTGGAGAGTTTTTTCTGCGGACCGGAGGTGGCATGGTTTTGTGTGCTGCCTGCATCTCATGGATGCGGCTTTTCTTTTTTGTGCAGACCGGTTCCTGGCATGCCGCAGCCCGATACCGGTACACGGACTGGGGATTGGGGACCCCTGTTCTATACTACCTGCCATCCTGCCTTAATTGTGGGAGTAATGTCCTTATAGCCCACGTGTAGGCTGCCATGCAGCTGAACCACATGGACGGAAACAGGACAAAGGAGAATATTGAGCAATCATCCCATTGACAACTCCTCCCAGTCACAAACGGCTTGGAAACTGTGTTCACCCTCACGTACTCATATGTAAATAGGTTATCCCTCCTACTTGCTTCCTGTACACACCCACATTTTGCTGAGCTAATAAAAGAGATTCCCTGACTTTTGTCCTGGTCTCTCATCCCGAGGAAAAACTCTGCGTGGTGTTATTTCTTCACTGTTTAGGCTAAATTTCATGAGAGGCCCTCTGGAAGCGGAAAAACTGCAACTGGTGACCCCGACGTGATCACTAATAAAGTGATACGTTCCTTCGACCTCCTACTACTCATCGCCCGGACGAGGCTTAGTGCACTTCAGATATCGTTGGTAAAGACGGCTATCTTTTCGTGAGTAATGGGGGGAAAATTTTCTAAGACGCAGGCCGTGCATCTGCAAGAACTTAGAGAATTAACGAAGTCTACTAATTTTATTCTCAAAAACAGCGGTAAATTATTGCCTGTTTTGAGTAAATCTGATTTGGTTAATTTATTATGTTATATTTGGGAAAAATATCCGGCATATCCGGAAAAGGGCACACTTAAAGTGACTACATGGAGTAAATTGGGTATTTCTTTCCATGAGCACCCCAGAGCTCCTGCAAAAATGCTATCATCATGGCGAATTGTTCTGGAATGCCTCAAAGTCCATGAACAAGGGCTCACAGAGACATTGGGCTCTGTGACCCCCCCACCGCCTTACAAGAGACAAATTTCACAAGGTAATGAGGCATTTCCTCTTACCTCCCCCTCCTCACCATCTCCTCCATCCCCCCCCTCTCAGTTCCTCTTTCTGCTGATCTTTCTATTGTTCCTCCTGTAGCTCCTCCCATGAGTGCTGTTGCTACTACCATGGCTGAAGTTCGAAGTCAGGGTTTGCTTGATTTTGATGAATTGTCTGAGTGTTCTGCATTTCCTGTCTCTTTTGTTCACAATGCTGTGGGCGCTATAAAGGTCTTTTTGGTGCCCTAGGGACCTTCTGCTCTTCCTGGAGAGGCTAATTCTTTTGCTTCTCCACAGCCATTGTACACCCCCATAAGGCAAATTTTAGAGGAACAATTGGGCTGCTTTGAAACTTCAAGTGGCTGTTAAGTTTAACCCTGTCAGACAATGTCTGGTGGTGGTTTGTGTTGATGTGTGTTTTGTTTTATATATGTTTAACTCCTAGAATGTTAAGCTTGGACTTGGAATGGTGAGAAAAATAGGAGATGGTTAAAGGGCCCTATAAAAACCACATGTTTGGTTGGAATCATCTCATGATTTTTCTCGCTTCTTGCAGGACAAGCCATATGTCTAAATAAATGTTGTTTTAATGGTATTTGTGTATATATGTCTGTCTGTGTTGTTCTGTGTTATTTCCAAGACTTGGAAAAGGGTCAAAACCCTCTTTGATAACAACAAACAAAAAGGCCTTAATTAAAAATAAAAAGTTTGCTTGGAAAACGAATGAAATGGTGTAAGCAAACAGAATGGAAGTGAATGAGTTAATTTGCTGGTGTAAATGTGTGTGTGTTAGCCCTCACCCCTCCACCCATCCCACGCTGTGAAAGGAACAGTAAAACTGTAGTTTTTATAGTTGTAAAATGGGAACGCAATAGCAAGAGTTTCCATGAGAAAAGTTTTATGGAAGATTTGTGAAAGAATTTATAGAAAATGCATATGAATTTTTTTAGCGGTGAGATTTTTGTAAAATTTCTTTTTCTTTCCCCCCCCCTCCTGACTCTTTCGTTTTTCGCTGGCTGTATTGCTTTAAGAGCGAAGGAAAAGCAGACAGAGGGAGGGGGGCAGTTGTTCGTTTTACCTATTTTTTTTTCTCTCCCTTCTTCCTCTGCCTAGAAGTCTGGGTTGAGGAAGGGGGGTGGATGTGAAATTTAATACCCACTCTTGCAGTTTCAGCTTGCAATTTTTTTTACTCGAAAGAGGAGACAGTAATTGTTGGGCAATTCTTTTGCAAATTTTTGAGTTTTAAATTTTTTAGTTAGACATATATGTCCATCAACCAAAAGAAATGACTCTGAATTGTTTTGCTTAGATTTGTAAATGTTTTCCCTATTTAATGGAAATTTGTTTCATCTGAATGGAATTTGATTAAATTGGAACCCCAAAAATACAATCTAATTGGCTTTTTGAAATACAAAATGATTCAAGTATCTATGGATTGCAATTTGCCTTGGAAAAGATACAGTTACACTTTATCTTTATTTAGGGCATAAAATGTTGCAATCTTATTCTGTTCCAGTTTTTGTTATAAACAAGAAATCAGGCAAATAGCGTTTCCTCCATGATTTATGTACAGTGAATAATGCTATGTTAGAACCATACCGTGCTATGTTCCCTCACTTTCTTGTATATCACTACATGGATGATATTCTTGTCGCTGCACCTGGCCCTGTGGGCACAGTCAACCAAACACTACCTGTTCTCACTACCATGCTAGCTGAAGGGGGACTTAATATAGCCCCAGATAAGATACAGCAAAAGGCACCTTTTTCATATCTGGGTCATAAACTCCTTTCTTCTCACTCAACACCCATTTTTCCTCACATATTTTTAGAGAAGGATACCACATTGGTGCAGCTCCAACAATATCTAGGTACCATAAATTGGATAAGACCTTACCTTGGCATTTCCACCAGCCAGTTGGCACCACTTTTTTCTGCTCTTACTCAGGGAAAGCAACCCTCAGACATCATACACCTTAATGTGCAACAGTTAGGTGTCTTGAAACAAATAGAACAAGCACTCCACACACAATGGGTGGACCGCTGCATCCCTGATGAGCACCTACTAATCATCATCATAAATACGCCACAGCTACCAACTGCACTCCTGGCACAAAACCCAAAGCCACTTCTTATTCTAGAATGGCTTCACCTCCCTCACACTCCTAGAAACACAATTAGTCAAAAACCTTTTCAATTTGCCTCTCTCATCTCTAAGGCTCGCCTTCGAGCAAAAGCCCTTGCAGGAATAGAACCTTCTGTCCTATATGTACCATGTTCTCTCACTACATGGGAAACCATCTATTCTAACTCTGAAGCCTTGCAGCTTGCTCTCACTGAGTGGCCTGGAAAGATATCCTGCCACCCTCCTGCTGATCCTCGCATTCAGCTCCTACAAAATATCCCTGTTTCATGGGATACCCAATTACAACGCTTTCCCATCCCACATGCTGTCACACTCTTTGCAGATGGCAGTAAACAATTTGGTGCTTGTGCCTGGTATATTCATGACCAATGGCACACAAAAATAACGCCACCCAACGGTCTGCTCAGCGTGCGGAACTAGCCGCTGCCATTCTAGCTTTTCAAACATTTTCCACTCAACCTATAAATCTCATTCTTGACAGTCTCTATGTCACTCAAATTGTCACCACTATTTTTCAATCATACCTCTCTCCATCCCTGGACCCTGATTTAACTTCTTTATTTTCCACCCTACAAACTGTAATATCCAACAGGAAACATCCTTACTTTGTAACACACATAAGAAGCCACCAGCCTTTTCCTGGCTTCTTGCAAAAAGGAAATGATATTGCAGACGCTGCGGCCTCTGCTACCTGCCTCATGTCTCTTTCTCCTGTCTCCCCTTGGGACAGTCATGCTTATTTCCATCAAAATAAAAAAGCACTTGTGAAACAATTTGGACTAACCACTGCAGAAGCAACTGCTATTCTCCAGCAGTGTGCCACTTGCAGCAAGCAGGCTCACTCGCTCCCAATGGGGGTTAACCCCAGAGGAACCGAGTGCTGCCAAATCTGGCAAATGGATGTTACACAATATGCCCCATTTGCCCCATGGAAATATCTTCATGTTTCCATAGACACCTTCTCTGGCTTCATCATTGCAACCCCTCAACGGGGTGAAGCCACTAAGCATGTCATTAATCATTGTATTCATTCATTTGCAACGTTGGGATGCCCAAAAGAACTTAAAACAGACAATGGTCCTGCTTACACAGGAGCAGCTTTTGCTGCCTTTTGTAATCAGTGGTCAATTGTTCACAAATTTGGAATACCTTACAACTCCCAGGGTCAAGCTCTGGTTGAACGTGCCAACCAGACGTTAAAACATGCGCTGGAAAAATATAATCAGACACAGGGGAAAACTCCCCCTAGCCTCCCAGCTTTGCAA
Organism: Azemiops feae; assembly: GCA_023970755.1. Classification (NCBI taxonomy): domain Eukaryota; kingdom Metazoa; phylum Chordata; class Lepidosauria; order Squamata; family Viperidae; genus Azemiops; species Azemiops feae. Next base: position 1,697,354 of record JALGBA010000703.1, on the reverse strand, counting down.
AACAGGCTTAACCTGTGTTTATACACCATTAACTTCCTGAACCTGACGGGCACTCCTCCATCATCCGCAGCAACTCGTCACTTCTCTGCTTCTCCTGCTGCAGCAACATCCAAACCACTGGTGTACTTCAAACGACTTCCTGACCCCACCTGGAAAGGCCCTGCTGAACTCATCACATGGGGACGAGGTTACGCCGCCATCCAAACCAACGGTGAGACTTTGTGGGTCCCTGGTCGACACATCCGTCCCTATCATTAAAAACAAAACAAAAACAGAGGACCTTTCCCCATCCAACATTAACAAGCAACAATGACACCACTTGGGTCTCTGGCCGCTGTGTGCGTCCTTACATGGTGGCTGATTCACCCGACAAATGAACAAGCTGTCGCGCGAGCAGGAGATCTGGGCGATGACCTATGGGACAATAACAATTACATCAAGGACATAAAAACAACAGCAACCTCATTAAATGTCACCAATTGTTGGATTTGTATGCACATTCCAGGAAAATCAGATCGAGGTCTGCCGCTGCAAGCGGTCCCTTTTAATCAAACAGGCTGGAAAACCTTCGAGCCCTCAACCACACAGCACAAAACTTCGGCTGCTGTACGCACTGTACTACATGAACCTGCAGCCATATGTTTTAACTCCACAGGGTTGTCCTCCAACGCTAACGTGATGGGACACTACCAAAGCTGTAATAAAGTTCTCCCATGGGCCTCTGATAAAAGATGTAGGGGGCTTAAAAGGATGCTTACGAAGGTCCACAACTCGAGCGATAATAGTATTACATATACATCCAATGAGAATGCCACCATCCTGCATTACCTTGCTTGTATGGACTTGGAGAGCATAATCACTTCTGCCAACATTTCGTCCCCGTACTTTTTGCCCAATGACTTGTGGTTCATTTGTGGGATAAGAGCCTATCGAGCCGTTCCGAAGGACTGGGCGGGGGTCTGCACTCTAGGGTTCGTGATTCCGCTTTTATATAAGATAGATTCCCTTCCCCTAACCCGCATTCGCAATAGGCGAGACATTGATATCACTCATGACAATCCTCTAACATTGGGTGGCAGCACAGGGACACAGTTTAGTCGCGGCCTCCTGCCAAACATAGGCGCTGCTATGAATTACAGAGACTTACATCTCCTGAATAACTGGACTGTGCACATGTTCAACGACACCATAGCAGTTATAAAATTATTCAACACCGAACTTAGTGAAGTGCGATCGGTTGCTTTGCAGAACCGTTATGCATTAGATATACTGTTAGCTGCTAAGGGTGGTGTATGTGCCCTGATCCATTCCCATTGTTGCATGTACATACATAACTATCAGCCAAACATCTCAGCTACTGTAGCCCACATGGAAAGGCTGATCAGGAACAACCCCCTTATGTCGGATGGTTCCGGTACCATAGACATATGGGGCTCTCTATGGTCTTGGCTACCTGATGGCTCCTGGTTACGATCCATCATTCCCCCCATCATAATGATCATAGTACTGATGGTTATGTTGTGTTGTTACATCCAATGTCTTCCTTCCCTACTGCAGACATGTAAAGGTCTTTTACCTTCCCAAAGAAAAGATATGTTTATAGCCGAAAGACAATCACTTTTAAGCCTTGAAGGCCTACGTATTGAAAAAACAAAAACAGAGGAGATGTGGGAGTAATGTCCTTATAGCCCACGTGTAGGCTGCCATGCAGCTGAACCACATGGACGGAAACAGGACAAAGGAGAACTTTGAGCTATAATCCCATTGAAAACTCCTCCCAGTCACAAACGGCTTGGAAATTGTGCTCTCTCTCACGTACTCATATGTAAATAGGCAATCCCTCCTACTTGCTTCCTGTACACACCCACATTTTGCTGAGCTAATAAAAGAGATTCCCTGACTTTTGTCCTGGGTCTCTCATCCCGAGGAAAAACTCTGCGTGGTGTTATTTCTTCACTGTTTAGGCTAAATTTCATGAGAGGCCCTCTGGAAGCGGAAAAACCGCAATTAATCCCTTTGATTCCCTGTTTCTACACAAATGTTGGACTTTATCCCTGCTGAAATTAATCATCGTAATTTTTGGCCATTATTCCAGCTTTTAAAGATCAATTGAAATCTTCATTCTGCCCTCTGTAGTATTTTATATCACCCCCTTTCGTATCATGTCCAAAACTGATTACAATGTTTTCTAACTCCTAAACTAATTTAATTATAAATATGTCAAACAGCACAAGGCCTAAAATGGAGCCCTGCGATTTGACTTGATCTCTCCACAGGCTTTATCCATGTAATGGTAGTGTAGGCCAGCCACAGGTTGCCTTTTTCTTCACCAGGATGTCACTGATATTTGTCAAATGTTTTGCCGAAGTCAAGGTACATTATGTCCACTGCAGTGTGTCATATCAGTGTGTCAAAAATCAGTGTGTCAAAAAATATCAGGTTGATTTGTGGTCACCACAAACCCTTGATGCTCCTGCTAAGGACTAAAATATGATGGGTCTGAGATGGTCCCAGGAGCTCCTTCGAGACTCCTGGACAACCTGTCTTGGAGACTTCAACTCACCTATGCTCTCTCCCTCCCTCCATCCCTCCCTCCCTCCCTCCCTCCCTCCCTCTCTCTCTCTCTCTCTCTCTGCCTCCCTCCCTCCCTCTTGTCTCCTGGTCCCTGCTGGTGATTCTGCCCAGCTCCATCTGGACTCTTGGGGCAGAAGACCCAGGGAAGCAGCAGCTCTGCTCTTTGCCTCTTCCTTGTTCCTCTCCAACCAGGTCTTCCTGGCAGCAGATATTCCTTTCCCTTCCTTGGACCACTGACCCAGCCTAACCCCCCCCCCTTTTCCTTTGCTTTTATCTTCTCTTGTGAACATCTATTCCAGTTGTGCCTCAGATTACCTATTTGCTGGTGCACCTCCATGGTGAGATAAGGGCTACAAGAGGAAACAGGAGGAAGAGCCTCAACCAAGATGATGATCAGATAAAAAAAAAATTGTCCAAGGCAGAAATGAAATTTGAGGAAGGGTCTCAGATTTAAGGACTTTCTTCCCTTTCACGAAGATGAAGAGAGGGAGGTGGATTCAGCCTTGCAAGGTTCTGTTACTGTAACTTTGTAATAAAAGTAATGTAAGTCCTAAACACATCAGAATTTCCTGATATTTCATCACCTGTTCCTGATCTGATGAAGAGAGATGCAGCTGGGTAACATCCCATAATGAGCATGGTGAAGCTTTGGGGTATCTGAGGAACTGCCTCACCCCAGTGGGACTAGCTGGCCCCTCTCGTTCCAGTGGAAGCCGCCTAATTTGGATCCCATTGGCCAAAGAATTTCTGCTGCTGGGCTCCAGGAGAAGAGCATTTTCTGCTGTGCCCCCCCCCAGAATATTCTACCATCAGAGGTGTGATTCCTTCCCCCCCACACACATACACACCAACCTGGCCTTCTGGAAGAGCCTGAAAACCTGGCTCAGCCGCTCAGCCTGAGGTACCTTGGGTGTGTCTCAAGGGCTAGAGCAGATTCTTTCCCCCAGGCCAGTGATGGCGAACCTTTTAGAGACTGAGTGCCCAAACTGCAACCCAAAACCGACTTATGCATCGTCGAGTGCCGGGTGGGTGTGGCCCATTGGCTGGGTGTGGCCAATTGGGTGGGCATGGCCCTTTGGGTGGGCATGGCTGTGGTGGTAACGGCAGACTGGGTGGGACTAAAAAGTTCAGTCAATCAATTCCAACTTTGCAAGATCTTTTTTTTTTCCCGCGAGAAGTTGAAATTGACTGATTGAACCTTTTTTTTTTTGTTTGTACACGGCGGCGGAGGCCTAAAGCGAAAAGGTTTTATAAAACCCAGCTGAAGGCCTAGGACTGGGGCGATGGCGCGCGTGCCCACAGAGAGGGCTCTGAGTGCCGCCTCTGGCACCCGTGCCATAGGTTCGCCACCACTGCCCATCACCTTGGTTCTTAACTTTTAATCTTTTTATTCTAGTTTCAATTGTTTTTAGCACTTTTTAACTTTTATTACATTTTAAACCACCCAGAGTTGCTTTATTAGTGAGATGGGTGACGTAAAACGTGATTAAAATACAATAAGCTCTCCACTTCTGCTAAGGTGGAGTTTTTCCCCCCTCTGGATCTTTAACCAAATTGCCACATTACTTTTTCTTGTTCCTCTAATGGCCCCACTTGCAAAATTCTTGATTGCAAATCCAATTGTTATAACTGAACCGTTTGTGGCCAACCTCTTTGGCTTCTTCAGGTAAGTGTCGAAATAGGTTCTAGCTAACTGCTGGTTCTAACAATGACTCTTATCAAGCAAAGCTCTTAGGCCAAGTGATTAGGATGGACCAGCTCTGGGTGAAGCTAATTCATGGCTCATTTGCAAAAAGCCTTTAATACTTTCCTAATAAAATAATAAGTCCGATCCTCAGTGGATTAGCTGCACTTTCCAAAAGTCTGTGTAAAGCGCAGAGCAGTAGTAGACAAGTAGAGACTCTGTACCCCAGAGTTAGCTTTGAGCCCACCCTCCAGATGGGGGTCCTACCCAGCCCCTCCTGGAAACCTGCAGACTGGCACCCAGGGAGCTTCCTAAAGACCAGGGAGGCTGATGCTGCTCAGGCAAACATTTTATTGGAGAAGAGCGTCTGATGGGAGAAGTAGGAAGGGTCACACACCCCATTTCCCCCCCCCAAGGCAGAAATGGGGAAGTCTTGCTCTCTTCACCCTCTCACTTGATGCGGTCGAAGGTGTTCGTGCCAACCCTACAATGAAACAGGAGGGAGGGAAATGTCAAAATTCACCTGATTGGTGGCCTGATTGGTGTCCCTTCCCCAGGCTGAGCATCATCAGCCGCATCATTCCACCAGACAAAGAAAAGGGGGGAGAAAGGAAATGGACGCTGCTGGTTCTCGGGGGTGGCCTGGGCCGGGCAGGTCCCCAGCCACGCATTGCAGGCCACGTCTGATGAGGGGAAGGACACTGACCCAAAGCAGGCTGGGCGAATTCTCCTCAGCCTTTGGGGCCCTCCCTTGAAGCAGCTCCATCCAGGTGGCCGAGAAGGCGGCCTCTTTGGAGGGGAGCAGCAGAGCTGCAGGCCTTGCCCTCGGGGAAGGCACCCAGGTGGCCTCTTTGCCCCATACAAATATGGGGGCTGTGCTGGGCTACTGCTCTCTGATTTGAATAGAGCAATTAATGCCAACTCTGAGTGTTGCCAGCTGTGGGCAACCCAGACTGTGGTGCCACCCAAACCCCACTTGTCAGTGAGAACGACCTGGGGAACCTCCTCAAAAGCTTTGCTGCCTTTCTTTGTGGAGGAAGTGGCAGAAACGGAGTCTCCAGCCTCTCCTGCAGGAGCTGCTCAGCCCTGGGTGCGGAAACATCCCCGAGAGAGGCAAACCGTTGGGGCGTCCTTTCAAGAGCCACTTTGGGAGGGCGGGAAGAGAGACAAAAAAAAGAGAGGTGCCCAGGGCCCTTCTAGTTAGGGGGCAGAGCAGTTCAGCCCCTGCTTTTCCTTACCTGGTCGCCCCCAAAACCTCTGCTATGGATTTCACCTCCGCAGGCAGCAGCCAGGTTGTCTTCAGCTGCTCCTTTCCGTTCTCGTCCATCAGACACTGGCCCGCAAAGACTGTGGTGGATTCTGAGGGAGGAATCGGCCAGAGACTCACTGGCAGGTAAAAGTTGTTGTACCAATTAAGGGGGCGATATATTTCCCATAAAGACCCCCACTCACTTTAGGTTGGGAAAGTTTTAAGGGCTCCAAAATTTTGCCAACCCCAGCTAATGGGGGGGGGGAGGGACATTCAGTGAAAGAATCTGCAAGAGGCAGGTCTAAGGAAGGGGAGATCCACTAGATTCCCTCCTCCCGTTCTATTTGCTTCCACCCCAAATAGCGAGTGGCTCTACCAGAGAAGCTCCAGTTGACGGTGAAGCCAAAGGTGGGCTCGTGCCCCAGGTGTTGGACGCCCACAAGCGGGGATGGTTGGATGGGCTTGCCGGAGGCCGAGACTGCCGTTTTGTAGACGCCGCTGAACACCCCCGTGTTATTGACGCTGTTGATCTCCATGGTGGAGTTGAGTTCATTCTTCCAGGTGCCGGTCAGGGAGCACTAAAGGAGAGCGGGAGGGGGGAGGAAAGCGGGTCACGGCGCTAGCCAAGCCCAGCTGTCCAACAGGTAGAGACTCTGGCTCCATTTTCTCCGGGGGATCTGAAAACACCCGCAACTCCCTCGTGCCCGACCCACAAGGCTGTCCATCGGTCGAGGCGCCTGCCAGACCGCGTCCGCGACGACACCACAAGGGCGGATCGCTCTGTCGTCTGCGCAGCGAGCGACAGCACCAGCCCCGGCGGCAGGCGGCCGAAGTCGCGGCCGAGCACGGAGGAGGAAACGCTGGGCGTCCGTCCGTCGGGGATTCAGGGCCTCTGGCGCTCAACGCGACGGCACCGGGTGCGATCAACCCCCGAGGAAGCGGCACCCTCTGCGCAGCCCGCCGGCTCTCACCACCTGCTCCTGCCGCCCACCCGAGCAGAGGCTGGTGGCGGGTTTTTTTCCCGGGGGAGGCTGGGACCCTTTGCCCGCCACCCCGAATCTGACCTTGGCGGCCCGCTCGGAGTTTTGGGGTTCGGCAAAGGTTCCGGGGCAGCCAAGCAGGAAAGCGAGGAGCCCCAGAGCTGCCAGGTCTATCGCCATGGTGGTCTCCAGGAATCTAGACGTGCCAGCCCCAGGGGGGACGCCCCTTATAAAGCCCCGCTCGCACCGGCTCCCCCCACCGCCCTCGACTGGGAGGGGCAGGATCCCCGCCCGAGGGGTCGGACGCTTCTGCGAAAGAGCCGGCCTTCTGCGAGCGCTGAGCAGCACTTCGGCAGCAAGGGGGGCGGGGGGCACTTCTTCCCGGGAACCCCACCGCGGCTGACCCAACACGGGCATTCTTTCTCGGCTGGGTCTCCACCAGCGCTCCTCTCCCGCCATTTGTCTGCCAGCGCTCCAACCCCGCCCCTTCCTCCCGGGCGTTTCACGGAGGGACACTTTTCTAGGGCTATTTGGCTGCGTGGGCCATTGAAACACTCATCCGGGCAGCCAATCCGCCCGCGAAGGGGGTGGGGAGCCTGGGCCACAGGATGCGGGGAGCTTGCTTTGATGTACACGTAAGGAGTGGAGAAAAAAAGCAGTCGAGGGGGGGCTGCCACCCCTGCCCCCATAATGACATAGTTAATAACAATCCGATCAGGCTTCGCTGCATGGCTGCAACCCCCCTCTCCCCGTACTTCTCTCTCTCTCTCTCTCTGTCCCTCTCTCTCTCTCTCTCTCCATCTCTCTCTCTCTCTTTTTCTCTTTCTGAAACACACACTCACACAAACAAAACCTTCCCTGCTTTCTCCCCCTTCTCCCCCAGGGACACCTGGATGGAGTGGGAGGAGAGTCCAAAAAAAGAGACGGGGGGGGGAGAGAAGAGGGAAGCTCCCTTGTGTCCTTTCACTTTCGGGACGACCTCGCCCTCCCCCCGTCCCTTTCGCCCAACCCGTCACAGGACCAGATTCAGATTTCTGGCTTCTTCACCACGAGGCGAAATACTTGCTTTTCCTCACCTATCGCATCCCCCCCCCCACTGCCGAAGTTTTTGGGGTGCGGAGGTCTTAAAAGTCTTCGTTTGGGGTTCCGTGCGGGTGTGGGTGTAAATCACCTGGGGGGCTGTTGAGAAGGAGAGAGAAGGGAGAGAAAGCATTTGCGTGTGTGTGTGTGTGTGTGTGTGCGTGCGTGCGTGCGTGTGAGAGAGAGAAGGGAGAGAGAGAGAGAGAGAGAGAGGATGGGGAAGGGGAGGGAGGGGAGAGAGAGAGCGCTCCACTTTTTGTAAGTTTGCTTGCTCCGTCTGCGAGGCTCTCCGTTCCCCACACTTTTGCTGGCCGGCACCTCGCCTTCCTCCTCTTCCTCTTCCCTTTCCCTCCTGACTCGCCTTCCTGTGCCCGAGGCGGCCTACGCGTTGGCGTGCGAATTGGCAGCCCGGATGCTCGTTTAAATGTCCCCTGCAGCCAAAGAGCCCTGGAAAACGCCCGGGAGCAAGGGGGTGAGCCGCGGTGCGGCGCCCGAGAAGAAGTGGGCACGTGAAGGCAGCCGGGTTCCCTCGTCCCATTCCGGCCCGGGAAATATTTCTCCGTTTCTGGCGAAAACCGCCGCTCTGCGGGGCGAAGGGCGGGGTTGCTGCGCTCAGAGAATCCGCTCCCCGCTCAGCCTGGCTCCCCATCCCCGGTACCGTTGGCCGCGTTACTCCTCGCCCTTCCCGAAGGGAGGTCCGAAGGGAGGCAAATCCCCCCCACCCTCCGCAGTTGCTGCAGTCCAGCTGGGAGAGGAAGCGCGGGTGGGGGGGGGGCCTGGCAATTTCTCCGAATAAACCCAGAGCGAGTGAAGAACAGAATGTAAATCGCTCCCATGAAGAAAGTTGGCCTGGAAGCGGAAGGTGAGAAGCCGGAGATATTCCCTCCCCATCAGGTGTGCCGGTTGAGGGTCTCAGCCTCCCCTCCTCTTAACGTCGGAATCCGCAGCAGCCTCGCTTTAAAGCCTTTTTTCCTTTCGGTTGACCCTCTTCTCTCGCTTGCTGAAAACGTCCCAGGAATCGGCTCCTTCATATTTCTCACCCTCAACCCCCCAAAGTGGAAAGACCTCTCCATTGTTTTTTGCTTGCCGAGCAGGCTCCCAATGATCCTCGAGTGGCCACTTCTCCTCGGCGTTTTTCCAGGAGCCACCAAGAACACCAGACTGCTGGCTCCCCCCTGCCCACCCCCATCTTGTCTCTGCCCTCTGGCCAGGTTCTCCCAGGGCAGGCTGGGCAGAAGGAGCAGAGCAGGAAGGCGAGAAACCCAGTCGTCTCCCTCCCTCCCTGGGCCTTCTCTCCTTTCCGCTAAACATGCCTGGTTCTGGATCTCTGAGGATTTAGCCAAGGGCCCCCCCCCCCCGTCCCTCTTCCATCTCCCTGGCACTCTGGGTTTGGGTTTGACAATAAGGCTTTTTCTATGTTCAATAGATTTTCCAGGTCATTTATCGTTTGTATTTTCTTTTTAGTTTTTAAAACTTCAGCCTGGTTGTTTTGAGTAGCACCCAGAGTCCCTTGACAGTGAGATGGGAAGTGTATAAATTTAATAAATAAAAAAAATATCCAATAAGACATCCTTTTCCAAATCATTCCCTTGGTCTGTCATCAGTAGTTCCACATTCTCTATTTCCTCTGTCTCCTCTGTCGGGCCATTTCTTCCTCCACTGTGAGTTGTATGTCACAATGGAAGAATAAGCAGCTATACAATTGCCAAGTTTGGGATGCGCTTATCAAGGCTTTGCTGCCCCGTCAAAGCCAGTTCTTCTCCGAAGCCAGAACTCGCCCACCTCCTCGGGGCATGGAGGAATCCCTGGCATGGGCAGCCTGCCACAGTGCAGGGCACAGTGGCACCTTTCTCTGAAACACAGAATAGGGCATCTGGCGGGGGAAGAATCCAAAAGGAAGGACGGCAGGTCTCCCGGCAAAGCAAGCGGGCGCCTCTGGCCCCCAAAGCCTCCTCTGGGGGGGGAGAGGACCCCCTGGGCAGCTGTCTGAAGACCCCCACACACAAGCGGGACGGCAAAGCACCCTCGAGTTCTCGTATTTGGCTGTATTTTAGACAAGGTACAGTATTTGATAGAGGAAGAGGCGGTGTGTAAAGTCCTCTTAAAAGCCCCCCACTGCCACATTGAAGATGGAGATGGGGAGGTTCATTAAGGCCAAGGTTGGGTGCCCCTTTTTTTTAAGACTCCAGAATCTTTGGGCGGGGCAGAGATGGGGGAAGAGAGAGAGGGCGGTGAAGCAAAGGTGGGTGTGTGAAGTCCTGTCTTTCCAACGGTGCTTCTCCTGGCCTAATGACCACAACTGGGATTTCTGGAATTGCCATTGTTAAGCAGTATGGTTGTAGTCGTTGCAAATCAAGGACTACTTGCAGCGAGTCCCTTGAGTGTTACCTGTTAAGTGTGAAACGATATTAAAACAGCAAGAGCAAAAACGGGGAAAGCCGTGTTCATCTATGGTGGCAAAAGAGCAAGAGTGTTCTGGACCAACCAGTAGCTAAGAACTGTACGTTAGGATGTTTAGCATTTATAGGGTTAAGCGCTGTTTCCTTAAGAAATGGCTTATGGGTAAAGTAGTTTCAGCAGTCAGTTTATCTAGTCAGTGGGAGGAGTTCAAAGGTTTATGACTGTACTTCCTGGCTCTGTGCCATTGTTTGATTCTCTTCACATTGGGATCCAGCCTTATGGCTGGGACACAGCAATTATTCAACATGTGATTTATATACAGGACAGGAGGACATCACTGTCTTTTAACCTAATGATATGGATCCAGATTAATATTGCATCCCAGATGTATTTCATCTTAATCGTGAGTTGTTGAATATCTCTGTGAATAAAGTATTCTTCTTTGATCTGTTCATTCGAGTAAATTGCTACCTGTCCACACGGAAGTAGGTCCGGTTTTGCGCGACCAGCGGGCCTCCCATGAGGTGGGCCGGAACAGCAAAGGAAGACACCACGCAGGGTTTCCTCGGGATGAGAGAGCCCAGAACAAGTTCAGGCAAACTCTTTTATTAACTCAGTAAAATATGGGTGGTTACATGAGGCAAGCAGGGGGGGTTACATTCTTTTACACAAGCATTCTATTCAAAGGCGGTTCGTGATATCTGCATGCTGTCCTTGTGTGTGTTTTTCTCCTCCAATGGGCAATTCTCTTTCGGTCGTGCCATCCTCGTGGTGGGCTGTTGGCTGCAGGATCAAAAACAGTACTTTGGTATCTTTTCCACAGCTTCTATGCCTATGTGGTGCAGTTACTATTGTAACCTATACGTAGGTGTGGTTTGGTGTGTATCCACAAGTAGGCGCACAGGGCCGTGGAAACAGGATAGTTAAAAGACAGTGATGTCCTCCTGATAAAGAGGGTGAAACGTTGCTGCCGGATTCCTCCCGACTGTCTGCTGATTTGGTGGCTGAGGCTTCTTCCATGTATTACACAAACTCAGAAAATCTGTGCCAGCCAAACTCTGCAACCCAGGAACTCCCCTCCCTCATTTCCCCAGTTGAAAAAACACCCTGGGAAGTGGGAGCTGCTGGGGTGGGCAAAGGGCTCTCGTGAGGAGGGAGGCAGATGCCACAAGGACAGATGTGGCAGCTGTCACAGAATGTGCTGACTTCTCTTTGCCAAGGGAAGGCTCCCCGCCCCCCAATCTGGGCATCCCGAAGGCAGCTGCCATCTTGTGCAGGATGCCCGGCACCACTTTCAGCCAGCCCCTCTCCTGCCCATCTCCTGCTTTGATACTCACCCACGTACACCTGATGCTGCAGCTTCAGCAGGTGCCCACAGAAGCACTTGGACTCATCACCCACCCGAAAACAATCCCAAAGGGCAGCACCAGCTGATGTAGAGACCTGCAGAGGAACAGAGGGGCCTGCTCAGTGGGTGGGCTTGCAGAAGGCTAGGGGGCTATTTGGATGGCCAGCGGGGACCCAATCCCTGCCCCAGGCAGCTCAAATCCCACCCAGCAGCCTCAACACTCATTCCTCTCTCTTGGGGCAGGGGGCGGAGAGAGAGGAGGGCATCCCAGATGCCAGACTGGGAAACGACTTGGACTCTGCCCAGGGTCCTCCTCCTCCACCTCATCACCAGAAGGAAGCGGAGCATGCAAGCTGCTGCTCAGAAAGCAGCCCCTGGTTGCTGTGCCCACCTGCCCACCTGCCCAGAATTCCGTGAAGAGGGTCCCTGCTGAGCCTTGTGGCTGGCATCATTGCAGGGGCTCCTGGGGCCTCCCCTCCATGGGTCCCTGCAGGGAGGCTCCCACTCACCTGTCTGGATGGACTTGAGGGCCGCCTCCTTCTCCAGGTGGAAGAGCTCCTTGGTGTTCTTGGCAAATTTCTCTCGGTTCCTGGCCTTGGCCACTGACACCAGCTCCTCCTCCTGAGCTGGCAGACGCTCCCCAGCCTGGCTCCCAGCCTTGCTTTATGTCCGCTGCCTTCCGTGTTGGGCTCCCACTGCTGCCCTCCAGCCCCGCCTTCCCTCTGCTCCTTTCCCTGCCTGCCTGCTGCTTCTGGGGGTCTGTGGAAACTGCTACTCCGCTTCAGTCTCTGCCCCGCTTCATGACGGCTTCTCTATTCCGCAGCCAAAGCCCAGACCTGCGTGCCGAAAGGACTCTCCTGCACTCTCTCCTCTCCCTCCCCCACTGCCCGCCAGCACCGCCCGGCTGCACCTCTGGGCGGCCGGGTGGCCCGCTGCCCTGGCTGACTCCCACTGACCGGGCGCGCCCTTCTTGGCCAGCGGGCCCTTCTTCTTGGCTTTCGTCTGCTGCCCGGGCTCAACCCGGCCGGGGCGCCTCTTCCAGCCGCGGCCGCAGCCCGTCGGAGGGTGCCTTCTAGGACAGCGGCAAAGGTGAGAGTGAGGAGAAGGTGGGAGGGGAGCTCTCGAGCGGCGCGGAGGACAGCTCGCTCAGGCTCGCGCCCTGCGGCTCCGGCCACTCGGACGAGGAGGGCAGGGAGGTGTCCGGGAACTCGTCCTCCCCCTCCAAGGATGTCGAGCGCAGCAAGACCGTGTCCTCGTCGCTCCCCAGGGAGGTGGAGGTGAGCAGGATCAGCTCTTCCTCCACGTCGCGAACCATGGGCGATGTGCTGACGGGCGCTGGAGCCTCCTCCTCCTCCTCCGCTGTCGCCGCCACCGCCTCCCAAGACTGAGACGACATCGCCGGAGGCAGCGAGGCCGACACTTCTGTGGGTTCCGTTTCCATGCTGGCTCCTGGATGCAAGCAGGAGAGGCGATCAGGTGGGCCGCGTGGCCAGGGCAAGGGCGCGGGGAGGGCTCGGTGGAAGGGAGCCGGGCAGAGGCCAAGAGGGCTCACGCGCGCCTGGCCAAGGATCCCTGGGCAGACGGACACTCCCACGGGGGAGTCGAGGGAACCCCCTCCGTCTGGGTGTTCTACGTCCAGCTGATCGTGCAAAGCCCTCCGGTAGGCTTTCTGCCGCTGGGTTGCGCGCCTTGTGGTGCGAACGCCAGAGCCGCCTTGCCCGAAATGACCGCCGGCCCATTGAGCCCCGAGCCCCGGGAGGCCTCGCGATCTACCGGCCGGCAGAGCAATTGGACTCTTTCTCGGCACACCGAGGTATTTTTTCCTGCCGATGCGGTGGAGAGGGCAGGGCGAATTAGAGGGCCGAGAGGGGCGCAGGGGGACAGGGGCAGCCGGGGGTGGAGGTTGAGCAGGCGTCTCACCTCCGCCCCCCCGGAACTCCTATACCTTCGTGGGATTCCCGTCGGGTGGAAGAGCAGCGGCAGCCTGGAGGCCTGGATTCCCCGGCGGGGGGAGGAAATCTTTCCAGGGCAACAGAAGCCTTGTTTTATTGGCATAGCAGTCCTGGGCGTTACTGCTCCGCTCCTCCCGCCTCTCTTCCGGCCGCCGGAACCCGGGTCCCCGCCTGGCCCCTTCCGAATTCAGCCACTGCTGGAGCACTGTGCGCACCCACAGGAATGAGGAGGCTCGCGAGGACCAGCCCTGCCCTGCATCTCACAGCAGCTCTGTGAAGCTTTGGGGAAAGGAGCCCAGCCTGGGGAGGGCAGCAGAGACCGCCCTGAGAAGGTCCAGGGGGAGCTCCGAGGTGCTGAAGTCGGCCTGGGATTCTTGGTTAGGTCCAGGATAGCATTTCCTCTTGCTCTTTCTTCCACTAAATGAAGTTGTCAGCAAGGGAGGACCAGGATGCCCGGATAATTCCCCCCCCCCGTCACTCTTGCCCGCCTCCCTGATAGCCTCTCTGCTCATCTGATGCAGAATAACCTGGCCTCTATCTTCTGCCTGCCCAGAGGATCCATAGTAACCTCCTTCCTATCAGTTTTCTATACTACCTGCCATCCTGCATTAATGCCTTTGATTTTTGCTTCTACACAAATGTTGGGCTTTGCATTTATCCCTGTGGAAATTAATCATCCTGATTTTTGCCCATTATTCCAGCTTTTAAAGATCAATTGAAATCTTCATTCTGCCCTCTGTAGTATTTTATATCCCCCCATTTTGTATCATGTCCAAAACTGATTACAATGTTTTCTAACTCCTAAACTAATTTAATTATAAATATGTCAAACAGCACAAGGCCTAAAATGGAGCCTGCGATTTGATTTGATATCTCCACAGGTTCTATCCATGTAATGGTAGTGTAGGCCAGCCACAGGTTGCCTTTTTCTTCACCAGGATTTCATTGATATTTGTCAAATGTTTTGCTGAAGTCAAGGTACATTATGTCCACTGCATTCCCATAAACAACTAAATCAGACAGCGTGTCAAAAATATCAGATTGATCTGGGGTCAAGCACTAAAATATGATGAGTCTGAGATGGTCCCACGAGCTCCTTTGAGACTCCTGGACAACCTGGTTTGAAGACTTCAACTCACCTATGCTCTCTGCCTCTGCCTCTGTCTCCCTCCCTCCCTCCCTCCCTCCCTCCCCCCCCCGGTCTCCTGGTCCCTGCTGGTGATTCTGACCAGCTCCATGTGGACTCTCTGGGGAGAAGACCCAGGGAAGCAGCAGCTCTGCTCTTTGCCTGGCTCAGCCGCTCAGCCTGGGGCCCTGACGGGGTAGGGTACCTTGGGGGTGTCTCATGGGGTAGAGAAGATTCTTACCCCCAGGCTGTCCATCACCTTGATTCTTAACGTTTAATCTTTTTATTCTAGTTTCAATTGTTTTTAGCACTTTTTAACTTTTATTAAGCCACCCAGAATGGCTTTAGAAGTGAGATGGGTGGCATAAAAAGTTATTAAAATAAAATAAGTTCTCCACTTCTGGGGGTGTTTTTTGACATGCTAAGGTGGAGTTTTTCCCCCCTCTGGATCTTTAAGCAAAATGCCACATTACTTTTTCTTGTTCCTCTAATGGCCCCACTTGCAAAATTCTTGATTGCAAATCCAATTGTTATAACTGAACCGTTTGTGGCCAACCTCTTTGGCTTCTTCAGGTAAGTGTCCTATAGATGCTAGCTAACTGCTGGTTCTAACAATGACTCTTATCAAGCAAAGCTCTTAGGCCAAGTGATTAGGATGGATCAGCTCTGGGTGAAGCTAATTCATGGCTCATTTGCAAAAAGCCTTTAATAATTTCCTAATAAAATAATAAGTCCGATCCTCAGTGGATTAGCTGCACTTTCCAAAAGTCTGTGTAAAGCGCAGAGCAGTAGTAGACAAGTAGAGACTCTGTACCCCAGAGTTAGCTTTGAGCCCACCCTCCAGGTGGGGGTCCTACCCAGCCCCTCCTGGAAACCTGCAGACTGGCACCCAGGGAGCTTCCTAAAGACCAGGGAGGCTGATGCTGCTCAGGCAAACATTTTATTGGAGAACAGCGTCTGATGGGAGAAGTAGGAAGGGTCACACACCCCATTCCCCCCCCCAAGGCAGAAATGGGGAAGTCTTGCTCTCTTCACCCTCTCACTTGGTGCGGTCGAAGGTGTTCGTGCCAACCCTACAATGAAACAGGAGGGAGGGAAATGTCAAAATTCACCTGATTGGTGGCCTGATTGGTGTCCCTTCCCCAGGCTGAGCATCATCAGCCGCATCATTCCACCAGACAAAGAAAAGGGGGGAGAAAGGAAATGGACGCTGCTGGTTCTCGGGGGTGGCCTGGGCCGGGCAGGTCCCCAGCCACGCATTGCAGGCCACGTCTGATGAGGGGAAGGACACTGACCCAAAGCAGGCTGGGCGAATTCTCCTCAGCCTTTGGGGCCCTCCCTTGAAGCAGCTCCATCCAGGTGGCCGAGAAGGCGGCCTCTTTGGAGGGGAGCAGCAGAGCTGCAGGCCTTGCCCTCGGGGAAGGCACCCAGGTGGCCTCTTTGCCCCATACAAATATGGGGGCTGTGCTGGGCTACTGTTCTCTGATTTGAGTAGAGCAATTAATGCCAACTCTCCAAGTGTTGCCAGCTGTGGGCAACCCAGACTGTGGTGCCACGCAAACCATTTTAAAGCCCAATGCTGTGGCCCAGGAGGGGGGGCATCGCGTCAAGCTCAACAAGGGGTAACACCAAAAACTGTTTGCCCAAAGTGCAAAAAAGGGTTCCATTGGGCTAATCAGTGTCGTTCTGGATCAAATTCCCAATCCCAGTCAGAAAACTAGAAAGGGGGCTAACAGCCAGCCCCACCCAAAAGGCTGTACCATTTCCTGCTTCTTCTCCGCCTGCTATTATTCTTAGTGCTGACGTGTCACTTGACGCAGACTTTCCTAACACGCCCTATGTGATCTCCGCCTCGCTTTCTGCCCCCCTCCCCTCTCTTACATCTGCTTTGCTACTTCCTCATGACTCACTCACTTCATTTCCCCCTGCACTCTTGACATGCTCTATGGAACCTACAGTTTTGCTCCAAATTATTCCAAGCTACCCAATTTCAATAAAAAGGGGAGAGATATTAGCAAAGCTAATAATCCTCCCACCGGAGGACCCTCCCACTCCCTCTGAAACCACAGAACTTTTTGCAATTACTAAAACAATGCAACATAGTCGCCCTGCTATGGAATTCCATATTAAGGGCCGCCCTTTTTCTGGCATTCTAGATACCGGCGCAGATGTGTCTGTGATCCGCACTGCTGAGTGGCCTTCTGATTGGCCCACAGAATCCTCACCAGCAGTCCGTGGCGTGGGCGGTACTCAACTTGCAAAAATTAGTAAGGACTGGTTGCCGGCTACATCGCCCCAGACTTCCACGATTGCTCACATTAAGCCAGTTGTCTTACCTCTTCATATAAATTTGTGGGGCCGTGACCTGCTCCACCAATTTGGCGCAAAACTAAGCTTGGAATAATTATGTCACCTCCGTCACCTCTTCGCTTTTCTCTTAAATCTGACATTCCTGTCTGGATTGACCAATGGCCTTTAACTTCTGAAAAGGCCACTGCTCTACGCATTCTAGTGTCTGAACAACTTGCCCTAAAGCATATTGAACCCTCATTAAGCCCATATAACACCCCAGTTTTTGTTATAAAAAAGAAATCAGGCAAATGGCGTTTCCTCCACGATTTACGTGCAGTGAATGCTATTTTACCACCTATGGGGGCACTGCAATGCGGCCTCCCAAACCCAAATTTAATTCCAAAAGACTTTGACCTTATGATTATAGGTTTAAAGGATTGCTTTTTTTCCATCCCTCTTCACCCGGATGATATGCAACTTTTTGCCTTTTCTGTTCCTGAACTTAATATGTGTAGGCCAACTTCTCGCTATCAATGGCGTGTTCTTCCTCAAGGCATGCTAAACAGCCCCACCATGTGTCAGTTTTATGTAAATGCTATGTTAGAGCCATACCGTGCCATGTTTCCTCACTTTCTTGTTTATCACTACATGGACGATATCCTTGTCGCTGCACCTGGCCCTGTGGGGACAGTCAGCCAAACACTGCCTGTTCTCACTACCATGTTAGCAAAAGGGGGACTTAACATAGCACCAGATAAGATACAGCAAAAGGAACCTTTTTCATATCTGGGTCACAAACTCCTTTCTTCTCACTCAACACCCATTTTTCCTCACATTTCTTTACAGAAGGATACCACATTAGTGCAGCTCCAACAATATCTAGGTACCATAAATTGGATAAGACCTTATCTTGGCATTTCCACCAGCCAATTGGCACCTCTCTTTTCTGCTCTTACTCAGGGAAAGCAACCCTCAGACATCATACGCCTTAATGTGCAACAGTTAGGTGTCTTGACACAAGTGGAACAAGCACTCCACACACAATGGGTGGACCGCTGCATCCCTGATGAGCAACTACTCATCATCATCATAAATACGCCACAGATACCCACTGCACTTCTGGCACAAAACCCAAAACCACTTCTTATACTAGAATGGCTTCACCTTCCTCACACTCCTAGAAACACAATCAGCCAAAAACCTTTTCAAATTGCCTCTCTCATCTCTAAAGCTCGCCTTCGAGCAAAAGCCCTTGCAGGGATAGAACCTTCTGTCCTATATGTACCATGTTCTCTCACCACACGGGAAACCATGTATTCTAACTCTGAAGCCTTGCAGCTCGCTCTCACTGAGTGGCCTGGAAAGATATCCTGCCACCCTCCTGCTGATCCTCGCATTCAGCTCCTAAAAAATATCCCTGTTTTATGGGACACCCAATTACAACGCTTTCCAATCCCACATGCTGTCACACTTTTTGCAGATGGCAGTAAACGATTTGGTGCTTGTGCCTGGTACCTCCATGACCAGTGGCACACAAAAATCACCCCACCACAACAGTCTGCTCAACGTGCGGAACTAGCCGCAGCCATTCTGGCTTTTCAAACGTTTCCTACCCAACCTCTAAATCTCATTCTTGACAGTCTCTATGTCACTCAAATTGTCTCCACTATTTTTCAATCATACCTCTCTCCCTCCCTAGACCCTGATCTAACTTCTTTATTTTCCACCCTACAAACTGTAATATCCAACAGGAAACATCCTTACTTTGTCACACACATAAGAAGCCACCAGCCTTTTCCTGGCTTCTTGCAAAAGGGAAATGACATCGCAGACGCTGCGGCCTCTGCTATCTGCCTCATGTCTCTTTCTCTTGTCTCCCCTTGGGACAGTCATGCTTATTTCCATCAAAATAAAAAGGCGCTTGTGAAACAATTTGGCATAACCACTGCAGAAGCAACTGCTATTCTCCAGCAGTGTGCCACTTGCAGCAAGCAGGCTCACTCGCTCCCAATGGGGGTTAACCCCAGAGGAACCGAGTGTTGCCAAATTTGGCAAATGGATGTTACACAATATGCCCCATTTGCCCCATGGAAATATCTTCATGTTTCCATAGACACCTTCTCTGGCTTTATCATTGCTACCCCTCAACGGGGTGAAGCCACTAAGCATGTCATTAATCACTGTATTTGTTCATTTGCAACGTTGGGATGCCCAAAGGAATTTAAAACAGACAATGGTCCTGCCTACACAGGAGCAGCCTTTGCTGCCTTTTGTAATCAGTGGTCAATTGTTCACAAATTTGGAATTCCTTACAACTCCCAAGGCCAAGCTTTGGTTGAGCGCGCCAACCAGACGCTAAAACATGCGCTGGAAAGATATAATCAGACACAAGGGAAAACTCCCCCTAGCCTCCCAGCCCTGCAAAACAGACTTAATTTGTGTTTATATACATTGAATTTGCATATAACCGCCTTCCTCCTAATTGGTTTGGCTCCTGTGTTCTTGCTACCATTCATCCTAGCTTTTTCCTTTTGCCTCTTCGCCAACGACAACAACTTGGCGTTCCTGTTTATGAAGACCTCGGCAATGTCCAACGCAAAAAACGGGCAGTAAACACAAAGGATATCCATCGTAACAAATGGAGAGATGATGAATGGACCCCAGAAGTCATCATTGCTTACTATGGACCTGCTACCTGGGCCGAGGATGGTACCTATGGATATCGAACTCCCATTTATATGTTAAATCGCATTATTCGCTTACAAGCTGTATTAGAAATAATAACAAATGAAACTGTGCTTGCTATGAAACATTTGGCAACAGAAAGTGTTAAATCCCGTACTTATATAATGCAAAATCGCTTAGCTCTTGATTATTTGCTTGCAAAGGAAGGTGGAGTATGTGGAAAATTTAATTTGACTAATTGCTGCATTGAAATTGATGACTCTGGGCATGTTATTCAAGAAATAAGTGACAAAATGGTGAAATTGGCTCATGTCCCTGTTCAAACTTGGAAAGGATTTAATTGGGACGATGTTTTTGGCTCATGGTTTCCAAAATTACCTGGGCTACAAGCAATCGTGGCATTGGTAGGTATGATTGCGTTAGGATGTTTAATATTACCGTGTGTGTTACCCATTTTTGTTCGCACCATTTCCAATAGCCTGTCTTTGCTAGCTGAAAAAGAGCCACCGCAAAGGTCATGGCTCTATGGGACCACGAACATGGATGTTTAAACAAGGACTATGCAGAGGAACGTAACAGCCTCCTCGATGCTGCAACAGCTGCCTTAGATGATAAAAAATCAACTGTTAAACAATATATTCACATCTCTTCGGATGACGAGGCAAACTCGTACTTATAAAACAAAAACAGTGGAGATGTGGCTACACACCAACACCTACGTATAGGTTACAATAGTAACTGCACCACGTAGGCATAGAGGCTGTGAACAAAGGAGAATTGTCCATCGGAGGAGAAAAACACACACAAGGACAACATGCAGATATCACGAACAAAGCACAAGGAAAAAGAACATTCACACACACAAACTGCCTTCGAATGGAATGCTTATCTGAAAGAATGTAACAGCTTTTGCCTGCTTCTTGTAACAGCTTTTGCCTGCTTCTTGTAACCGTTTTTACTTGCTTCATGTAACCACCAATATTTTGCTGAACTAATAAAAGAGATTGCCTGAATTTGTTCTGGGATCTCTCATCCCGAGGAACCCCTGCGTGGTGTCTTCCTTTGCTGTTCTGGCCCACTTCATGGGAGGCCCGCCGGCCACGCAAAAACCACAGGGAGGGCTCGGTGCAAGGGAGCCGGGCAGAGGCCAAGAGGGCTCACGAGCGCCTGGCCAAGGATCCCTGGGCAGCCGGGCTCCCCCACGGGGTAGTCGAGGGAACCCCGTCCCTCTGGGTGCTCTACGTCCAGCAGATCGTGCAAAGCCCTCCGGTATGCTTTCTGCCGCTGGGTTGCGCGAACGCCAGAGCCGCCTTGCCCGAGACGACAGCCGGCCTCGCGATCTGCTGGCCGGCGGGACAATTGGACTCTTTGCCGGCGCCCCGAGATGCTTTTTCCTGCCGATGCGGTGAAGACGGCATGGCGAATTGGCGGGCCGGGAGGGGTGCAGGGGGGACAGGGGCAGCCGGGGGTGAAGGGTGACCAGGCGTCTTAACCTCCCCCCGCCGCAGTGCCTTCGTGGGATTTCCCCATCGGGCAGAAGAGCAGCGGCGGCCTGGAGGCCTGGATTCCCCGGCGTGGGGAGGAAGCGTTTCTGGGGCAACAGAAGCCTTGTTTTAATGGCATAGCAGCCGCCAGCTGGGTTCCGGCATTACTGCTCCGCTCCTCCCGGCTCTCTTCCGGCCACCGGAACCCGGGTCCCCACTTGGCCCTTTCCGAATTCAGCCCCTGCTAGGGGACGGACGGCACCCACAGGAATGTGGTGGCTCGCGAGCACCAGCCCTGCCCCGTGCCCCACAGCAGCTCTGTGAAGCTTTGGGGAAAGGAGCCCAGCCTGGGGAGGGCAGCAGAGACCGCCCTGAGAAGGTCCAGGGGGAGCTCCGAGGTGCTGACGTCGGCCTGGGATTCTTGGTTAGGTCCAGGATAGCATTTCCTCTTGCTCTTTCTTCCACTAAATGAAGTTGTCAGCAAGGGAGGACGAGGATGCCCGGATAATTCCCCCCCCCCATCACTCTTGCCCACCTCCCTGAAAGCTTCTCTGCTCATCTGATGCAGAATAACCTGGCCTCTATCTTCTGCCTGCCCAGAGGGTCCATAGTAACCTCCTTCAGCAGGATCCTGTATGGCTTTTCTATACCAGAGGTCCCCAACCTTTTGGGCACCAGGGACCGGTTCTGTGGAGAGTTTTTTCTGCGGACCGGAGGTGGCGTGGTTTTGTGTGCTGCCTGCATCTCATGGATGCGGCTTTTCTTTTTTGTGCGGACCGGTTCCTGGCATGCCGCAGCCCGATACCGGTACACGGACTGGGGATTGGGGACCCCTGTTCTATACTACCTGCCATCCTGCATTAATCCTTTTGATTCCCTGTTTCTACACAAATGTTGGACTTTATCCCTGCTGAAATTAATCATCGTAATTTTGGGGCATTATTCCAGCTTTTAAAGATCAATTGAAATCTTCATTCTGCCCTCTGTAGTATTTTATATCACCCCCTTTCGTATCATGTCCAAAACTGATTACAATGTTTTCTAACTCCTAAACTAATTTAATTATAAATATGTCAAACAGCACAAGGCCTAAAATGGAGCCCTGCGATTTGATTTGATCTCTCCACAGGCTTTATCCATGTAATGGTAGTGTAGGCCAGCCACAGGTTGCCTTTTTCTTCACCAGGATGTCATTGATATTTGTCAAATGTTTTGCTGAAGTCAAGGTACATTATGTCCACTGCAGTGTGTCATATCAGTGTGTCAAAAATCAGTGTGTCAAAAAATATCAGGTTGATTTGTGGTCACCACAAACCCTTGATGCTCCTGCTAAGGACTAAAATATGATGGGTCTGAGATGGTCCCACGAGCTCCTTCGAGACTCCTGGACAACCTGTCTTGGAGACTTCAACTCACCTATGCTCTCTCTCTCTCTCTCTCTCTCTCTGCCTCCCTCCCTCCCTCTTGTCTCCTGGTCCCTGCTGGTGATTCTGCCCAGCTCCATCTGGACTCTTGGGGGAGAAGACCCAGGGAAGCAGCAGCTCTGCTCTTTGCCTCTTCCTTGTTCCTCTCCAACCAGGTCTTCCTGGCAGCAGATATTCCTTTCCCTTCCTTGGACCACTGACCCAGCCTAACCCACCCCCTTTTCCTTTGCTTTTATCTTCTCTTGTGAACATCTATTCCAGTTGTGCCTCAGATTACCTATTTGCTGGTGCACCTCCATGGTGAGATAAAGGCTACAAGAGGAAACAGGAGGAAGAGCCTCAACCAAGATGATGATCAGATAAAAAAAAATTGTCCAAGGCAGAAATGAAATTTGAGGAAGGGTCTCAGATTTAAGGACTTTCTTCCCTTTCACGAAGATGAAGAGAGGGAGGTGGATTCAGCCTTGCAAGGTTCTGTTACTGTAACTTTGTAATAAAAGTAATGTAAGCCCTAAACACATCAGAATTTCCTGATATTTCATCACCTGTTCCTGATCTTCTGAAGAGAGATGCAGCTGGGTAACATCCCATAATTAGCATGGTGAAGCTTTGGGGTATCTGAGGAACTGCCTCACCCCAGTGGGACTAGCTGGCCCCTCTCGTTCCAGTGGAAGCCGCCTAATTTGGATCCCATTGGCCAAAGAATTTCTGCTGCTGGGCTCCAGGAGAAGAGCATTTTCTGCTGTGCCCCCCCCCAGAATATTCTACCATCAGAGGTGTGATTCCTCCCCCCCATACACACACACAAACACACCAACCTGGCCTTCTGGAAGAGCCTGAAAACCTGGCTCAGCCGCTCAGCCTGAGGCCCTGACGGGGTAAGGTACCTTGGGTGTGTCTCAAGGGCTAGAGCAGATTCTTTCCCCCAGGCCAGTGATGGCGAACCTTTTAGAGACTGAGTGCCCAAACTGCAACCCAAAACCGACTTATGCATCGTCGAGTGCCGGGTGGGTGTGGCCCATTGGCTGGGTGTGGCCAATTGGGTGGGCATGGCCCTTTGGGTGGGCATGGCTGTGGTGGTAACGGCAGACTAGGTGGGACTAAAAAGTTCAGTCAATCAATTCCAACTTTGCAAGATCTTTTTTTTTTCCCGCGAGAAGTTGAAATTGACTGATTGAACCTTTTTTTTTGTACACGGCGGCGGAGGCGTAAAGCGAAAAGGTTTTATAAAACCCAGCTGAAGGCCTAGGACTGGGGCAATGGCGCGCGTGCCCACAGAGAGGGCTCTGAGTGCCGCCTCTGGCACCCGTGCCATAGGTTCGCCACCACTGTCCATCACCTTGGTTCTTAAACTTTTAATCTTTTTATTCTAGTTTCAATTGTTTTTAGCACTTTTTAACTTTTATTACATTTTAAACCACCCAGGGTTGCTTGATTAGTGAGATGGGTGACGTAAAACGTGATTAAAATACAATAAGCTCTCCACTTCTGCTAAGGTGGAGTTTTTCCCCCCTCTGGATCTTTAACCAAATTACCACATTACTTTTTCTTATTCCTCTAATGGCCCCACTTGCAAAATTCTTGATTGCAAATCCAATTGTTATAACTGAACCGTTTGTGGCCAACCTCTTTGGCTTCTTCAGGTAAGTGTCGAAATAGGTTCTAGCTAACTGCTGGTTGTAAGAATGACTCTTATCAAGCAAAGCTCTTAGGCCAAGTGATTAGGATGGACCAGCTCTGGGTGAAGCTAATTCATGGCTCATTTGCAAAAAGCCTTTAATAATTTCCTAATAAAATAATAAGTCTGATCCTCAGTGGATTAGCTGCACTTTCCAAAAGTCTGTGTAAAGCGCAGAGCAGTAGTAGACAAGTAGAGACTCTGTACCCCAGAGTTAGCTTTGAGCCCACCCTCCAGATGGGGGTCCTACCCAGCCCCTCCTGGAAACCTGCAGACTGGCACCCAGGGAGCTTCCTAAAGACCAGGGAGGCTGATGCTGCTCAGGCAAACATTTTATTGGAGAAGAGCGTCTGATGGGAGAAGTAGGAAGGGTCACACACCCCATTTCCCCCCCCCCCCAAGGCAGAAATGGGGAAGTCTTGCTCTCTTCACCCTCTCAATTGATGCGGTAGGAGGTGTCCGTGCCAACGCTACAATGAAACAGGAGGCAGGGAAATGTCAAAATTCATGGTGGCCTGATTGGTGTCTCCCCCCCAGGCTGAGCATCCCACCCCATTCCCTCCTCCCACCCACTCACGTGAGAATGAAAAGGGGGGACAAAGGAAATGGACGCAGCTGGTTCTCGGGGGCGGCCAGGCGTCCCCAGCCACGCATTGAAGGCCATGTCTGATGAGGGGAACGACACTGACCCAAAGCAGGCTGGGCGAAGTCTCCTCGGCCTTTGGGTGCCTCCCTTGAAGCAGCTCCATCCAGGTGGCCGAGAAGGCGGCCTCTTTGGAGGGGAGCAGCAGAGCTGCAGGCCTTGCCCTCGGGGAAGGCACCCAGGTGGCCTCTTTGCCCCATACAAATATGGGGGCTGTGCTGGGCTACTACTCTTTAATTTGAGTAGAACAATTAATGCCAACTCTCCAAGTGTTGCCAGCTGTGGGCAACCCAGACTGTGGTGCCACGCAAACCACACTTGTCAGTGAGAACGACCTGGGGAATCCCCTCAAAAGATTTGCTGTGTTTCTTTGTGGAGGAAGTGGCAGAAACGGAGTCTCCAGCCTCTCCCGCAGGAGCTGCTCAGCCCTGGGTGCGGAAACATCCCCGAGAGAGGCAAACCATTGGGGTGTCTTTTCAAGAGCCACTTTGGGAGGGGAGGGAGAAGAGAGAGAAAAAGAGGTGCCCAGGGCCCTTCTAGTTAAGGGGCACAGCAGTTCAGCCCCTGCTTTTCCTTACCGGGTCACCCCCCAATCCTCTGCTATGGATCCCACCTCCGCACGCAGCAGCCAGGTTGTCTTCAGCTGCTCCTTTCTGTCCTCGCCCACCAGACACTGGCCCGCAAAGACGGAGATGGAGCCTGAGGGATGAATCGGCCAGAGACTCACTGGCAGGTAAAAGTTGTTGTACCAATTGGGGAGGGGATATATTTCCCATAAGGACCCCTGCTCACCGATGCTACTTTAGGTTGGGAAAGTTTTATGGGCTTGAAAAACTTTGGGCAGCTCCAGCTGATGGGGGGGAGGGGGGGACATTCAGTGAAAGAATCTGCAAGAGGCAGGTCTAAGGAAGGGGAGACCCACTAGATTCCCTCCTCCTGTTCTATTTGCTTCCACACCAAATAGTGAGTGGCTCTACCAGAGAAGCTCCAGTTGATGGTGAAGCCAAAGATGGGCTGGCGCCCCAGCTGCTGGACGCCCACAAGCGGGGATGGCCGGATGGGCATGTCGGAGACCGAGACTGCCGTTTTGTAGACGCCGCTGAACACCCCCGTGTTACTGACGCTGTTGATCTCCACGGTGGAGTTGAGGTCATTCTTCCAGATGCCGGTCAGGGAGCACTGAAGGAGAGTGGGAGGTGGGAGGAAAGCGGGTCACGGCGCTAGGCAAGCCCAGCTGTTCAACAGGTAGAGACTCTGGCTCCATTTTCTCCGGGGGATCTGAAAACACCCGCTACTCCCACGTGCCCGACCCACAAGGCTGCCCACACCGGGTAGGGCTGGCAAAAGCGGCGCATCCCAAAGTCCGTCGGTCTAGGCGCCTGCCAGACCGCATCCGGGACGACACCCGCCTGCAGATCGCTCTGCCATCTGTGCAGCGAGTGACAGCACCAGCCCCGGCGGCAGGCTGCCTTAATCGCGGCCGAGCACTGAGGAGGAAACGCTCGGCCGACCGGCCGTCGCATACGCAGGGTCTCTTAGCACGACATCACCGGGTTCGATCAACCCCGAGGAAGCGGCACCCTGTGCGCAGCCCGCCGGCTCCCACCACCTGCTCCTGCCGCCAACCCGAGTAGAGGCTGGTGGTGGTGGTTTTTCCCGGGGGAGTCTGGGACCCTCCACCCGCCACCCCGCATCTGACCTTGGCGACTCGCTCCGAGTTTTGGGGTTCGGCAAAGCTTCCCGAGCAGCCGAGCAGGAAAGCAAGGAGCCCCAGAGCTGCCAGGCCTATCGCCATGGTGGTCTCCAGGAATCTAGACGTGCCAACCCCAGGCAGGATGCCCCTTATAAAACCATGCTCGCACCGGCTCTCCCACCCCTTCAGCTACCACCTCCCTCCACCGACCGCCGCAGGGAAGGGCAGGATCCCCGTCCGAGGGGCGGACGCTTCTGCGAAATCGCTGGTCCTACTGCGAGCGCTGAGCAGCACTTCGGCGGCAAGAGGGGCGGGCACCCCACAGCGGCTGACCCAACATGGGCATTCTTACTCACCTCCTCCTCCCTCCTCCGCCTCTTGCTCCTCCTCCGCCGCCGCCTCCCAGGACTGAGACGACATCGCCGGAGGCAGCGTGGCCGACGCTTCCGTGGGTTCCGTTTCCATACTGGCTCTGCAGGAGAGGCAATCGGGCGGGCCGCGTGGCCCGGGCAAGGGCGCGGGGAGGGCTCGGTGCAAGGGAGCCGGGCAGAGGCCAAGAGAGCTCACGAGCGCCTGGCCAAGGATCCCTGGGCAGCCGGGCTCTCCCACGGGGGAGTCGAGGGAACCCCGTCCCTCTGGGTGCTCTACGTCCAGCAGATCGTGCAAAGCCCTCCGGTAGGCTTTCTGCCACTCGGTTGCACGAACGCCAGAGCCGCCTTGCCCGAGACGAC
Organism: Azemiops feae; assembly: GCA_023970755.1. Taxonomy (NCBI): domain Eukaryota; kingdom Metazoa; phylum Chordata; class Lepidosauria; order Squamata; family Viperidae; genus Azemiops; species Azemiops feae. The sequence goes on along the minus strand of JALGBA010000703.1, from coordinate 1,670,331 downwards.
AGCCGGCCTCGTGATCTGCCGGCCGGCGGGACAATTGGACTCTTTGCCGGCGCCCCGAGGTGCTTTTTCCTGCCGATGCCGTGAAGGGAGCATGGCAAATTGGCGGGCCGGGAGGGGCGCAGGGGGGACAGGGGCAGCCGGGGGTGGAGGTTGACCAGGCGTCTTAACCTCCCCCCGCCGCACTGCATTCGAGGGATTTCCCCATCGGGCAGAAGAGCAGCGGCGGCCTGGAGGCCTGGATTCCCTGGCGTGGGGAGAAAGCATTTCTGGGGCAACAGAAGCCTTGTTTTAATGGCATAGCAGCCGCCAGCTGGGTTCCGGCATTACTGCTCCGCTCCTCCCGGCTCTCTTCCGGCCGCCGGAACCCGGGTCCCCACTTGGCCCTTTCCGAATTCAGCCCCTGCTGGGGGACAGACGGCACCCACAGGAATGTGGTGGCTCGCGAGCACCAGCCCTGCCCCGTGCCCCACAGCAGCTCTGTGAAGCTTTGGGGAAAGGAGCCCAGCCTGGGGAGGGCACCAGAGACCGCCCTGAGAAGGTCCAGGGGGAGCTCCGAGGTGCTGAAGTCGGCCTGGGATTCTTGGTTAGGTCCAGGATAGCATTTCCTCTTGCTCTTTCTTCCACTAAATGAAGTTGTCAGCAATGGAGGACCAGGATGCCAGGATAATTCCCCCCCCTTATCACTCTTGCCCGCCTCCCTGAAAGCTTCTCTGCTCATCTGATGCAGAATAACCTGGCCTCTATCTTCTGTCTGCCCAGAGGGTCCATAGTAACCTCCTTCAGCAGGATCCTGTATGGCTTTTCTATACCAGAGGTCCCCAACCTTTTGGGCACCAGGGACCGGTTCTGTGGAGAGAGTTTTTTCTGCGGACCGGAGGTGGCGTGGTTTTGTGTGCTGCCTGCATCTCATGGATGCGGCTTTTCTTTTTTGTGCGGACCGGTTCCTGGCATGCCGCAGCCCGATACCGGTACACGGACTGGGGATTGGGGACCCCTGTTCTATACTACCTGCCATCCTGCCTTAATCCCTTTAATTCCCTGTTTCTACACAAATGTTGGACTTTATCCCTGCTGAAATTAATCATCGTAGTTTTTGGCCATTATTCCAGCTTTTAAAGATCAATTGAAATCTTCATTCTGCCCTCTGTAGTATTTTATATCAACCCCTTTCGTATCATGTCCAAAACTGATTACAATGTTTTCTAACTCCTAAACTAATTTAATTATAAATATATCAAACAGCACAAGGCCTAAAATGGAGCCCTGCGATTTGATTTGATCTCTCCACAGGCTTTATCCATGTAATGGTAGTGTAGGCCAGCCACAGGTTGCCTTTTTCTTCACCAGGATGTCATTGATATTTGTCAAATGTTTTGCTGAAGTCAAGGTACATTATGTCCACTGCAGTGTGTCATATCAGTGTGTCAAAAATCAGTGTGTCAAAAAATATCAGGTTGATTTGTGGTCACCACAAACCCTTGATGCTCCTGCTAAGGACTAAAATATGATGGGTCTGAGATGGTCCCAGGAGCTCCTTCGAGACTCCTGGACAACCTGTCTTGGAGACTTCAACTCACCTATGCTCTCTCTCTCTCTCTCTCTCTCTCTCTCTGTCTGTCTCTCTCTCTCCCTCCCTCCCTGCCTCCCTCCCTCCCTCTTGTCTCCTGGTCCCTGCTGGTGATTCTGCCCAGCTCCATCTGGACTCTTGGGGGAGAAGACCCAGGGAAGCAGCAGCTCTGCTCTTTGCCTCTTCCTTGTTCCTCTCCAACCAGGTCTTCCTGGCAGCAGATATTCCTTTCCCTTCCTTGGACCACTGACCCAGCCTAACCCCCCCCCTTTTCCTTTGCTTTTATCTTCTCTTGTGAACATCTATTCCAGTTGTGCCTCAGATTACCTATTTGCTGGTGCACCTCCATGGTGAGATAAGGGCTACAAGAGGAAACAGGAGGAAGAGCCTCAACCAAGATGATGATCAGATAAAAAAAAATTGTCCAAGGCAGAAATGAAATTTGAGGAAGGGTCTCAGATTTAAGGACTTTCTTCCCTTTCACGAAGATGAAGAGAGGGAGGTGGATTCAGCCTTGCAAGGTTCTGTTACTGTAACTTTGTAATAAAAGTAATGTAAGTCCTAAACACATCAGAATTTCCTGATATTTCATCACCTGTTCCTGATCTGCTGAAGAGAGATGCAGCTGGGTAACATCCCATAATTAGCATGGTGAAGCTTTGGGGTATCTGAGGAACTGCCTCACCCCAGTGGGACTAGCTGGCCCCTCTCGTTCCAGTGGAAGCCGCCTAATTTGGATCCCATTGGCCAAAGAATTTCTGCTGCTGGGCTCCAGGAGAAGAGCATTTTCTGCTGTGCCCCCCCCCCAGAATATTCTACCATCAGAGGTGTGATTCCTCCCCCCACGAACACACATACACACCAACCTGGCCTTCTGGAAGAGCCTGAAAACCTGGCTCAGCCGCTCAGCCTGAGGCCCTGACGGGGTAAGGTACCTTGGGTGTGTCTCAAGGGCTAGAGCAGATTCTTTCCCCCAGGCCAGTGATGGCGAACCTTTTAGAGACTGAGTGCCCAAACTGCAACCCAAAACCCACTTATGCATCGTCGAGTGCCGGGTGGGTGTGGCCCATTGGCTGGGTGTGGCCAATTGGGTGGGCATGGCCCTTTGGGTGGGCATGGCTGTGGTGGTAACGGCAGACTAGGTGGGACTAAAAAGTTCAGTCAATCAATTCCAACTTTGCAAGATCTTTTTTTTTTCCCGCGAGAAGTTGAAATTGACTGATTGAACCTTTTTTTTTTTGTTTGTACACGGCGGCGGAGGCCTAAAGCGAAAAGGTTTTATAAAACCCAGCTGAAGGCCTAGGACTGGGGCGATGGCGCGCGTGCCCACAGAGAGGGCTCTGAGTGCCGCCTCTGGCACCCGTGCCATAGGTTCGCCACCACTGCCCATCACCTTGGTTCTTAACTTTTAATCTTTTTATTCTAGTTTCAATTGTTTTTAGCACTTTTTAACTTTTATTACATTTTAAACCACCCAGAGTTGCTTTATTAGTGAGATGGGTGACGTAAAACGTGATTAAAATACAATAAGCTCTCCACTTCTGCTAAGGTGGAGTTTTTCCCCCCTCTGGATCTTTAACCAAATTACAACATTACTTTTTTTTTTTTTCTTTTTCTTTTTTTATAACAAGTTTTATTGAGTTTTTTAGTTTTACAGCCAAGTGCTTGGGACCCATCGTGGAGATAGGGCACTCCATAAAACAAAATAGAACATACAATCATACATAAACAATTTACACTTTTTTAGATCTTTCCTCTCTATTTTGTCAATCAAAGAAGCAAAAACAAACAAACAATACCAAGCTATCAACAATATTTCCACCCATTTTAAGCTTAATTAACTATTAACATATTCCAACTAACATTCCATACACATATAATATACGGTTCGAGTATCCATATAGTAAAGACCATATTCCAAATATTCAGTTTGCATTTCTCAATTAAGTTAAGTATAACTTTACGTTTCCAAACCATTTTGAATTAGCTTAAATTGTTTCTAGTTATTTCCAAACTAAACATATATAAATATATTTTAAAAAAATTTCCACTATATTCTATTTCCTATACTAAACATTTTTATGAATCAATCCATTCTTCAATCAATACATGTAAAGATATCGTTAGTATTTCACCCATTCAGTTTATATTTCTCAATTAAATTCTATCTCTTATTCTTTCTCACATACATATTTTATAAATGAATAACTTTAGATTTTTAAACCACTTTAGCTTAGTTTAACTTATTTCTAAATTATTTCTAAACTAAACATATATAAGTATATTCCTTTTTTCTAAACATTTTTATAAGTCAATCCATTCTTCAGTCATTGTCTAAAAATATCCTTAGTATTTCACCAATCTCAATACAACTCTTAATTTGCGCATTTCCAGTTTCCATAGTTACCATTCCAGACCATAATCAAATCCATAATTCAAATCAATATTAGTCAGACTAAAATCTTAAACCTTAAAAATCTCAAAAATATTAGCTCACTCGAAGTCTTTAAAAACCATTTTATCCATCAATTTTAACATTCATTTTAAACCTAATTCTAGCTTTCTTTTTATGCCAAGCAGGTTTCCACAATATGGCTTTCAACTCCTCCCATCTTGGTATTTGGTTATGCACATTTTCCCACAGTTGCGTCTGGTCATCGTCTTCTTCTCTTTTTTCCAATATTGTCTGCACTATATACTTAGTCTTAGCCAGTGTGGTGATTACTCGTTGTTTATATGTACTATCAGGATTTTTAATGTCTCGTGTTAGAGAGTCCATTTCTGTTGTTTCATTATAGATATTTCACTTAAGATCTGCTTTTGGTCCTCAGAAATCTCCATCCTTTGTGTATAAGGTGTAACATCTTCCTCTTCAGTAGATTGTAAATATAGACCCTCCATCTCATTAAATTGTAGATCCAATTGTATATCATGTTCAATTAAAGTGTGAAATCCAGTTTTTAGCTCTAAACTGTCATTTCTTAGTGTCCTGAAATGAATCTTTAATTCTTCTCTTGTTTCCAAAATTTTTGCTAATATAAATCCATAGTTAAGCTGGACCTTTAACCAAAATGCCACATTACTTTTTCTTGTTCCTCTAATGGCCCCACTTGCAAAATTCTTGATTGCAAATCCAATTGTTATAACTGAACCGTTTGTGGCCAACCTCTTTGGCTTCTTCAGGTAAGTGTCGAAATAGGTTCTAGCTAACTGCTGGTTGTAAGAATGACTCTTATCAAGCAAAGCTCTTAGGCCAAGTGATTAGGATGGACCAGCTCTGGGTGAAGCTAATTCATGGCTCATTTGCAAAAAGCCTTTAATAATTTCCTAATAAAATAATAAGTCCGATCCTCAGTGGATTAGCTGCACTTTCCAAAAGTCTGTGTAAAGCGCAGAGCAGTAGTAGACAAGTGGAGACTCTGTACCCCAGAGTTAGCTTTGAGCCCACCCTCCAGATGGGGGTCCTACCCAGCCCCTCCTGGAAACCTGCAGACTGGCACCCAGGGAGCTTCCTAAAGACCAGGGAGGCTGATGCTGCTCAGGCAAACATTTTATTGGAGAAGAGCGTCTGATGGGAGAAGTAGGAAGGGTCACCCCCCCATTTCCCCCCCCCCAAGGCAGAAATGGGGAAGTCTTGCTCTCTTCACCCTCTCACTTGATGCGGTAGAAGGTGTTCGTGCCAACGCTACAATGAAACAGGAGGGAGGGAAATGTCAAAATTCATGGTGTCCTGATTGGTGTCTCCCCCCCAGGCTGAGCATCCCACCCCATTCCCTCCTCCCACCCACTCACGTGAGAATGAAAAGGGGGGGCAAAGGAAATGGACGCAGCTGGTTCTCGGGGGCGGCCAGGAGTCCCCAGCCACGCATTGAAGGCCATGTCTGATGAGGGGAACGACACTGACCCAAAGCAGGCTGGGCGAAGTCTCCTCGGCCTTTGGGTGCCTCCCTTGAAGCAGCTCCATCCAGGTGGCCGAGAAGGCGGCCTCTTTGGAGGGGAGCAGCAGAGCTGCAGGCCTTGCCCTCGGGGAAGGCACCCAGGTGGCCTCTTTGCCCCATACAAATATGGGGGCTGTGCTGGGCTACTACTCTTTAATTTGAGTAGAGCAATTAATGCCAACTCTCCAAGTGTTGCCAGCTGTGGGCAACCCAGACTGTGGTGCCACGCAAACCACACTTGTCAGTGAGAACGACCTGGGGAATCCCCTCAAAAGTTTTGCTGTGTTTCTTTGTGGAGGAAGTGGCAGAAACGGAGTCTCCAGCCTCTCCCGCAGGAGCTGCTCAGTCCTGGGTGCGGAAACATCCCCGAGAGAGGCAAACCGTTGGGGTGTCTTTTCAAGAGCCACTTTGGGAGGGGAGGGAGAAGAGAGAGAAAAAGAGGTGCCCAGGGCCCTTCTAGTTAGGGGGCACTGCAGTTCAGCCCCTGCTTTTCCTTACCGGGTCACCCCCCAATCCTCTGCTATGGATCCCACCTCTGAACGCAGCAGCCAGGTGGTCTTCAGCTGCTCCTTTCTGTCCTCGCCCACCAGACACTGGCCCGCAAAGACGGAGATGGAGCCTGAGGGATGAATCGGCCAGAGACTCACTGGCAGGTAAAAGTTGTTGTACCAATTGGGGAGGGGATATATTTCCCATAAGGACCCCTGCTCACCGATGCTACTTTAGGTTGGGAAAGTTTTATGGGCTTGAAAAACTTTGGGCAGCTCCAGCTGATGGGGGGGAGGGGGGGACATTCAGTGAAAGAATCTGCAAGAGGCAGGTCTAAGGAAGGGAAGACCCACTAGATTCCCTCCTCCTGTTCTATTTGCTTCCACACCAAATAGTGAGTGGCTCTACCAGAGAAGCTCCAGTTGATGGTGAAGCCAAAGATGGGCTGGCGCCCCAGCTGCTGGACGCCCACAAGCGGGGATGGCCGGATGGGCATGTCGGAGACCGAGACTGCCGTTTTGTAGACGCCGCTGAACACCCCCGTGTTACTGACGCTGTTGATCTCCACGGTGGAGTTGAGGTCATTCTTCCAGATGCCGGTCAGGGAGCACTGAAGGAGAGCGGGAGGTGGGAGGAAAGCGGGTCACGGCGCTAGGCAAGCCCAGCTGTTCAACAGGTAGAGACTCTGGCTCCATTTTCTCCGGGGGATCTGAAAACACCCGCTACTCCCACGTGCCCGACCCACAAGGCTGCCCACACCGGGTAGGGCTGGCAAAAGCGGCACATCCCAAAGTCCGTCGGTCTAGGCGCCTGCCAGACCGCATCCGGGACGACACCCGCCTGCAGATCGCTCTGCCATCTGCGCAGCGAGCGACAGCACCAGCCCCGGCGGCAGGCTGCCTTAGTCGCGGCCGAGTACTGAGGAGGAAACGCTCGGCCAACCGGCCGTCGCATACGCAGGGTCTCTTAGCGCGACGTCACCCGGTGCGATCAACCCCGAGGAAGCGGCACCCTGTGCACAGCCCGCCCGCTCCCACCAGCTGCTCCTGCCGCCAACCCGAGTAGAGGCTGGTGGTGGGGTTTTTTCCTGGGGGAGGCTGGGACCCTCCACCCGCCACCCCGCATCTGACCTTGGCAACTCGCTCCGAGTTTTGGGGTTCGGCAAAGCTTCCCGAGCAGCCGAGCAGGAAAGCGAGGAGCCCCAGAGCTGCTAGGCCTATCGCCATGGTGGTCTCCAGGAATCTAGACGTGCCAGCCCCAGGCTGGAAGCCCCTTATAAAACCCCGCTCGCACCGGCTCTCCCACCCCTTCAGCTACCGCCTTCCTCCACCCACCGCCGCTGGGAAGGGCAGGATCCCCGTCCGAGGGGCAGACGCTTCTGCGAAATCGCTGGTCCTACTGCGAGCGCTGAGCAGCACTTCGGCGGCAAGAGGGGCGGGCACCCCACAGCGGCTGACCCAACATCGGCATTCTTACTCACCTCCTCCTCCCTCCTCCGCCTCTTCCTCCTCCTCCTCTGCCGCCTCCCAGGACTGAGACGACATCGCCGGAGGCAGCGAGGCCGACGCTTCCGTGGGTTCCGTTTCCATACTGGCTCTGCAGGAGAGGCGATCGGGCGGGCCGCGTGGCCCGGGCAAGGGCGCGGGGAGGGCTTGGTGCAAGGGAGCCGGGCAGAGGCCAAGAGGGCTCACGAGCGCCTGGCCAAGGATCCCTGGGCAGCCGGGCTCTCCCACGGGAGAGTCGAGGGAACCCCGTCCCTCTGGGTGCTCTACGTCCAGCAGATCGTGCAAAGCCCTCCGGTAGGCTTTCTGCTGCTGGGTTGCGTGAACGCCAGAGCCGCCTTGCCCGAGACGACAGCCGGCCTCGTGATCTGCCGGCCGTCGGGACAATTGGACTCTTTGCCGGCGCCCCGAGATGCTTTTTCCTGCCGATGCCGTGAAGAGGGCATGGCGAATTGGCGGGCCGGGAGGGGCGCAGGGGGGACAGGGGCAGCCGGGGGTGGAGGTTGACCAGGCGTCTTAACCTCCCCCCGCCGCAGTGCCTTCGTGGGATTTCCCCATCGGGCAGAAGAGCAGCGGCGGCCTGGATTCCCTGGCGTGGGGAGAAAGCATTTCTGGGGCAGCAGAAGCCTTGTTTTAATGGCATAGCAGCCGCCAGCTGGGTTCCGGCATTACTGCTCCGCTCCTCCCAGCTCTCTTCCGGCCGCCGGAACCCGGGTCCCCACTTGGCCCTTTCCGAATTCAGCCCCTGCTGGGGCACAGACGGCACCCACAGGAATGTGGTGGCTCGCGAGCACCAGCCCTGCCCCGTGCCCCACAGCAGCTCTGTGAAGCTTTGGGGAATGGAGCCCAGCCTGGGGAGGGCAGCAGAGACCGCCCTGAGAAGGTCCAGAGGGAGCTCCGAGGTGCTGAAGTCGGCCTGGGATTCTTGGTTAGGTCCAGGATAGCATTTCCTCTTGCTCTTTCTTCCACTAAATGAAGTTGTCAGCAAGGGAGGACCAGGATGCCCGGATAATCCCCCCCCCTTATCACTCTTGCCCGCCTCCCTGAAAGCTTCTCTGCTCATCTGATGCAGAATAACCTGGCCTCTATCTTCTGCCTGCCCAGAGGGTCCATAGTAACCTCCTTCAGCAGGATCCTATATGGCTTTTCTATACCAGAGGTCCCCAACCTTTTGGGCACCAGGGACCGGTTCTGTGGAGAGAGTTTTTTCCGCGGACCGGAGGTGGCGTGGTTTTGTGTGCTGCCTGCATCTCATGGATGCGGCTTTTCTTTTTTGTGCGGACCGGTTCCTGGCATGCCGCAGCCCGATACCGGTACACGGACTGGGGATTGGGGACCCCTGTTCTATACTACCTGCCATCCTGCCTTAATCCCTTTGATTCCCTGTTTCTACACAAATGTTGGACTTTATCCCTGCTGAAATTAATCATCGTAATTTTTGGCCATTATTCCAGCTTTTAAAGATCAATTGAAATCTTCATTCTGCCCTCTGTAGTATTTTATATCACCCCCTTTCGTATCATGTCCAAAACTGATTGCAATGTTTTCTAACTCCTAAACTAATTTAATTATAAATATGTCAAACAGAACAAGGCCTAAAATGGAGCCCTGCGATTTGATTTGATCTCTCCACAGGCTTTATCCATGTAATGGTAGTGTAGGCCAGCCACAGGTTGCCTTTTTCTTCACCAGGATGTCATTGATATTTGTCAAATGTTTTGCTGAAGTCAAGGTACATTATGTCCACTGCAGTGTGTCATATCAGTGTGTCAAAAATCAGTGTGTCAAAAAATATCAGGTTGATTTGTGGTCACCACAAACCCTTGATGCTCCTGCTAAGGACTAAAATATGATGGGTCTGAGATGGTCCCACGAGCTCCTTCGAGACTCCTGGACAACCTGTCTTGGAGACTTCAACTCACCTATGCTCTCTCTCTCTCTCTCTCTCTCTCTGCCTCCCTCCCTCCCTCTTGTCTCCTGGTCCCTGCTGGTGATTCTGCCCAGCTCCATCTGGACTCTTGGGGGAGAAGACCCAGGGAAGCAGCAGCTCTGCTCTTTGCCTCTTCCTTGTTCCTCTCCAACCAGGTCTTCCTGGCAGCAGATATTCCTTTCCCTTCCTTGGACCACTGACCCAGCCTAACCCCCCCCTTTTCCTTTGCTTTTATCTTCTCTTGTGAACATCTATTCCAGTTGTGCCTCAGATTACCTATTTGCTGGTGCACCTCCATGGTGAGATAAGGGCTACAAGAGGAAACAGGAGGAAGAGCCTCAACCAAGATGATGATCAGATAAAAAAAAAATTGTCCAAGGCAGAAATGAAATTTGAGGAAGGGTCTCAGATTTAAGGACTTTCTTCCCTTTCACGAAGATGAAGAGAGGGAGGTGGATTCAGCCTTGCAAGGTTCTGTTACTGTAACTTTGTAATAAAAGTAATGTAAGTCCTAAACACATCAGAATTTCCTGATATTTCATCACCTGTTCCTGATCTGCTGAAGAGAGATGCAGCTGGGTAACATCCCATAATGAGCATGGGGGGGGTGCACTTAGTGAAGCTTTGGGGTATCTGAGGAACTGCCTCACCCCAGTGGGACTAGCTGGCCCCTCTCGTTCCAGTGGAAGCCGCCTAATTTGGATCCCATTGGCCAAAGAAGTTCTGCTGCTGGTCTCCAGGGGAAGAGCATTTTCTGCTGTGCCCCCCCCCCCAGAATATTCTACCATCAGAGGTGAGATTTCCTCTCCCCCCCACACATGAACACACCAACCTGGCCTTCTGGAAGAGCCTGAAAACCTGGCTCAGCCGCTCAGCCTGGGGCCCTGACGGGGTAGGGTACCTTGGGGGTGTCTCATGGGGTAGAGAAGATTCTTACCCCCAGGCTGTCCATCACCTTGATTCTTAACGTTTAATCTTTTTATTCTAGTTTCAATTGTTTTTAGCACTTTTTAACTTTTATTAAGCCACCCAGAATGGCTTTAGAAGTGAGATGGGTGGCATAAAAAGTTATTAAAATAAAATAAGTTCTCCACTTCTGGGGGTGTTTTTTGACATGCTAAGGTGGAGTTTTTCCCCCCTCTGGATCTTTAAGCAAATTGCCACATTACTTTTTCTTATTCCTCTAATGCAGTGGTTCTTAACCTGGGCGATATCGCCCCCCAGGGGGCGATTTCATTTTTCAGGGGGGCGATGGATTGAAAAGGGGCGATGTGGGGGCGAAGGAACCAAAAGGGGGCGATATGGGGGCGATGGAGCGAGATGTTTTGGGGACACTTTTCAGTCTTCCCCTGTGGCTCTGAGCCTCCTCCGCCATTTGTAGAGAGAGACAGAGGCAGAGAGAGGCACTTGCGCTTCCCCTCTCTGTCTCTCTCTCTCTCTCATGCAGGGCTCCTGATTGGCCCTGCGCCCGGGTGCCCCACCCCCTGGGAGCAGCGCGGCCATGAAGTCCCTTTCCCTGGCTGGCCTCGTCCGAGGGGCATGTGGCCAGCCCTCCTGCAAGCCACAGCCCCGAGGGAGAGGAGCCCCTGCGATCCCCAGCCAGCAGGACCATTGGCCCAGCTGACCGGGAAGGTGCAACGGAGTCCTGACTGCTTTGTCGGCGAAGGTGAGGTGAGCAGAATATGGGGGGGAGGGGGCTGTCCCCGGGCCGCTCCAAGGGCAGCCGAGCCGGCCACACTGTCAAGCCCCCATGGGCTCGACATCCACGGGAAGGGGGGGAAGCATGCTCCAGGGCAGCGGCGGCCTACCGGCGGCATGGGAGGCTCCAGCGTTGGTCCTGGCGGGAAGCGGATCGTTGCCCCGGTTCCGCGGCTTCAGCCCGGGGATGCCGGCAGTGCGAGGGGAAGCTTGGCGATGCAGCCGACGGGCCGGGCGTTCTGCAGATGCCCCGCGGCCCGCGGCTTGAGCCCGGGGATGCCGGCGGCGGGAGGGGAGGCTTGGCCATGCATCCGACGGGCGGGGCGTTCTGCAGATGCCCCACGGCCCACGGCTTGAGCCCAGGGATGCCGGCGGCGCGAGGGGAGGCTTGGCCATGCATCCAATGGGCGGGGCGTTCTGCAGATGCCCCGCGGCTTGAGCCCGGGGATGCCGGCGGCGCGAGGGGAGGCTTGGCGATGCAGCCGACGGGCCGGGCGTTCTGCAGATGCCCCGCGGCCCGCGGCTTGAGCCTGGGGATGCCGGCGGCGCGAGGGGAGGCTTGGCCATGCATCCGACGGGCGGGGCGTTCTGCAGATGCCCCACGGCCCACGGCTTGAGCCCTGGGATGCCGGCAGCGCGAGGGGAGGCTTGGCCATGCATCCAACGGGCGGGGCGTTCTGCAGATGCCCCGCGGCTTGAGCCCGGGAATGCTGGCGGTGCGAGGGGAGGCTTGGCGATGCAGCCGACGGGCCGGGTGTTCTGCAGATGCCCCACGGCCCGCGGCTTGAGCCCGGGGATGCCGGCGGCGCGAGGGGAGGCTTGGCCATGCATCCAACGGGCGGGGCGTTCTGCAGATGCCCCGCGGCTTGAGCCCGGGAATGCTGGCGGCGTGAGGGGAGGCTTGGCGATGCAGCCGACGGGCCGGGTGTTCTGCAGATGCCCCACGGCCTGAGCCCGGGGATGCCGGCGGCGCGAGGGGAGGCTTGGCCATGCATCCAACGGGCGGGGCGTTCTGCAGATGCCCCGCGGCTTGAGCCCGGGAATGCTGGCGGCGTGAGGGGAGGCTTGGCGATGCATCCGACGGGCCGGGTGTTCTGCAGATGCCCCACGGCCCGCGGCTTGAGCCCGGGGATGCCGGCGGCGCGAGGGGAGGCTTGGCCATGCAGCCGATGGACGGGGCCGTCGGCTGCATCACCAAGTCTCCCCTCGCACTGCCCGCATCTCCGGGCTCAAGCCGCGGGCCGCGGGGCATCTGCAGAATGGCCCGCCTGTCGGCTGCATCGCCAAGCGTCCCCTCACGCTGCCGGGGTCCCCGGGCTCAAGCCGCAGGCCACAGGGCATCTGCGAAATGCCCTGCCTGTTGGCTGCATCGCCAAGCCTCCCCTCATGCCGCCGGGGTCCCCGGGCTCAAGCCACAGGGCATCTGCGAAATGCCCTGCCTGTTGGCTGCATCGCCAAGCCTCCCCTCAAGCCGCCGGGGTCCCCGGGCTCAGGCCACAGGGCATCTGCGAAATGCCCTGCCTGTTGGCTGCATCGCCAAGCCTCCCCTCACGCTGCCGGGGTCCCCGGGCTCAAGCCGCAGGCCACAGGGCATCTGCGAAATGCCCTGCCTGTTGGCTGCATCGCCAAGCCTCCCCTCATGCCGCCGGGGTCCCCGGGCTGAAGGCCACAGGGCATCTGCGAAATGCCCTGCCTGTTGGCTGCATCGCCAAGCCTCCCCTCATGCCGCCGGGGTCCCCGGGCTCAAGCCGCAGGCCATGGGGCATCTGCGAAATGCCCCGTCCATTGGCTGCATCGCCAAGCCTCCCCTCGCGCCGCCAGCATCCCCGGGGTCAAGCCGCGGGCCACGGGGCATCTGCAGAACGCCCCACCCATTGGCTGCATTGACAAGCCTCCCGCGCCACACGGCGCTCCCGGCAATCCGCGACCCACAGGCATCTGGCTGTGCGATGGCCGCTGGATGCTGGGCAGTTGACTGGGGCGGAACAGCGGGGTGGGGGAGGCTCCCCAGGGAGCGGCCCGGGGATGGCCCATGGAGCGATGCCCCAGCTGGGACTGCCGAACGGAGCGGCTTGGGGAGATGCGCTTTACATAGCCTCCCCCCACCCTGCTCTTCTGTCCCAGTCAATTGCCCCGCATCCGGCATTTGGCCGTGAAAAGCAGCCATCCGGGACCCAGCCTGCCTTCCGCCGCCATCCAGCACAGGCGTTTCTCCCTAGCCACGTCTCTTGTTTCAGTCCTGGCTGGGCCGGCGGCCGGTGGGGGCATCACTCCCTGGGCCGTCTCCGGGCTGCTCCCTGGGCAGCCGAGCCGGCCACGCATCTCCCCGGGCGCCTTTCGGCGCCTTCTGCTGCTTCCTGCCCCCTCCCCGCCCCTTCAGCGCCGAGAGAGAGATGGGGGAGGGAGGGAGAGGAAAGAGAGAAAGGGAGAGGCGAAAGTGAAAAAGAGAGAGAGAAAGAGAGAGGAAAGAGAGAGAGAGAGAGGAAGTGCAAATGCCTCTCTCTCGCTCTCTCTCTCTCTCTCTCTCTCACACACACACACACACAGAGTGGGGGAAGAGGACTGGCAGACCAAGGGCAGAAAGAGGAGAGAGAGGGAGGGAGGGAGGGAGGAGAGAGAGAGAGAGAGAGAGAGAGAGAGAGAGAGAGATCCTTTTGACATCTAAAATGAAGATAACACTGCGTGCGTTTTTCTAGTGTTCCAATGGAGTCGAAAATTTAATTTGCAGGTAGTGCCTTTCATTTCGAAGACCTCTCAACATGGCCGAGAAGAGGAAGTGTCGCCAATATTCAACGGAATACCTAAAATTAGGATTCATTCCATCTCCTTCCAACGTACAGCTTCCGTTTTGTCTTCTTTGTGAGAAAACATTTTCAAATGAAGCGATGAAGCCTTCCCGACTGAAAGAACATTTTGTAAGAATTCATTCGGATAAAGCCGACAAACCAGCATCGTTTTTCCAATCCTTAAAGGCCAAGTTTGAGGGTCGCAGCACTGTTGGGAAGTTATTTGGAAAATCGTCACTCAACGCCAACAAGGGGCTCATTTGTTCCTATGAAGTATCTTTGTTGATAGCAAAATGTGGCAAACCTCACACTATCGGAGAAACGCTGATTTTACCAGCAGTGAAACAGATTGTTGCCACCATGTTGGGGCCCAGCGCAAGCACCATCACGCAATCAATTCCTTTGAGTAATGACACTGTATCAAAAAGAATTGATGAAATGGCTGCTGATGTGGAAGAAAGACTTATTGACACCTTGAAAAAAACAGAATTCGTGATGCAGATTGACGAGTCAACGATTCGTGAAAATGAAGCCTTGTTATTGGCTTATGTCCGTTTCATCAACGGAAATGAAGAGATCGGGGAAGAACTGTTATTTGTTCGAAATTTAGCCACCGACACAAAAGGTTCTTCGATATTTAAAAAGGTTGAAGAGTTTTTTAATGAGAAAAACATCCCTTTGACAAACGTCGTGGCATGTGCAACCGACGGAGCTGCATCCATGGTTGGACGATATCGCGGATTTCAAGCTCATCTAAAATCGGTTGTACCTGGAGTTATGACTGTCCATTGCGTCGTTCATAGACAGCACCTTGTCTCAAAAAATTTGAGTGGCCGTTTGCACGAGTCTCTACGTTACGTCATTAATGCTGTGAATAAAATTAAGTCGCATGCCTTGAACAACCGACTTTTTCACAAGCTTTGTGAAGAAAATGATGAGGAGTTTGAACGTCTCCTTTTGCACACCGAAGTAAGATGGCTTTCAAAAGGAAAGTGTTTGCGGCGATTCCACGAACTTTTTGACACAGTTGTCGAATTTCTTGAATCCATTGACCCAAGTCTAAGCAATTCTCTTAAACTTCGACGTCTGGATGTAGCTTATCTCGCTGATGTTTTTGACAAGCTGAATGAAGTGAACGTAAAGCTGCAAGGAGATAAAATCAATTTTGTTAAGGCCAAGGGAGTAATCTGCTCATTTATTTCCAAATTGGACCTCCTTGCAAGCAATATGAGTCGCCAGGAGCTGTATCAGTTCCCAAGCCTTGGTAATGAACGTGAACTCCAAGGAGAAGATTTGGACGTTTTTTGCTGCCACTTGAAGCAACTAAAAGAAGATATGGAAACCAGATTCTATGATCTGATAAATCTGGAAGTGCCCACTTGGATGCTAAATCCTTTCACAGCAGACTTTGCACAACTTCATCCCAAACTGCAAGAGCCACTGACAGATCTGAAATACGACTGTGAAGCCCAGTCACATTTTCAGAGTTACGGCTACGAAGCTTTTTGGGTGAAAATGAGGAACACTTACCCAATATTGTGGGAAGAAGTTAAGTTGCTTCTTTTAGCCTTTCCTTCCACTTACTTAGTGGAGAGGGGCTTCAGTGCCGTCCAACAGATCCTTTCTAAGTCAAGGAACATGTTGAAGATCTCTGAGCGCGGTGATTTAAGAATGCAATTAACAAAAATGGTTCCAGACATCAAGAAATTGGCATCAGCTCACCAAGCACAAGGCAGCCATTGATGTTCTTTTTTTTTTGCTTTTTGTGTACATACATTTTTTTCGTTAATAATTGTCTGAGCTTTTATCGTTCTATTTGCTTGCATTGGATTTCACGTTCCAGTTTGAGTTTTCGGCTTTGTTTTTGAATTTTTGTTGTGCTCTGTAAAACATTTTTTGTGTCTCTTTGTATTGTACTTTTTAGCGTGCACTCCAGTTTGATATTATATGTTCTTTGTGTCTTTTTAACCCTTTTTACAGTGTGCGTGACTATATATACTTTCCTCGAATCTTAATTTAGTTTCAGAGTTTTCGTCTTGAAATTCTTAGTTCCTGCATTGCGGTTTGTTCTTATGCCCTTTTTATATTTCTTTTTGCGTCTTAAATTTCACTTGTAATTCAATCATTAAATGTTACTGTTTTTCTTTTCGGGCATTTCACTTTCTTGCAATTGAATTTTGTTTTCAGTGGTCATTACATTTAAGTGTCTTGAATAAATAAGATAATAATGAAATACATGTATCACGAAGTTTGGGAATAAAGTGATGGGTGGCACCAAATTTTTTCACACAGTTGAGATATGGGAAAAAGACTGGAAATAAATTATTTGCATCGATATGTCCTGATGACAATTTTAAAGAAAACAAAAAAAAGCGTTTGCATAAATTGAAGAATTATTTCCTATGTTGTGATTGAGAGGTTATGTTGGGGGAGGGGGGCGATGACAACTTCCTCATTGGCTCAAGGGGGCGATTCGTTCAAAAAGGTTAAGAACCACTGATCTGGATGACTGAGACATAAATAATGCCTGACACAATCTTTTTTGTTTTTTTAAGATTGCATACAAATTGTGGCATTGTAAAGGGGAATTTATTCAGGATGCTATTACAGTATTTAATAGATCAGCTTATAAAATCCATCTTGAGATATTAACTCAAATAGGATCAGACAAAAGCATACCTTGAAATTGCCAAATAAATAGTTATCTTTTCAATCTAGATCTACTAGTTGTGACAAATCAGCAAGTGTAAATATCACCTATATTGAACACCAAATGTGAAAGGGAATGGATTTGTTCAATGTATTCCCTTCCTCTTTATTGTATATTTAATACGGGTACATCAGTGTTTTAAGTTCAGTTTCATTCCTTTTCATTTTGACTGATATTTGTTTTTATTATATTCACAGTACTAAGCAAAACATTAAAAAAAAGGCCCAGACTGAGCCCAAGTCTTGAGCTTTAATAAATAGATATACTCTCATTTATTCTGTCTTAAGGTCACTGAACTGTCAGTACTTCTTTTTGTAAAGTAATGAATTCTCTTTTTTTAGAAACGGGTGATCTGTGACCCTCCAAGCATTGCTAAATTGCAATTTCTAGCAAGTCCAGTTACCCAGACCTATACTAAGAGATTCCCAGAACTGTATCTCAATAACAAGGTATTCATTTCTGTAGAGGTACAAACACTAACTTCCTCTATTCCAATAAGAATCAGCAAAAGATACACAAACATCTCTATCACGTAGTGGAAAGCTTCTGGTCCTACCAGAAATAGCTTCAGATTCACACAGGAAGAGAATTCCAAACACCAGTGTTACTAAGTCCTAGCTTTCTGGTAAAGTTAAGCAAGCAGAAGCCAAGACTTGTACAATGAAAGATATCCAACACTGATTGATGCGGATTCAAACATTCTTAGTTCACTTCCATTGTGGGTCTGAAGCCACATCTTGCAATGCTTGAAACCTTGAAACTATGTGGGCCAAACAGGAAGAAAACTACCAGACTAAATACCTCCTGGCTATCAAAAGACATGACCCACTATCCCTCATGTCTGTCCACGAAGACTCAGAAGCACAGAAGTTTGATTTAACCGGGACCATAGTTGTAACCCAAGCAAAATCAAGGGGAGAAAAAGAATTCCTCAAAGCCTGGTTCTCCACCAATAAGTCAATAAACAGACACATTGACATCGACCCAATCTACTAACCACTGAGAACGAAAGAACTACTTCAATCCCGAAGGCAGCATTTAAAACGAACAAACAGGCACCCCACCACACAGCAACAAAAATCACAACCCCCCACAAGAAACCGGACCATGTCTCAACAACAACAGCCAAACTTCCGGTTTTGCGCCCGTAGTGCATGGCCGCGCGAGAGCAGACCTCTGCTCCCCACGGCTAGTTTCATCCTGCCAGGGGGATCCTATATGGGTCCGAAGTTGCCTCGAAGAGGTGACCGTGAAGGAGGGGTGCCCCGTTGATCACGAAGCAATGGCAATCGCTTTGTTTGATCTGGGGGAAGCCCTCCAAACCCGACAGGAAAAAGGCTAGTGTGAGATCAGTGTCTAGCCCAAGCTACTTGCAGCCAAAGTCCCAGAGCACGAACCTGAACATCGGTGAACAGTGTGCTTGTTGAGAGTATTGATTGGGGAGAGTATTGATTTTCTTTCTTCTATCTATTAATTAAATCCTTGAGAATAATCCCCAAAGCAAGAAAACCTCCAGAAGTGAAGGGAGGGGACTATATCCCCATTCCCTCATAGACGGAAGCGGCAAATTAATATTAAGGTGGAAAGAGATATACTAAAATTTGATTTAAAATACTACAGTCTGGACAAATCTAGGAACTAAAAAACTGTCAAGATTATACTCTAAAGAGTTTTTGATGGAATTACAAAAATATATAACAAAAATAACTTTTTGATTGAAAAAAAAACTGAAAAAAGAAATAACTGCTGACATCTAGTGGAGATTCAGAGCATAGAATACTAACAATAAGGACTCAGAAATTGGCAGAATGCCTAAAAATAAAGAAAAAGCTGTTCCTTTGAATTGTAAATAACCTTGAAGACAGCTGGGAACAAAGGAAGAGCCAGCTATAAGATTAAAAAGTGTCTGAAAGAGAAAAAAAACACCTGGACTGTTGCTTAAATCTAAGAACTGTTTATGGAAAAGAAAAACCTTGGCTTTTGGCTAATCTTTTAGAAGAGAATCTACAGGAAGGATTTAAAGTGGCTTAATACACTGAACTGTAATTTTGACTGACTGATAAATTGACTTTTGAATTAAAACATTGATGAAAGATTATTTGAAGGGGGGGGGAACAAGATGGATATCACGTATCAAAAAATGACAGGACGCCACATTCAATATTTTCTCCTGAAGGACTTAGCCTGGAAAATCAAGGGCCTCCAGAAGCAATACTTCAAGGCAAGATAAATACTTTCCAGGAGGAAATATATGTAATGTTAGGACAAATACAAATGACAATAGACTCAAACCACGAGGAAATTCGAAACAACTTTGATTATTTAAATAAGCATATTTCCAATCTAAATCTACAATTAAAAAACAACGAATGAACAAATCAGATAACAGACTACAAATTAGAAGAATATGATCAAATTGATGAAATAACAAATGAAAAGAATTACAATTTAACACAAATAGGAAAAAATCTACAAGGTTCTGATACAACAAGAAAAATGGAATGGACTATAGAATTACGAGAACCATCAAAGTTTGGGAGACAGAAAGTATTCATCTTACTTACTTCATCTTTTGTATTCCCAACAACATTTGTAAAAATACAGGAACCGCCAGGTAAGCGGATTACATCAACTTGGAAAACTACTCGGCAAAAGAAGACCAGAGATAGATACAAGAGATTTGACTCGCCCTACCAGATGGACTATTAGATGAACAAACATTTATTTGAATATGGCTAAAAGAATAGAGAATTTTGAACATAAAGGGGCCCTATAACAAGAGAGATAAGAGATGTAAGTAATATAGTATGTTCCATAATATATGAAATGTAAAAATAGCACATTAATATAAGTGAAATATAAACTGATTAAAAATGATGTTATATCTAGATACTGTAAGATAGATAAAAAGTATAGTATTTTTATAATGCATGACATAAAATATTGGGATGATGTACTTAAATGGGAAAATTTGGACAGTTAGATGACTAACATATGAAGAAATTATGACTGATAAGAATTGGATTGAATATAAGGGAAATTAAGCATAAACAAAAATTATGAAAATAGGATGCAAGCTGAACTAATGAGATGATGGTTATAAGAATATAAGCTGAAAAAATGTCATACATAAGAGATTATTATTATTTGTATAAATATAAAAAATGCCTATATCTAATCATTTATATATTGAAAATATTAAGAATTATATTTTGGTTTAGGTTGAAGAAGGAGAATATAAATGGGAGAAGGAAAGATCAAAGAAATATATTATTAATTAATATATTAATTATGGAATTATCAAACTTAATCATTATTGATTGTTAATTAATTATTATTGTTCTTTTTTTCTTGTTAAAATATAAACCAAGACAACACGCTGTACCCCAGGCACTGGACATTGTTATAGTTAAAAACCAATAAAATATTTATTAAAAAAAAACAGCCAGCCAGCCAGCCAAACAACCTAAAACCCAGACCATGACTTGGAGGCAACCAAATGAACAAACACCATTTGCATCACACAGAAGATACTTAAACACCAAAGACTATGGCCCAGCAACAACAATCAGCCAATCAAATAGCCCAAAACCAGACTATGACTCAGAAACATCCGGACAAATAACACCCACACCAATTTACATCTCACAAAAAGATATTCTGGCAGATGAGTACAATTCAAAGTGCACTGAAGATGTCCTCCCCCCACACACACACAATGGAGATGAAATGTTTGCAGCCAAATCGCCAAGCTCGGAGATCAAACTAACAGCCCAACCTCTTTCATCACCCTGACTTCAGGTTTCTCATTCCTATTGCTCAGCTTCTTCCCCATATTCCTGGAATCTCTCCCTCCCTTGCCTAAGGAGATCCTTGAGCCCATTTTCTTCTCTCTAAATCTGATAAATGACCATTGACTCTGAGACTATAATTTCAAGCACTGTAGCGTCCATTGGTAGGCAAGTGCCTCTGTGTATGATTAAAACATTTTTTAAAATCCATAAATGTGTCTTTTGCAGTGAACTGGTTATAAAAGTGCTTCTTGTGATGTATCTTGAAAGCTATACTCTGCATAGAATTTCAGCCAGCCAGAGAATAATAAATCGTGAATGAATTCTGGAGAAAATGAAACCATTGGGCGACAAGTGAAAGATTTGGATATGGATTTCATCTCTCCCTTAAGAAGTTCAGGATAAAAAAAATGCCTGCATATTTGTATTTGGAGAAACATTCAAATCAATGTCCAGAATCAGTACGACTTAATCCTTCCCCCATTTTTTATATATTGAACATTCCACTTCTCTGCAGAAGTCTCATGTTTGCTGAAGCCTCCTTGGATAAGATTGGGCAGCCAATCAAGATTGGGCAGCCAATCAAGATTGGGCAGCCAATCAAGAGTGTCCTACTCTGCTCAGCTAATCAAATCAACCCTGTGAGCCCTTCTCTAAAAGCTTCCTACATTAGCCTCCTATAGCATAAAAGAAAGGGCAAGTGACCACAGACGAAGAGTCATAGCTGAAGATATTCTTATGAGCTGGACCAAAAAACTGGCAAGCAGAGGCATTTACAACTGCGGGTTAAATGCCAAAATGGCAGCCACATCTGTGCTACTGAAGCCCTGCTTCTACTTGCAGGAATTCAGTCATGTGGCCACAGCCATCATCTTGACTTTTTAAACTTCTCTGCATGGATGTTCCTGCTAGCAGACAATTGATAACTTTCCCTTGTTCTGATTTAGGCACTCAAAGCTGTGTTACTTTGCTTACACCTTTTGACACTGAGATATTATAAGGAAAATTCGTGGTTGTATGTTCCCAGTGTCAAAGCTGCCTAAGAGTGGAAAGCTGTCTTTGCAGAAAGGGCAACCATATGTACAAGGCATGGGCACTTATACTGTAACTATTTAAATATTTCCTGTTTTCCCTAATACCATTTTCTTAAGTGGCACAGTAAGCCCTTGTATGTTATTTTTTATATTTACAAGGTCAATTCATACAACTGCAGTCCCATTTTACATTATTAGGGAAGCTGTTGGAACACTTCCATTTCTGTTCACCTTGGATGCTGCTGGCCCACCGAACGTTCAAGCAGCAGCTTTAACATGATCATGTCCATGTACAACAAGACAGCAAAGAAAGACCAGCACTGCATGTGCCCTCAACCTGCAGCGAATAATTGGAGCTTTCAAATGAGAGCGTGGAAGCACCTGTTTTGACTGGCTAGCAGCCAGGATCTCATAAAAGCTAACCTTAACACCAAGGCAGCATATTGGAAACTTGGAAACAGCCTTGATTTTGCTTTTCAATCACATTTGAAGGTAATGCCCTTGCCCTTGTGTATGTTCCATCTGTTTTACAAGAAAAGAGCATTCAGCAAATAGGATTGCAAGAAAAGAATAATTGCTGTCAGGTTTGGCACAGAGAGGGAAGATATCAGATGCCCTCTGGAGTTTCCAGAAAGAAAGGAAGAATCCAGGAAGCATGAAGAAAGGAAGTTTCCAGGAAGAAAGTAAGCATCCAGTGGAAAGCTGACACATTGGTTGATGCGTGTACTGGGTTGGTTGCTTTTTTTAAAAAAAAATCATTAATTCCAACAACTGTCTTTCAAGCTTGGTGTTGAAATCACAAACATTGATTGAAATCCCCATGAATTCCATAAGCTTGATTGAAAAGAATAGAATTGTTTTCTTTCTCCAAAAGGGAAGCTAATGCATGCTTAAAGAGTAACATCGATAATATGTAATAGTAATAATAATAATAATAATAATAATAATAATAATAATAATAATAATAATAATAATAATTGGGAGGGATCTTGGAGGTCATCTAGTCCAACCCCCTGCTCAGACAGGAAACCCTATACCAGGCATGTTAAACTGCCGAACCCGCGGACCGGATGCATCACACCAAAACAGCGCCCACCCCATTGCCGGCAATGGGGAAAAAGTCCCGATACGTCACGCGACGTCACATGACATCGCGAGTTTGACATGCCTGCCCTATACCATTTCAGACAAATGGCTGTCCAATCTCTTCTTAAAGACTTCCAGTGTTGGAGCATTCACAGCTTCTGGAGGCAGGTTGTTCCACTGATTAATTGTTCTAACTGTCAGGAAGTTTCTCCTTAGTTCTAGGTTGCTTCTCTCTTTGGTTAGTTTCCATCCGTTGCTTCTTGTCTTGCCTTCAGGTGCTTTGGAGAATAGCTTGACTCCCTCTTCTTTGTGTGCATTGGAACACTGCTATCATGTCACCCCTCGTCCTTCTCTTCATTGAACTAGACATACCCAATTCCAGCAACCGTTCTTTATATGTTTTAGCCTCCAGTCCCCTAATCATCTTTGTTGTTCTTCTCTGTACTCTTTCTGTATGAGCTTTTATACAGTTTTTAAAAAAATTCCCTCCAAAATGACATGGAAGTAGAACAGATTGACCATGCTTGTGGGCTGGAGGGAGGAAAAGAACATTTGTATTTTATGCTCCAATCATTGACTACTTTAATCCAGAACTGCCTCCCTCTTCTGAGAAGCAACATTTCTCACCAAGTATTTTCTTCCAGCTCTCCGTAAAATGGGACTAGAGACTCTCTCAATGCCAAAGTGGTGAAGGTGCTGACACCCTGATCCTGGGGCCTTCTGCATGCATCATAGGCCCTGTGTCATTCAGGAATGACCCTTTTTCTCTTCTTCAACAACAGAATTATAGGTCTCAGACTAAATGCAATGTAGAACTGGCAAAGGAAGTGAAGAAGCTCCAAGTAAAGGCTGGAGACTTAAGGAATGAACACAAAATAACCTCTCAATTTTATTAATAAGGCTGTTTCCTAGTTATAAAAGAGAAGGAATTCTTTTAGCTATGTGATTTCTGGTCTTAAAGCATTATAAACAATTTTGACACCATTAATTAATTTCCCTCTTCGTTACTCAAAACTATACATTTTCTCAACAAGGGTAAATGAGAGAAACATGGTCCTTTTGCAAGTTTTCATGATTCCTGGGAACTGCATGGCTCATTCTTGCCAAATGAACATAAAAAAGACAGCTGCCTTTATGTGTCATTTCTTGGTATCAGACATCGTTTTATTCCCTTTAAGCTATCTATTTTCATACATTATCTTGAAGGTCAGCAAGACTCAATTCAGGATCCTTGATCTTTTTGCTTCCCACCAAACTGCCTGATTAAATATGCTGTGATTGCTAGAAACAGCTGGCAACATTCAGCCGGCAGTTAATTCTACCAGCATGGAGGTGGAAATCAAGTGACAGCTTATAGCATAATGAAAGATTGATAGTGGCGCTAAACCTTACATGCAGAAATAAACAGTTTCATTTGCCCATTTAGACATTCTCCCATTTAGTTTATTGTTTAAAGGAGAACAAAGCATCCAAAGCTATAAACCAAGACAGGAATGTTTGCTTGCTATGAACTTTGCTAACCAGGAAGAGTCATGCATGAAACTTCTCTCAATTCCCAGACACCCCAGTGCTATAACACAGTGCCTGTTATTCTCATTTGCTTTAACACCCAATTATTAACATCTGTTGTGTTAATAAATACATTAACAGAACAGTCATGCATAACTTTGCTTGTAAATAACGGGACATTTCCTATGACTGAGCTTTGTAAAGAAGGATAGGATATAAATCTAACAACATCAAAAAAAATCCTTACAGGCACTATTTTGCTAATCTTGCTTAAAGGCTCAGCGGTGTTCTATAATCTTTCTGATTTGAGTACTGATGGCACTGAAATAGTTTCTATTATTTGGGTAATGTGTTGTACATGTTGTTTTAGACTGCTTTAGAAGAATATAGTATCTTGAAAGAGATCTAAATATATTTTACACTATTTAAAAAGCCAAAATTAGTCCCAGATGTTACCAGTTAAAAGGTTACAAGTAATAGAATGAGAAAAGTGAGTATTTTTTGGGAGGTATTTCAAAGTAGGCACTTTTCCATGAACTCTAAAACTAAATCCCAGTGGCAATCATTTTAAACTGATTCTCAATGGAATTGCTACTGAATTTCAATTTACTTGGATTAATCATTAAAGTCAAAGTTTTAGCCCTTAATAAAACTCCAGTCTGGACATTTAATTATTGAAATGACCTTTTAAGACTCCTCACAATTTCAGCAAAGAAAAGGCAGTGAAGTAGTTAAATGATTGAACCTGGATCAGGGAAAATTTAAGTCCCTACATATCCCTAGAAGTTAACTGGATTATTTTGGATTTTGATGATTTTCTCTCTCAATCCAACTGACATCACAAGGCTGTTGTTATAGTGATAAAATGAGTGGAGAGCCCAAGATCACATGATCATCTCAGAAAAAATGTAGATCTAAATGCCAAAAATAGATTAAAAATACTATGAAACAAATAGCTTGACTTGTGGCTACTTAGTAGATGTATTTTAACTCATATTGTTAAAAATAATGTGAAAAACAAACTGCAGACAATTGAACTAACTACATGCAATCAGGCTTAAACTCAGACGGGGCACCCTTCCTTAGTATGAAACTGTTGCCTTGACTTGAATCAAGCAAAGGAGAAACTCTACAATGTATGACTTGTAGAACTTCCTGACCTTGTTCTGTACACAGCTTGACTGTTTTTTAATCTTCAAGATTACTTATCTTGGTTCTTTATTTGTCTTTATTTATATGAATATACAGAATGCGAGAGAAAAAAAAAGAAGTATTATGTTCTCAGAGACAAGTTGCAAGTGACAGGTGATTTTTAAGCAGAAAACACCACTTTGATGCTGTAACTGCTATTTTGCATCTTGCTATTTCACCATAGGTAAAATCATTTACATTATTTTGGTTTTGCCAATCCCTCTGTTCTGATGGAAATACCTTGAAACCATGCCTCTTATCTGACCGATTGCAACAGTCCTTAATTAGCTTGGGAAGTAGCCAATATCTTTTCTATTAGTCCAAATGCTCTGTTACTGCAGAAAAATAAGATCCCTGTTTTTGTGTCCTCTTAGCATTCGGTAATAGGATGCAAAAGATAGATTTAATAAAATAGGGCTGTCAATGTTAAGAAAATCCAAACCACAGGAAACAAAGCCATAATCCAATTTTCTATCTGATACAATATGGAACCTGTGCCATTTTAGATTTCATGTCTCTCCCTCAAGAATGGCCATAGAGGATGATCCAGAAAAGTTCACAGGTGCTCTGTGTTTAGCGGAAAGCTTTTACATTGGGGAAAAAAAGCTCTTTCCTTACTTACACTTTGTATCAGCATTGAACCCCCTGGCGACCCCAATATTCTCCTGTGATTGTAAAAAATGGCCTTATTTCTCACTCCAGCACAGGTTTTAAATGGTTTTGTGATGATCCTTCCAACACTGAGTCATCATGAGCTTTGTAGGACTCCTCCTGCTACTGCTTTTCTGGATTCATGTGGATTCCTGTGACTAGACAAGCCTTATTAAACTCACATTAACCAAAGTCTGGGTTTGCCAGACCAGAACAAAAACAGGAATTTTCAATCTGCAATGCAAAGAATGTATTCTGGCACTAAACTAAAGGTTACATGCCAACAGGATTCAAGTACATTTAGAGGATCCCAGAATGGAGAACATTGATTGGATCTTCAGTTTGGAGAAATGATCAAGGACAGGGCTTTTTTTTGTCATGGAACGTACCGGAATGGCATTCTGGCACCTTTTTTCAACGGATTTTCCAGAGTTCCGTTCTTTTCCTATTGTTGCCCTTCCTATCCTTGTTTGCTTTTGAAAATGCCCCGCTGGCGGTACAGTGGGAGCGGGGTCCCCTCCGGTACTGTCTGCCTTCTCTAGGAGGAGCCATGAGGCGCCGGAGCACCACAGCCAGAGCGTGGCTTGATTGGCTGGGTCGGACCATGTGGTGTGGAAGCCGATGGTGGCGGTGGGAGACACATAAACATGGAGGCCATTTTTCACGAGAGGGTGAGTGAGCCTTTTGCCTTCCCTTACAGAAGGTGGGGTGCAAAGTTAAAAAGAGGCGAAGCAAGAGGAAAGAAAGGCAGCTGGAGTGGAAGCTTGCCCAACAGCAAAACTTTGCTGTTTCGGTTCCTTGGGTAGTTCAAAGGCTGGGATGTCTACGAAAATCTCTTTTTAGTCTTTTATACTTTATATTCAAACAGCAGAGGAGAAGAATAAGAATAAAGCCAATGTCTTGTGATTTGGAGGTATTATTATTATTAATAATAATATATATTAATTATGTATTGGTCAGATGTAAAGGTAGACCTACAGTATGAGGTTTAATCAGATCTATTTATTCAATTGGGTTTAACTTAAAGGTAAATTAAAAGTAATTTGTTCACTGACAAAGTTTCAACTTTAATTTGTTTCAAGTCAATATCCATATTAAACTCCAAATGTAAATTTTTCCACCTTGTTTGACAACTTCTTAAAAATAATTCAATCTTTTACAAGCAACCAAATTTTGCTTAATTGGGCCAATTTCATTCCACATAGAAAGCTGACATTTCCACTCATTAAACTAAATGGGTATGCCAGTGGTAAATGTCCCAAAAGATTAATAAAATGCCTTCTTGTAATTTAAAGCCACACAATGCATGGTAATTGTTGTGTCCTGGGCCTTGCTGAGTCATTCAGCAAGGCTCAGGAACTCTGCAGAACGGCTGCAGAGACTCGGGCAGACCACGTGTCTGCCCGGGACCCAGACAGGCTGTCTCCAGCCTCACGCGCATGCGCGAGGCGGGAGAATAGCCTGCAATCATTGGTTGAGCATCCCCTTGCACGGGGAGTATAAAAGGGCTTGTTGCCATTGTTCACTTGCTTCTGTTCAGTGAATGTACCAAATAAAAAGACATCTTTTGTATGAACTGCCTCGTCTCAAATGTCTGCTGTGCGAACAGAACAGTAATATTAATAGTATTAACTTACCTTGAACAAAATCCTAGTCTTTTAGATACACTAAAAATTGAAGGGGTTTTTTTTCAACTACAAAGGTAAACCTTGTAGGATAGGCAAGGCAGGTTGTATGACATGTGTGAGTTCCGGCACCTTTTTTTTTTTTTTTTACAAAAAAAACACTGCTCAGGGATATGTAAGAATAGTAAAATGTACACATTTATCTTTGAAGAGTATGCAGTGCCATGCATGCCTTTTCAAATATTTGCTTACAGTCCTGAGAACTAGAAACAAAAGGCAAAGAAAGATTAAAAGGAGAAGTAGGCACAAATCTATACAATTTGTATATTATTCCCTTCCCAGTAGAATAGATTCTCACAAGAAATCAGATAATCAAATATATATTTTGGAGGGGTGGAGAGAAAAATCTGTTTACTTCTTAGCAATAAATTCAGCTCCATAATGAAAAGGAGCCGATAAATCTCCCAAGGCTAATAACAGTGAATCTCAACTACAGCTTTAAGCGGGGACTTTAGAAGATGGGTTGTAGGAGTTCAGTAGTATGAATTGCACAACCAAAGGGGAAATTTTGGGGAGATAGCTACACCATCCAAGGAAATCTCTTTTCTTCCTGTAGGGCAAACAAGGGCAAACACTACTTTCTGATCTCTAGAAACCAAACTCACCTTATGCTGGTTTTTGACCGTAATAAAGATTTGATTGATTGATTATAAAGGTCCTCATGTATTTTGGATTAGAGAAAGATTCTGTTTTTCTTGATGCCTCTCTAGTTTATGATTATTGTACTTCAGCAAGAGTTAGACCTGAAATCTAGGCATTAAATGACCTGTGAATATTTAGCAGCAGCAGTCTTCCTGTGTATGCAAATTAGTCCATTTTGCATTGATTCGGTGTCATGCCTTTAATTAGCATATATATATTCCAAGCCATAGCCACATTCCCCTCACCAGATGTTGCTGTACATTCACCCTTCATCATTTATAATTATAGCCCCACAGTCACAAATGTCCATACTTTATTGTGCAGATTTGCATTTGTATTTATTATGTGCATTATATATTGTATGCCATTTGGCCATTCCTGTCTTATCCAGCAATAGTGTTTTTCCTGCTGTCCCTGTTCAATGGATACCATGTCATCATGGAAGCTGCTAACTGTTCAACATTGGGTTGATGGCAGGTTGCTAAAACATGAAGACTGAAGTTTCTTCGATGGGAATTAATGAAAAAGGGATCCTAAAAACTGAGGTTCTGTCTCAGATTCTTTTCAATGGGATCTCTAGCTCAGATGATGCTACTCCAACTCAGAGGGTAGATTGGGGAGAGAGACAGCAAAAAGATCCTTGCAAATGAAGAAGTGAAAAAGGGGGGCATTGTCCAGTTGGAGTCAGCAGGAAATTAGCTTACAGGGCTATAAAGAAAGAGTGGCATTAATTGCTGTTTTGCAATCTATCAGATTTAAGTAATTCATCTTTTCCTTAGAGGTATATGTGAGTCTGTACTGTTCTCTATCCTCTGGTACATAAAGCAAATATTGATGTACATGCAAATGACAGAAAGTGATCTTATTTGCATGAAGCCATAACTCAAAATGAGATCCATTTGGTTTTAGTTTAATGTGCTATGTGGATTTACAAACCTTGATTTATGGATTAGTAGAGGCTGTAGGTAGCTTGTTTGCCCAAGGGCAGGAGGGAAATATAGGTATAACTCAGCTTCAGGCTCCGTGACAAGCCAGGTAATAAATAACACACACACACATATACACCATACTATGAACTGATAAGCTTTTCTGTAACAACTAGGAGAGCATAGTGCAAAACAAGTGGAGCCTGCAATCATGTGGAACAGACACTAAGAAAAATCATTTTCTCTCTTTTCTCTCCCCATCTCTCCAAATAGTCCAGTTAGATGATGACTGTTGAAAAACCACAGCATTTTCCCATTATTTTCAGGTAGGAATATAGGAAACCTAAAGTTTAAGCCCTAAAGTAGGGATAATATTGTAAGAAAAAACATTTCAAAAACTCCCTTCCAAATGCAGAGGAGAAGAGAAAAAAAAACTTTCTGGTGGGGAGCTCATGTATTTTTTTCCCTTGATGCTCTGCTTGGTTTCTTAACTCTATTTTTTACAGTTTCTTAATGTATTTTGCTGTCAATGGTTTTTCTGCATCTGTAATGTTTTCTTTCCATATTCCTGGTTTTACAGCATAATAAAATATCTATTTCTAAAATTCTAAAGCCTTTTGTGGGAAGAAGTTTGGGGGTTGATTTAAGGTTTAGGGAAAGGTTTGGAGAGTTGAAACATTTCTTTTGTCTCTTAAAACTTTCAACAATGGGACAATAAATCAGCTGGGGGAAAGGTATTATTTATGTCCTGCCCATTCAGAGTAAGTTCTGGGGGCTACAAATAGGGTTGATGATGGTGCTTGTCCCTAGAAACTGTGAGTTGCCCACCCTTGATATAGGAAGCTAGATCATCCTGTATCTCACAGTGAATATACCGAACAACTATATGGGCAATCTTAATCTTCTGCTATTCCCATGGCTGACTCTGAGAAGCAGAACACTCAATATTGACATAATATAGAGTCATAGAAAGCCTTTCTTCCAGAACTACTATAACACCAACATCAAACTCTCTAATTAAATATCTTTGGAAGACTTCAAGAAAAAGATGGATAGATATTTGTCAAGGACGTTTTGATTTGGATTCTACACTGGGCTCAATGGCCTGAATCAGTATCTCTTAGACTCTGCAAAACTAGTATTCTATAAAAAGCATGCAGATACTGTGTGTCTAAGTGTTTGTAAATGCCTTCACCTTGGAAGCTTAATCACTATTACATACATAGAGCAGTGGAAATCTTCTGCAAAGCAATTCAACGCATTGCCCTCACTCTTGCTATGTTGCCTGTGTGGGAAGCAGATTTCTCCACCATAAGCCATGGTGGTACAGTGGTTAAAATGCAGTATTGCAGGCTGACTCTGCCCGCTGCCAGCAGTTCGATCCTGATCAACTCAAGGTTGACTCAGCCTTCCATCCTTCCTAGGTCAGTAAAATGAGGAGCCAGATAGTTGGGGGCATTATGTAGACTTTGTAAACCGCATGGAGAGGGCTGTAAAATAATGTGAAGCAGTATATAAGTCTGAGTGGTGTTGCTAGAACCATTCAAACTGAAGTGGGAAAAAGGCTCAGTAATGTATCCAGCCATTTTTCTGCACTGGATATGTCTTCTGCATCTGCTCAAGGCTTTGCAAAGTGTGGAGTTGAAACCATGCTGTGGTTCCAGTGGGTTAAGAGAATTGGCATTCCCTTTGGCCAACAGATGGAAGTAGAGATGCAGGCAGAACACAGAAAGTTGGCATCATATGCTTCTACCATAACCCAATAGTCTTGTAGCTTTCTTCTTCTGGAAAAAGAATAGTCATAGGTTGCTTGTTTTTGAAAAAAATTAAGAAACACTGGTCTAATTATCCCTTCCAACACAATGATTTCTGGGAATGTTATTTCCCCTCAGTAAAAAATGTTAGGCTGGCGACCTAGCAGTTCTAAAGCATGCAAATACCAGTAGATAAATGAGTACCATTCCAGTGGGAAGCTTACTGCGTTCCATATTTTCATGACCGCCACATGATGACACAAATGTCTCTCAAACCACTCAGGCTCCCTCTGCTGAGAATGGGAGATGAGCACCGACCCCTGGAGTCCATCACACCTAGACAAAGGAAACCTTTAAACCTTTTTTAAAAAAAGTTAAGTATATGCATACTTTTCTGTTCATAAATGACTCTCATTAATCATGTTGCTTTCTTATTGCCTATTGCAGATTTTAGGCCTCTTGAGAAGAAGATCTGTGAGGCACCACACATTGTGAGCTCTACAAAGGTATAGGATGCCATGTCCAAATGTTTTATGCAATCTGGATTGTGATTTGATCAGCCTTCAGTTTTCTGAAGCCTCCTCAATTTTGTTGATCAGTAGCAGACACCCCACCCTCACCAAGGGGATTCCATGTGTTCAGCTGTGCCCAAGGGCCTCCAGAATTAATGGGACTCTGAACCAGGTAATAGCTAACTTGCTGATGCACTGTTCTTATTAACCATTCTGTGATTAACAGGGTCATTATTTCAGTTGAACTTTAGCCTTTTGCCTGGAGTTGAAAAAGTGAGATGGGACAAGAAGTATATTTTAAATCTATTATTCAGCATCTGGATGTCAAAAGAACCACCAGTGAAAGCAGACTCAGCGGTTGCCAAAAAAAAAAAAAAAAAGGCAGCATTTCTGGTCTGTATCTTGTATCCCTGTTGCATCAGCATAAGGACTGCATCTAATATTTCAAAGCATTTCCTTCCATCTTGCTAATGGCTGTAGTGCAAGAAGGAAGAAGAAGGAAGATAGTTTTTCAAGCACATTTTTAAACAAGCTCCCCCTACACATGGAACATCCTTATAAATCAATTTTAAAAAGGCATATGGATTTATGAAATCTGACGATCTAAGAAATATTTTAAAATGTGATGCTAAAGTAAAAGGCAAGATTTCACACTTGGGATTACTGTAGGCAATACGGTACTCTGAGGAATATTGACCAGCAATGCAAGAATGTAGGAGCAACTTTTTGCATACTGAAATTATACATGGGACAGAGAGCTTGTTTGAGGACCAGGGAAGGTAAAATATCATTTCCATTCTGGAATTTGTCCTATTTTAAGAGAAGCGATCAAAAGGTAAACAGTACTAATGTATGATTGGGCCTTAGTACTATGCATGATCAGATCTGGTTGTGCAATGTGGAAACTCCAGAATGACCGAAAGGACAGGTCCAATTTAGGTTCTCCAGTTCAAGCTTCTTTCATATGTAAAGGGGACTATGTAAGAGCATCACCCCAGTGAAATCACCTGACTGACCAAACAAGGAAACAGGAGATTAAGCAAGGCAGCATTTTTCCTTATCTATCAATGCTAGAATAGAATAGAATAATAACTTTATTGTCACTTTGAATGTACACTAATTGGCATACATTAAAATGAAATTTTGTTGCATTCAACTCTCAAAGGGTCACCACCTCTGATATACACTACATAAATATGACAAAAATGAATAAATACAGAATTCTTCTATTCTTCTGTACTTAATTTCTAATTCCAGAGCTGCATGAGTTAACCAATGATCCAGTGACCATGAAAAACAGAGTCAACGTTTTGTTTCATTGCACCTTGCTCTAAGTGAGTTACTTAATTTGCTCACTTTGCCAGCAAGAACTCAACCAAGGGGACTGTGAACACTTTGGCACTTGGCTCAAAAGGGAGATTTTTGAGTAGCAACTAGCATGCTGTTGAGCAATAAAACTTCAAGGATATCTGAAAAGATGTTGACATGGTTAAGCTAAGCTTGTAGTAAGAAAAGATAATAATTGTGAGGGAGTTAAGAGCCTGAGCCTATTGCAGGAATTATGAATCTATGTTTAGTGATAACCTAAAATACAAACTCCAGTTGAAACAGCTGGCTGACCATCATAATAATAATTCAATACAATACAATGCATTCAATACATCCAAATGAAATATGCCCTGAACTCGAAAAAGAAAATCATATAAAATTATTATGTGAACCTTTATAAACAAAAAGAAATAGCAACGGATAAAATTGATAATTATTTGTTGGAAGAAGGGATCATACCACTAGAGGAGGGAAAAAGGGCAATGCTAAATAGAGAAATAACGCCAGAAGAATTAAGAGGAGCAATCTTAAGACTTAAGAACAACAAGACACCAGGACCGGACGGCCTCCCAGGGGAAATTTACAAAAAAATGAGTGAGATTATGGAACCAATATTGTTGGAAATATGTAATGAAGCACTACATGAAGCAAAAATACCGGAATCGTGGAGGAAGGCATACATCACCTTAATCTCGAAAGAAGGTACAGATAAAAATCAAGTCAGTAACTACAGACCAATATCCCTCTTAAATGCAGATTACAAAATATTTATGAATATAATAGCAGACAGGCTGAAAAGAGTATTGAATGAGATAATACACCCAGATCAAAATGGTTTCCTTCCAAATAGACAAATAAGATAACACAAGAATAATTGTAGACATACTGGAATATTATGAAGCCCACCCAGAGAAACAAGCGGCCCTTGTTTTTCTGGATGCTCAAAAGGCTTTTGATAATCTAAATTGGCAATTCATGATTAGGCAAATTAGACACATGGAATTGGGAAGTAAATTCAAAAATATGATAGCGGCAATATATAAGATGCAGAAGGCTAGGGTAATAGTAAATGGGGACACCACCAACACATTCCAAATAGCCAAGGGGGTATGTCAGGGATGCCCACTGTCATCACTTCTCTTTATTCTAACATTAGAAATACTACTAGACTTCCGGTTCCGTTTGCAGCGCCCACGGACGCGCAAAGAACTTGCTCTCTTTGCCGTCCGGTCTCCCCCCGCCAGTAGACCCTGGACAGGGTCGAAAGTCGCCCTGGAGGGGCGACCACCATAGAGGAGGGCACTCGTCGATCACGGAGGGAGCAGCAGCTCCCTCTGCGGTCCGAGAAAATCACCTTTGGGCCGACGGGGAAAAGATCGGCCAGTAACATGGCCAATCACTCAGCTGCTCCAGCCGAAAGTCATAGCAACATCTAAGCAAAAAGAACCACCGTGGAAGATCCGGGTGAGACCTTTCCTTCCCTCTTGTTAATTTACCTATTTCCCTGCTAACAGCTTTAAGAACTATTTCCCTATTTTGAGAAAGCAGCGTTTGATCACTGGGGAAAACGGGATTTGGAAAAATAATTATTATTGTTTTTTATTATTTTATTTTGTTTATATAAGCAGTTGGAATTCGGGCATCCTGAAAAAAAAAACCCCTTATTGTGACTCTCTCTTTTGGCTTGTTTATCTTCAGTTTAGGTGAAAACCCTTAGGGAGGGGGTGGAATGCTTTTTTCTCCTCCCCCCCCTTCTGAACAGTATTGCTTAAAAAACTTTCTGCTCTCTGGGCGGACTTATGTAGATTGTTTTGGATACAATGCAACCTGGGACTTGGCATGAAGCCCAGAAACTATGACTGATACAATGTAACTTTCTCCAGTTGAACTCTCACTTCCTGATTTTGGCGTGATGCCCAGACTGGATTACAATATAATAACTGACTGCTACTTGGGACTCTTGCTGCTTCTTTTATTTCTGTGCTGGACTTGACTATTGGCTTTTTTCTATCTTTGTTTGGAAATATATCTCTGTTTGGACTTTATATTTTATAACGCTGCAATCTATTTTTTAAGCTGAATTTCTATTAAAAAAAAAGATGATGGAATCCTACTCACAGATTAATTATGGACTTATATTAGAAAAAGTTTTGGAAATGAGAATGGAATTTAAAGAACATATTAGAACGCTTAGCAAAAAGGAGGTCTCAGAATTAAAAATTGAAGCTCAACTTTTGATTGACTATGATACACAACCAGATCTACAACTTAACGAGATGGATGGAATATATTCACAATCTATTGAATCTATTGAATCTATTGAAGAGGAAGAGGACACATCCCACATGATGGAGATTTTTGATGATCAAAGGCAGAACTCAACTAAAACATCTACAACTTTAAAAGCAACAGGATTGAACTTCCAAATACGAGGCACCAAAAACGTTGACAACATGACAGTACAGACAACACTGGATAAAAGAGAAAAAGAATATGATTGGACTCAATGGTCGGAAAAGGCCTTTAGCCAGTCACTAAGATGGAAGGATCTAGAGGCCCTGCTGTGGAAACCTACCTGGCACAAAAAGAAAGCTAGAATTAGATTTAAAAATGAGAGTTAAAATTTTATCTGATGGGTAAAAAGGGCTTTTGGACGTTGATTGAGCTAATACCTTCGAGATTTTTAAGGTTACTCTGGTTTGAGTTAACATTAGATCTAAATTATGGATTTGATTATGGTTTGGAATGGCAATAGGAAAAATTGGAAAATTTAAAATTAAAGGAGTTAGATTGAGATTGAGACTGGTGAAGTATTATTGATATTTTTACTTATAAGAATTGAATGGTAATTAGTGATGTATTAAATGGACTAAATTGAAACAATTGAGGAATTTTTAGGGACTTGGGATTGATTTATAAAAATATTGGATAGAGTATATGAAATAGAATATAGTTGAGAAATATTAAGATATAATAGTTATATTATTAGTTTATGATAGAAATAATTATTGTCCTATTATTATTATAATGTTATTATATTATTATGTCTTATGTAATGGTCTTAAAATATATAAATTTATGTTTATTTACAAAATATGTATGTGAAATAGAATAGAATAAGAGATATAATTTGATTGAGAAGTACAAATTGAAATTGGAATAATAGATATAGGTGAGAAATAATTTATATTTTAGGAACGCTCGAATTGTATACTATATGTTTATGCAAGACTAAATTGAAATAGATTAATTGAAAGTTGGTTAAGCCTGAAAACGGGTGAAAATATGATTGATAACTTTTGTTTTTTGTTTTTGTGTGTTTTTTTTCTTTTTTCTTTCTTCTTTTTTTATTGATAAAATAGAGAGGGAACCTTTAAAGAAGTAGTTTAAATTGTATATGTATGATTGTATTTTATGTTGTGTTCTATGGAGTGCCCTATCTCCACGATGTGTTATAAGCACCTGGGTGTAAAACAAAAAAAAAAAAAACTAATAAAACTTGTTATGAAAAAAAAAAAAAGAAAGAAATACTACTAAATAGAATCAGAGCAAATCGAGAAATAAAGGGAACGAAAATTAAAAGAGAAGAGTACAAAACACAGCCCTTCGCGGACGATATGGTATTTATCATTGAAGAACCTTTGGAATCTGGCCCCATTCTAATATGAGAAATAGAAAAATATGGGGAAATATCTGGACTTAAAATTAACAAAAGGAAAACCAAAATGATAGTTAAAAACTTAACAACAAATCAGAAAAAAGAATTAGAAAAGGAAATGGATTTACAAATTGTTAAAAAAATTAAATACTTAGGGATATGGCTGACTGAGATGTTCGTCCCTAAAGGAGGATAACTATATGGTATTAGTCCAACAAATAAAGAAGGATTTGGAAAAATGGGGGAGGCTACAATTATCGCTTTTAGGTAGGATTGCGACTATTAAGATGAATATTCTACCCAAATTATTATACTTATTTCAGACAATCCCCATATCATTAGACAAGAAGTTTTTTGGAGAACTCAATAAAATTATTACAAAATTTGTCTGGTTAGGAAAGAAGGCGAGGATAAAATTACTCTCTCTCCAAGACAGCAGAAGTAGGGGTGGCTTTGGACTCCCAGCGTGGGAACTCTATCACAAGGCAGCAACTCTGGTCTGGATAAGAGATTGGGTTAACTTAAATAACAGAAGAATCTTAATACTGGAAGGGCACGATTTACAAAAGGGGTGGCATGCCTTCATGTGGGATAAAGGGAACAGGACACACTCATATTTCTATAGACATAAAATAAGAGATGCATTGTTATGAACCTGGGATGATATAAGGAAAAAACATTATATGAAAATTCCTGGTTGGCTATCCACCATGGAGGCAATGATCCACCCCAATACATTAGATATAAGCAAAATGCTCAGATACTCAGAAATTTTAGATAAACAGAGAAAGCTTAAAAATAATCAGATACTAAAAGAACAGGGAATATCTATCGATTGGTGGCCATATTTACAACTGCAATCTAGATACAAGAAAGACGTGGAAGAGTATGGAATTGACACGGAACCAAAACAACTAGACAAACTTTTGATAGGCCCCGAAGGAAAATTAATATCCAAAATATACAATTATTTATTAGAATTTGATAGAGTAGAGGAGGTGGTGAAAGAACCGATGATTGCATGGGCAAAAAACATAGGGCACAATATAGAATTAGAAGATTGGGAAAGAATTTGGAACAAAAATTACACTGTAACAAAATCCGCTGCATATAAGGAAAATCAGTATAAAATGCTATACCGTTGGCATTTAGCCCCAGCAAGGCTGGCGAAAATGTATCCGAATCAAAGCCCAAAATGTTGGAAATGTAACCATCGTCAAGGTACCTTCTTTCATGCCTGGTGGCTGTGTCCTGAAGCGAAAAAGTATTGGACTAAGATACAAGGGTGGCTACAAGAGCTAACAAAATGCCAAGTAGAACTAAACCCGGAAACATTTCTCCTGGGAATACTTAAAAAGAAATTTGACAGGAAAATAAGATATTTGATTCTACACATATTAACTGCGGCAAGAATTGCGTTCGTGCAATACTGGAAGGAACGCAATATACCACCAGAGGGATTGATCATTCAGAAGATATATGAATGTGCCGAAATGGATAAACTCACTCTAGAACTAAAAGAAAAAGACGATTCGGAATTCTACGCGGTTTGGGGAAAATGGTATACTTGGATAGATAATAGAAACAAAAATTGGAAATATACATAAGGCTACTGTGGGTTAGATATTGAATGTATATAGTGTATATATTGTATAGAATGTTGATCCGAAGTATATAAAAATGACAACAGTCTGCTGAATATGTATTAGAGCTGTATAAAGGAAAATGGTAATAAAAATTATCTAAAAAAGAAAAGAAAAGAAATATGCCCTGAAGTTTCTCCATTAGCCAGCTTAATTGTGGCTTTTTCTACTTAAGAGTTCAACATTTATATTATGCTTGTTAAACTATGCTGTTTAAGATCAAATTGAACAGGATGCTGAAACAGAGTAAGGAACAGATCTTCAAATCTTGCTGCTCTTCTAACCAGGAATCAATGGATTATTTTCTCTTTCCATACCTAAAATTTCTCCTGACAACAAATAATTGTTTCTAGAAACCGTTCCTTAATGGCTCTATGTTTGCCAGTTATTGTCCACAATAACTGGAAGACAAGACTTGTTGAGGAAATTCATAGCTGTCTTCACATCCAGAGAGCAAGGTGGCATACAATGATCAGGAGAAAGGCCTCTAAAAAAGGATGCAAATGTTCTAAGCTCTCATTGAATTCCATACAAAAGAGAAAAGTAAGATGGTGCTTATTCATCTACTATAGAATGGAATGGAATGGAATGGAATGGAATGGAATGGAATAGAATAGAATAGAATAGAATAGAATAGAATAGAATAGAATAGAATAGAATAGAATAGAATAGAATAGAATAACAGAGTTGGACGGGACCTTGGAGGTCCTCTAGTCCAACCCCCTGTTCAGGCAGGAAATCCTATACCACTTCAGACAAATGGTTGTCCAATCTTCTTAAAAACTTCCAGTGTTGGAGCATTCACAACTTCTGGAGGCAAGTCATTCCACTGATTAACTGTTCTAACTGTCAGGAAATTTCTCCTTAGTTCTAGGTTGCTTCTCTCCTTAATTAGATCCCATCCAAAGCTTCTTGTCCTGCCTTCAGGTGCAGTTAAATTTAATGACAGTTAAATGGAATAGACTATTCACACTCTAGCTAACACATAGAAGAAGTCAGATTCAAGATTCTAGAAGGTATTGCCTGGGAAAAATACCAGAATGAAACCAACAAGATAAATGTAAACTCAGGGAAAGGAAGGGGGGCAGCTGTTCATGTGAAAATAAATAAATAAGTAAGGAGCATTTTTGGAAACAGATTGTTCAGTTTGTCGGACTTTGGTCGGATCTGATCAACAAAGCATGTCTTGAATCCTTATTGGTAAATGTTTCTGCCTTTGCACACAACGATTTGAGATAAAGGCAAACTGGTAATAATGGGGTGGGGGAGAGAGAAGGTTGTCCTATGCTTTGGTACGGATTTGGTTCCAGAATAATCCAGTATAAAAAAAGCTTTTTCATCTGATACGGGCAATCTCTGATTTATGGAGACATTTTATATAGTATTTCTGTAATATCAACCATTTTCATTTAGCCATTTTAAAAAAAAAATATTATTCATATAAAATATAAATGTATATAACATGAGGGAGGACTTAATGAAAATAAAAGAATTAGAAGCAAAACCCAGTGGCAATGAAATCAGAGTAGGCATAATCCTGAAACTGCATAGAAATGTGTGTATATAATGCTCTTTGATTTTCTAGTATTTTTCCAAGCACCTATTCCAAACATCTTTAATCATATAATATTGCTTTCTTTATTACTCAACCCAATTCTTTTTAAAGAATCTCCCAGGGCTATCTGTTAATTAAATAGGATAGCTGCTTAGCTTTCATCCCAAATCTAAATTTCTTAACCCCAAACCAACATTGCAGTTGTTACTCATTAACCCCTTTTTTCCTGGAGAAAAATCCTTATGACACAGAGAAGCATTCCATCACTTGGCTTCTCCCAACTCAGCAGTCTTGATCGATCTTCTGAGCCACCTATCTTTTTAGTTCTGCTGTTCGGTGAACATCTAAAAAGTTCGGCTTTTAAATTCCCCCCATCCCCTTTCTTTTTTTTTTTTTTTAGTGCTCTTTAGTAGAGGACTTTCCGTTCTGCAAATCTTCCCTCTGAGGTTCACCAAAAGCCAATCATAATGGTAAGAATATTTGTTTTAACGGTGGGAGAAACTACACTTGGAATGATAAAGGAGTTGGGTTGAGGAGCCCGAGGAAAGATAACTTCATCGGAAATTATATTGATGGCACTGAACTGACAGGGGACAAGTGGTGATTTTATAGTATTTGAAAAATGAGGTTTTTGGGTTATCTTACTTATGATATAGGGTTTCCTGCCTGAGCAGGGGGTTGGACTAGATGACCTCCAAGGTCCCTTCCAACTTTATTGTTGTTGTTGTTGTTATTGTTGTTGTTTAATCACCATTTTCAAAAGGAACTATCTCAGGAGCAGGTTCTGTCGAACACTACTTCATGGTGCACCATACTCTGCCCAGAAGCAATAAGGTTTTATTCATTCCTCCACCTGCTTAAAACATTTTCAGCATGGTTTGTTTGAAACCTTGGGCAACCACCTACTCAGATACAACATGGATTAGAATTCTTTTAATACTGGGGTACCAGGAGCCCTCCCCTAGGTAGAATATATATATATAGTTTGTGTACCCCGAAGCAAAGCTAATCCCTTGCATTAGCTCTTTCTGAGAATCTGCATCTGAAAATAACTGGCTTGTATGTAATCTTTTCTTTGGAAATATCCCCACTAACCAGAAAGGGAAAGAACCCATAAGTAAATTACTTTAAGGGTTGTTTTTTAAATGGGAAGCAGAGGACAAATGTTTTAAGGAAATTAATAAACTGAGCACTAGAAAACCTGATGGGAAGCAAAAATACAATTCACCTTCTCATTAACTGCTGTGAGAATGGTTAGCAAGCTTCCCATGGCAAACATTTTCTGCCATTAGAATCCCAATTTCCATGGCACAAAAAAGGCTTGGAATTTAAATATTTGTAAACTATGTTTGCTACGGATGCAACAGCTCGGGTTGGGAATGTGTCCTGATTTGTCACTGCCTTCTTCCAATATTTTTTTTTAACTTCCTAATCTGGCCTATAGGTCTAGATTTCCTGGTGGTCTCCTATTTAAGTACAGTATTAGGCCTACATACTGTCACCATCCAAAAGCAAACAGTTATTGATTATGAGAGATTACAATTGGAACCTCCAACTTCCAAGTCAAATGCTGGAATATCAGTGGATTTTCATTTCACCAGAGGATCACAGAATCCTTTAAAGGGGCAGTTCAGATACCAAAAGACATCCGTGTGCAGAAAGGCTCTGCTCCTAAGCTCTTCGGAGTCAGACAAAACACTATCCAATTCTTTGTCACATAAACTGATTGTTAGAGAATTTCTCGCCCCTGAAGTTTTGGCTCTGGTTTTTCAAGTCCTTTTTTAAAACTGAGACTGACATTTGAGTAGTGATCAAGGGCCCAATCCTCCAGAAAGTGAATGAGACAAAATAAATAAATAAATAAAACCAGAGTAGGCAGGACCAAGACAGCAATTAAACTTGATTTAATTGAATTTAAATGCTAAATTAAAAATAAATTAATTCAATAAATGAATACGATGCCTCCTCTCAATTTTAAAAGAATTTTTCTCTTCTATCCTATTAAGAATATTAATTTGGCATTCACTTTTGTAAAAAGTCAGTAAGCAGTGGGACATTCAAATCTGCTGAGGATATCAAATAGTCCTGCCAAAATGGTCTCAGTCCAGGTTGTTTGTTCATCGTGGAGATGGTGCAAGCATTTGAATTTGCCCAAACTTTAAGATCAGCATCAGAGGCTAATTTGGTCCATCTTTAAGGTCAGTTAGATCAATGTTTCTCAACATCAACAGCTTTAAGATGTGTGGACTTTAACTTTCAGAATTCCCCAGCTAGTATTCTTCCATAATGTCGGGGCTACATTCAACTGTTTCAAAAGTCTTGTAATTTTTTTTAAGTAGACTTGATGTGTTAGTTGGAAGAGTTACATTTTAGAATCTGTGAATTGTCTTATTGTATCTCCTTTTGTGCATGTAGTTTACCATTTTTAAGTGGAGCTGATCCAGCCAGTTAATTACAAGCAAAGTAGTCATCTATGTTTTTTTTTAAAAAAAAAAATTCTCCCAGAAGGAAACAGATAAAACCGGCAGTTTTCATGCAACCTTCTACAATTCTCAAATGGATGGGCTTCCACTATGTGTTTTTGGGCACTAGGTACATGGTGAAGGTGGAGTCAGATTCCAGAACTGGGCTAGAACTTATGGTTCCTCTCCAGAAATGTATTTCCAACCAACATCAGTTGATGAGATCAGAGAGGTAAGCAAGGAACATCCAGCCAGGTGTTCTATTATTTTGATGTTCTCTATAACCTATTGTTCTCTACCTGTTCTCTGTATTCTTTACTTGTTCTCTAATATTCTTTATATCCCATTGTTCTCTACATATAACAATATGACCTATTGCTCTCTATCTCTAGTGTGCCAGCTGCACCTAATGGAAATTCTTATATGCCCTAGAAAAAGTATTGAATTGCTTATTGTATTGCTTAAGAGCAATGGTGGCCCAGTGGTTAGAATGCAGTACTGCAGGCTAACTCTGCATTCCACTGCCAGGAGTTCAATCCTGACCGGCTCAAGGTTGACTCAGCGTTCCATCCTTCCAAGGTCGGTAAAATGAAGACCCAGATTGTTGGGGGGGGGGAATATGCTGACTCTGTAACTGCTTAG
The DNA here is from genome assembly GCA_023970755.1 of Azemiops feae. Classification (NCBI taxonomy): domain Eukaryota; kingdom Metazoa; phylum Chordata; class Lepidosauria; order Squamata; family Viperidae; genus Azemiops; species Azemiops feae. The sequence goes on along the minus strand of JALGBA010000703.1, from coordinate 1,627,641 downwards.
AGAGAGCTGTAAAGCACTATGAAGTGGTATATAAGTTTAAGCGCTAGTCCTATTGCTTACTCTAAATGTGCAAATATTGTGATTAACATCTTTGCAGATCTTGGCTCTGGCCAGGCAAAAAAGCAAGAAAGTGAAAGTGGTTGGTGGTGGACACTCCCCATCAGACATTGCCTGCACAGAGGATTTCATGATCCAGATGGGAAGGATGAATAAGATCCTTGAGGTAAAAGGGCTGTGGCCACTGGGTCAGAATCATGATTCTTCTTGCTTGGCTTCAGAATTCTAAAGGCTTCCTTTCTTTTATGAAAAAGGCAGCCAAACCAACAAGGTTAAAGACTGCTAGGAATGTGTAAGCAGCTCCTAGATGTTGGTAAAGGAGTGAAGAGTAGTTCTGGCTAGGTTCACATATCATGCCAAACCATAGTTTGCTTTAATTACTGTAAGGCTGATCATCAAAAGATAAAGTAAGCTAAAATTCTAATTTCATGTTAATCTATAAATCATGTTTAAAGATTACAATGTTAATTCTCTCAATGAGTTTTTTTTTGCTTCAACTTTTGACTCTATATTTAAAACTCCTTGTGCCCACTTTGAAAATAATTCCAAAGAAACAAGCACAGGACCCCTTTACAACTTATTACAGCATGAATATTTTTAAAAACTTCTATGAAGGCTTGAAAAAGATGCTCCTGCTTTAGAATCAAATATTTAGTGCAATACTTGTGAGAAATCAGATGCATTTCTTTCAAATTATGGTTGGCCCATGGACAGGCATAATAGGTCCCAAGTGAATATTTCCTGCAGAATTGCTTCGTTGATTAACACAACAATATATTGTCTCTTGCAGATGAACAAAGAGAAGAAGCAAGTGACAGTAGAGACAGGGATTTTACTCTCTGATCTGAATGTGGAGCTGAGCAAACATGGCTTAGCTTTACCTATGTAAGTAAACCTTCACTGAGATGGTAAGCATCTTGCTCAGATAGTTGTGATGCATGTAAGACCAAACATTATCACTAGTCTATAAATGTGGCCAGATGTGTGATGGAATTCTCAGTGGCAAGTTGGATCAAACCAATAGAAACTAAGATGATTAAAGGCCTGGAGACAAAAACATATGAAGAACGGTTGCAGGATTTGAGTTTGGCTAGTTTAGAGAAAAGAAGGACTAGGGGGGACATGATAGCAGTATTCCAGTATTTGAGAGGTTGCCACAAAGAAGAGGGCTTCAACTTATTTTCCAAAGCACCAGAGGGCAGGACAAGAAACAATGGATGGAAAGTAATCAAGGAGAGAAACAACCTGGAATTAAGGAGAAAGTTTCTAACAGTGAGGACAATTAACCACTGGAACAGCTTGCTGTCCGAAGTTGTGGGTGCTTCATCACTGGAGGTTTTTAAGAAGAGACTGGACAGTCACTTGTCTGAAAATAGTGTACAGTCTCCTGCTTGAGCAGGGGCTTGAACTAGAAAACCTCAAAGGTCCCTTCCAGCTCTATTCTGATTCTGAAATAGACATTGGAAGGGCAAAAGGATCTTTTTAGAATGCTCCATCTAGTAAAGGTCTCTAGGGCCAGGTTTCAACTTATCTAAATTAGTCAAATACATTACAAACTTAAGATTCAAGGCACAAGTTTGCTTCTATGTCAGTGTAGAATGATTTTAGCACAGGAGCTCAGGTATAGTTAACTCCAAAGACCTTATAATTACATACAGAGGGAATCCTTCACCCCGTTGCCCTTTTTCAGAGTGGCAAATGAATTCTTTTAAAGCAAACTGGAAAATGAAGTGGGCTTATGGGAGCATATGCAAATGAACTCATGTGTGGTGACAACAAGAACTTTAATCACAGAAGGACTTAATAAGACTGGATTTTTTTTCACAGCCAAGGTTATCCAAGAGTAATTACCAATGCATGGGCATTCAGAACTGCTTTGGTTTTTTCCCCCAAATGGGATGTGGACAAAAATGAGAGACGAATGTTCCTGGATTTTAGAGGAAGCATGGAAGGATTCCTGGGATAGAGGTGGTTCCCCTGCCAATTGAGCACACACAGGAACAAGATTTCAGATTCACAAGGGTCAGAAATCCATGCACCCCTGACTATATCCTTGCCAGGATATAACGAATCCAAGGAATCACTCCAAAATCAGAAATACAAATCTGTATCCAACATCCCTTCATAGTCAGTATCCTATTTCTATGGCTTGATAGGCTGTGACATATGTTCAACACTCCCTGGGGCATGTTTTGAAGTCAGAGCAGGTAAAGTTAATTAGCTCTTTTGTATGAATGTCACATTTGTTAATAGCATCTTCCCAACAGTTACCTTTGGAATGGATCCCAGCTAAATCTCTCCCTTTTATGTGTTTTGGAGCCCAGTTTAGGAGCTGTGTCAGATGTGACAGCTGGTGGAGTCATTGGAACTGGCACCCACAACACTGGCTTCAGTCATGGCATCTTGGCCACTCAGGTAAGACCCCCAGTGGGTTGTAGCTAGCAGGGTGTAAAAATTTCCTGGTCATTATGTCATAGCAGCAAGTTATTAGAATGCTAATTATGTCAACTTTTATTCCCCGGTGGGGGAAAATAAATGAGAATAATGCAGAATTACATTGATGTCCCTTTGTATGCGAGGCCCCACAGCAGAGTAGTTACTCAAAAGGCAATTCTTTCCTAGAGTTCAGTAGCCTAGTGGGTCCTTGGATGGGATATCCCAGAGCTATAGACTAAATTGGGAAGCAGAAAAACATCCTGCAGAAATATACTAGCAAACTGCTTCTATATTATTGCCCCAAATGCTACAGACATATGTCCATGAGGTCACTGATTTGAGTTAGAAGAGAATTTCCCTTAACCATTAGGAATCTGGCAAATAGTAATGTGGTGTTCATACAGTGTACTTGCTGCCCTCTCCCACCTCACCTCTCACTCTAGATAACCTTGGAAGGAATTATTAGTGCCCAGAACTTTTCCTTCATGTTCCAAAGCTGTGATAGACTTTCCTAAGATTTCGCTAACATACTAGGTGTCTGATCTGGATCCAGACCATCTTTGACTTCCAGTTCGGAAGAAGTGCAAGAATCTTCCCAAGCTGGCAACGCATAAAGAGCAACTCACATGGACATCTTATTCAATATTTGTGATGATAGGGTGTAGGCAATTAATTTATAGGAATGACAAGAGGAAAGAAAATATACCAGATGGTAGTTTGACAGAAAGTAAGATCTTTAAAAGCTTTTCCTCGACTGAGATGACAAAAAAATGCATTAAAGCAATAAGGCTTTTTAAAAGCCATTTGTCTTGCTTCTGAATGCTTGCAGTGAATGTTTGCATATCTAAATAGGCACAGAACTGACATATTGTGTGGCACTTCACAGATCTGCCCTCAAATGAATCAAAATGAACCAATAACATACAGAAGAAGGCAGGCTCAGCCAAGGACATCTCAGCATTGTTTCTGTTGAAAAACAATAAAAATGAGTGTGGAGCAAAAGGGCTGCCTCCTGAACCCCAGCTGTCAATTATCTGTGAGGTTTGTGAGCTCAGTTTAGATCAGGGGTCTTCAAACTTGGCCCTTTTGTGACTTGTGGACTTCAACTCCCAGAATTCCTCAGCCAGCACGCTGGCTGAGGAATTCTGGGAGTTGAAGTCCACAAGTCACAAAAGGGCCAAGTTTGAAGACCCCTGGTTTAGATCCTTAAGTAGGATGTAGTAACAGAAACCTTAACAGCCTATCAACAAAGAATGTCATGATCCAGTAAAAGCAAACAAACGTATTATGGAATAGCCTTAATAGAGTCTCAGGTCTTGGGAAAGGTCCTTCATTTGGTCCCTGTGCAGTGCCTGCCAAGCAAAAGTATGTCCCCCGTTATTCCTTTGTATCTGCCTGGCTTCTTGCCTAAGCAGATTTTATTATGGTTCTTATTATTATTGATTCTTTTCATTTAAAAAACTGGGATGGTAGCAGACTGCAAAGCAAAATGTATCTTGTTTTTCCAGTATTAAGAAGAGAGACTTAGAGCCCAGCATGATTCTTCTAAAGTAAAAGGGGTAGAGGCAGTGGGTTTTGTTTAGGTTTATGCTCATCTGCTCCCTCCCCCAAAAGTACAAAGGTTAAATGAGGAGGTTGAGGTCCTTCCGGAGTGGGAGATACAAGGGTGTGGTGGGAGTAACTTTACTTTTAATGTGGTTTAAGGGGTATCTTGTGATTGTTCATTCCCATTTGTGGTAGCCATTTTGTAAGAATGTCCATAACAAGCTGTCCAAATTCCAAATATGCCCACCAACCCAAAAGTTTAGGAACCTCTATTAAAAGTAAGCATAGTTGCTAGGAATACAAGTAGTCCTGAACCAACAACCATTCGTTTAGCAACCATTCAAAGTTACAATGGCACTGAAAAAGGTGACATAACCCAGTGCACACTGATAACAGTCACAGCATTCCACTATCACATGATCAAAACCTGAGGCTTGGCAACTGTCGTGTATTTAGGACCGTTGTAGCATCCCAGGGTCATGAGATAGCTACTTGCGACCTTCCCAGCTGGCAACATCAACAGGTGAAGCCAGATTTGCTTAATGGCCATAGGATTCATTAAATAACTGCAGGAATTTGCTTAACAACTTTTGCAAAGAAAGTCATAAAATCAGGGGTGACCCATCTTAACAACTGCCTTGCTTAGCAGCAGAAATTCTGATCCTAATTGTGGTTATAAGCCAAGACTATCTGTACTTGCAAAAGTACATACAAAGAGCATCCATATAAAGGCTCATTTGCACTAATTCATGAATATTGTTATGACATTGCTGAATAGGACCATCTTTGTTGCCAATCTTATATACGGTGTAAGCGTGGGGGTTTGTAGTGGTGAATTGGGGTGAGGGACGCTTATGTGGAAGCCAGAACTTTTATATTCCTTTCTCCAATTATCCATAGCCCATTAATAGCAATTTGTGGCTACTTGTAAAACAAATTGCTCTCCCTGGTACAGACATGGGAGCTAGCTAGATTACCTGCCTTTCAATGTGGGTAATAATTTTTCTCCCGCAAAAATCTGTGAATTGTAAGACATGACAAGGGAAGGCTGTTAAAAAAAGAAAGAGAGGGAAGGCTAATAAGAGAGGGCGGGTAATCAATTGGGAGACAAGAGAGATGACAAGATGGCCTTTTGAGAACCAAAAAGACATAAAATGTACGCGCAGCTGACAGTAATGTTTCTGTCAGAAAAACAAAGGGGAAAATCTTAGGAAATGGGGAGACAAAGGTCAATAAATTATATGCCTAAAAGACAGCTTGTGCTATCAGGGGTTGAGGAAGGAAGACATATTCGAGAAATCTTGGTTCCATGTCTCTGTCTGCCTCTGAGATCATTTTCCTGCCTGAAAACTAGAGGAAAACTTCTAGAGGAGGTTTTACAATGGCAGGATTTTTCTTCTGATGCAAGTGCTTATAAATATGTCCATGTCGACATACAGAAGACTTCCCAGAACCAGCTAGGAGTGTGACATTCAAACACGTGAACAAAAGTAAATGTGCAGTGGGAATATTTTGGTGACCAGATGCAAAAGAGCATGGGGCTCCTATAACTTTAACAGTGATCCAGGCTCAGAATCAGGAATTTTTGCAGCTGCAATGAAAAGGAACAAGGTAATTTCCCAAAGAGAATCTCAAAGTGCAGAATGCAGAATGCAAATTTCAGTTGGAAAATAGCAATATCAGCACAAGTAACACAATGCATATCAAGTCAAAGTAACCTAACTTTCAAATATCCATGGATGCATCTTGAGATTAGGAAGCAGGGCATGATATAAGCATATAAGGCATGATTTGGAGAAAGTAGATGGCACTTAGCACTTAGGCTCATCTACTGCTCCATAATACTTTACAGCACTTTCTGATGGTTTACAAATGTCAACCTATTGCCCCCATCAATCTGATTCCTCATTTTACCCACCTAAGAAGGATGGAAGGCTGAGTAACCTTGATCTGGTCAGGATTGAACTCCAGACTGTGGGCAGAGTTAGCCTGCAATACTGTATTCTAACCACTGCACCACCTGGCTCAATATCATGACATGATGTTGGAAGATTAATGGTAGGAGATTCAGGACAAAAAAGTGGAAATTCATCACATTATAAATTAGATTATAGCATCCACTGCCAATGGTCACAGTTTGTGCTCAGTCATTGCTTGTTTATCAGTTATTTAAACTAGCTATATTTGCCTAGTTCACACAGCATACTAAGTTTAAATGTTAGCTTATAACAAGTGTGGCAGGGTTCAAATGGCAAAACTAAGCAGCAGTTTAGCATTATGTTGACTCTATTCTGCCTGTGTGTGCATATATACATGAGAGAAAGACAGGAGAGGTGAAGCAGTCCTCAAGTTCACAGTAGTATGTAGCCCAAACCCAGTAGACTGCTGAGTGACGTAGAACTGTGCAGAGAGCAGACTTTTAAAGCAATAATATTGGCTCATATTGTGGCCTCTCTTGCTTCCTAGAATGGAAGTCCATCTTATTGTATATAACCAAAGCCTAAATGGCTATCTAGGATAGCAGCAAAGTCTCTGCTGCAAAGTTTTCAGAATGATAGGCAGGTTTGTTTCAACTGATTTCAATGTGATTTCCCTAGAGGCTGTTTTCTCCTCTGAACCACTTTGACCTCAGAAGATTGCCTAGAGATTGAAAAAAAAGACCTAGCACAGCAGCACCATGCAAAAGGCCTCAGACTCTTAATTTTGTCTATTTCCTGCCCCTTGTTTTTTCTTTCCCCTGGGAAGTTATTTTCAGCAAGTGAGATTGTAGGGAAGGCAAAACAGAGGATTGATGAAATTTACTTTGTAGAGCCATTGTAGAGCCATTGGTGACCCAGCCTGAAGTTCAGCCCACTGGTGCCCTCTGCTGGAGAAAGTTTCCTGAGAGAAAAAACTGGGCTAGGTTGGGAAAATGGATGGCTGGGATCCTTTCACCATGCACTGTGAAGAACTGGGGTCTCAAAGACATTGTCCATCAGTTACTTACATCGTCTTCTAACATCTTCCAGCTATGAGACTCATCCAGCTTTAGAAGATGCTAGTTATAAATCATTTTAGGGATGGTACCTTAGGATCTTGTCTTTCTGGCAACTGTAAACTCAATGAAACTGTAAAGTTAATGATGCAACAGGGTAAAAGAATAATGACATTCCCCATATCCTTACAGAGGATCAAAGGTCATGTCTCAGATCTGCAGATGTTTATATTGATGAAGCAGATGTTCCTGAACCAGAACAAAACCTGAAACCAGGAGCATCCATGCTGGGGCCAAAATAAGCCAAGCGGATGGCTATGACTGTGCAATTAAAGCTCTGGCCTCTTTTGCATATTTTGCACATACAATGTGTATAAAAATCGATAGGACTTGCAGTCCTGCAGTCAAGACCTTTTTTACTGCCTCCTCAGGTTGCCTCTGTTTGAATCAATATTTGAAAAATCTCATTGGAAACAAAACATCAAATGAATATTAAAACTGAATCATCAGTTCAAAGTAAATCTTCCTGGTGCTTGTTAGATACTTTTAATTTGGAGTTAAAATTAGCCACTTATGAATGATGGAATTTTCCTCTCTCTTTTCTCAAAGATATAACAATATGAGTCTTCAGCATTGTTTGTGTTTCAAATTCTGTTGAGCACCATTCATTTTTTCTTTGCTTCTTTTTATTTCTTAGATTAATCATATGAGTGATCTGACCCAGTCAGGGATTTTATGGTAAATGAAGCTGATATTATTTTTTAATAGCCAATCAGATTTTGCTGAACCGAAGATAAGAAAGTAGATATTTTATAAACAGACGTACAAAATAATTCTATTTTATAACATCATTTTATAAACAGACATACAAAATAATTCTATTTTATAACACAAGAAGTCACAAAGTAGCTGACAACAATTTCGGCTAACTTTTGCCTACCTTCTTATGGGATTAATCTATGGTTCAGTGTATCATGAGTCTCCAGTAAATGGGTTTGTTCAATTAAAATTGTTCAGATAACTGTGAGTATGCATGGCATGCAAGTACAGCCATTGTTGAAAATATGAGCAGTTTGGACTTTGCTGTAATAATCAACTTAGCCTGAAGTTGAACTGTAATGATTATAATGTGGCATCCTGTTTACCATATCTCCAAAGTGCCCTCATGATAATTAGTATGGAGGCTGGTGACGTACAAATAAACAAGATTTTTTTAACTGAATCAAATAGCATCAAGCAATGATGCACATGAATTCCAGCAATTTAAAGTCTCCCTGATTTATCTGTTACATAGGTACATCAAAAACTCACAGATGAATGCCTTTTCTGAAATCTTTGCCCTGAATCAGGTTCGATATATGAATCCCAAGAACTTACAGCTTGCTTTGTCCATTCCTTTTATTGCTCCTATATCCTAAATGCAGATTGCTCTTAAAAAATGGAATGGAATGGAATGGAATGGAATAGAATAGAATAGAATAGAATAGAATAGAATAGAATAGAATAGAATAGAATAGAATAGAATAGAATAGACAGAGTTGGAAGGGATCATGGAGGTCTTCTAGTCCAATCCACTGCTCAGGCAGGAAACCCTATATCATTTCAGACAAATAGTTGTCCAATCTCTTCTTTAAAACTTCCAGTGTTGGAGCATTCACAACTTCTGGAGGCAAGTTGTTCCACTGGTTAATTGTTTTGTCAGGAAATTTCTTCTTAGTTCTAGGTTGCTTCTCTCCTTGATTAGTTTCCATCCATTGCTTCTTGTCCTGCCTTCAGGTGTTTTGGAGAATAGCTTGACTCTCTCTTCTTTGTGGCAACCCCCGAGATATTGGAACACTGCTATCATGTCACCCCTTCTTTCATTAAACTAGACATATCCAATTCCAGCAACCGTTCTTTATATGTTTTAGCCTCCAGTTCCCTGATCATTTTTGTTGCTCTTCTCTGCACTCTTTCTAGAATCTAAACATCTTTTTTACATTGTGGTGACCAAAACTGGATGCAGTATTCCAAGTGTGGCCTTACCAAGGCATTGGTAAAAAAACCTATCCTGTCCTGTCCTATTCTGTCCTGTATTTATATGGCCACCCTTCTTCCCAAAGTGACTTTGGGCATCAAACAAATTTTAAGCAAAAACCCAATATAAATGGTTAAAAATCCCAGTACATAACCTAAACAAAAAAGAAGCTAGTCCTGGGGCTGAGGACAACTATTTTATGAGGAAAGCCATCTTGCAATATGATGTTAGCAACCCGAAGATCAGATTCAAGTGCAATAAAATAGCCTTCCCCGATGTGGGGACTCAAGATCTCTTAGATTCCCAAAGATTTATGGGAATTGATGTCCAACAAATCTGAAAGTCACCAAGCTGGAGAAAGCTGCAGTAGAAATTGTGGTGCTTCAGATTGACTCAAGGCAATGCTTTCCAATAGGATGAGGATATGTACTACATTCAGTCGTTTGTCTTCAGTTAGCGTTGGATAAGTGCAATGACACCAACAGTGTTAATGAGCATGTAGGGTTGGCATTAGCAACTATGTGGCTAGGTTCATTCAGTACACTAAAACCTAAATCAGGCTAAGAAAACAAAGCATCTATGCTTTCATTACATGCTGTACCCAAACCAACCGTATTATCCCTTCACTTGATCGAATGATTTATCATCTTGATTTGTCGTATTGAATTATGTATCATGTGGATATTGCACACTCCAAGCAAACCACCCTGTGGCAGTTAAGAACTTAAAACAATGATATTATCAATAAAATCCAATAACCTCAGAATAAAAATAAATCTTTTAAAATATGACAAATAAAATCCATAAATAATATCAACACCCAAAACAGCACAACATAAAAAGCTTCAAACATTAAAAAGTAAAATTAAATAATCACGTGTAAATCAAGCCCTTAGATAACAGGCCCTTTGCTGCTTCCCCAAACGAAAAGGGATTCTTCCGAATCCTATGTTTCACAAAAGTCATTTTAGCACGATTCATTGAAATGGACAGGATAAGGTTAGATAAATTCCAGCAATGGAAGCCTTTTTTCTGTGAATCAATCCATCTCTACGTTGCTATAATGGAAGTGTTTTGATTTCTTTTTTAACAGCCTTCCTATGATCCATGGAGGAGGCAAATCGTTAACTTATAACAAGGAAGACTGTCTGTTCACAAAACTAACTCCTGAATCTTTATCAGTTTCAGAACCAACCTTTATACTACCAGAAGAAGTCATGCTGGGTAGCTTGGTTCACACAACATGCTAAGACAATGTTGAACTAAAAACATTCCAATCACACTTTAGTCTAGCCCAGTGTGCTGTTTGGACATAGTCATTGTGTAAACCAAAGAAGGGAAATTTTGCGTTAAGTTTGAGACAATGTAATGTTTTTTAAGGGCCCATAGATATAATGCTCAGACAGTGATGCAAAGTGGGCAGGGCCATGTCAACCAGAAGAACAAGATCAGAGTCTAATATTCTGGGGATTTTTCTTAAGAATTTGGGGGTGGTTATTAATTTAAATGTATCACAGGTACACAGGTATGTATATGTTCTGCCTCAAAACTGTGAGACACTGTGCCACTGATTTTCAGCAGTTGTGGCCACTGACACTCTGAAGATTATAGAGAAGTGGGGCCATGTAGCTTTGGGGCCACTGATTTCCCCACCACCATTACCACCCCAGTTTAAACCAGCTTCATTGAGAAATATTGTTGGCTTGGCTCATAGAACTCAGTAAACCATAACCCATATTACAGATAATCATCATTCAGTGACTATCTCATTTAGTAACCATTGGCAGTTACAACAGTGATGAAAAAGTAATTCTGTGACCAATCATATTTTCAACCTTTGTGGGTCTGTAAAGCAAAGTAAAGGTAAAGTAAGATCATAAACACAGTGACAGTTTCACTTCATGATTGCTTCATTTAATGGCTGAGTTGCCAGTACCAATTGCGGTCACCAAACAAGGACTACCTGAAATATGAGTTCCTGCAGCATATTAAGGAACAAAAATGTTGATCTTGGGTCTTTTTAAAAAAACTATCTCAGTATGTTGTATATATGTAATTATTAAATCTAGCCTGGTTAAATTTGATATGTGAATACAGACTATACATTACCATTGTAACTCATGGTCCTGGGTCTACCAGTTGGGCAGGTTGACAGATATTGCTTATTTCATGATGGATGCATGCAAGCAAATTACAGTAAAGCAGAACTCTGTGTACTGTACTGTGATGGGTGGGCTGATTACTAGATTCAACCAGATCCCTTGCTTTTCCCCTGGCAGGTGGTGGCCATGACACTGTTGACAGCTTCAGGGGAAATCCTGGAATGCTCTGAAACTGTGAATCCTGAACTCTTCCGAGCAGCATGTGTACATCTGGGTTGTTTGGGCATCATTCTCACAGTCACCTTCCAATGTGTGGCAGAATTCTACCTGCAAGAAACCACCTTCCCTTCTACACTCAAGGAGGTAAGCTCAGATGCTGCATTTGGGAAGAACAATTAAAGACCATTTTGAGAGGCACATGATGTGCCTGCATGGCCAAAATGCCATTTGATATTTTAATGTCTCAGAAAAATCAAAGCTGCTAGAAAAATTCTACCAGCATGCAGCGGCAATTAGTTAACAAAGTATTCTTTCTCTATGCACAGCAGTCTCAATTGATCTAACTTGTTAGGAAATCTTCTAGGCGGAGAATCCTAAGTAGGAAGATTAAGTTACTTTTCAGGGAGTTATCAGGTCTTTGGAAATTATTTCTTAGTATCTAAAATGTGTGTGTGTGCATTCCCCATGTGTGCCAAAGATTTTTATCTCTTCTTTTTCCATTGATAGGAAAGAAAAATGTATATTCAACATATTTATACTTGGAAAATTCCACACTCCCATGTTATCTTCCACAAAACAAATTTCTAACAGACTTTGGTTACAATACAAATGTACCCTTCTAAGAATGCTTTATTTTGTATCAAGATTCTTGTCTTGTTTCCTTCTAAGATAAATGGGAGCTGTTCACTATCCATTTATTTATTCAACCTATATGCTGAATATATATTAAGGGAAGATAGATTGGAAGAACATGAACATGGATTTAAAATTGGAGGAAGAAACATCAATAGCTTACACTACGCTGATGACACTAAACATGAAGCCCAAAATGCAAGCTCTAGTAATAAAAGTTAAGGAGCACAGTGAAAAATGGGGCTAAAATTAAATATAAAGAAGACCAAACTAATGACAACAGGTAGAATAACTATCCTTATCAATAACACTTAGCACTTACATGCCGCTTCATAGTGCTTTACAGCTCTCTCTAAGCAGTTTACAGTGTCAGTATATTGCCCCCAACAATCTGAGTCCTCATTTTACCAACCTTGGAAGGATGGAAGGCTGAGTCAACTTTGAGCCAGTCAGGATCGAACTCCTGGCAGTGGGCAGAGTCAGCCTGCAAGTCAATACTAGAATTGACAATGGAGATATCAGAGTATTGGATAGCTTCTGCCTTTCAGGATTAACCATCAACAGTAAAAGAAAAAATAGTCAAGAAATAAGCCATAGACTAGCACTTGGCAGAGCAGCAATGAAGGCCTTGATAAAGATATTTAAATGCTATGATGTATCTATAACTACAAAGGTCAGTATCATGTTAGGCATGGTATTCCTGTGACAATTTATGGAAGCAAACATTGGAATTTGAAGAAGAATTTGAATATTGACGCTTTTGAACTATGGTATTGGAGGGGACTCCTGAGAATATTGTGGACAGCCAAGAAAACCAACAAATGGGTGATTAAACAAATTGACCCAGAGTTCTCACTTGAGGTGGAAATGACCAGGCTCAAATTATCCTACTCTGGTCTCTCTGTCTCTGTGACCTACAAATAACTTACAGCAGCCTTTTGTAGGCAGATGGGCTGCTTTCCAAATTCCCAGCCCACATTGTCAAAAGGGACTCTGCTGTCCCAGCCCATCTGGAGGGGGACAGCAGGGAAAGGCTCAGATGAGAACAATTTGCCTCATAACTTTGCTCAATTCGTGCCACAATTTTCCTCGGAGGAGAATTGACAACTTTTAAACATCTTTAGTTTAAAAGGTGAGGTGTGGTATGCAAAATTATTCAGGGAGTAGAGAAAATAAATAGATATTTTTCTCTTTTTAAAGTGAAATTGTCCAATTCATCTGACTAGTGGAAAGTTGTCTTAGATACAGCACACAGGAATTTCCTAAGCTGGCTTTCAAGGACACTTAGTCCAGTATAGGGAATAAGTTTATTCCAAGGATGATGCTGTTACTGTTGCAGACTGCCTAGTGTTCATGCAGTTTTCATTACTTAAATTTTATTGGCAGTGTGATTATCATGTTTTAATCCATATTTGAGCCAGACAACTTGTGTTTGTGGACAATTGATAAATGATGGCAATAAAGATAAGGAAAATATGTAGAAATAGCTAGGAAGAGCAGGAAGGTGGCCTAGAGGTGAAGATGCTCGCCTCCCACTTGGAAGGTTGAGAGTTCAATCCCAGACAGTGACAGATGTTTCTCTATTAGGGCACATATCTGCTGTGAACTCCGCTTAGGCGTAAGGAAGAGCATCTGGCCAGTAAACGCTCAGCTCCATTCAGTCGCCCCACCTCCATCCCAATAAAAGGGTTTACAGGGTCATAAAAAGGGAAAAAAGCTAGGATGAGCCCTCTGAATACCAAGCACAGATGACCAATTGCAAGAAAAGTCTACTACACTCATATCCACTGTTAAGGATGACTTAATAGGTCTTTGATGCAACCATCAAGCATAGATTTTCTCATATACTTTTTTTCAGGAAATACAGAGACCATGAGTGGGCAGCAGTTACTGAAACTGGCAGCATATAAGAAATGGTGAATGGGCCAGTTTTTCAAACAATTGAATTTTCTCTCTTCTCATTGACTTTTTTGTTGTTGTTGTAGCTTTGAAAGACTTAATGCCTTACAAACACCTACATCTCTCTATCTCTCTATCCCTATAACTATACCTACAGCTACAGTTACATCTATATCTATCTATCTATCTATCTATCTATCTATCTATCTATCTATCTATCTATCTATCTATCTATCTATCTATCTATCATCTATCTAATTTAGATACTACCCATCTCACTCTTAGAAGAACTATAATTCCCATAACTCACAGCCAGCCCAGCAATCAACCGTGTTAGATGTTTAGGAACCACAGTATTGTCTAATAAATCTGGCAAGCACAAAGCATTTGAAAGATGGTCCATGTTAGTGCTTAACTAAATGAATGTATAATGGATTAATCCAGTTGCAATTAATTACAATAGTGGAATTAAACCTTCAGAACAACTGAATCTCTGAATACCTGATACTGGCAAAGGAAGGGCCATTAATAAGGGAGACTTGTCGACTTCCTATTCTGATTATAGGCTTCCAGAGGCACTAGGCTGGATACTGGAAACAGAATGCTAAGAAGACTTTCTAATTCACCAAGGCCAAGTTGGATAAGAAGCAGCACTTCTTATTTTAAAAGAGGAAGGGTTGAATGCGGATGTCCAAAAGACATAAATCTGAACCCATAATTTTATGAATGACCTGGATCAGGCATTATGCCACTGGGAAATACTGACCTTTGATGCAGAAGGTAGTGGTTTCACATCTACATGTAATACCTGAATCAGAGTGGTCTCTTTCTTTTCTCTTCTTTGACTGGTTTTCAGCAATTCCATAAATATGCTTGAATATTACATTGTTTATCCTCAAAGCTTTTCCTGTTCCCTGAAGCAGCTGGAGAGAGCAAAATTAAGAGAAATATTCCCCCTCCCCAACTTTTTTCCTTTTCTTTGTGCCATGATTTTCTTTGGCACGTGTATATCTCATTTTTCTGATTTTGCACAGATTAGGTTGTACAAACAGATGCTATTTTTACATGAATTGTTGAGCTTCACTGGATGCTCACTTTCTTTGTTTGTCTCCATGGACCATTCTTGTCCAATATATTTTACTCCTCCTTCAGTTCCTGCATGTAATTTGTGCTTCTTAGTTCCCGTGGCCTCATAGGCATAGGTTCAAGTGAGAGGGATTGCAAAATCAGTGGTTACTTTATTCTTGCATTTTGAGCGTTTTCTTTCCTGGGTAGTAGACTTTCAACAGAAATCTATAGTGAGCTACCATACATATCCAAATGGAAGGCAGCCTTTCCAGTTTAAGATGACTAAAAGCTGGTGAAAACATAATGGCAAACCAAATTCCTTGGCTGCAGAAAGGAACTGCTGTGCCAAATCTGCTATGAATCATATTGTGAAGTATGCAGATGACACAGCAGTGGTGGGTCTTATCCGGGATGACAATGAAGATGCTTATAGGGAAGAGGTGAAAGCTCTGATGGACTGGTGCAATAAAAGTAACCTGGTTCTAAATGTCGATAAAACAAAGGAGATCATTGTAGATTTTAGAAAGAGCCGGCATAGTCATACTCCACTCAGTATCAAGGATGCAGCTGTAGAGGCGGTCAACAGTATTAAGTATCTGGGAGTGCAGATAACTAACAATCTGAATTGGTCTCTCCACATGTCATCCTTAGTGAAGCGTGCAAACCAGCATCTGCATTTCCTACATCGGATGAGGAGAGCACATCTTTCTCCTTCTGTCCTAGCCACTTATTACAGAGACACAATTGAAAGCATTTTAACAAACAGCATCACTGCCTGGTTTGGTAGCAGCAGTGCCTCAGATAGAAAGTCCATACAGAGAATAATAAAGACAGCCGAGAAGATCATAGGAAACTCGCTCTCTGGTATTCAGGATGCTGCTTATAAGTGCTATGTGCTTAGAGCTCAAAGCATTGTTAGTGACCCCACACACCCACTTTACAGTCTGTTTCTGTTGCTCCCCTCTGGGAGGAGGTTTCGAAGTATTTCTAGCAGGACTACCCAATTCTGTAATAGCTTTGTTCCCTATGCCATCCGTCTGATAAACTCACAAGATTCGTTTTTCTCGCCGTGCACATGTATACATAACCTGAACTAGACTGTTGTTTCTCTGTGTCATATAATATATGTGGGTATATATGTATAACTCTGTATTTATTTATTTATGTCATATTTATATAGTGTATATCGGAGGTGGTGACCCTTTCAGAGCTGTATGCAATGAAATTTCATTTTAATGTATGCCAATTAGTGTACATTCAAAGTGACAATAAAGTTATTGTTCTATTCTATTTATTCTGTTGAGAAAACTCAACCTATTCTTTGGCAATGATTTGCAGTCAGAGAAGATGGCAGGGTTTTCTGAGCCTGAAAATTATTTCAAGGGTTCCTCCAGTGTAAAAAGTTTGAGAGAGGCTGATCTAATGTGGTCCTCAACTGTGTCAGTTTCGCTGCCAGTTAGTTTATTTATTTATTAGATTTTTATCCCATCTTTATTACTATATAGGTAACATACATAACACTCCTTCGTCCTATTTTCCCCATAACAATAACCCTGTAATCTGGGTTGGGCTGACAGAGAATGACTGGCCCAAAGTCACCCAGGCAGCTGCGTGGGATTAGAACTCACAAGTCTCCTGCTTTCTAGGCCACCACTTTAACCGCTACACCAAATTGGCTATCTGGTTTATTAATTCTGCAGTCTTGGGTCCCATCTCCAGAGCAAAGGTGTAAGCTTTCACATAGAAAGAATTCAAATTTCTCTGTTTGTCCAATCTCTCATTTTCTATTTTAAAAAGCCATTTAAGCCATTTTTAAGCAACTTAAACTGAGTCACGGAAGGAAGCAGCAATTAATTCATACAACAACTACTGATCATGTACAATGGTAGCATGAAGTTTCACTGATCAAATTTTGCTAGCAAAACATTTAGAAAGTGGGGAAGAGGGAATAACACAAGGTGTCCAAAACGTTTTAGTGTAGTTTTAAGCTGTAAAAACTGTATTTTATATACCCTATATAAAACTCCCATGTGAATGTTCTTGTTCCTCTGTAGTATTTTTGAGCTCTTCATATTGATGAGGATTCTCCATAGAATCCTAGAGCAAGAAGGAACATTTAGGCCACCGGGTCTAACCCTCTACTCCAGCGTTTCTCAACCTTGGCAGCTTCCACAATTCCCCAGCCAGCAAAGGAAACTTCAAGCTGCCAAGGTTAAAAAATACTGCTCTATTCAGGGCAGGAATCCCAGTTAAACGTCCCCAGAAGATAACTGTCCAGCCAATGAAAGGGATGGCAGCTGTTTTCACTGTTGAACTATTCTTGCTGTTAGGAAGAGTATAGACTGTTTGTGTCCTTTTCTTGCAGCAAATTAATAGGATGGAAAAAAAATCATCCTTTTGCAGAGGAGAAGCAGTGCTAGTGTGATGATTAAAATATTGGATTAAAAGTAGGGAAACCCAGGTTAACATCACCAAGGAAACTCTTAGGGGTGGGGGGGGGCTGGTCATTATTGCTCAACCCAACCTACCTATTTCACACAGCTGTTGTGGTGAGTAAAAATAGAGGAGAGTATGATGCATGCCTCCGTGAGGATTGCAGGGGTGTCAAACTGCCGGCCCGCGGGCTGGTTTCATCATACTGAAGCCGCGCCCACCCCATTGCCGGCAATGCAAAAAGAGTCGCGATACGTCACGACACGTCACGTGACGTGGCGAGTTTGACACCCGTGATCTAGAGCATGGGTGTCAAACTCGCGATGTCCCGTGACGTGTCGCGACGTATCGCGACTTTTTCCCCATTGCCGGCAATAGGGTGGGTGCGGTTTTGGCGTGACGCATCCGGCCCGCGGGCCGGCAGTTTGACACCCCTGATCTAGAGGAAGGGTGAGAAATAGTATATTCATAATTTTACTCTTGAACATGAATTATTTAGCATGTCACACAGGTGGCCCACCAAACTAGAAACCTGAGCAATATCACCCAATTTAAAGATGTATCCTTTCAGCTCTCAATTTGGACATCTTGTAGGTTCTTGACAACCTAGAAAATCACCTAAAGAAATCTGAGTATTTCCGCTTCCTTTGGTTCCCTCACAGTGAAAATGTGAGCATCATCTACCAAGATCATACCAACAAGGTGAGTTCATTCTATCATGATGAAAGTAATTTACCATTAACTTTATTTGAGACAGAAAACTAGGGAGGCAGGGATTAAGAACGTTCCAGTTGCTATGGGGTGACCTGGGTCTTACTCATTTCAACAGGACTTCCAACAGAGGCTACCCATTATCTTTTTTTTCCTATTCAACCTCCCTCTTAGGTAAATCATAACTGTCATCACTTTACAGATCAAGAAGTTACATCTAATCTCAACACAAATAGGACCTTACAATGCTAATCCCTGTCAGCTGTTCCCAGACCATCTCAAAAGCTCCCAGTTGAGAGAGGCTAGTCTATCCAGTAAAATTAAATGATTAAAGCACTGGACTTGGATCAGAGAGACCCAACCATGAAATTCACTGTGTGCGTTTGGATCAATCACTCAGTCTCTCCAACCAAAGTACTTCACACCTCACAAGGTGGTGGTTGTTGGCGTAAATTGAGGGCAGGACCCCATATAAGCCCCTATATGAGCTCTGAAAAATAAATGATGGGATATCAGTGCAATCAATCAATTCCATGTTGGTATATACTGAGGTTTATGATGAACTTAGCAATAGGTGGTTCTCACAATACCATGGGCTTAAAAGTCATATCCCCAGCCTTCTGAAAAGTTCATAAAAATCCAGTACTCTTGCTTTTGCAGCCTCCCTCTTCCTCAGCAAACTGGTTTTGGGATTATGCCATTGGATATTATCTGCTGGAGTTCTTTCTTTGGATCAGGTTAGTTTCTACATCTCTGCAATACAGTGAAATTTTCTTGCCTGGTGGATGGAAGGACTGCATTTGTCTTGTTCATATCTCAAAACGTTCTGCTTCCAAGGAGGTTTTCTATACAGGTTAGCTTGGGTTGGGTTGTTTTAGTTGTGACTCAAGAATTTATCCACCCCTTCTCTAAGACTTCAAAAATGAATTAAAATATATCAACCTGGGACAGAATATTTGATATTCTGATTAATTTTCACTCCTGGAAGTCAAGGGATTTCATCCCACACTATTAATCAAGCAAAATTACTCATAGACAGACACATGCAGAATCTCCTAGTACTGTTGTAAATCTCAATCTTTATTCTAGCAGTGTGATCGCTGAACTTAGGCTGTCCTCTGGTGGGCAGAAGATGAAAGCACCTTTGTGAGGTTGCTGAATTGATAGAGAAAAGAAATTGCTCCACCCACTTACAGTGGCGATGAGTGCACCATTGGGAGACTTGAAAGAAGAGGGTTAGGGATGGGTTGTCATGGAGAAAAACCTATGTGGTTGCTTAGGAGTTGAAAGCAACTGGATGGCACATCATCCATCCATCCATCCATCCATCCATCCACCCACCCATCCACCCATCCACCCATCCATCCATAAGCTGTTGAAAAGTAAAGTCTCATTTGCATGGTGTTCACAAATTGAGACAGTATTCTTGGCAACTGTACTAAAGTGGTTTGCCATTGCTTTTTTATTTTTTTTTATTTTCAGTTTAGACCATAGCCCCAACATTTCCTGGTGGTTTCTCATCAAATCAAATGAGAACTGGCTTTGCATAGTTTTTCAAGATCAGCCAAGTTTGGCTAGAGATTTCTCCATAATTGTGCTATTCTATTGAAATCGAAGGGCCAAATAACTATGAAGAGTGATAGGAAGGTTTCTTTGCCTGCTATAATGCATCCAGGGAAATAATGAATAACAAAGTTGATTACAGGCTCAAGTCATACCTCTCCAGTGTTTTATTTATAGAAAGTTGTTTAGTCTCTGATGCTTCTAGCCTTGTACTTAACCAAGAAGGAGACCATGGAAGAAATGGCAACAGCTCTAGCCATATGTTGCCATTCCCAGATGGCTTCCTTTTCATCCTTTTTGTAAGCTACAAAAAGACTCCACGCAGTGCTA
Source organism: Azemiops feae (assembly GCA_023970755.1). Lineage (NCBI taxonomy): Eukaryota > Metazoa > Chordata > Lepidosauria > Squamata > Viperidae > Azemiops > Azemiops feae. The sequence goes on along the minus strand of JALGBA010000703.1, from coordinate 1,607,654 downwards.
GTCAATAATTGCTGTGACATGAATAGCTTACTTAAATGCAACAATAGTGAAGGCTTTTATTGCCTATCCAGCAAAGGTCTTGCACTACAAAGCTCTCTTTGATGACTTCCAGCATTGACTCCCCACCACCACTGCCCCAGCTGCTTCTGCAAAGTAGGAATGAGGGAAGCAGAATTTCAGCAGCTCAAGATATTTTTCAGTCTAGCCCAGGAATGCTTGACTAGGGGCACTCAACTTGGCCATGGCATCAGGAAATTATGGGCAAAGCAATCGCATCATATCTGGATTATATCAGGTCGGGGAAGGGTGGTCACAGAGTTGTAATCAAAGATTTGGAAAGTGCCAAACTGGGGAAGATTTTCTTTCCTGACTGCCAGGAGAGGAATCATTCCCCAAGATGTCTGAGGAATTCTGGAAGTTGAAGTCCACACATCTTAAGATTGCCAAGCTTGAGAATCAATGCTGTAACTATATCATCTATGGGCTTTGGCTTACAGAGCAGGTGTTCCAGCACTGAACTAGTCCTCAGCTTGTTCTTTCTCCTTCACCTTCAGCACATTCCTGCCCTTCTTGGTAGCTTGGATCAACCGCTTCTTCTTTTGGCTCCTCTTCACTGGCAAAGTGGAAAATGTGAATTTGAGCTACAAAATCTTCAACTATGAATGTCGATTCAAGCAGCATGTGCAAGATTGGGCCATTCCCATGTAAGTCAAATGGGTCTCTCTAGATTCCACAATTATCTGGAGGATATTTGACATTTAACATGCAGACCTCTACCATCAAAAGTTAAATCTATTTCACTGTGTGTTCATGATCCTATTCTCCCTGAATTGTTTGAGATTAAGAATCAGTTTGGTGTAGTGGTTAAGATGCTGGTCTAGAAAGGAGACTGTGAGTTCTAGGATTTTATTAGGCATGAAAGCCGTCTGGGTGACTTTGGGCCAGTCAGTCTCTCACAGACTAACCCAGTACACAGGGTGGTTATTATGGGGAAAATAGGAATATTGGGTATGTTCACTGCCTTGAATTGATAATGTAGGATTCAATATATATATTGTTGAATATACATATAGGATAATGTAGGAATACACACATAGACACAGAGTTGAATATACATCTAGAATAAAATATGTAATAATAACAACTCCACAGTACAATGAACTTAAAGGTTGAAGAAGAGAAGGAAACAGGTCTCTGAGATCAGGGAAGCCCATCATAAATATTGCCTATAGTTCCATACAAGGAAAAAGTCACCATATAATCATTATCTTACAATACTGTAAATGAGGTTCCAGTGCAGCAGGGTGAAGAACTGAAACCAGACCAAAGTAGGCTGGATGATGTCCAAAGTATTCAAGGAATAAGAAACAGAAAATAAGTGAAATAAAATTTATCATGCCCCTTGCTAAAGAGTTATCCTCAGCTGGTAAAAAGGCCATTAGGGGACCCATCCCAGAGGAACTGTGATGAGAGGACATCAGGATCCACCTTTCTGGCCCTTGTTATTCAGATCTTGACTCAGAGGTTCAATCCATTCCACGTGTAACATCAGAATTCAGACTGTTTGCTGAAACAAGATCTTGCCGTGAAGCTTATCTGACATGATGATCCCTGTGATCACCCTTGAATTCAGAATATATTTATTACTATACCGTTGCCCATTGAATATATAGTCTTGTAATTGCAAATTGGTTCCATTCTGGTAACATTTTCAAATACAGAAGATCATCTGTAGGGTTATTATTTTATTCTTTTTATTATTCTATTATTTTTATTTCTTTTATATTGTGTTTTTATGTCCTGTAAACCACCTTGAGTCGCCATGTGTGAGTAGACAGCAATATAAATTTTCTAAACAAACAAACAAACAAACAAATAAATAAATACCGGGGAGTTTAAGTCTCTTCCTCATACTCCCTCCCCCATCTTGTGTTTAATGTATCCTTCAGCAATACCTTCAGCAATAACAACTTCTGGATTCCTTCTCCAAGGTCATCTCTATGGTTCCTACAACTCATGAGAAGGCATGGATAGTGATGGAAAGATATCTCCATTCTAAAATACTGTATGATTTGACCAGTGAGTCTTTTCTTTTTTTCGTAGTGAAAAAACAAAAGATGCTCTTCTGGAGCTAAAGGGGATACTGGAGACCAACCCCAAAATGGTAGCCCACTATCCAGTAGAAGTGCGCTTCACCCGGGGGGATGACCTCCTCCTGAGCCCCTGTTTCCAGAGGAATAGCTGTTACATCAATATTATTATGTACAGGTGAGAAGGGGACAGGCATAACTGGAGAAGGCAAGCTGGGTGACTGGAGGCATTGTTTCTTTCAATACCAATGAAAACTAAAGTGAAGCTTAATTAACCCTAAGTCAAAAAGGCAGAGCTTAAAACGTGAAAGATTAATAGATTGAAAAGGGATGAATGAATCCTGTTTTGGCTCCTCATGACTTCTACACCTTCCATTCAACTTTAATGGCAATCTCTAGCAGAGCGCCTCTGTTTTCTTTCCCAGAATCTCCCATCTATGCTATTAGTCTGGCACAGAGAGAGCTTCTGAGGAAACAAGGGTAGCTGCCTTCCTACCAGTAGCCATTGTTTTATTTCCAGAAACTTCCTCCCTAGGATGCTTAAGATGGTCCATAGGATGTTCTTGGGGGGGGGGGGGGGGATGGCAACCACCAGAAAAGCACCCTGAAGAACCAGCACTCTGGCAGTGAGTTTACACTTCACCAGCATAAATCAATATAATACATGAACTCTGCTACCCTCCTTATTATTATTATTATTATTATTATTATTATTATTATTATTATTATTATTATTATTATTATTATTATTATTATTATTATTATTATTATTATTATTATTATTATTATTATTATTATTATTATTATTATTATTATTATTATTATTATGTAGTGGTACATTCTGACCCAACGCTTGTCAATGACATTCAATATGGTCACTCTCGGTAACACATATCAGTTGTCTGGAATAATGCTTTTCAGATGACTATCTGGACTGGTGGTGCTTGTTGGTGAGATGAACATTTACTGGTCAATTTATGCAGCACTCCTCCAGAAGTGCTGGAGGGACAGGTTTCTATTCCTCAACACCCACTTTCCTTCCCTACAAAGAGTCATTTTAGAACAGCCTTCCCTGTTACGATTTACTGAAAATGCAACTACCAGAATTCCTGGCCTATCAGGGATTTCGTAGAACTGAAGTTCAAACATATCTGGAAGGGCTCAGGCTAGAGATCATTCTACAAGCTACTGCACATATGTCAATTCAGAAAGTTAGACTGAAACTTTCTTGTTGTAGAAGATTGGAAGCTCTTCAAGAAGTCCCACCCCCTACAATGATCTCATCATGCCTCTACTACTACTGAAGATATCTTCTGCATTTGCAATCATGCTGACAGCTATCCAGCAGCATTACCACGTTACAAAATGTGCATGACCTCCCTCCTCACCACTACTTTTGAACCACTATTTCCCCCCCCCCTCCCTGTTTCACAGATAGCTGAAAGCAAAGTCACCTAGTGTTTATGGCATGTACACTTTCTGTGACTTACTGCCTACTTGCCTGAGCTAACAACCCTCCCCCTCATGCTCGGCTTTGTGAGTTAAAAGAAAAGAAAAAGATTGTTTAACCATGCGGGCTTGCAGAATCTTGACTTGTTGGAAAAAAGCCAGGTTAAAACAAAAGTCATTCCCTCCCTTAGTGCTGAAATAGCACTAAGCTATTGGGTACTGTAAATCAAACAAATGAGCTGAAGTTGCTCCTTGTAAGCTAAACACCAGGCTAAATGTATCTGAAATCCCCATGATGAAGGCAGTATGAAGAATCCACATTTAAGGTGCCTTCAGGATGACTTCCAAATGGGGGTGAAGGTGGTGGTCCTGATGTGGCAAAGCAGAAGCTTCCCTCTGTAATGAGCCACTCAAATATGTTCTTTAAGGGCGAGTCATTCAGTCCCTATTCTCACTTTCTGCTTTTTCCTTTCTCAAGGCCTTACGGGAAAGATGTTCCACGCCTTAACTACTGGCTTGCCTATGAAGGTGTCATGAAGAAGTCTGGAGGGAGACCACACTGGGCAAAGGTATTAGGTTAAGTCCTTTTCTTCTAGTAAACACAGACACTTTTCCCCTTGCAGAGTTAGATCATTTTTGCACATAAAGAACACACACACACACACAAAATAGCAATAGCACTTAGACATATACTGCTTCACAGTGCTTTACAGCCCTCTTGAAGCAATTTACAGAGTCAGCACATTGCCCCCAACATTCTGGGTCCTCATTTTACCGACCTTGAAGGATGGAAAGCTGAGTCAACCTTGAGCCGGTGAGACTCAAACTGCTGGCAGTTGGCAGTCAGCAGAATTAGCCTGCAGTACTGCATTCTACTGTACCACCATGGTGAAGTCATTTATCAATTAGAGAGACAGCCTGACCTGATATGACTATTTCCTATGTGCTGTCCCAAAGTTGGGTACCATACTAAGATTGACTGTTTGCTCCATAATTGTTCTTCCTAAGTGCTGGCCTTGAACCCAACTGTGTCACAGGGCTTTGTCAACTTCCCACCAGATATAGCAATAAATCTCTACTATGTAGGGATTCATCCGTACATTTAGTAGTGACCTCACAACAGAACTTTCATATGTTCTCCACGGATGGATGTCACAAAATCTGCAAAATGGCAAGCCTGTTATGATTGAAGCCCCACCTTGTTTGTATATACATGAAAAACAAGTGGAGCTTTAATCATAGCAGCACACTCACCATCCTACAGTTTTCAAAACAGGCTCCAAGTGGACGCCCCTGCTGAACCCAGCTTAGAATAACTGCTTTATTGCAGAAGAAGTCATATACATGAAGAAGAAACAGAATTCAGCAGCTCCAGGGTTTAAATCCCAAACCTTTTTTTCTACCTTTTAAAAGTCAGTACAGTTCTGATAATTCTTTTGTCAGCCTTGAGATAGGAAGACTAAGGCACCTGCTCAGGGCTATGTAACAATTTTGTTTGGCTCTAGCATTGTTGATTCCTACCACAATAGCTTCAGCTCTTATAGATTTGGAGTTTTTGACTATAATTAAAAATAAAATGAATATGAAAATTAGTTGATCTAGGTCCAAAAAAAAGAGCAAACTGCTCTGAAACTTCAAGGCCATACAATTTCAAGAGACCTATTCTCTTGCACAAGCTAGGCTAAAATGCAATTTTTCTTTAAATAAAAAGGTGGCAGGAAGACTACAATATCTCTGTGATTTTCCAACCCTTGCATTGCATGCACTAAAACTGTAAGTGACAGAGACAAATCTAAAGTGAGACTTGAAATAAGTGAAAATGCTGTCTGGCATTTCAAGATCAAAGTCCCACCCATTTTTCCCATGCTGTACTGCGTGCTATCACCTTGACATTTTTTCACTGTCTCTCATATGAGCATCCCTGATGTCTTTGAGAACTTCTGCCTCTTGGCTTATCTTAGAAGAATGTAGATTTAGATTTAGATCAAGAAAAACATTCTACTGATAAGAGCTGTACAGCAATAGAGTAGACCGCCAGGGGAGATGGTGGACTCTCCCACCGGTTTGAAGGTGTTTGAAGAAGTTGAATGCCCATTTCTTGAAAATGCCAGAATAGCGGATCCTGCACTATGGAGCAGACTATCTTCCATCTCTTAAATTATATTTTTCTATTATTTCTCACATGCATGTATTCAGTGTGTCCAATTGAAAACTATACAAATCCACAACTCTTATCTAGTATCTTGCTTTAAAATATTCAAACAAATATATAAACTTTGAAAGCAAGCACTGAACTGCAGATAGCAATCTTTCTATTTCCTAAGAATGCCTCTGGGATTTATTTCCAACAGTATGTTGGAAATATAAATTATAGTTCAGATTATGAGATCTTGTTATGCTTTAAAATATTTTACAAAACCAAAATCAGGCAGGGCAGAAATTTAGCAGATGAGGTATTGGTAGATCCTCTAAGTGTCCCTAGAAGCTATAGTAGAAACTGAGAGATTACAACCAATTCAGGCTAAGTACTTTAAGCAGACTAAAGTAAGACAGACAGATTGATAGATGTGTATATAGATAGATTGATATATTTTACAGTATCATCCATCTGTAGTTACTATCAGGAATTATTGAAGGATGCTTACCAAAAGTTTTGGGTTACAACTTGCAACATCCATAGGCAATATAATCACATCGAGAGGGCAACAGGTAAATTATTTCTGGGTAGATGTTGTGATCCTATGCTTGTTGACACCATTTTCAAGACCAGTATCATAAAATGTATTTTCTGTCACCAGGCCCATACATGTACCCGGAAGGATTTTGAGAAGATGTACCCAGATTTTCAGAAGTTCTGTTGTATTCGTGAGAAACTAGACCCCAGAGGAATGTTTCTGAATAGTTACCTGGAGAGAGTCTTCTATTGAGGGATACAATAGAGAAGGTGGTCATGACATGGACAAGCCCCTTACTAAGGAGTTCTCCGTGGTTATTCTGACTGGATGGATAAACATCTATTTGCTGGGATCTGATGCCAAACCAAGCTGCTAAGAGCACATTGCTTTTAGATCGCCCAGAAGTCCATTTAAATGTGTTGGGGAAATAGAGAAAAAAGTAACAGAAGGGGGAACATTTTTGCATCAATTAAAATACAATCCACTGTTCCCCATTTTCTTAAGAGAGATACTATAGTATGACAATAATTGCCTTTTCCCAATTCTTTATTCACAAATTATTTTGTGACCCTCTGGGCGATTCCATACTGCTGATGCTTCCATTCCATTCCCCAATTCTTAGAAAGAAAGAATTACATGATTTGCAGTTGTCTTCAAACTAGCCAATTTTGGTATGCTATTGTCATCAGCCTTCTCCTTTCAGAAGTGAACCATGTTATCCCTTTTACACTAGCCAAATTCTGTATGTTTGCAATGAAAATGAGGCAACAAGTGAGACAAAAATCTCTGAACATATTTTATTTCATTTGCTTTATTCTTTCGGGTTTAGAAGGTATTCCATATTGGTATTTTGTGTTTAGCTGATCTTTGATAAAGGATTGTTGCTATTATTTCATAGGTAAAGGAAGCATCCCCCTTATCCACATGCATGATTTATTAGAACATGGATCTGTATGTATATTCAGATTTCTATTCTAAAATAAAATCCAGATGGGCCCACAATCAAAATCAAAAGTGATCCACCTGTTTATTAGACGGCATTACTCTCCTTTCTGTCTTTCTAAGGTTACTCCTCAAGACTATCTTTTTTTTTTTTCTTTGTTCTTACATTTTTCAGTTTTGGAGCTCTGACTCCTCCCCTCCAGTCTCTCCCTAATTTAAGCATTTTGATAAAAATATGGGAAAGGATTTGCAGGAGTGATGTAAATTTCCTTAATGATACTTTAAATGTGCACTATAAATGGAATAGGGTTGGTGGTAGAGTTTTGAATAGTAGATGATGGTGAGTAGACTGAGAACTGTATGCCAGTGAATATGACTAGAATTGATAGAGCTGCTCAGAATTTGTACACTCTTCTCTTCCAATCTACCATGTGCCCATTGCCACTACTCTGTATGCACAAACCTTCACCACATTGCCAGGCTCCACAGTGTGAACCTGGAGGTCACTTCAAGAAGTTTGATTGCACTCTCTTAACACAAAAGTGCAATCCCTTTTTATACGCACCCTAGTTTAAATCCAGCATTTGTTTTTCCTATCTTTTTGCTTTACTTTTCTCCAGCTGGGCTCTAGGTAGCAGATGGCTGTTGGCATAATCAGCATTTCTATTCAGGGAAATCCTAGCCCTCACCGCATACCATGGAAAGAAGAGAGTTAATCCATGTGGCAAAGTCCCCTGTAGACAGAGGTGGGGAGCTGACACATGAGTAACAGCAAACAAACATTGGATTCCAAGGATGTAGAAAACCTGCTGCAGACTCTTAAGCATTCAGGGTCAAGGGCTGAAAACAAAAAGCCCTTCTTTAGCAGTCCAGACAAAGCATATAAGAGAAAAATCCTCAAATATAAAATATTCAAATTAAGTGAGAGAAATGGGATAGGCAGCAGTAGTTAGAAGCTTGATATCCTCCTTCACACCAGCAGACTCACTGGGCCTCCCAGCCTCAGCAAACAGACAAGTGACAGTTCTCTACATGTGAAGATTCTGACACCTTCTTTTATTCCCATAAGGAATAGAGCAGGGGTCTTCAAACTTGGCAACTTTAAGACTTGTGGACTTCTACTCCCAGAATTCTGGGAGTTGAAGTCCCCAAGTCTTAAAGTTGCCAAGTTTGAAGACCCCTGGAATAGAGGAACCAGCTCTATATAGTGCCTGACAAATCAGCCAGGTCTCAACAAGGCAGCATAGACAGGTGATGAATTAGTTTTTACAGTCCTTGATAAGGGAACACCCAGCAATTCCTCTGCAGTCTTCTCTTTATCATTGTGCTCTGGTATCTGCCATTGTCCTTAACCTTCTTTTCCAACCTTCACATCTGCCCTTTTGGCAGACCAGCCTGTGACCTTAGCAAGCCCTGAGCTTGCAGATACTTACAATCAGGAGCTGTGACTTACTTACTAGGAATCTGATGTTTTAACTTTCAACCAAAGGCCCGCTGAAGATGTCACCTAGCCTGGTGATGAAACATTTGGAAGCTAAACCGCAAGCTCGGAGAACAAACCACCACCACATCTACTACCCAAGCTACAAATATTTTCTATCATTTCTAATCTGCTTTTTCCCTTCACAACTCATTTTCCCACTTTCCGTTGTCTCCATGTAAACAGTTCTCCCTCCACCAAATAGCTGGCAGACTATGGATATCATGGTTTTTATGATGTGTGAAATCAGGTGACCCTCTGTCCATGCTTTCCAAACCTCCTCATCAGTACTAGTAGAACTTGCTGGCGCATTTGAGGCAAGTGTGTAATAATGGAATTTGTAGGAGAATTGGAATGAAGTGGCAACATTCATTGAACATCTACTTTGGCCCTACAGAAGGTATCCAAGTTATGCACATTGCCTGCAAAGTTCCCATACTGTTTACTAAGGGAAATATTTTTTTTTAATCTAAGGTTCTCAAAGTTCTATCAGAGGCTACAGAACCAAAGTAAGACCATATCATCTTTCCAAAATATAAAGGTCAATATAATGCAAAGTGCAACATTTGGTTCTGCCTTGCACTACACTGAACTGTTAACTTTTGGATTTCTTTTAATTGAGCCAACTCAGCTGCCTGAAAACTTTTCTTGGAACTGCCTATACTCTAGTGAAGGGTGGTTCATAAGAAATGTTTTATCAATATTTGCTTTCTATTCTGTTATCACTTTGTCAACATTTGATTCATCTGAATGAGCAAACTTCTTAATCCTCAAAATGTGCACTACTTTATTTACCCCAATGAATGTAAATTGGACTCTTTAACAGATCATTCTTGAAGGTGTTTAGTCACATGGGGACAAAATTTTCCAAACTAAATATAAACAGTAATTCCCCAACAGTTCCAAAATGTGTATGTAGTCAAGGCTTTCCCATAGAACCTCAAAAGACTGGATTTAGGAGAAAGCACCTTGCAAACTAAACTTCTCCTGCTGTGTTTGGCCTTTCTAAAAATAGGGATATTTATTTACATATATCTCACCTTTAAGGTGGCGAACATATCCAACACTCCTGCCTCCTCCTATTTTCCTCACAACCACCCTGTGAGGTGGGTTGGGCTGAGAGAGTGACTGGCCCAAAGTTACCTAGCCAACTTTCATAGCTAAGGTAGGACTTGAACTCATGGTTTCCTGCTTTCTAGCCTGGTGCCTTAACCGCTGGACCAAACTGACTCTATTGGTGTTCTTCTGAAGGCTACATTAGTTCCCCTTTCCATGATGCCTCTTCCCCTTCTGTGGAAGAGCAGGCTGCTTATAAAAATTGCAGGCACCCATGTGGCCTCCTTCCCTCCCATATGAGTTTTCCCCCAGTATCAGAATAGAAGAGTTGCCAATAAAACTACAACTTTGAAACAGCTGGGGAAGAAAAATGGAGATGTATGTTTTAGAAGCTCTGCAACCACCAGAAAACTGAGAAAAGTGCCAAATAAACGGAGGTGTGTTTCTTTCATAAGGAGTGGATGGTCCAAGGGAAAAAGAAGTATAGAGGCACAGCAAAGCACAGTGTAGAAAAGTGCAAGTATTCTACATGCTAGCCATTAACAGGGAAAGAAAAAGCGGAAGAAATCCCAGAGAAGAATTAAGGCAGCATGTAAAAAAAAAAAAAGCATTGCTAGTAGTATTAGAGAGAGTAATATAGTAAGGGTAATTGAATAACAATATAGTAGAATATAGTGATTATAATAATAGTATTTAATTTATTTAATAGTATTTAATAAAAATAATAGCAATAGAATATAATATAGGATGGAGAGAAAAAAGAAAACACTCAGTGTCAGGCCTGTCCCAGCTTGGACATTTAGGAAAGAAAGATCCTTGACTCCATTGGTTGTGAAAGGTATACTTTTACTAAAGCCAAGTGATTACAATATAAGAAAAGCCAAATCTGAAGATTCCCGCACAAAGCTGTTTTTCCCTTTCCCTGGGCCCTCCCTTTGGTCATCTTGCTATTGTCCAATGAAGTTCAAATTGGTTGTTCGGATAACAGTTCTACATTTGGTGCCTCTTTTGGTGGGCGTTTGCACTCCGTTCCCATGCCGGTGTCCTTGGATCATTCAACCGTTGTCTCTGGTTGGCGTTTCTGGTTCCTGTCATTCCCCCTCCCAGTATCCTCCTTTCGCCTCCCGCCCATTACATTTTATGGCACGCTGCCATCAAAATGAAGCAAGGTTGAAGTAGTGTGATAGCAGATCTGAGCCTCACATATAGACACGTACATTTCACATTTCACTTTTATATCTTGTTTCCCCCCCCAAAAAAAAATAAAACATCTCCCAACCCTTCTAGGGAGAATACAACAACAACAAAAAATATCTATCCAGGGTCCAGGGCTTTTGTGGCTGGGTATAGTTTTTTTTTTTAAAAAAAAAACTATACCCATTCCGTATTGTGGTGTTTGTTTGTTTTTAAATCAAGTAATGTTTTTGTAGCTTGGTTATAGAACAGATGCTGGTAGGTACTGCATGCTGAATTACATTAAACAATCCTAATAATAATAATAATAATAAAGTTGGAAGGGACCTTGGAGGTCATCTAGTCCAACCCGCTGCTCAGGCAGGAAACCCTATACCATTTCATCATCATAACCATCATTGATGAATAGTACATTATATTCCTGGTCTTATATTTGACCTTCCCCAATTTACGTCCAAGTTAATTAGTATATTCCAGTGCTCTGTGAACATTGTCACATTACAGAATGGCTTTTCAAACACCATCAGCAAAGCAAGGTCGGTCTCCTTCCAAGGAGTTTTCAAACCTCATGCTCACACTCATGCTCACACTTTCTGCTTATATACATTAAATACTTACTCATCTTATATAAGCATTTGTTCATGATAGACAGAAGGAAAAGAAGACGCCGAAATGGATGTGAAAATTACATTTGGCCCAGGTCATGATAGTTATTTAGCTATTATTACTTAGTATGATTCAACCATATACACCAATTTTTAATATTCCCCCATTTTTCAGCTTGTTTAATTCTGCATTCAGATGCATTGTTTTAGTTTCTAAGTGCCTTCATCTGCAATTATTTACTCAATTATCTGTACATTTCACTGAGTACACAAATAAATCTATGCAGAATTGAGCTTTTGTAATCCCATAACATTCACCCTCACGACGTTCCTATGAAATACATTAAGACAATTTCCATTCCACAGCTGAGAAATTAAGGTTGGGAAACAATCCAAGACCACATGACATGACGTTCCTGGCTTCACAATTTTTTAAAACCAAGATATCCGTTAAGTTGATTCACTGTGGAAATGGAGTCATGATAAATCTGTCAACTGTCTACTTGATTCTTAATCCTTGTCCAAACACCAACTTTGAGAAAGAGACATTTTGCTTGACAATAATTGAACAAGCACATTTTCTTTTGGGAGACTAAGTCAGTAGTGATGCTGAGGTTCTCTTTTTTTCAGCTTCTTCCTCTGCATCAGATACATAGCTGGATGATGGAACTTCCCAGGGTTGACTTTCAAACAGTGGGGATGCTGGAAGAGGATGGGAGATTAAATAATTAAGCTTTGTATTAAGAAAATTCCTATCTTTATCCTATACATTGCATTTAAGAGCAGGCTATCAGATCAGAGACCTATGTAGTCAATCATCCTGTTTCCTGCAAGGATCAACCAATTTAGGAAGCCATCAAGTGGAATGCAAAACTAAGCAAATTCTCTTCTGTCATCTACAGTAGCAGTCTCCAATCTTTCTGGCTTTGCGGACCAGCGGGGGGGGGGGGGGGGAGGGGAGAGGGGATGGCTCCACGTGAGCGGCAGGTGAGTGTGCATAGCTCCATTTGCGCAAGCTGTAGGCATGCATGCACAGCACTAGCACATGTGTGCCCTCGCCCGCCACTTCCACAGTCCTGTTCTGAATGGGCCGCAGCCTGGTGGTGGGCCATGGCCCGGGGATTGGGGATGCCCGATCTACAGCATTCATATTTAAGAGAGTTCCAAATGGGGTCTCCCTAAAGTTCAAATCAAGACACAAACATTAGAGCAGACAGCACCTCTATTTTCTCTTCAACCCTCTCTGCTTTTCAACCATCCACCCCATATTTATTTTAAATGAATAACAGTTTACTGACTTGGTGAGCTTCTGCTAGTTCGGGTAAAGGCTTTCTTTCCTTTCTCACTCAGCTTTGGGACTGGCCTTCGAGCAGGCGCAGGACGTATTTCAGCATTCCACTGAGCACTCTGAGCGAACATTTTAGCTGTTGATTTAGTCAGAGGGCAGCTGTTTGGCTGATGCAGAGCCCAGCTTGGGCGAACTGCCACTTCTGCCTGTGAGTCAAGTTCTGCTGAGAGGGACATCTAGGAAACAAAACGGATGAACATGAAATTTGGAACAAAAGCAAGTGATGACATTTCTGGTAAACATGAAAATGAAGCTTTGACTCCCATGGTGCTAGTGATAAAATTGAAAAAGATAGATGAACTTCAAGAGTACCTTGCACTGAGCCTAGATTTGGCTGTGGATTGTCAAGTATTTTCTGCTAAGGGATGTGGATGAGTGTATGGCATAGTAAATAATGCTAACTGCTAAAATGCTCTTGGGGGTAGTAAAATTTGGAGCATAAAGAGTCATAGTTATACCAAAATGTCCTCCAAAAAGTTAATATGGAATCCTGAAAATCACAAGCTTTTATGATCCTGGGCCTCACTGTCTATAAGGGCATAATCATTCATTCCTAAACGCAGTAATAGCAAAACCATGAAATGCATGTTGTAATGTCACAATGCAAGCTCTGTCTTTTTGTTCTTGTAAGTTACATACAATGTCCAGAATTTGTGTTATGATGTTCATTTCATCATTTGCTTCCCCTTGACCCTACAGATAGACACCCTTGGTGAACCAGAGGACCCTGAAGGTGTGTTTAGTTTTAAGGGAGTTACAAATGAGAAAGTAAAGCTAGCAGTAGAAAGCTATAGTTTCGGCTGCATTACCTAGCATTTTCCTATGTCCAGATGGGGCAGGAGCCAAGCTGCTGGATCTCCATAATTCCTCAAGCCCTCTTACAGCACCCACCTTCCTCCGCAAATACGCTATAATCAATTAGGCCATGGGTTTGCCCCATAGTTAATAGGAAGGGAGGATAGATAAAAAGGCAAGAGAAAGAAAGAATGAGAGGAAACAATTATCTTAGTTGCTGTTTATATGTATTTTCTAGATGTTTGTATATACCTGTATTTTGGGGGGTGTTTTTACTCTTTATTGTTTTTAATTGTTTTGTAATTTTAGAACTGTAAGCTGCCCAGGGTCACGTGATTGAATTGGGTGGCTAGTGAAATTGACTGAATGAATGAATGAATGAATGAATGAATGAATGAATGGAATGAATGAATGAATGAATGAATGAATGAATGAAGCTCTTGTTGTGAGGTTTAATGAAGCTATAAAGAATCTTTTAATAGTCTTACAAATAAAACTACAAATATCTGAAAAAAATAGGTGAGAATTTTTCCCCATAAGATAAAAGCAATATGATCACAACATGAGAGGAAGAATGAAGAATCTTGGAATGGTGTTTTACAGAAGTTTGGATAAACTCTAGATTCATGTAGGAGATAGTAAAACTTTTGACTTTTGGCTTTAATGATATAAATCCAGTTTATTCTAATCAGTTCAAGATCAAGATTTGAATAGATTATAGCACCTATAACAGATATACTGGTATAGGCTAGAAAGCTAAGTGGGGTTGAAACTAGTTTTCACCTGAAAGGCAAACCATCAAGGACTACTAGGTCTAAAAATTAGAAGAGGAAATAAAATAATAATAATCCTGAAAAACAATAGTAAGCCAATTTAATTTTAATTTTTTTAGTTTTTGCATTTTCAGAATAGGCAGCCATAATACTTTATGTCCACAGATCTCTGGCTATGACTGTATTTTGGCTTTGGGTTAAGGTTTCCCCTAATTGTTCATTTATTATTTATTTTTCTATAACAGTAATCACAAATGATGTTACAAATAATACCAACTTCAGAAATGCAGCTATCTCCTTTCTTTGAATCAAAGAACAATTTGGAACAAAAAAAATCTAGTAAACTATTAAAACACACCTCTGACTCTACAACATTAACTTTAAATTAAAGTTAAAGTCTCTAACTTATCCTGAATGTCCTGGTGTGCCTGTGGATTCTTTTCAAACCCTTGTTCACTCTTCCTACCAGGAGCAGATAAACAGATCACTGAAGCTCTGTCTTAATTTATTGTGCTGTCTGAATTGGGATCCTTGGCTTGCTTCTCCCCATATAAAGAAACAAAAATCAAGCTATGGCTCACAGCACCAGAGTTTTAGTTCAGATATCATAAAAAGATCATGAAATAAATGTCCATATTCTGTTCACCTGTCCCTCTTGGCAGGAAAACATATGATCCAAATGTTCTTTCATCTGTCTCATTCATGCTATGACAGAATTGTTTCACATATGGTTGGGTTGGTCTCCTGCAGTACTACTGGTTCAAACAAGCAGGGGGATTAGACAGAAAATGCCATTGTCAAAACTTTGGGTGTTTCAAGATATTTGTAGGTTATAAAATTTATCTATGCAGCCTGCATGTCACCCATCATGATGAAAACTTGACAGTCACTGATTCTTTGCAAGAATCCTACTTTGAGACATCCGCAGAACGCCATTCATCTTTGTATGACAGAGCATTCTGTCATGGCCTGTGATTTCAGACCCAAAATTTGAAGTGATACTTTGCAGATACTATTTATTAACCCCAATGATAGCTAGTACTTAGTAATGCAAAACAAAAAAGCACATTCATCAACAAGACTTATGATTTCCAATCAGAAGGAGACATACTTTAGGATTGCAGCCTTAATTTATTTGTTTAATATCTTCTCTAGCACTTATTATAAAGAGATTGTGGCAGATAAAGCTTGCCTGGCCGACAGTGTTTAACTTTGGAAAGGCTAATAGCAGCATTTCCCATTTCTGTGGCATTTGGTTGAAAAGACTACAGTTAGAGACAATATGGGAATGACAGAGATTAATTTGCAAAATGATTGGCAGGTAGCAATTGAAAGAGCAGAAGATGGGCATGCTAGAGCTTAAAGTGTCAAAGATACTGATACTGCATGACAGGATAGGATGGTTGGCAGAATGGGAACCTGTTCCTGCCTCTCTGCCCACAGAAACAGAGGTAGCACGTAATGAACAATGGAAAGCAAATGCTCCAACGGGCTTCAATATACCTGATTCCCACAGTCCTGGGTTCTTGATAATTCAGTACTAGGATGCTAAAGGAGGAGGAGGTAAAACATGTTAATTTACAAAGCCTTGGTAAGTCTTCTCAGAGCAAGGAAAAAGATAGACACCTGAAGGTGTCTTTTGGAATCCAATGTTTTGAAGCATTGCTTTAAAAGGTTAATCTTTTATCCTCACATATTGGGGATTTCATTCCAGCATTAAATCAAAAATAATTACTGAATTACTTATTAATTTACTTAATCAATAATTAACCATATTACTTTTCAAATATGTACAAATGACAAAATCATTATGATGGATGGCTCAACAAAATTCTAAACATATCTACACTGGTGTTATTCCATAGTGGACAATGTAGCTGGGAAGCATATAGGTGTCCATATTTTCAGATTTAACAGTAGGTTATAAAAGGCCACATTAATAAGGATAACAATAATAGTAGAAGCAATGATGATAAGCCAGGAAAGGTCTATTTTGGAAATACTTTTCCAAAGGAATTCAAGATTAAATCTTTAATATAACAAAGATGAAATTTTTCAATTGTCTCACCTTAGAATGATTAGAAATATCTCATTGGTTCTAATATCTTCAAATACGTAACATAATTCAAAGCAATTACTACGGTAAATCAAGATGGAACATTCAGAAACCTGATCAAAAAGTAACAACCTCAAAATTCATAAGCCCTTTTGGACTTATTTAGAAAGTGTTACTGGAATATGATTATGACACTGAACAAGTCAAAAACTGAATGATTAAATGGATGCAGTATCTAACAGAAAGGGTGAGGGTGTAATGCCCAGAGGTACCCCACAGACCAGGGGGCTGGGACTCAAGCTCTTCTCTCTTGTCAACACTGACTGGACTCAAACACAGAGAAAGGAAGACACTACCTCAGCACTATCCTCCCACTGCAGGCAGACCAGAACAATACTTGGAAACTAATCAAGGAGAGAACCAATCTAGAACTAAGGAGAAAATTTTCTGAAAGTTAAAACAATTAACCAGTGGAACAACTTGTCTCCTTGTCTGAAATAGTATAGGGTTTCCTTCCTGAGCAGGGGGTTGGACTAGAAGACCTCCAAGATCCCTTCCAACTCTTCTATTCTATTCTATTCTATTCTATTCTATTCTATTCTATTCTATTCTATTCTATTCTATTCTATTCTATTCTATTCTATTCTATTCTATTCTATTCTATTCTATTCTATTCTATTCTATGGCTGATGACACTGAAAGAGATCAGTAAGACTCTTGGTCACAGTTCCATTAAGTCATTAACAAACACAACTATTGCTATTTCTCTACTATGCCTGGGCCCGAAATCTGACTGAAAGGTATCCAGATAATCAGTTTACTCCAGGACCCTTTGTAGTCACAATCCACCACTTTCTCAACAAACTTCACTAAAATGAAAAGGTTAGAGATTGAATAAAAAGTCTGTGAAGAGCTCTAGAGGAAGTGGTACATCACTGCCCCCTTCAAGACTGCACATGGTCTGTGAAATCACGACTACAGCATGGACTCAATCATCTATCACCTTCCAGACAGTGTATACCAATCAAGAGGAGCAGAGATCTAAAAAAAAAAAAAAGGTAGAAGTATCTGAGGATACTGTCCACTTCCTCAGGATTTATAAGTTCAAATCTGTCTCACTTAACCACACAAGACCTTGCTTCTGTCATCTCAAAAGGACTGTCCAATCAGAATCCAGCTCTGAGTCATTTTGTCTACTAGGTACCTCATAGAGACACTGTGTAGATGATTCTGCTACTTATCCCGCCCGAACAAGGAAGGGTCACTTTAAATGGGGCTGGCAGACAGCAATCTGTGCAGTAAGAGCAGAAAAATGGCTATGTTTTGTTTCTCTTATCACCACAATGTAATCCCAGCATGGGCTCTTACGTATGTTAAGTAGGACTTATTCTTTATCTTTCTCCAACAGCACTCTATGTAACTCTTTTCTATTTCATCTCCTGGAACTACTCAGAAACCAAAATGCACCCCAGGACTCAGGGTTAGTGAGACAAAACATAGGAGCAATCCAATATAAGGCCCTCATTACTTAGCTCATTTGGAGGAGGGGGGCATTTAGTATCTAATACTCTGTTACTGTGAGATAAATACTAACAGAGGAAGGGGGATGCTGAACATCCGTATCTTAGTCCCAAAGATGCTTTTCAAAAGGCAGCTAGTCTATCTTGTTTTTTTCCTTGAAAATGTTTCACTTCTCATCCTTTCCATTCTGAAATCCTTCCATTCCCCAACATTCAGCCAGAACTGAAGAAGCTTCTTGGAGGAGAAGTGAAACGTTTTCAAGGAAAAAAACCAAGAAAGTCCAGTTGTCTTTTGAAAAGGCCTTTGAGGAAACCATGACCTGGATGATTGAGAATTTCCATACACATCCATCTCTTAGGGCTTTAGTACAAGAAATTTTAACATAAGTTGGAATCAGATTCTCTTGAATACTTTCCAAATGTGCATAAAATGAAATAAGGCAATTTATCTATTAGGAGATCTTTTGTCAGTGCGCTGCTGTTCCCATCCTAGCAAAGTATCATTAATTGGGGGGGGGGGGGAATCACAAAACTTAATTACACTGTCCAGTAGAACATATAATTTTATTCATGGCTTTACTCTGCACACTTATATTCTCTCTATTGCCTATGTCTTTAAAAGCTGATTCCCAAGGATACCTCCTGTGAGTCCTACCCTGCAAAAAATATTTTGTCCGAAAAGGGCCTGTCTTGCCAGCAGTGATAACAATTGACATGCAAAGATTAAATAGCAGCTTTGAAGTCTGATGGTTAAATTGTAGGCTGCTACACTCAAACAGCAATGAAATGCAGTGGGGCACAAATAAAGGGGCATTGGGAAAGCTGCCAATAGCCGAGGGTTGGACTCCTCACTGAGTCTGTTGCTTGGCTTACACAGTCAACCAATCACAATACTTGCCAGAGATTTTGCTTTTCTGAGTTTGTATGTTCCACTGCCTGGTTTCCTCTTTTTCTGAAAGGCTGACTGACTGAGGTCTGGGGTGAGACCTCCTCCTTTTCTTCTCCTGCAAGAGTAGAGAAAATGGATATATTAAATAAAGCTACAATGGCTTCTTAAGACAGACAAGATGGGGGAGACGTATTTGTGGATCAAGTGATACCAGGACCTGCAGTGAGACTGGTTAGGACAAAAGCATTAGCTCTGAAATGAGCCCGATCTCAATGAAATTGGGAAAGCAGGCCCACAGCTGAACTGCACGAGGGCTTAAGAGCAGATATGCAGATGGTTCAGGATTCTGGAGTTCCTAGAATTTTAAAAATCAGTTTGAAATCCAGAACCTGGAGTTGGCTTGTTTTGAAAGTGCTACTAGCAGTTGGCTGCAAAATGATTTCTTATTTTGCTCATTCTGATTTGAAAATATCAAACAATTAAAATATCAGAAAATCTTGGCGACACCTTTGGGGTAGTTAAGACCTTGCTGCATCACAGACTCTTAGCAACGTTCAGTGTCAGAGACATGAAGATAGATCTAGCACAATGGGATTATACTCAGTGCTTGGAGTTGCTCTAAGCATATCTGAAGACAACAACACAACTCTTCTATGACTTTTTCAGAATTCTGGTGGAGCCCAGGCTTAGCCAAAACATCTGAGCATCACAAGAACCCCTGCTCATATTTTACTGACTGAAATTAGAATCCAACTAGGGTGTGCCATTAATCTTGAAAGGAGATACATGATGAAATAGTGAATACAAAGTTTGGCTTTTGAAGATAAACAGGAGAATCTTTTCACCAGTTCCTGCTGGTGTAGATGGCAATGTAACATCAAACATAACATTAGTTTTGATGCCAGAGAAAAACAGACATTGATAAAAATTACTGTAGGAGAAAGGTGTCTTACGCCTGCCTTGCCTGCTCAATGGGATCAAAGTTATCCAAATAGTTGAAACGGATGATATCTGTTGGATGCTTATCTGATGAACGCCAAGGCGGGAGCTCTCTCTTCTCTTTGTTTATCTTTCTTCTTAACAGAGATGCTGATTCGAGGACTGACAACAAAGACTGCTTTATTTCTGGGACATCTTTTGTTATTGGCTGAACATCAGCCACCACAAAACCATTTTTTGGTGGGGTCTAAAGAAAGTTAAAAATAAGCAAAGTAAACCAAAAGCTGTTATAGATACTCCATATTACTCTGAGTCTCTCCCCTAATATCCCCCATAGTATCTCCATTTATTGCTTGAAAAGAGTGGTGCACTGGTAATAGTGCACTGGTTCACCATAATTCACAGTCTCTCTGAATCTATTACAGATACTGAAGGCACAAAAGAATTGGACAAAATGGCTCTGTTTATTTAGTTTATCTTGAACAATCCAAGATTCTCCCTCCTTAACTAGAAATGAAAACAAAACATTTTCCCTTATATTTTGTTGTCAGGTACCAATATTTTGATGCACATTAATTCTGATTGTGTAAATTTTCTTTAGAGGTCATGACCAGCTATGACAAATATATTCATGTGAAATTGTTTTTAGGTTTTAAAGCAAAACAAGTCAATGACCATCATTATACTTTGCAGCAATAAATTTCACCCATTCTTTACAAATTAAGTATGCCCAGAATCTCTGGCCATTGTATTTAAATGGATGGTTTCAAATTATGTACTAGAAATATAACTGAGTTGTATTAAAGCTGCTCCAGCTTTTTCAACATCATCTGAGAACAGTTTTTTCCCAACACAATATAAATTTATTGGGGAATACAGATGGAGCCATCTCCATGCAAACAATGTGCTCTTATCATCAAAACATAGACCTTCCTTTAACATTAACGTTACTATGCCTTTATATATGTAAATGCTCTGAAGCACCAGCTCAGATATCCACACATGAATTTTCGGGAGATTATACATTTTGCGAGAGAGTTCAGAATTTCAGAATAGCATCTAGTACAATCTTATAAAACTGTTCTACTTCAATATGGAATTATAAGCCTGAATGTTTCACATGTTTACTAAAACAACTTGCATATGGAAATTTCAAACATCCAATATATAATACAAACATTCAGATTTATTACCCAAAATACTCATCTCCCAAAGGTTCCACAAATACCTTAGGTCTGGTGACTCGAAATTCTTCTACCTTCTTAATATAGTGTTTCTTCCAGATTCCTTGCTCAAATGGAGTTGGAGAGAAGTTGATATGCCATCCAAAACGCAGACATTTTGGCATCCAGAGTTGATCAAGCTGGGTTAAGTAGTTCCAGTGCCAATTTACCTGAAAATGCCAAAAAGACCTTTATTGCATTTCAAAGGAGTATATCATAGGAAAAACCAATGAGCTATGAAGCATATACTCCAAAAACAAGCACACTTTGACAATTTTAAAACACAATACTCTTTTAATTCAAATTGATAATTTTAAGGAAGTGTTTATTTGAATATATATTATTTGATACAACCTAG
The DNA here is from genome assembly GCA_023970755.1 of Azemiops feae. Taxonomy (NCBI): domain Eukaryota; kingdom Metazoa; phylum Chordata; class Lepidosauria; order Squamata; family Viperidae; genus Azemiops; species Azemiops feae. The sequence continues at coordinate 1,586,262 of JALGBA010000703.1, read as the reverse complement.
ACTCTGGACTTTTGAAGTATATGTCAGTGTTACATTTCATAATTGCATATCTTCTAATTTGCAGTATGTGGTTAGATGTATTTCCTGCAAATATTTTGGTCAATGCTGCTTTAAGAAGAATCTTATAGAATAACTGCATCAATAAGAAAAAAGAATTATTAAGTATGTTATTAAGTTGCTGTGATTTACATACAAAGCTGTCTAGCACTGCATTAAGCCAGGAAGCCATTTCACAAGCAATGATCTCCAGGGTTTTTCCCAGCCTTGATCACTCAATCTCTTTTAAAAGAGAGCCTGAAATCTTCTGTACATAAAGCAGGTGTTTTATAAGGGAGTTAAGAGTTCCCCTAGTCACCGATAAAGGCTACTTTACAACCCAATCTGATCCACTGTACATATATTAAACTGCAATTGGCATGATCCTAAGCTAGCACAATTAGCAGTCATTCTAGCCAACCATTACTAGAATTGTATCTATCCAAAGGTCTTTAGGATAGGGAAGACTATAATTCTAGCCCATTATTGTTTATCCTGACATAAAATGGGTCTCCAAGGTCACAACTGAAACATATATTTTGAGAATCTTTTAACTGGACTTGCCAGAAACTAGATGCACAAAGTTTAGAACCTAAATTAGGTATGCTGATGAGCCTGAACAATGAGTTGGAAATTCATCAGTGCCACTGTGACTCTAAACTGATCTTGCAATTATGTTCAAGTGTTGTAAAACTGCTAGCTGGAAAAGACTCAGATAATTAATCTACTTCCCATGTCCCCATCAAGGCACATAAGAGTTGACCAGTTTTAGTGTGAAAACCTACACAAAAGAAATTCATTAGAACTTCCTTACTCAGTTCATTCTGTTGACCGAGAGCTTTTCCAGTAGGAAATATTTCCTAAACTATAATCAATATCTATTAAGTAGGACATTTCTTTGTGCCTTTTATGAAGCAGCATAGGTAACTATTGTTTTGCCTCAGCTCCTTTAAAAATGTGAAATCTGTTAACATAATTCCCTTAGCCTTCCCTTCTCTAGGCTAAACCTACCCAGTGAGTTCAGCTTTGTATCTCTCCGATGCATCCTTTCCAACATGCTGAGTTTTACCTGGGCACATCGGGAGAGACTCCGAGGATCCAGGAAAGAAAAGATGTACAAAGTTAACACTCGGGGAAGCTGGGTGGAGAAATCCAACGCTTCAATTGGCACTTGATCCTGCAGCAGTTTGAAACAGAATTTCAGTTGTGAAAGGGAGCAGTGCTCCAAGAAGTCTGTCAGGACTCTTCGCCTTTGACTGTCTGTCCACTTGTCAAACTGTGGGGAAAGAACTGAGTTGTGATTTTCATGAGTTCTGGGAGAACCATTTACAAATGACTTTCCCTCATTATAGTTTACAAGCAATAAACTGCAAAGCCAGTTACGAACTTAAGCTAATTCCAAAAGTGAAAGAGCTCTCTGCACCTTTCCTTGTTGCAAAGGACACGAATGTCTGCCAATAATTCATTCAGGCCACATTCTGCCTCTAGTAGGATTATCTAGGTACTTATGGACAGTTCATAAGCATAATAAAAACAGGATTCATTTTGCTTTGTCCTCAACACTGGATACCATTCAAAAGTAGACTGCACTTTTTATTAAAATCAACAACACAGAATCATAAGAGTTGAAAGGGACTGTCAAGCTCCTAAAGCATTTCCCACAAATGGTTGTCCAGCCTCTGCTAGAAAACATATAACTAAAGAAAGCCCATCATTTCCTCCATAATTGGTTCCACTTTCAAACTGCTCTTACTATTAAAATATTCTTAACGTTCAATCAGAATATGCCTTCCTATAACAAGAGCATTATTCTGCATTCTGTCTTTAGATGAAGAACAGGCAACGTTGTATAAGATACTCCTTCAGGTACAGATATGTCTATGATAACTTTCCTCAATCACTTTGTTTGTAATATATTTGATGTATGTTATTGTAAGCTGCTAAAGTAATGTATGGGTGGCTATATAAGGAAGGAAGGAAGGAAGGAAGGAAGGAAGGAAGGAAGGAAGGAAGGAAGGAAGGAAGGAAGGAAGGAAGGAAGGAAGGAAGGAAGGAAGGAAGGAAGGAAGGAAGGAAGGAAGGAAGGATATCGAGAGATACGAAAGTTTTCTACTGGATCACTGGCCACCTAGTTCAAACGTATGCATCGTCGAGTGCCGGGTGGGTGTGGCCCACTGGGTGGGCGTGGCTGCGGTGGTAACAGCAGACTGGGTGGGAAAAGTTCAATCAATCAATTCCAACTTTGCAAGATCTTTTTTTTTCCCGTGAGAAGTTGAAATCGACTGATTGAACCTTTTTTTTTTTTTTGCACACGGCGGCGGAGGCCTAAAGCAAAAAGGTTTTATAAAACCCAGCTGAAGGCCTAGGACTGGGGCGATGGCGCGCGTGCCCACAGAGAGGGCTCTGAGTGCCGCCTCTGGCACCCGTGCCATAGGTTCGCCACCACTGGTATAGTATAAGAGATAAATGACCTCTAAATCAGCCTTCCCAAATGAATGTCCTTCAGACAATTCCTGTAACTGAGGAATTATAGAACTATGGAAGTAAAAATCTTTTGCACTGTGAGTGTACCATTTCGGAAATACTCTTAAATAAATGTTATGCTCTTTTTAAAACAATTGATACACTATATTCTATGGTAAAAAAAAATGCTGATTGTAAGGGTTTTGGAGTATGTTTACATTTCCCAACATCATCTAGTTATTGTACAATAAATATTGAAGCCTGCGAGATTGACAGAGCAATTGAAATAAAAGATTATTACCCATTTCCCCAACAAGTTTCTTCTTTCTTCAAATATCTATAAAGAAATAAAACTAATTTTAAAATTACTTTTTGTAAGACTCAATAAGAAATGACTCATTACATTATTAGAAACAATTAAGTAAATGAAGCTGTCAGAAGAACATGATAAAAGAGGCAATTCTAATTTAAGAAATAATCAGAATCCTGTCTGCATCAGAAGACTTGTACAATACAATTTTTGGTGTTTTTGTGTTTGAGTTTACACAAGTTCCACTTTTCTTGTTAAATACTTTAAAAAATGATGTCCTAAATCCATCTTATCCAGCCTCCTGGACCTAGAGTCCATCAAGTCCATCATCCCTAGCTAATCAGATGGTACTCCGATGCCCACAGTTAGGGTATAATGATAGCAGGTCTCCCACACAGAATCTTCAGCAGCAACTAACATTTAAAGATGCATCAATATGGACAAGGGGATACCATACTATTACATGGCTATTTATAGACTGTGAATCTGCCTAAACTTTGTATATAGGCAATATACATTTAAAATGTATAAAAATCAATTTGAAGTTTATAAAATATTGTAGTAATTAGAATTTCCAGTATGTCCTTAGTGGACAAAATGGTTTTATAAGTCCAGAAAAATGAAGAGGGAGAAATGATACATGGAAAAATGTGGTTAAGGTATGTTCAATCATGTCTGGTAAGAAACTTAGATGGAACAGAGAATCTCCTCACCTACAGATTTATTTATTCATTTATTCAATTTGTATGACTTCCCATCTCACCTAAGCACGTCTGGGAGATTCACAACAGGTAAAAACAACATCTTAAAAAACAAGTTAAAAACTAATATGCAAACATTTAAAACCACCAGTAACCACTTTTAAACAAGAAGATTAGTTTCATTAGATTTAGAAGTGGTCAATATTGTGAAAAGTGTTTTCCTAGAGCTTGCTGGAAGAGATAACAAACAAAAATCCAACTATTGTGAGTTCAAAACTCTTTTCAATGTTTGACATACCCGGTACTATTGTATGTAGAAAGTAGATTAACTAGGTAGTTATTTAAATTTTGTTAACAATTAAAACACAATTTTAAAAACACAGATGGCAGCATCTACTTGACCTTGCCTGATTTCACAGAGCTAAACAGACCTAGACATGGTTAGCAGGTGGATGAGAGACCATCAGGAAATTCTACAGCTATAAGCTAAATTAGGAAGTTAAAAAAATACAGCAAGTCAGTTAACACAATTGGTACCAGCGACTTGGTTGTTAAGAGAAGTGATTGCTAAGGGAAACTATGACTGTGCTTACGATCTTACTTCAGCTTTTCTTTGCTTTAGACAAGCAAAGGTCATAAATGCAAGGATTGGCTGCCAAGCTACTTTTTCATCACTATCGTAACTGCTAACAGTCACTGTACAAGGCAGCCATTAAAGAGAACTGCTCTTATGATGGAAATTGGGACTGGATTGCTAAGCACTATGATCAAAAAGCATAACATCACATGACCACATTATTTAGTGATGGGAATCTTGGGACCTCCTGGTTGCTTTTGTAACCCCAAGATACACAGGAAGACACAGGAGTCCCAGGTAAGGAGTGCAGGCATGCTACAGGGGCTGGAGAACTTGGGCAGAGCCAGTGCTGGCCAAAAGTGAATTGAAGGAGGGCTACCATAGGCTGTGTGTGGGCGGGTGTGTGTGTGCTTTGGTGGTAAACAATGAGGGATGTCTATGGAGATTCTCAGTCATCCAGGTCATGGTTGTCCCAAAGGTGCTTTTTCAAGAGGCAATTGGACTTTCTTGTTTTTCTTAGAAGACATTTCTCTTCTCATCCAAGAAGCTGAAGAAGGGAGTTCTTGCAACTTTTCCTGCTGGTTTCCTTACTGAGTTTGCTTGTGGGAAGATAGCAGTGAAGGTTGCAAATGATGATCATGTGACTGCGGCTCTCTGCAATGTTGTGAGGTTGTCAGGCAATGACAATTTATAGTCTCAATGTATGTGAAGGAAATCAAGTTTGGAAAGTCTGAAGTACTGCTATAATGTGATCTACCTGAGTTCTATCTAGGGCAATTCTCCAAGCAGAATAGGTGCTTATTAGAATCACACAAGAATGATCTTGATACTGTTGCTGCATAACATGCTGGAGGCCTGCATACTTGTTAAGAAAGTGGGCAAGGACACAAATGATTCATAATTTATAAAGTTCCTAAAACTTACCTTATCATTCATGAGCTGATGATTCAGTGGTGTCCAGGTGCTCATCTTGGTTTGCATCTTGGCACCATTCAGGTTTTTGGGAGGTGCAAATGCCATATCTTTTTACATAGAAAAAGAGCCAAAATAATTAAAATGCCAATAATGATATTTGAAGTATTTGGCAAATGTAGATTTCAGTTGCACATCATAAATTTCATAATGATAAAAGTTGGTCAAAGTGAGAGAGACCCTTATTTGTTGGAGGAGTTTAGTCACAGGCTAGGTGGCCATCTGCAGATGATGCTGTGATATATAATTCCTGCATTGGACAGGGCATAAGACTAGATGATCTCTAAGTTACTTTCTAGCTCAATGATTATAAATGAGCATCCCTCAGTCTGGTACTCCTTAGATGTTGGAATTATAGTTGCCAGAATTCTAAGTTAGCATGTTGGTTGGGAATTCTGGAAGTTGCAGTCAGAAGTACAACATAACTAAAAGGTAATAAATTGGGTAAGATTGAGCCAAATGGATATGCAACAATGATTTGTGTCTTAATTATAATCACAATTCTACTGTTGCAATGAACTTAATGTACGTCTAATCTGATGTAATGTTCAGTTAGTTTCAAATACATCATGCTATTAATGTTAATGGCTTATGGTGAAAAACTTGCACGTTACCAATTGTTTTCTTTGGCAGTTTAAGAAACTGGTATGTTATATGTATATAGTTTAGCCTGGATCCAATCCAAAATCACAGGCTCTGTAGTTCCTGATAGTTTACTGCAATGGGTTTCAGCCTATGGACCATAAACCACTAGTGAAAGTGAGGATATTTTAAGTGTATTAATTATTATGTATGACATAAATATTTGTTTAAATGGCCCAAATTACCCAAGAAAACCAAAGTTCATATCTGGCACTGTTAAGAACATAATGTAAGCTACTGGATAGGACCCTTGGCTCATCTAGTCCAGCAGTCTGTTCTCACAGTAGCCAACCAACTGCACAAAGAAGCCCGCTAGAACCCCAGCAGATGGGGGGGTCTTGTCTTCTCCTGGCTAAACATATCCCAACATTGCCAACTATTCCTCCTAAGTTTTTTTCTTAAAGGACATCATTCTACTTGTTCTCCTCAGGTCATTCCCACCTACAAGTATTTCTGCTACACTACTCTAAAACCCTTTTTTTTGAAAATGCAAGATAATGATATTTACTACAACATCAAAATCATAACAGAATTGGACTGTGATTCCTAGAAACATAAAAATATCCATGTTACAAATTGTAATCAAACTAGTTATAATTAAGCTGGAATGCTATGGGTTTTGTTAGGTAGCCTTGGTATTTGCTTGTGTTCTAGTCATTTATAGTAGGGTTGTGCAAAATCTTAGAAAGAGGTGAATTGCAACACACACTTTTTTTCAAATTATGAAAGCAGCCACATCTTTCTCCTGGCTAGTTTGACTGCTTCATAAGCAGTTTGCAGATGCCTCTATGTTAGGCTGTTTTAACAATTCAAAAATGTACTTCTATGTGTTGTGATGCATCTATTTTGAAGGATTAGCAATTAGGGAATGGAACAAGATATCTACAGTATTTTTAGCTGTGTCACTTTACAATACCAAATGACTGGAATTTGAAGTCCCAATAAAATCATAGAAAGGCAAGGAGCCAAGGTAAGCTGTTTACAGACATAATTGAATTATATTTAAGAAAGATTAATTATTGAAATGCTTGTATCATATTAATTAAAGTCATTAGAATGTGTTTTTTTTACAAAAAACTGTTTTTTTTACAGTGCTAATCCCGGTTTAACTCAGCAGAAATGCTAAACTGGGGCTTCCAAGACACACAGGCTTTAAAAGTCTGCATTTTTCAATGGTTGAATAAATCAATGTATTTAATTTAAGGCGGTACAATCCATCAATTAATATGTAATCATGGGATTGATTCGATCTCTTTTTCATACATATTGTTTTTTATTAGTCTATGACAGAGGTCCCCAACCTTTCCAGTTTGGCGGCCCGGAGGGAAAGGGAGCAGACAAATTTGCATGCGCGCCTGCACGCATGCACAAAAGGTCACACGCAGTGGCAGCACTAGTGCCTGTGCGCATGCACAAAGCCGTGTGTACCATGGTAGCGCTAGCGCCCACATGCATGCGCAAACGGAGCCATGCACATCCATGGCAGTGGTGGTCCTAGTGCCCGCGCACATGCTCACAGGCCACTAAAGCCCGCGCAATGTTGGTGGCAGCAGTAGCGCCTGCACGCATTGGCAAACGGGGCTGCTAGCGCTCACATAGCGGCTAGCCCCCTGCGCGCACTTGCCAGCCATTCCTGCGCCCCAGTGGCCAACAGGCCATGGACTGGTACTGGGCCATGGCCCACAGGTTGGGGACCCCTAGTGCATGATTTCAAAATACAGGGAAGAAAAAAATCATAAGAAAAAACATAGGATACACTATGTAAACTAAAACAGGGGAATTGCCCTTGCACGTGAGTAAGGCAATTTTACCTATATAAAGACTGGAACTAAGAAAAGAGGGAGGGCAGAATGGCTTCAAGAGAAGATTTTCTTCAGCAATGACTTTGGCCCTTTCTACTGCAACCTTTTCAATTTCCTCACTCCTTCCATTAGTGGGTAGCCATAAACTTTAAACAATCAAATATTTTGTTTTCTCCATAAAAATCCATTAAGAAAATAAAAAAACAGAATTCAAATATGAGCCTTCTAGCTGGGAGAAACCGGAGTTCACTGTAAGCTATATTATAACGGTAACTGGAAAGCATACATTTTTTTACAGCAAGTGAAATCAAGAATGTAAGAAAAATATTGAAACTTATTTAAAAACAGAAGAAACAGAAATGTCTGCATTATAGATTTGTAAACTAATTCTGAATTAGGAAATTAGAAAAAGCAGCCTATTGTAGTATCTTCTTGCAAACATTCTCCCCAAAACAACAATTTTGTGATTTGATTTATAGTTGTACCCTGTTATTTTAGTCTCAGTGTTTGCATTATACTTCTAACTGATATAGCTTAAAATGAGCACAATCCACTTGCAATTATTTCTTGTACACAGGAAAGGGTTTTGATATACTTGAGATTACTCAATATTTTCAGAAGTACTTTGAGGTTTTGAAACTTGGATAAGTATATGTGTCCCTCAATTATTATTTAACACTCATAGTGTTATTTTCTTATTTTCTTTACTGTGGTTTTCTGAATAAACCACATGGACTGAGATCATGCTACATTCTAAGCTGCCTCAAACTATATTAAGTATTGACATGATAAATAAACAAGTTATTCTCAATTCCTATTAAAATTATGTATTTAGAGCTGCCTTATGCTATTAGGAATATCTGTATATGTTAGATATTAGTTTAGATAAGGCTGATTTTATGGTCAGATATTATTTTATGTCTTGTAGATACTTTTGAAATTCATGTCCCTAAGTTCTTTAATATATAAATTTAGGGCCTTTATAAAATAAACAGTTTAAATTGGATGCCACTGGATTCTAACAACACTAATGAAGTAATAAAGACTTGGAAGGGTTAGTAGTATCTAGAATATTTTTTTTTACCTTACATAAGAGCCCCTAAAGAATTTTCAAATATACTTAATTCAATTTTATCCCACCTTGTGTATACTATACATAAAGCATGATATAAACAGACTTTCATTTCAAATTTGATCTATAATTCTTTTTCCCTTATGTTCAGTTGTGTTTGACTTTTCAGAGACTACCTGCACAAATTCTTGCAGTTTTCTTGGCAAGGTTTTTCAGAATTGGTTTGCCATTGCCTCCTTTCTAAGGTTCAAAGACATAGGCTGGCCCAAAGTTACCCAGTAGAATTTTTGCCTAAGGCAGAATTAAAACTCAGTCTCCCAGTTTCTAGCCTGATGCCTTAACCACTACACCAAATGTCTTTCGCATAATAAATACAACTGGTAATTCTATATTTTAAGGTATTACTCTAATCTTTCAATCTTCATGTCATTTCATGAAACCTTGTAAACCATTCAATATTTTTTTCTTGATCCAGAAATTAAGAATTTAATTACAAAAAATTGTAATGATTTACAGTACAAGGAAATGTGGATTTAATCTTTCACATTTCCAGTGAGAGTAGAACTTTGCTTTTTTAAATAAAAATCAATAACTTTATAGAAAGCTAAAGAAAGTTTTTTAACAGAAAGAAAAATAGCTTAAATTCAATTCACTTCTGGGCTTAACTTCAGAATTATTGTTTGATTGTGGAAATCTATGCAAATATGAAGATCTTTTTTTAAAACAGCGCTTAATTTTCCCATATATTTTGCAGTATATATATGGAATGAAAGGTAATGATTCCTTCATTAATGGAAAATATATATTGAGGGAGGACCTTATGTTTAAAACACCTGATCAATTTGTTTTTTGAGCATCCATTAATATAACTGTTAGTCTTTTTTGTACTGCTGATTTTTCTTTAGTGAGATTATTTGAAGTTATAAGCTTATGTTATTTAAGCTTTCAGAACCCAATGTGGGAAAGCTAAAGATGGCTGTATATAATATGAATATGAATAAATGAAGCAGAACCCTTCCCTGCCCCTTCAAATCTTCTCCAACAGGTTCCTCAACCCAACAGAGCAGTCTGAAGCATGTTTGAGAGAAATCGATTCACTGGTAGATGTCACAGACAAATATGCTCTCTCTTATAGAGTACCCAAAGTATTACAAATCTCTTAATCTAGACAAAAGTTCTCTCTTTTGAGAGGTTATGATTTTGGCTTTGAAACTGAAGATTGGGCTCTTGCCCAATTCATGTAGCATCACATGAGGCCTACCTGATGCCAGTTTTCTATTGGCAATAAAAGTGGCCTTGAAAGTTGACAGCAGGAATGTTCTGGCCCTGGGTTTCTGACCTCCAGTGTCAGGCCTCTGAAAACAAGTAAAAACAAGTTTAAAAGGATCTGTTAATTTGGATATATTGTCATTATTTGTTGAAGTTGATATCTGTATTTATTGTTCCCCTGTCTGTAGGGATTCCAACAAAGAAAAAATGAGGTCTACATCTTATTGCAATCATATACTCGATGTCAATAATGATATACTAGCATAATTAACAATAGTAAAAATAGCATTTTAATGTAAGCAATTACTACTGTAGATTAGAAACATAATTCCTCAAATGTAAGGTGAAAAACATTTTTTAGATGACTTCATTTAGATTACTTCCAAATAAAGAAAAATGTACTTTTTGCTCTAAAAATATTGTTTGTGTTCTTAACTAATTGGAAGATGTAATAAAAGTAAATAATTAAAACTCTATGCTTTCAATCTTTTGTTACTTGATGCATATTATACTGAATTTAAATTTGAGGAAGTGTGGGATAGTTTGCATATATGAGTTTATATATATATATATATAAAATTCCTCCCCAGTTTTGTTTTACACTAAAAAAAATGGAGGATATACTGTAGTGTACAGACTCTTTTCTCAATGTTTGTAAATGATATATGGATAATGCTTCTATTTAAAATAACCTGATATTACTAATAATGAAGATTTCTTTTAAATAGTGACTACCCTAACACCTACCTATTTACCTATACTTCTGTGTTTCACTCTCCATTTTCTAGTCCATCTTTTCTTTGAGGAGCTCAGAGAAGCAGCTTTCAATTCACCTACCCACTGACACTGTCAAATGGATAAGGATGTAAGGCAGAGGCTTTCCAAGATCACAACTCTTGAACCTGAGGTTCTAATGATAATTACTTCGATAGCTCGTATTTCCTTGCAGCATGTCCAAAGCAGCTTACGAAAAGTTAAGTAATTATATAAATAATTTCTTATACACATTTCCCCAACATAAAAACAGGCATTGTAATAATCACCTTTTAAATATAGGCTATAATTTCAAACGAAGCAAAAAAAATGCAGCAGCATTGAATTAAAAATTGTATCACATATGTCAAGATGTGTAGAGAGAACTGTGTGTCTGTGGGGTCCTCGGGGCTCTGCAAGAAAAGTTTGTTTCATTACCAAACGAAGCAACATGACTTACCCCATAAGGCCCCCACAGTTCAACTCCGAGCTAGCAATATTCTCTTCTATCAGCACCACAATTTGGATAACTGGCTTGCCACCATACAAGCTCTCACCTGTTCTATTTGAATCTTTAACGCTTCAGCGTCGCCATTAACGATGGCGAGGGCGATAGGGCCATTAAGGATGAGGTTGTTTTCTTCCACAACTCCCCCACCATTCACACTCCACAACGGCCTAGTCTCTTGTACAGTACTTCTTCCTCTACCGCCGCCTGCGAGTTGATTCTGTTCGTCATGGAAACCGTTGCCTAGTTGCAGAGGCCCATCCGAAGCACAGTGTCCTCCCCCCCTTCTTTTGTTCTACCTAGTAACCAAGCGAGAGTCGCGGCAGTGATCGGGATTTCATTGGCTACTTTTTTCTCTTCTTTCTTCGTCTTTCTCCCCCCTCCCCCACCAGCATTCAAGACTCGTGAGGGGGCGGGGCAGAGTGTGAGGAGAAAAGGCGCGGCGGCGGCCGTTGAGGAAGTTGTTCGCCGGCATATTGTACTCGATGGACTTGGAGTGGCGGAGGCACCTGAAGGAGGAGGAGGAAAAGGAGCCGGAGGCAGGTACAGTAAACGGTGGCGGAGAAAAGGGACGGGGGTCTTTTAACCTCTTCCTCGTTCCTCAGCCGGTAGAAAAGGAGGAGTCCTTATTTTCTTCCAAAAAGGAAGTATGAACGCTCCGCTTTCTTTTTCTTTTGTGTGGAGACCAGTTTCTCTCGCCCCATAATAGCTGCCCCCCCCCCCGCCAGCTAGGCCATTTGTGTTGGACTACAGTGCCTAACATCCTCGGTCTCAGCAACTAAGGGCGGGTTGCCTTCTCTTGCTCGCTCCTTAGGACAATAAAAACGTGATTCAGCCTCTCCTTGCTGAAGGAGAGGAGGTTGGAGAAAAAGGCTGCAGGTATCTCTCTCTTTCTCTGCCGCTCTTCCGTCCTCTGGCCCCTTCTCTATCTCCCATATTCTCTCATATCTTCAGGTCAAAGTGGGCTTGGCACTGAAAGACGAGACAAATTAAGTACATATCTGATTATGCTCAACAAATCTTTGTAGATGGGGAAAGAAAGAGGAAGGATTAATGGAGGCTTTCTGTCTTTGTTTTTTCCATTTCCCCCCCCCCCATATGAGGGAGCAGATACATACATCATGAAATAATAATTCTTCATGTGACCATTAATTTTCTTAAAGCTTTTTACAGCTGACTGAACCTAACCTAGACCTCCATAGTGACTGTCAAACAAATAAGGCAAAATGTGTGAAATAAGATTTTTAAAGTGATATTTAATTAAAGGTCAAATCTTTTAATGTAACTGAGTTTGCCTGTACTGAACCTCATTCTGGGGGGGGGGAGCAATTAAAGAAAACACAATCTTTTTGATTTACTACCTTGCATCTCGTATGTAGGCACTGAAATGAGGAATGTATACTGAATTATTTTCACCAAGGATGTGTTTTGCAGGAGCTAGAAGTAATCCTGGGCCAGAGTTGATTTAGAATAACCTTTTTAGATGGAAAATAACTTTCCATTGAGAAATTGATATTCCAAATCATCAATAGTGCATCATCTATAGTACACAAAGAAAAACAATGAGTTGCAACAACAAATGTGAAAATCTCTTTGCTTCTTAACTCTTTCTCTAGAAGAGAGACAGGTGATAAATACATAAAGAACCCCTTTCGTGGATTGCCTTTCAGTCTTATTGATGCTGGAAAAGAAATTGTAGAGAGGATCCTCTGATTCCACAAAACAATTTTCCTATTCTTATGATATCTTAATACTGCAGAGATGCTTCCTTCATTGTTGCCACCATAATTCTAGCAGCAAATATATTTTACATAACCACTTTTGTCCTGCTTTAATTTCCATCCAGTAATGATAGAAGCAATTGTATGCTTCATAGGAAAACTAAAATATTAAATATGCAAAGAAAATGAGATTAGTGTTTTAATGCAGAAGGAGAAAATTATTAGTTAAATTTTACTGAGTGCCATACAAGGCATTGAGTACTAAGGAACATGTATGGGAAAGTTTTTCATTTCAGTAGATGGTAGCATAGAGAGTGAATTTCCTTTTTTAATTTATGAGATAATTCTTTGGAAGATATTATAGAATAATCCTATAAGCAAAGATTATTTAATGTGAATTATTTTTATTCCAATGATGCAATGAGAGATTCCCAAATCACTACTTCATAAACTTTTAGCAGTTGTGGACTCTTAAATAAATATTTGAAATTAAAGATTTCAATTAAACATTTTCTCTATTTTTATTTGCAAAACTAAGAGCAATTTTTTGATGAATAAGATCATGATTATAGTTGCATTGTGTATGCTTCCCTGCCCTCCCTGTTTAAAAGCTATTTTAAGCTAAATTTTCAACCAAAACAAATCTCCAAACTATGTATGCTTTTTCACTTTTAGATTATTTTGTAGATCCTATGCCATAATATTAATTTTTAGCACAAACATGATGGAACGATCTTCTGTAGAAATTTCTTGAGTACTAAGGTGATAGGGGCAACTCTATGTCCTTTATTAAGATACTCATCTATGTATTTTCTATTTGCATTTTTCTTTTTGAATTACTTATACGAGATCACAGTTGCAGTTAGCATCCACTTACAGACTCACAGTCAGTAACTTGGGATCTATTTTCTGTTGTCAGTTTTATGAATTCTGGTGTATTGCTATTTTTATCACCTGTATGCTTCAATGAACTTTTTTTCAGCCACTGATTCATTTTCATGAACTAGCTGAACTTGCAGGGAATCTAGGAGGTGATTAGTAGACTTTGGTTTAAGCTCCTGTCTAGCACTGAGGATTGTGGAAGCTGTAGTTGACAACCTGGTAGACTTCTGCAAACCACTGATTATTTGACAAGACCAGGATACAGGAATCATTGAACTAATTTTTTTAGTGCTTTAAGAGATTATGCTCTATTTTGTGCATCTGCTTTCTTTTAGAAACAAGACAGTAGCCATAAGAATAGAACAAACCTGAATAACAGAGTTGGAAGGGACCTTGGAGGTCTTCTAGTCCAGACCCCTGCTCAAGCAGGAGACACTATACCATTTCAGACAAATGGCTGCCCAATCTCTTTTTAAAAGCCTCCAATGGTGAAGCACTCACAACTTCTGGAGGCAAACTGTTCCCCAATTAATTGTTCTCACCCTTGGGAAATTTCTCCTTAGTTCTATATTGGATTTCTCCTTGATAAGTTTTCATCCATTACTTCTTGTCCTGTCTTCAGGTGCTTTGGAGCCTCTTACATATTGGAAGACTGCTATCATGTCATCCCTAGCCCTTCTTTTCACTAGCCTAGACATGCCCAGTTCCTTCAACTGTTCTTCATGTTTTAGTCTCCAGTCTCTCAATCATCCTGGTTGCTCTTCTCTGCACTTTTCTAGAGTCTCAATATCTTTTATGTATTATGGTGACCAAAACTGGACACAATATTCCAAGTATGGTCTTACCAAAGCACTATAAAGCAGTATTAACACTTCATGTGATCCTGATTCTATCCCTCTTGTTGATACAGCTTAGGATCGATTAGTTGACAATTAAGGAATCTGATTTTTCTTTCCTACTTATGTTACTGGATTGTTCTTTCACACTTAAATTTCAGCACTAGTAGTTTGCTGTTGAAACATTAAAAATCGTACCACTAACAACTGATAAGAGTACATCTTTGTCTAAGTTCCAGAGGTACATTATCATTATTGTCATTAGTAATTATATGAATAATTTCAGTAATATGCAGAAATATTGAGTTTTTTTTCCTGAGTAAGTTACATGATCCTTACTATCATATATAATCTGAGTTGGTATGTACACGATTGTTGTATATGAAGTAAAATGTGAGTGGCAGCACAATTTAAATAATTGTGATGAGATTAAAAAGCTGGTAGTGCTGTTGGAAATTGAAGTAGCAATGTTTTATATTAGCTGGCAGTTCATATACTTTATTGGGCAGGGTGGTTGTTGGCTCCCCATAAGCTTTGGGGGTCTGTTTTTTTTACTGTTGTCACCTGTTTATTAATTTCATTTATTTGCTTTTGAAATGTAAACAAATTTGGAGATGAGCAGAATCTAAGTTATGTAAATAAACATAAATACATAAATGAATGTTTCTTAGTTGTATATTTTTGAAGATTGTATATGCTGAATCTCAGTAAAGCCTGAGAGCTTGATTTAGTCACCAGAGACCCTGTAGGAGATGTCACCAAAATGTTTAATATGACAAAATATGAACATTATTAAATGGTCTGGAAATAATTATATTAACTCTGTTTTAATGGAAAAATACCTTATATTTTTATCTTGATCCTATATACTTTTTGGCATATAGCCATAGATATCTTGAGTGATGAAATATGTTCACATCAGGACACAAACCCTGATGCTGTGTACTTGTCTCATGGTACAGGACCTAAGTAAAGAAGTGTTTCAGTTGATTTGCATCATGATGATGTGACACATGTTTTATCATTTGTTCACACTTGTTCTTTTGGAAGTCTGTATATCAATTCCCAAGATGTAATCTTAAGACCAAATGCAATGGCCATACATAACAAAAACAGTTTTGTTACAGAAAAATAAATATAAATAATAGTAAATTACAGAAAATTTATTCTAACATTTGTGGCCTACATGCCTCAAGTGGTATTAAATATGTTTAGAAAATAATGAAGTTTTAATAGCAAATTAAAATTTGCATCTGCCCCTTTTAATTACTGAGATTGAGACTCAGTATACTGTTATACAGTTGATATAGATTTGCCAGCCAATCAGTTTGAATGTGCCAACTGCCATCTTTTTCAGCCAGATTTGTTTTCTAGGCAGAAATTATTTCCTTTGGATGAAGGAATCTTCATAAGTAAAACTGAGTTTTGAAAGGGATGGTGAAAGTAAATGCAACTAGAAAGGGAAGACTCAAGTTACCTTCCTCTTTTGTTAATTATGATTTCTTGGATGTTTCTGTGATTGGTAGAAGGCAGATTGGTACTTTATCTCGAATAAATTCACAATAAATAATACAATAGTTTTCACCTATATGTAGAATTTTCTATTATGTTTGTTATTAATGGCTGCTAGCCATAATGGTAAATATTACCTGCTATTCCAGATTCATTATGCTCTTTAATACCACTTTCTGTGAAGAAATATTGGAAGTAAGGACATTCTTGGCTTCTCTGAATCATAGGATAGTAGATTAGATAAGCCCTTTTTGCATCATATGAGAATTCTTATATCACCATATTAAGCTGACTATCTATAGGAAATGAGGTTCTAATCATAGATTCCATTCCATTCCTTATCTGCAGTCTGAAAATTCCACATTATCATTTCTGCTAAAACCATTATGAGAGGATATTTGTCATTCTTAAATTTTTATAACTGTATTGTTAGAAAAATCGTGTGTTGTTCTTTACAGATAACGTAACTGTGCCTCTGTTTAAAGAACAGTCCAATACAAGTCAGCTTAGATATAAGGATCCTTAACAGAAGGAAAGACTATCTAACCTTGCCAATAAGTATTTAATAACAGAACAACATTCTAAACTGGCGCAAGAATCCTTCACCATATATATCTTTACCAGGGTGGATAATAATCGATGATTTTTTTAAAAAAGATTTTAAAAATCAGGTTTTTTTAATTTAAATCAGGTTTTTTTTATTTTTATCAAATTTATTTTAATAAAATGTTTTTGGAGTAAAAATCTATCTAAAGACAGTTTTCTATTTAAGGTACATTAATAATTTAGTTTATTCAGCATAAAATGGAGCTTAGTTATGTAGCATGAGGCTGTATATTCTGCAATATTTACATTTTTGGTAAACTCATTCAATGAATCCAAGCTCTGCAATCTGAGATAACATGCACTGCATTGATGCATTCACACAATTTCACAGTAACCATGAGATAAATCATAAAACAATATGATTTATCAGGAATATTCAGGAATATTCCTTTATCCCATTGCTTTGCAAATCTATGTACACTACAAACTCTATGATTGTTTGAAGAGAAATGCATCTGTACCAGGCTCTAAGTGTTTTAATTAAATAAAAGAATTTGAGTAGTTCTTCAACTATGTGTGATTAACCTATTAACCTAAAATCGGTTCTGATATCGCTGTTTTACTAACATGACAGCTTATTATTCTAAATATGAAACCTTCATTTTGTTTGCAAATAATAATATTAAAGATTCTAACTACCAGCAAGAATGAGTCCTTACATTTAAAGAGCACCTGTCATTTCAGATCCATCATGGCAGTGCCTGTTAGCGGGCATCCACTCACCTGCTGCCCTCCACGTCCCTCACCTTGTTGTGTCACTGCCGCATCACCAGCCGTCCCATTAAAGTGAACGGGACTGTTGGTGAGTCAATAGCGGGTCAGAGGAGGAGCCGCTGTGGGACAGAGATGACAGTTGCTCTTTAAAAAGTATAATTTAAATCGAGTTGATTTAAATCAAGCCTTTTTACTAGTGATTTAAATCATTTTAAATCGTGATTTAAATCGACTTGATTAAATCAAATCCACCCTGACCTTTACTATATATAAATACTAGTTTTCTGTTTAAACAGTACTAATTATGCTTGAACATGAACCTGCATCTGAGAATAATCATTGCTTTTTTATTGCTACAGTTAAAGCATTATAGTTTTTTAAAATATTTATCTTTATGTGATTATGTATGGAAGTTGTATACTTTAAAATAAGAAAATTAGAAATTAATATACAGGTTCTATGTCCTGAATCTTCTATTAATAAATTCTTTTGGATGATCATTAATTCTAATCATGTGCAAGGCCCAATATATTTCTCTGAAAAAAAGATGTCCTAGTTTACTTCCAAAGTATATTAAAGAGAGAAGACTCTTATATATTGATTATATTTTCTCAGTGAATCTGAAATAAACTTCTTGCTTTAATGGTAAATTATTAGTGGGAAAAAATTATTTATCAAATTAAGGTACTGAACATTTTACTCTCAAATCTTAGTTTTCCTGCCAGATAAATATAGCAGATAACTATATTTATTTTTGCCATAACATTTTATAAACTCTTATAATTCCCTGTTGATTCATCTTAAATGAAAAAAATCACTATTAAGCATGACAAAATTACCGTAGTACATTTAATATTTATACTGAAGGGGCTGTTTAGCATTGAGGACTAAATTTCAGGGGAACATCATCCTATCTCCAAAGTTATGTAAGAAAAATGTAAATATAAGAACTAACATTTAATCTGGCATCTGGTTTCCTGTAGTGACCTACTAGATAGTTTTTGAAAATTCAGCGAGACTCGGAAAGAAAAGTATCCTTTGCTTCTTAAGCAGTTTTTCATTTGAAATATCATATTAGATATCCAATAGTGCAGAATTTGCAGAAAGTAGATAGAATTTTTATTTTCTCTCTGTATTAGGATTCCTATAATAAAGCTGAAGGGATTCAGGGCAGGTAAGTATTGTACCATATTATATTAAATTATGGAATTTAATGCCACATGATAGAGATAGTTTATATAGCCAAATACTACATTTTCATCATTTAGTTATGTTTCATGTTTCCCCTGTCTTCAAAATCCTATGTTTAGTACTTTCATTATGTTTCTTCCACTTTTAGATTTGCTTTCAAAGGAGGAAATTATTATTATGTGTGGGAAATCTACAGATTAATCTAGATGGGAAAGATTAAACATAACTAAATGATGAGAATGTGGTATTTGGTTATATGAAGCTATCCTTGTCATGTTTTGTAAAATTCATGTTGATTTGTTCTCACCTGCAAATTCTGCTGGAATTGAATTATTCAATTGGCATATTGCTTGATCTTCTCTGCAATAGCCATGGCTCTATTTCAGTTGTTCTATAATAGCCTCTGCAATTCCTTTACTCTCCAGGTTGTACTTCACACACAGAGTAGTTTTGATTTTCTTATTATAGGTAGTCCTTGAGTTATGACCATAATGGAGCCTGCCCATCACTGTCATAACTTGTGATGGTCATAAAGTGGGTCAGTCATATGACCGATCCAATTTTATGACTTTTTTTCTGTGGTCATTAATCAAATCATTGCACTTGTTAAGCAAATGCTGTAGTAGTTAGGTGAATGCCACAGTAGTTAAGCAAAGCAATGGTTTGTTATGGATGCAATTTGCCAAAAGTAGAAGTAAATGTTGGTTTTTGGCAAAATCACAATAAAACATGGTCACATGACCATGGGATGCTGCAAAGGGTTGTAAATGGTGCCCAGTTGCTGAGCACCCTAAGTGCAGTCACGTGACCATGGGGGGGGCAATCATCAGAACTTTGACTCCAGGTCATATCCCCTAGGACAGGGGTCCCCAACCCCTGGTCGGGGGACTGGTACCGGGCCGTGGCATGCCAGCAACCTGGCCGCACAAACAAGCAAAGCCCCATCCGCGGAATGCAGGCAGCACACAAAACCATGCCCCCTCTGGTCCGTGGAAAAACCTCTCTCCACGTAACCGGTCCCTGGTCCCCAAAAGATTGGAGACCTCTGCCCTAGGATAAGCGATCAGTTGTAAGTCAAGGACTAGCTGTTTTCTAGTTTCCTTGTCTCAAATTGCTCAAATCTATGCACATTTTCTTTATCCAGTTCCAAGTGCATTTTCTATTTAGCTTTTCCTTTCTTAATGACTTTATTGCTTCACATTTTAAGCCTCAATTCTTCCATTGTTACATTAGATATAGCATACATCAGCTGGTTCATTTGGGTCACAATTTAAACAGCTTCTTTAATATTTTTTGTGTTTTAGCTAAGCTCTTCTTGTTAATTTGATTCAATTTTGCCAAACCTATTCTTTTGGCTTCTTTCATTTGATCTTTGAATAGCTGATAATACAGTATTTGCAGTTCTTTAGCACTTTAGCAGGTTTTTTTCTCCTTGTTCTTCACTGAAATCAATAGTCTCTTTACTACATATTGTTTGTTTGCTCACTCTGCAAATTGGTATTATTCATAGTTCTGAATAAATCTGAATTTGTTTTTAATTGCTTCCAGTTCAGTATTGATAAAGAATTTGTATTTTAGAATTACACATTTTGGTCCATAAATTTCTGCTCATTAATCACTAAATGCAAATGTCTTTTTTTCCAAAGCTGGTACATTCACTTTTGAAATCTGCATTTCAGTGGTTACAATTGGTAGAAATATTCTATAATGGACTAGTTTTCTTCCTTTGACCAAATTCTTCATTTTTGATTGCCTTCCAGTAGCCTGTCAGCTCCACACCTAGTTGCTTAGCAGGGGGAATTGAGCCTTATAGCACATTTGTCAATGAATACCTAGTAGCCATAGCATCCAATGTGACTTTTGTTAATCTGGGCAACAGTTGATCCAGCATGAAGTTCAAATTATGTATTCTCACGGCATTGAAGGGGTGGTGGTGTTGAAACAGATTTAGTCTGACTGTTCAGCTGATATGGTTGCATTTGTTCAATATAGCCCTTGACATCACTAAAGCGTCCAAGCCCCTCCACCATGACGAAGTACTATTTCTTTGTAGTGGACTTTTATTTATGATTGGTCACATAGCCCAATGTTTAGGCTAGATTTGGTATTTTATCGAGTGCTTCCCAAGGACCCGGAATAGGCAAATGTTTGATAGTGTAAGAGATATCATTGCACAATTGAAAGTAATGCATCTTTCATATATTTGGCATACATCTAATAAGTAATAAAGTATTTTTATTTATTGCATTTCTGTTTCCTATTTATTTAGTTGTACACAGGAACCCCTATTTATTTATTTGTATCCCACCATTATTTTACAAATAACTCAATGTGGCAAACATATCGACCACGTCCTATTTTCCCCACAACAACAACCCTGTGAGGTGGGTTGAGCTGAGACAGAGCGACAGACCTAAGATCATCCATTTGGCTTTCATGGCTAAGGCAGAAGTTGAACTCACGATCTCTTACTTCTAGCCTGGTGCCTTAACCAGTTAGGCACCCATCTGGCTCTTTTATATCGATTATAAAAAAAAAGTTTCTCCTCAGATTGTATAAATCTTTTGCCTTTACATCAATTATATCCCTACATGACAACCCTATGAGGTTGATTGGGCTACAAAAGAATGATTGCTCCAAAGCCAACTCTGTGTGCTCCATGGTCAGAACCTGAGCCTATGTCTTTTTAATCTATGTCCAGTATTACTTTGAACTTTAATAATGTATTTATGTTCTTATCCTTAGATTATTGATAGAAGAAAAAAAGCTGTCAACATGAAGTCTGATTGGGAATGTGGTTAGTCAATATGTTATAATGACACAATACAACATGCATGGTGGTATGGAAGAAAAAAACAAGACAAAGTATCTTAGTGTTTTGGAAATAAAAATATTCTATTGGACAATGCTAAAATCTATTAGTGTGAAGAGTTATTCAGTCTCTGAAGAATCTTAAGATAAAAAGTTGAAATATCCAGCAATGGCTGATAAATAACTTGGAGACCCTCATGACTGTTGCAGAAGAATGGCTGTAATTTGGATGATCCATTATCTTTGGCTTTTGGCAGTTCTAGCAAGATGCAGTGGTGGCCACAGCCTATTCTCGTGTGAACCCATAATCCTGAGGATGTGCCAAGATCTTCCATACAATACCACATTTATGCCTAACCTTTTGAATCATTATGATCAACAAACAGCAGCTCTAGCAATGGAAGTAAGTATTTACATTCAAAATATAAGTCACCAATCTTCATTACAGTTGTTCAGAATTATTAACAGAGAACAACATAAATGTATTTACTACTTTTGTGCTATTTGGGGGCATTTACAAAGCATGAAACCTTCATGAGGGGTCATCACGTGTGATTATATGTTCTCTGGATCCAGAGAATTTTATTAATATATAAAATCACTTTTTATATTATGAGTGATGAGAATTTTTTTAAATGAAAATATATAACGTGGATAAATGTGGCTGTCATGGATTAGTGCCAACTTTACTTATTTTTAGTAAATTCTGCTCGTGAGACAGTTTTTGATCTTGAGGAATTATAGAGTTAAACAAGTACACCCTATGCTTTGGTGGATCACATGCAATTAATAATGTTGGTAATCTTTACAAAACAAATATTTCTATTCTTGAAAGAATATATTTGCAACTGGAATGAAGCTTTTTGAAAGGGAATATATTTTCATTGGGGGGGTGTTCTAATTGAGACTGCAAAGATTCTTCTGGAGATGTTAATTTATAAGATGATGAAAGTGCCGATAGGGAAGAATGTAGGGGAAGCATTCATTATACATGGTGAGAGAGACAAAATAAAACATACTGAGCTACACCAAATGGAAAATGAATAAGATATATCTAGTGCCTCATACCTTTTTTGTACTTCTTTAATCAGATCTGCACTCTTTCCAAGAAGGAAGGAGAAATGGAAGAATCTATTTCTTATTTTTTTCTAATATCTTTCTATAGCTGTTATAATGTAGACCAATTCCATAAGCACTCTTTCTACCCAAAGTGAATGGTGTAATCTGTAAGAGGTAAGGCAAGAACTACCTGTTTCCAAACTAAAGAAAATGATTATGTAAACATAACTCATTCACTTGCTAAAGCTATCAAATATCTGCCAAATATATATTAATTTATAAAGATGGCTGGAAAAAGCCTAGATTTTAAATTTTTCAGCATAGATGTATAAAGCCTCTGATTTCTTTGACTTGCAATAGCCAATGTAATGTTCAAGGCTTTTACTGTTAGCAATATTTCCAAGTACTGCCTGGGCATCTTCTGCAAAGTCTAGACAGGAGCTGAATTAAAAATTTAAAGTCTGGAGATCTGTGATTTACTTCTGGCTCTAGGCATGAATCTTGATATAATTTAACGTTAGTAAAATGATGTCTGCCCTCCAGTGCTATTTTCTTTTGCTCTTCCTCCTTTAAGTCCCATGTGTACTTTCGGAATCAATTCCGGAAGTTCAAAAGACCCTCTGAAGTAGAATTTAAGAACATTCAATTAACCTGAAATTGTTTTCAGATGGAAAAATACAGTACTGGAATCTATTTAAAGACTTTTTGGTACTTCACCTGTAGAAGGCTGATGGCTGTACTTGGCTTGTTTGCTCTTATCTTTACATGATACAGGCCTATATTGCCTGATGTGTGGTACTTGGTACCATGAGAATTATTTCATTCAATCAAAATGAGGACACTCAGATGCTTCTGTACATTAATTTTATTGACATAACATAAACAAAAAGACAATTTGTCTAAAACGATATGGACTTTTTTGTTCTTTTCCAACATAAAGTGCTAAGAACCATGGCAGAAAGGCTGGCGTATTTTCAAATTTGTTTTAGGAAGTAGTGTCAACCCCAATATGAATGGGAGAAATACAGCTTTACAGACCATTGGTGGATTCCAGTTTTGCAGTGCTTTCATGCTGATCCTCCAAACTTATTTGTGAATCATTGCAGCAATCTGGTGTTTCATCTTTAACAGCCAAATAGATGATTTTCAACCACTTCTGTTTCAGCTCTTTGTTATCTGCTGCAAAACTGTGCACAGACTTAGACTGAATCAATTTGAAACTGTGAGGGAGGTCAGCACTTCTTGGAGTGTCATCTACTGTGTAGCCCAAAAGTGGAATAGTAGCCAAGGCTTTGACATCCTGTGGAGCACCATACATATATAAAACAAGGGCTTCATGTTTAGGTATAGGCACCAAGCCTTTTGCCATGTTTTCGATTTTTCGATTTTTCCAAGTACTGTAGAAAACTACATATCACGCTATTCCCTGACACTTCTGCTGATCCAATCTCCAAGATTCCTCTTTTTTTCTTTTCTTCACTATCAGTGCACCCTGTTATAATGCGGTAGCAATCTTTACAGACTTGTTCAGTTTATTGCCATCATACTCAAGATGAACTTTATAATCGGAACATTTCCGGCAAACCACATGCCCACAAGCTCGGCAATGATGTCTCCTCCTTGTTAGTGCATTAAATGGCTCTTTGCATTTCATACACATAGTCACTTCATTGTCTCGTATCCATCTTGAGGCTCTCTTCCCGAGCTCAGCAGTAGAAACTTCAATAGGCATGTCATCGTATTTTTTTGCAATTGCATTCCTGAATGTTTCATTTTTTTGCTGAAAAGCATCTATAGTACTCTGAAGAGTCTTTATCCATTCTTCTTTGCCTTGTTCAGAGCTGGCCTGCAACTCTAAAGTTCGTTCTTTCCGAGACACTTGGAAAGTGTGAGGGTATTCTTCATTGTGGGTTTCTACAATCTTCATACCATCAATGCCTACTCTTCTCCGGACTGTAAACTTAGATCCCACTAATCTGAATTTTGGTACACAGTACAGCAACATGTTATTGAATAAGAAGAGATATCTTTCTTGAGCTGATGTGTTGCGAGCAGCAAGCTTAAGTATTTGCCCTTCTTTTATCAGTTCATTTGAAGGGTTGACAATATCGTCTTCTTCCCCTAACATTTCATACACTTCTAGTAACTTCTTCAAATTTTCCATTTTCCGAATGGCATTATTAGAGTGACTTGCAGCTGTGGATATAATTTCCAAGGACTTTTCAGCATCTTTCCAATCGAGAGAATCTGCAGGAAATTTTCTCAAATAATCCTTCAACAGCATCTCATATCTTGGAATTCGTTGTATAGGTTCTAGCATGTGATACTGCAAAGTCAGATTTCCACAAACTTTCTGTTCCTGAATATCTTGAATAATAGATTTGAAACAAGGAGATCTCTCAGTCCACGTTTTTACCAGCTCCATTGCATTGTCAAAATTCTTCACATACTCTCCATTCATCTTGAGAAAAGGAGCCAGTTTCTGCAGAATATCACTGATCCTGGGATTGGTGTCCCATTCTTGCATTCTTTTCTCAAGCTCAGGTAGCAAGAACTGACTATGGAGCTGATTTATGGATGAAATATTGGAAAATATTTTATTAACGACTTCAGCTGGAAATGATCCCTTTAGCTTCATCCATTAGTTTGCTATAAAAGACCTGATCCAAAAGAGCAAGTCTACTCACATAAGCTCTTTCAGTGTGCAAAAGCTCATTGACAATTTTGTAACATTTCTCTTCATTTGTTTCCTTTGTCTCTGTGTTAGGGTCTCGCTGACTGCCTTGCTCAACCCGCTTCTCTTCCTTATTGGCAATCATCTCTCCAGCTTCTTTTACAGATGGAAATGAATTTGCACTTGAAGCCCAATGATAGCTCTTGATCTTCTGCCCCTTGCAAGCTGCTGTGGTTGGCAATGAGTCCGTACTAGTATTCCCTCTTTCTCCATTTACCAAACTGCTATCAACTGCATCACAGTCATTTTGAATGTTTCTGCAGGCACGGTAGGCAGACCCCTTGTCTTGGCAGTCCCACTGATTCTATACTATTATGCCATTGGCTGTGTGATTCTGTACATCCTGAGACCAATCTCTACTGTTTCCCTGCTCGTGTAGGGGATGCTGGGTGAGGAATTTTGGCTGAGGTGATGGCACTGGTCCATATTTTCCTTGAGATTTACCAACATTTAAAACAGAAGAGTCTTTCTTCAGCTCATTGGAAAAGGATGTGCTGCCTCCTTCAAAATGACTGATGAGATCAGACACTTTACTAGATTTTTCTTTCAAGATACAAGAAGAGATAGGTGTAATTTCCTCCATTCTTGGCTTTGTGGTATACAAAGCTTTAGACTTAGGGGTTTGGTGGGTAATGGATGACTGGGAATTCTGCAGATGTAATGGCTTTGGAAGCACTTGTGGCTTTGAATTTGAAGCTGGCCACGGAGAATAGTTAAGTGGATCATTTCCATTTACACCTTGAACCACTTCATTGCAGATGCTTGGCTTGTACAGCCTAGTACTGTTTAAAGAACAGGTTGGAGTGACTAAGATCTTTGGACACGTACTGCCACCTGCTGCTGCCGCCGCCGCCAGTCCCATTCCTCTCAGGAGTGCCGTGGGGGACTGAAGCAAAGCAGTGGCGGGGCTCTGGAAAATGAA
Source organism: Azemiops feae (assembly GCA_023970755.1). Classification (NCBI taxonomy): domain Eukaryota; kingdom Metazoa; phylum Chordata; class Lepidosauria; order Squamata; family Viperidae; genus Azemiops; species Azemiops feae. Next base: position 1,560,169 of record JALGBA010000703.1, on the reverse strand, counting down.
GGCCGAGCTGTGCAAGCTGGGGCTGGATTTCCTACGTATAGCCATCCGCCTGAAATTGATGCTTTCGGCCCCGTTCATCTTGCCTTCTCTCCTTAACAAGACAACAAGGGGTGTCCGTGTCGAAATTGCCCTTTCCTCGGCCTCTACCCGGAGCGCATCCTACCGGTGCCCAGCAACATGCGCTTGGCTGGCTGACGGAATTCGCCTTAACCCTCCAAGGCTCGCAGCCACCTCCTTGCCCCGCCTGGCGTCAGTTGGCCGCAAAGTCTCCTTGCGCTGCGCGTCTCTGCCCCCGAGAGAGACCCCGCACTCCCAGCGGGTGGAGGAAGTGGGGTGGGCGCCTCGGAGTCCCAACCTGCGCCAAAGGTACGCGCGTACCTGGTTAGGGTTACCTGACCGTCCTTGAAGCTGCGCGCACGTTCTCCAGCAGGACGATGGAGAATCCACCAATGGGTTAGGACTATCTTCCTGCCCAATAAGAGACTAAGTTTGCCAGAGTTAACACGCCTCCTGCTGGGCTGATATCCCAGACATGACTTAGTCTTCAGCCCAGCTAGGACGCGTTGTTGGCTCTGGACAGGTCGTATAGTTCTATTACATTGGTGGATTCTCATCTCCTAAATAAAATTAGACAGTTTACAAGCACAGACAGGGGAAAAACAATTTGAAAGGGCACAGCTGATTTTCGGCAAATTTCCCCCAGCCGCAGCACACCTGAGCGTCGGCCTCGGGCCCGCTCAGCAGCCGTTAACAGCAGTGGGCGGCCGGCTCAAGCCCCTATAGCTCCTGTTAGGTGCAAAGGGCTCAAAGTCAATAGCGAGGGGGATCCCTCGGCCGCATCAGCTGATCGTCGGAGCTCCCGATTTAGCCGCAGCGCAGCTGAGCGTCCGCCTCCGGGCGCGCTCGCAATTGCCAAGCGCTGCGGAAAGCTCCAGGACTCCACGAGGCTGAGTGTTGGAGCTCGCCTCAGCCGCCCCGCTACGTGGCGCCGGCCTTCGGGCCCAGCCAGGCCGTTCCTCTCCACGGCCCTTCAGCCCTCTCCGGCGAGATTTGCGCTGTAATTTGGTCGCTGCCAAGGCGTGGCTGTCACACTCACAACAAGCTGCCGGCTCCAGGGCATTTTAGGGCATTTCTTCATACAAAGCCCTCTGCAGCTGGTTGCCAAATTTGAGGCCTCAGACCGTTTTTTTCTTGGCGCGCTAATTGCGGCCGCCATTTTGGACTCCAGAGGCCTAGCAGGCCTGACAGGGACGGCCCAAACAGGCAGCAGCCACTGCACAAGGCCTTGCAGGCTGCTTACAGAGGCCATTGGCTTAAAGGTCTGACCTCACCTCTCCTTTCCTGCAGGGAATTATCTCAGTCTAGGCCCCAGGCCTAACAAGCCGCCTTGCCATTGCAGCGGCAGCCATTTTGCGGACTGATCACAGCCGCCATTTTGCAGCTCCAAAACTGCCATTGGCCACCCTGCTCAGATTCTGATCTGGCACAACCAACCCCAGGGCAAAACTTGGAGAGGATTTCACCTTTAGCGTGAGCTGGCACGCCTTTGGGCTCCGCCGCCACCACCTAGGCTTTGTGTGCAGGCACATATCACTCAGGTGATTGCCGCCACCAACAAGGAGAGGAGTGCGCAGGCACATATCACCAAGGTGATCGCCGCCACTGATCGGTCAACGTGCGTGCCGGCACTTGCCGATTGCGACTCACCCATTGGGTCTCGTCGCCACAAGACGCCTGACTAATACGCCTCAGTGCATCACTGGGCAGTTTCCAGCCTCTCGGAGCTCTGCCTAGGGCAGTAGGGCGCTCAGTGTAGCGCAAAACCCGGAGCGGACGCTGTTCATCAGCTTTTGCTATACTAACAGCTGGGCAATCCGCTCCTGCTCCTGAGTTGCAACAGGCCTCAGGCCTTCCTTGCAACGGCTGACGACGCAGCTAATCAATCTGCGCAGGGCGCTTCCGGCACTCCCGTCTCAGGGAAGCGCAAGTCCTCTAAACTAGAGGCAGCAGGCAGGATAAAGGCCAAGGCCAGGTCCAAGGCCATCGCTGGCAAAAAGGCCTCAAGGGCCGCAGAAAAGGGCAGCCGAGAGGCGAAACACGGCTCTGGAGAAGCAGTTCTCCAGGGCACAACGTAGGTCTGCGGGAGACCAACCTCTGGTTCCCCTTGCCCCCCAGGAGAGCTCACTCTTCAACCCCCAACCGGCCCTGCCAGGTCCCACTGCCTCGCGGGCCCTTTCCCCTCAGGGCCCCATGGCACAGAGTGCTACTCTGTCCTCTGACCAGGGATTGAACCCCCTAATGGGGACTTCACCGGCTAGATTCCGCCCCCCTCCCAAGGCCACATTCACGCCCACAGCGGCTGGACTTCGCCCCCCTGAACAACTAGGGGTCGGGCCTGAGCAGCTCGAGGCATTAATCGCCCAGCCGTATGCTCAGGACAGGGCCTCCTCGTTCTACGAGAACCCCAGGCCTGAGTTTGTCATGCCCATGGTGCCAGCTCAAGCACGGGCGGAGAGGCCGGACTACCCAGAGTCCGTTTATTCGGACCATTCCTCCCGAACACGGGACTCGGGTTCCGAGGATTATGGGTCAACTGACTTCCAACTGTCAGAGGATGAGGAGTCGGCCCCAGACCCGTCGCCTTTCATAGGCCTCTTTGACCCGGGTCTATTTAGGTCTCTCCTGCTAAAGGCCACCACGTCGGCCAATATTGAGCTGGAGCAGGAAAAGCAGCCGACTGCCTCAACTAGTCAGGACCCCAAGCCACTCTTCTCTGAACCTACGGTGACGGAGCGCTATATCCCTTGCCCTCCTTTTTTCCTGGAAACTATCAGGAAACAATGGGGAAATCCGGGCACTCTACCAACGCCGGGGGGAACTGATAAGAGACTGATGGCCATAGCCCCGGCCTTGTCAGATCTACTGGAGGTTCCCAGGGTGGACGAACCACTAACCTCTCTTTTTTCTTCCTCCACCGTGTCAGGTGACACGTCTGAGGTCTTGAGGGCAGAGGACAGGAAGTCCGAGCTCTCTCTCCGTAGGTCTCACCTGGCATCGGCATGGGCCGTGCGTGCGTCCACCTCTACTTCCTTCTTTGCCAGAACGTCAATTCTCTGGCTCAGGGAACTCCAAGCGTTGCTTCCCCCGGATCAGGTTCGTGCCCATCAGAATCTGGGTAAGTTGGTGGCATCGGCAGAATACATGGCGGATACTTCCCTCCATGCCGCCAGATTTTCAGCGCGCTCCATAGCCGCTAATACTGCAGCCCGCAGGTTTCTATGGCTAAAACAATGGCGAGCGGACTTGAAGTCAAAGTGGCACCTGGCTTCCGCTCCCTGCAGGGACGGACACCTCTTTGGGGAGGCGCTAGAGCCTTACCTTATTGAGAACAGGGATAAGCGTAAGGTGTTGGCCCACCTTACTAGGAGGCCGGATAGGCGAGCTACTCCGTATCCATGGAGACCGCCCTTCCGCCAGGGACCAGGATCGGTGTGGGGCCCTCCACCTCGTCCCTCCTTCCCCAGGCCCGGCCGCCAACCTGACCGCCCAGGACCAGGCAGCAATATCAGGGCAAACGGCCCTTTCGGGGCGCGGGAGGCAGTCCTTTCAGAGGACACAAATGACTCAAGGACGGACCTCCCCATTGGCGGCAGACTCACTCTGTTTTTCCACGAATGAGAGGCCACCATCACAGACACCTGGGTGCTCAACACCATCAGGCACGGCCTCACCCTGGACTTTCTGTCGCAGCCACGGGATCGATTCGTGGCCTACCCCACCCCAAGGAGCCCAACCAAGATAGGTCTCATGTCCGAGGCCATTCACCATTTGCTGCAGATCAAGGCCATCGAACCGGTGCCCGCTGGCCAAACCCATCGAGGGTTCTACTCCATTCTCTTCGTGGTCCCAAAGGCTTCGGGAGGGTGGAGAGCAATCCTCGATCTGCAGGGATTGAACTCTCATCTTGTCTACAAGAGATTCAAGATGCAGACATTGCAGTCCATCCTGGCCAGCATAAGGAGGCACGACTTCCTCGCCTCCATCGACCTTACGGAGGCATACCTCCATATTCCCATATCTCCCAACCATCGGAAGTTCCTCAGGTTCTGTTACGGGTCCCACCACTTTCAGTACAGGGCCCTGCCATTCGGCCTCTCGTCCGCCCCGAGGGTATTTACAAAAGTCCTGGCTGCACTGGTCGCCCACCTAAGGTTGATTCCTATCCGGGTCCAATGCTACCTGGACGACATCCTGGACTTAGCCGTCCGGCTCTTTCAGACTCACGGCTTTTCGGTCAACTTCCGAAAGAGCCTGATAGAGCCCTCCAATCGCATCCTACACCTAGGAGCGATCATAGATACCAACCTTTCAATGGTCTACCTGTCCCCGGAACACCGGGACAGCATTCGCTCCCTGATCAGGCAGATACGGAGGGAGCGGAGGGTCACACTGGCCTCACTTTCCCGACTACTGGGCAAGATGGTCTCTTGTATGGGAATAGTGCCATGGGCCAGACTACACTTCAGAACCCTACAATGGTTCTTACTCCCATACCAGAGGCAAGGCACCAGTGCATCCAGCCAGAGGGTCGGGGTCACACCCCGAGTTCTGGATTCCCTTCGGTGGTGGCTCTGCCCTGCTGTAGACAGAGGCTCCCTATTCAAGGAACCAAACAGACTCACCTTAACGACGGATGCAAGTCTGTTCGGATGGGGTGCGCACCTGGGTTGTCACTTAGCACAGGGACGATGGTCACCCATGGACCTCAGTCACAACATAAATTGGCTGGAGCTCAGGGCCATTCATCTGGCACTGCTTCACTTCAGCGATGAGGTGGTGGGTCAACACGTCCTGGTGCTCACAGACAACGTGGCTGCAAAGGCCCATGTGAACCGGCAGGGCGGCACTCGCTCCAGGACCTTTATGTCCGAAGCACGGTCACTAGGTTCCTGGGCGGAAACCAATCTCTCCTCCTTAAAGGCGGAGCACATTTCGGGGCAGGCCAACCTTCAGGCGGACTCGTTGAGCTGGTCGACAGTAGACCACTCCGAGTGGCGCCTGCATCCCAATTTATTCAGGGAGATTTCGGTGAGGTTCGGGCCTCCGGTGGTGGATCTATTCGCCTCGCCGGCAAATGCCCAACTCCCGAGATTCTTCTCCAGGTTTCCTTTCCGGGGGGGCGGAGCGGACGGACGCGCTCCGCAGCCCCTGGCCGACAGGTCTACTTTATGCCTTTTCTCCTCTTCCTCTGCTTCCGGCTCTCATCCGGAAAATTCTGCAGGAACGGGCGGAGATCATAGTGGTTGCCCCACATTGTCCGAGACGGCCGTGGTTTGCCGACCTAGTGGACCTTTCCATCTCTCCTCGGTGGAAGATTCCCCCAGATCAGGTCGCTCTCAGTCAGGGGGTTCTACAACACCCAGAACCCCAAGGCCTACAACTAGCCGTCTGGCACTTGAGAGGCGGCTCTTAACACGAGACTCGTTTTCAGAGGGGGTGATCTCAATGATTCAGGCCTCCAGGCATCCTTCCACTAACAGGATTTATGACTCCTCGTGGAAGAGTTTTTGTGCCTGGTGTTCCAGGAATCGCCTGGACATCTCGGCTGTCACTATCTCGCACATCCTTGAATACTTGCTGGAGGGATTTAACAAGGGCTTGTCGCCCAATACCATCCGCAGGCAACTGGCGGCTCTCTCCACAGTACTCATGTGCCAGGATTCCATTCCTTTGGCCCAGCATCCACTGGTACGGTCCTTTCTCAAGGGTGCTACCAACACCAGACCTCCCGTGGTTCACCGTTATCCCTCTTGGGATCTCCCACGGGTGCTACAGGCCCTTACCTTGCTACCGTTCGAGTCTATCAAGACCTGTTCACTACAGTTCTTGTCCATAAAGGTGGCCTTTCTTGTGGCGATCACATCCGCTAGGCGCATCTCGGAGCTGGCTGCTCTCTCGGTCAGGGAGGACCTATGCGTTTTTCACAGCGATAGGGTAGTCCTCCGACTGGACCCGGCCTTTGTACCAAAGGTGAACTCGTTGTTCCATAGGGCACAAGAGGTGGTCCTACCGAATTTTTGTCCCCAGCCTGCTCACAACTTAGAACGCCAGTGGCACACCTTGGACGTTCGTAGGGCATTACGCCACTATATTAAGAGGACTTCTGCCTTCCGCAAATCGGAAGCGCTTTTTGTCTCCTTCCAGCCTTCTTCGATGGGGAAGAAAGTCTCATCATCCACTGTTGGCAGATGGATCAGATCCTGCATCGCAAAAGCCTACCAGGCACAGTCCCTGCCACTTCCAGGCCGTATCAGTGCTCACTCTACCCGCAGTGCCGCTACATCGGCGGCGTGGGCTACGCAGGCGCCCATTGGGGATATTTGCAGGGCGGCGACCTGGTCCTCGCCTTCCCCGTTTGTGAGACATTACAGGCTGGACAAATTCGCCTCCGCGGAGGCATCATTTGGCCAGAGAGTACTCCAGCAAGTGGCATCATCAAGTGGGACACAGGCCCTGACTGATTCCCTCCCATAGGGACAGCTCAGCTTTGGTATGTCCCATTGGTGGATTCTCCATCGTCCTGCTGGAGAAGGGGCGTTGTCTTACCTGAACGCCTTTTCTCAGCATGACGATGGAGAATCCACGCCCATCCCCTTAGGACCGTTAGGTCCTGTGTTAGGGGCACAGAGAGCCAACACATCGGTCCATTGTCAGCAGCTTCGCCTTCGTCGTGTCTGGGATATCAGCCCAGCAGGAGGCGTGTTAACTCTGGCAAACTTAGTCTCTTATTGGGCAGGAAGATAGTCCTAACCCATTGGTGGATTCTCCATCATCATGCTGAGAAAAGGCGTTCAGGTAAGACAACGCCCCTTCTAAGCGCTCCAAGAGTTCTCACTTTGGAATGGGGGAGGTGGGTCAAAGATGTAGATTATGTAAATTATATAAAATTACAAATGGCATTTTTCTATAAAAACGCCTCCAAAATTCACAATATATAAACAGTAAAATTAAACATTCTGAAAGAATGTAATCATCTACTCTTCTAAGATATGGAGAAAAATTTGACTTTGCAGTATAGAAACTTTGGGGGGAAATTGTGCCTGAAGAATATGTATTTTCCTTCTGTACTTAATCTCATCTTTGTAAAACAAAAATCTTACTCCATCTTAAAAATGAAATGTCATTATGAAATTTGGGATTTTACATGAGGTAAATACTAGGATTTGGTACAATAGTATTGTCATTTCATATCAACCAGTCAGTATTGACTAATGTTAAAATTGTAGTATCAACACTCACTCTAAAGCACTTCGTCAACACCATATCAGCATCCCTTTAATTCTTTTACATTTTTTCCCCTGGGCTTGTATTTTCTGCAGGCTCAGAAAAAGATGCAGCCCCTCTAAGGAGGTACTGATAGGTATCACATGTATAGCCACATTTATTGTGAAGCGGGTTTTTTAAAAAATTATAATCAAATGTATATTGAATCCAAAGCAATCCACATGATATATTATTCCAGTACAGATTGAAATTTGATTGCTTGTTATATCTTGCAATTTAGACAGATTTTTTACCCATAGGTTCAGATTTATTTATAACTTTTTAAATCAAACTCCTTAAGCTTTCACTGATAAACATTTACATCTATTGACAGGGATACAGTTTATTTTCCATCTTGTACATTTTTGTAGCTTTGTGTCCCTTAAATTTTAATGATTGAGGCTGTAACTTTTTGAAAGGTAAGGTGCTTTGTGACTTCTTTATATAAAACATTAGGGTTGCATTTGTATTAGTCTGTTTGAGATATCCAGTTTGTATAAGCCAGGCATGTCAAACTGCCGGACCACAGGCCGGATGCGTCACGCTGAAACTGCGCCCACCCCATTGCTTGCAATGGGGAAAAAGTCCCGATACATCACGCGATGTCACGTGATGTCGCAAGTTTGACATGCCTGGTATAAGCAGACTAGGAGTTGCCCGTCTGCAATTAGTACTATGAACTGTTAATTTACCCCCCTCAAAAAGATACATCTAAGCCGGGGTGGGCAATTAATTTTCTCAAGGGACCACATGAGAAACTGGGACTGTGTGGAGGGCCATTGCCACCACACTACCCCTCTGCCTACCACTGGCCTACCCCTGCCGCCGCTGCCATGGGCCAGACAAGGATGGCCGGATGTGGCCCATGGGCCATAAAATACCTAGGTCTGATCTAAGCATATTGCTTTTATTAGGAACGTGTATTAATCAGTTATACCAGTGGTGGTGAACCTATGGCATGTGTGCCAGAGGGGGCACTCAGAGCCCTCTCTGTGGGCACGTGCGCCTTGCTCTTTGGCTAAGTTTCCGCAGGAAAAATCCATTTCTCAAGCCCCTTCCTAGCCAAAACAAGCCTCCGGAGGGAGCGTGCCTCGCTCTTTGGCTATGTTTTCGAAGGAAAATGCCATTTCTCAAGCCCCTTTTTAGCCAAAACAAGCCTCCGGAGTGAGCGTGCCTCGCTCTTCTTAAGAGCAATCCTGCGAAAACAAGCCTCCAGTGAGAGTGTGCTCGCTCCGGAGGCTTGTTTTGGCTAGGAAGAGGCTTGAGAAATGGCTTTTTCCTGAGAAAACGTAGCCAAAGAGCTTGCAGTCTTTGCCAGATCTCCGTTGGGATAAAGTGTTTTAGTTCCTATAGAGCGCTTCCAAATGCAGCCAGTCCCTGCATTTGGAAGCACTCCATAGGCGCGGAAACATTTTTTATCCCAGTGGAGATCTGGCAGAAGGCTCCGTTTCTCAAGCACCCCATTTTTTTATCCCAGTGGAGATCTGGCAGAAGGCTCTGTTTCTCAAACGCCCCATTCCAGGCATACGGAGCTTGCAGTTTCTGCCAGATCTTTGCCAGATCTGGCAGAGACTGCAAGCTCCGTATGCTTGGAATGGGGCACTTGAGAAACAGAGCCTTCTGTCAGATCTCCGTTAGGATAAAAAAATGTTTCCGCACCTATGGAGACTTCCAAACGCAGGGACTGGCTGCATTTGGAAGCGCTCTATAGGAGCTAAAAGACTTTATCCCAATGGAGATCTGGCAGAGATTGCAAGCTCTGTATGCCTGGAATGGGGCGCTTGAGAAACGGAGCGCTCCTTTCCATCCAGTCATACATGGTGCTTCAAAATGCAGGGAATCCCTGCGTTTTGAATAGCCCCACCAGAGCACAAACACTCCACAATCCACAATGCCAAACCCTAACCCCCACCACAACCCAGGGCATCCACAATGCCAAATCCTAACCCCCACCCCCACCCCAGGGCAACAACATTCCTTCACTGACCTCCTTTCCAGCTCCGTTCTCTGTGTGCAGGGCAACAAAAGAAGTTTGTGGGGACTAAAAAAAAAAGATCAATCTGACCTTCCAACTTCTTGCGGGGAAAAAAGATCTCGCAAAGTTGGAAGATCTGTTTGAACTTTTTTTTTAACCGCTAGTCCCACAAGCTTCTTTTGTTGCCCTGCATGCGGTGGCTGAGAACAGAACTGGAAAGGAGGTTAGTAAAGGGAGGCTTTCGGGAAGCAAGGGGAGATAGGGAAGGGTCTGCTCTGGCCTCCGCTGCCTCACTCCGCCAGCATCAGGGCTCGGAGGCTTGTTTTCGCCAGTAAAAAGCCATTTCCCAAGCCAACTTTGAATTATATCAAATCTGACACCAGAAACAGACTAACAGATGACCTGAGTGCTGCATGTGTTGCTCTCAAACTTACAAAGTATGAGCCAAGGTTAGATAAATTATTAGCATGCATACAACAGCAAAAATCACATTAATTGTTCAAAAACATGCCAAATGCAAACTTTTACCTTTCAATAAAAAGTTGTTTGTATCATTGAAAGCTTTGTTACTGTGTTTTTCTTTTAAGACAAAAGATGTTAATATATGAGTTTTTTCTAAATTAAAACCTCAGTATTCAGGTTAAATTGCTATGTTGGCACTTTGTGATAAATAAGTGGATTTTGGGTTCCAGTTTGGGCACTCGGTCTCTAAAAGGTTTGCCATCACTGAGTTATACAGTTGCTTTGCTTCTATTGCTGCTTGGGGTTTTGTGGTATTTTTATTATTTCTGGAACAGTTGGTTCCTTCCTCAATCATTTCTCATGGTTTTTGCTTGTCTTATGCTGTTATCAACTTCCTGAACTCGATGCCCTTGAGATATTAAAACTTCCATCTCCCTCAGTAAGCTAAATGGAAGATGGTAAATAAAATATGAAGATTTTATTTCAATAATATTTATTTTGAAGCAATTTTATATTTAAATGTTGGCTTTGTTTTAGAATCAACAAGTTTAATGTCTTACTATTAGAATTAATTCAAAATGTTAAAAAAAGGAGTCCCTGCGGATTTTACTCTACTAGTCGTTGCCGACTCTAGGGGGCAGTGTTTCAAAGTCATTGAGCTAGTGCAGTCTGAAGACATTTTCATGGTCAAGTGGCCAGCATGAATGGTCATGGAGCACTGTTACCTTCCCACCGAAGTGGTACCTATTTATCTACTTACATTTGCATGCTTTCGAACTGCTAGGTTGGCAGGAGCTAGAGCGACAACGGAAGCTCACCCTGTCATGTGGTGCTTGGATCTTGAGCCTGGGCTGCCGGCTTTTCAGCTGCCCAATTCAAAATGTAGGAGAACTGAATAAGAATATAATTATTTTATTGAAAATCATGAGAAATGTGCACTGTAATTTTAAGTAACCCAATAGTAACTCCACAGACATCCCTCCCCCAAAATAATATATTTTTTCACTTCAAGTTCACTGTGCAGCTAACAAATCATTTTGTGATTCTCAGAAATTATGCTGCTGAATTTCAACAGCAAACTATTAAGAAATGCAGATATAATTTTCTATTGCTTTTCTTTTAAGCTTTGCATATCCATCCAGAATTTCCCTAAACCCCAAAACTTTCCCTGTTACAATGGAAATATGAAAGTGTGGGAGTTTCAGTGGAGGACTTTTAAATTATCTGGAACCACAATGAAAATCTGTGAATGAAAACAGTGATATTATGATAAAAGCCTCATCTATATTTTTCCTTAGTTATTCATCTCTTTAAAGCTCCAACATATGAGTTATTGGAATGGCAGAAAAAAAGTAGTTATATCAGGATTTAAGTGTTAAGTGTTGCCATGTATTTCAGGGACAGATTTGCTATTTCGTAGCATGCAGACTTGTTCAATGAAGATGCAGGGTTTTCAAATTATTATTATTTCAGCATAACTCCCTGATAAATCAGGGTAAAGTTGATTTGTGTATTTGCCATGATTGTATATTTCATGGTATCTTTGCCTCTGCTGTATATCTCTGTATATTAGCAAGACCTTTTTTCTTTGATAATTGTTCCTATGGTTACCAGCCTTTTGTGGTGTGACAAAGGTTAGTGTTCTGATTCTCATGAGCCAAATTATACCCTTTGACTCTATCCTTTTCACACTTCAGACTAATCTTGGCCTGTGGTAGGCTTGAAATTCTATGAATGCAATGTTCCCATGGTAATAGGTATGGAACACTGAAAGGAGGGGGCAGACTGAATAGAACATGCAAACCTTATTAATTTGAATGTAAATAAAGGAGAAGATTCCTTGGAACTTTAAGGATCAGTAATTGGTTAGTAGAAAAGAACTTTTTCCAGGTTATAAACTTGTTTATGTTTTCTGTTTCTTGATTTGGATGAAATTAAATTGTTCATGTCAAAGGCAGTGATCAACAGCAAAACAAGTGTTAAACTGTGTTTCTGTTTAGTTTCTTTTTTTGCAGAGAAGATTTCAACTGAAATTCAGAATACATGCAGTTGAAAGGAGGGAGGAGAGAAATTTTACTTGCCTAGGCATGAGCAGTTGCTATGCATTCAAGAGGAATTATCTATAAGAAAACTGAATTAATTTATATTTTGTACATTATGTAATTGATTGTGAGCTAAATAAATGTGGGAGGTTGTATTTTTGGGACTCTATTTGGACATTTTCTCTCTTAGAGGAAGGGTAAAGGAAGTAATTATGCTATTGGAATTCAGTATATGAATATTTCCTCTATGTTTAAAATAAATATAAGCATAGGCAAGAATCCTATTAAAATGGCAATTCATTTTTATTAAAAAAGCAGAAGAGGTACATAAACTATCTTGACACTGATTATAATGGAGTATACTAATTAAAAATTAAAAGAGAAAAACTGTTTGAATAAAGCTTCCTTTGCCCTTTTATAGAAACAGCCTTTTGCTGCTAGCTGCCTTCATATACATGCTTTTCTTTGCATGATATATTTTTATTTATTTATTTAATTTCAAGCTTAAAAAATGTATTATTAAAACATTCCTTCTCTTTTTCTCCCTTATCTTCTAGTATTTCATAGTGTTAATACTCTCCCCCATTAAACTTCAAGATTTTATCAGCCCATGCTGCTTCTGTAAGGATTCTGTACTGTAATAATTTCTGAAAATTTAGTTCATAATATATTGCTTTTGGCTTCAAATTAAAATCTGGCCATAGAGTTAATCCTTCTCCTAAATCCTGCATTTAAAGTACCAAAGGAGTAAGAAACTGATAAAATGACTTTCTGCATATAGGTAGTTACTTATTCAGAATTTGCATTGCTCTAATAATATGCATTCACTGGGAATATTGGCTGTCATTGGGAGTGCTGACAGGCTTGTCTTCCAGTGCTTCTTATGTCTAGACAGTGTATAATAATATTGGAATATGAAATTGAGATACTGCCTCACATCTGATTTCCACCTTTCCTCCAAATAATTATAAATACCATACATGTTATTACAACCTCAAAAAGTCTGAAAAAGACCGAACTAAGAGGGAATGATTTATTCAAGCCCCACCAAGTGGGGTTTTTTGGTAATCATTTCAGTCAAGATGGTCCTAACGTCTAACTCATTATCAGTACATTATTTTCTTCAGCTATGTCTGCAGTTGTAATCATATTTGTTTTTCAAGCAATATTCAACTGAGTATTATTGCCTTGATTTCCTTTTATTTTTCCTCACCTCTTTTCTCCAAGTTCTCTACATAACAATATGATACTTGGCTGAATATGCTATCTAAATATTTAATATTTGCCTGTTTTCTAAAGAATTATGAATCTGAATGTGAATTCTGATTTAATGCATTTATTATGTTGCCAAAGAAGGGTAGAATCCTTTGTACTCATGTTAAAGTTATTTTCTACCTAGAGTAAGCTCATATTTTAAGTGTCCAATATTTTAGGTGTAACATTTGATTAATTTTGACTGAATATCCAACATTGAATAATTGGGAGTATAAATCCAATACTGCCAAAAATGTAAGAAGTTAACAAACACACACCCCAAGAAAAGGAGGTTTGTGTCTGAGTGCGTAGCATTTTTTTGTCTGGTTGATATGCTTTATCAATATATCTCATGAAAACCTATTATATAACTTATGTATTACAATGCAGATCAACAGTAAAATATTGAAGGCATCATGGAATTGATTATTTTATAGGTTTTATTGTATAAATATTGTATAACTTATTGTATAACAAGTTGGGAGAGGGTATATCATGCTCTTGGCAGATGGGCAGCATTCAGCTTTAAATCACAAATTACATAGAGTTATATTAGTCAGAAATGGCACAATAAAAAGGAGTTAATGTTATTAAACTTTTTTTAAAAGAATTTTCCTGTTTTTTTGTCTGACATATGTTATTTTACCTATTTTCCCAAAACTCTGTAAGGATTCTGAGAAATCACAGTACACAATATAGAATTTGGTTGTTGAAGTATTGGCTCAGAGCTACTTACTTTTATTTTATTTTTTTGTAGCCATTTCATCCTATGGTAAACCTTGATTGTTCCCGAGACTTTCGACCATTCCTATGTGCTCTCTATGCTCCTGTTTGCATGGAATACGGTAGAGTCACCCTCCCATGTCGCAGAATTTGTCAACGAGCATATAGTGAATGTTCAAAGCTCATGGAGATGTTTGGTGTGTCTTGGCCTGAAGACATGGAATGCAACAGGTGAGTGAATTCTCAAGATTTGTGTTTATTAAAATGATCACTTGTTATGTAATGTTTTTCCAAGATGTATTTTCAGACAACATGTCATATGTCTGTGATGAAACCAATCCTGAGCTCCCTACTCTCATGATATATATATTCAGATCTACATTTTCATACTTGAAAAGTTTTACATTAATTTTTAATCAAGAATCATGGAGTTAGAAAAATGGCTTTACCATATTTTACAGCCCATCCTAGGCACAGTTTCTTTAGAGAACTTATCACGAGCTCCGGTGAATGGTTTTGGAGGACACTGCTAGCATGCCTTTGTCAAAACTGAAAGCAGCTTCTACATAGGGGTACCACTTACATAGAAGCCTCTTCTGGCTTTATAAGTGAACAGAAGTCAAGTATAAACTTGAAACCAATTACATTGGCCTTTAATTCAATGAAAAGAAACATGTAACTTCCACAGTACAAATCTCTGAGGGAAATCATGCCTACAGACTTTTGCAGTCCAGTTGTTAGATTCTGGAATTAAAGTCTGAAAAAATATGGGGTAGAATATTTAATAGAGTTGAAAGTTATGTTGTATAAATACTAAGACAAAACTGAAAAAGGATGTAACAAATTCTGAATGAAAAATTCAGGAGCAAAAGTATAGGAATACATCTGTGTTGTTTATATGCTTAACCAAGAAAAATATATCTTGGTTATATATCATTGGATAAGCAGTGCAATATTAGTATTTCAGATATTTTATACATTATGCTGAATTTTAACAACAAAGTACTAAACAACCTGATGATGCAAATTGTGTAAGACAAGGGATTCCACATTTGTTTTTGAAGCGTTTGTACTCTAAAATTGATTGAAGACAGAAAACTGCACAATGGACATGGCAAACTCCAATGCCTTACTGGCCACAAAAATATACACACAAAACAATAATCTTTTTCTATTATTCATTTAAATGTTTTTAAGATGGTTGGTTGGTTGGTTGTTTTTCTTGGTTAGCTACAAAAATCTCTTACAGGATAAATGCAGTTGACTAAATATCATTTTTAACATGAAATCAGGCAAATCTTCAGCTATAAGCCGCTGAAAAGAAGTTGGTACTGATAGTTGGATATATGAAATTATTAAACTAAAATTTATATAAGAATTTGATTTCTAGCCATAGAATCCTATAATTTTATTTCTTCTTAGACTATTCCTTCAAATCAATTCTTTTTTAAAGAACCAGAACAAGGAAAAATGCTTACTTATATTTAAAACTTATAACTAGTCCTTTGGTCTTCCTGTTCTAGGTTCCCAGACTGTGATGAGCCTTACCCTCGTCCCATTGATCTCAATGTAGTTGGGGAACCAACAGAAAAAGCAACAGTGGAAGTGCAAAGAGACTATGGTTTTTGGTGCCCTCGAGAACTGAAAATAGACCCTGATCTGGGCTACACGTTCCTGCGGGTACGGGACTGCTCGCCTCCTTGTCCAAATATGTACTTTAGACAAGAAGAACTTTCTTTCGCACGATACTTCATTGGTGTGATCTCCATTGTCTGCCTTTCCGCTACCTTGTTCACTTTCTTGACTTTCCTGATTGATGTCACAAGATTTCGCTATCCAGAAAGACCCATAATCTTCTATGCTGTTTGTTACATGATGGTGTCCCTAATTTTTTTCATTGGCTTTTTGCTAGAGGACCAGATCGCCTGCAATGCCTCCGGCCCTGCCACTTACAAGGCTTCCACAGTGACACAGGGCTCTCACAATAAAGCATGCACAATGCTTTTCATGATACTGTATTTCTTTACCATGGCTGGGAGTGTTTGGTGGGTGATTCTTACCATCACTTGGTTTTTGGCAGCTGTCCCAAAATGGGGTAGTGAAGCCATTGAAAAGAAAGCCCTCCTCTTCCATGCTAGCGCTTGGGGCATCCCTGGAACCCTTACCATCATTCTCCTAGCTATGAATAAAATAGAAGGTGATAACATCAGTGGCGTATGTTTTGTTGGCCTTTATGATGTAGATGCCTTGAGATACTTTGTTCTTGCTCCTCTCTGCCTGTATGTGGTGGTTGGAGTTTCTTTGCTACTTGCTGGCATCATTTCTTTAAATCGGGTTCGTATTGAAATTCCCTTAGAGAAGGAAAACCAGGACAAGTTGGTGAAATTTATGATTCGAATTGGCGTCTTCAGTGTGTTGTATCTTGTGCCACTATTGGTTGTCATTGGCTGCTATTTCTATGAACAAGCTTACCGAAGTGTGTGGGAGACAACATGGATTCAAGAAAGGTGCAAGGAATATCACATACCTTGCCCTTATCAGGTAAGTGAGCCTAACTCTTAAATCATTTCCTTATGTTCAATTCTTTGTGTCTCTCAAGGTGGATAGCATGTTGTTTATTCTATAACTTTGGTACCAGTCTCCTGCAATATATTTATCAAGTAAAAACATATTACCTGACATAATTAGATGACTATAAATATGACACAGAAGAAATCTAGTTTTAAAAAATGAAAAGTGAAATTGAGAATGTGAACATGAATGTGAATTTTTAGAACGTGTGATCTTCAGAGAAAATAGAATCATTTGGTGTGTTTTAAAAAAAAAAATATATTTAAATTTAAATGCCCTGAAATAAAAAGTCCTTCAGTTAAGAAATGGGGATAATACTTTACATTAAAACAATTTAAATACACTAGGCACTAAGCATGTCCATATAGAATTGCACACAGTACTTTTCTGTGCATTTACAAAGTAAAGATCTAAGCACTTGCCAAACATGAAAAATTATGAGAAGTACACACTGAACATGTCAAATGACTGTTAGGAGGTTGAGGGAATTACACACCAGTATGAAATGGAGAGGATGGTTTACTGAACAGAAACAATCTTTATTATAGTATCTTGAATAGAGCCCATTCAGAAGGAATGAACTGAAATTGCTATTAAATGCCTTTTTTTAAGCTGATAAAATGCTGTTATGAGATGGTAAATAAGATTCTGGAATAATAGTGCTTTCTTTTGTGTGTATCTCACAAGGTCATATTTGAAAAAAAGGTCATGTGTTAGATTTCCAACTTTGGCATTCCAGTCTCCAACCATAAACAGCATATTTTACTTGCATGTTCTGTCAATTTTAGATTAATCTTGAGCATAAAACGTGTCAACCTCCTCTTCTAGTTTGGTATTCCAATGTAATAAATTGAATATCAAGATGCTGTAATCTTTTGTGGCTGAAATTTGAGAAAAAAATGTGTCAAAAATACTTCTAATAGTATCCAAAGAAATTATATTCAAGCAATAGTAGTCCGTAATCTATGTGGTTGCTAGTAGTTGGAAACAACGGCACATTGTGTTTTTATTTATTTAAATATTCCCCCTTTATTTTTATAAATAACTCAAGGCGCAGCTTTTCCTTTCTCTTCCTATTTTCCCAACAACAACAATCATGTGAGGTGTGTTGGGCTGAAAGGGAGTGGGTGGCCCAAAATCACCCAGCTGGCTTTCATGCTTAAGGTGGGATTAGAACTCTAGGCCAAAACCAAACAAACTACACTGTGGCTTAGGATAGTGCTTAGAAACCCAGTATGTGTCTTGGTTGAAATGTAGATTATATTGGCCTATTTTGTGTTTCCCATCCCTAGATCTGGGGTGGTCCTTGAGCATACTTCTTTTAACTATGCTGAATAGCACATAGGTAAATGAGGATCCTATAGAATTTTGAATTTGAATGATTTTTTTAAAATTTATAAACTTTTATCTCACAATGCCTATAGTCACAATGAAGTGACTATAGGTAGCTTACAATAAAAAAACAATAAAAATCAAAATGTTAAAAACTGCCATTAAAAGATGTCAACAGTATTATTAATAAAATAATGGAGAGAACTGATTTTAAAAACAGCCATCAAATAGCCCAGACCTGCTGACACAGCCATGCCTGAAGAGATTTCTGGGTGTATATCAAGAATGGGGCCAGTCTCACCTTATGGTCGGATGGTGTTTTACAGGGTGGGTGCCATGGCAAGAAAAGGCATGTCTCTTGGGTCCTGCCAAATGAAACTCTTTCACAGATGGGTTCCACGGCATATCTCTTCTGCGGACCTGATGAAACGGGCAGATATAATTGGGAGGAAGTGATCCCTCAAATAACTCAGCCCCATGCCATGAAAGGCTTTAAAGGTCAAAAACAGCGCCTTGAATTGAATCCAGAAGTAAACCGGCAACCAATGCAGCTCAAAGAGCAGAGGTGTAACATGCTGTTCTAAGTGGCAGACATAACTGCCTGTGCCGCTGCATTCTGCAACAGCTGAACCTTCTGTATGCTATCCAAGGGCATCTTCACATAGAGAGATTCTAGTAGTCCACTTGGGGGATGATCAGGGAATGAGTGACTAAGCAGTGCCTACTGGTCCAGCAATGGGCACAATTGGCATACAACATGAAGCTTGCAAAGCCCTTCTCACCCCAAATTGCATTCCAGGTCTGTTTGGGACAGTGCTGTGAAGGAAGGTGCTTACAGAAGGATAGGTGTTGTGATGGACTACAATGGAGTAGCAATTTCCCCGGAAGGCGGTAGCACATTCCAAGGAGAAGGACGAGACAAGAGGCCACATAACCATAGAGCTTGATAGGAGACAGAGGAAGAGAGTTAGGATAGCCACTCCCTAGAATCTGCCAGGATATGTCAATTGGGGTAAGAGTAGTGAAGGTTTAGTCTTGCAAGATTCTGTCTTATTGAGTATAAACAAAGACCTGAACTTTGACTGGATTGTTCTATGTTCTTGGGCTGAGCCTGACAAGTGCAATCCTATAGAGTCCAAAGATGGCATAATCCTTGAGCTAGAGGGTCCAAATACTCAGAGCCAATCAGTCTTGCCAGGGTTCAGCTGAAATCTGTTGTTCCTCATCCCCCCAGCCTCCAGGCATTGGGATAGAACATCAACAGCATCTTTTAAGTCACCAGGGGCAGAAAGGTTATTGCAGGTGATACCTCACTCCATGGTGATGGATGATCTCATCCATGGCTTCATGTAAATTTTTGTCCTGCACTTTACTTTTTATATTAAGAATTAAACTTCCTAGGCTAGCAGATTATTTTTCTCTTGGTATGGAGTATCTTAGTCTAAATAAGGCACTAATATATTCTTTTTTTTCTATATAGAGTTATTCTTCAAGGATAAATATTTAAAAGAATTTCAGATTATAGTTGTTCACTTTCTCTCACCATCTGGTCTGTTCTATTATGTCATTTAAATTATTGATAAGGGACTAAAGGAAGCAGCTGCAATTTGAAATCTGAGAAATCAAAAATCCAACAAACGACCCTAGCTTTTAATGGCTACACAGAATGTTTGTCTCTTACACACTGTACAGTACCAATTGCAGAAATAGAGATCAAAACTATAGCACTGCATTTTTAGATACGTTTCTATCCCATTATGTCCAGAAGGGTCAACAGTCACTTCACTGACTAACCATTTCTTGATGCTCTTCTCTAATATCTTCAATACCACATTGTCCGGGAACCATAAGTGATTCAGATAACATTGAAAAAGCCTCCAGATTTCTACATGTAGGCAGTCCAGCTCCCTTTACTTCAAGAACAGGAGTGATATTTACCAAATATTGCTCAAGTACAAAAACAATTTATATATATGAGAAACTTGCAAATAAGGTATCCATGTAGATCTTTTTTGTAGAACCATGTGAACAACTCCCTTTTCCTTACCAATTTAATACTATTCTCAATCCAGCAATGATTGCTAAATTAATTGTACAAATTAAAGATGAACACTATTTCAAGAAAGCAGCCCTTTTTCTTACATCTCTCATGCAGGAGTTCTAGAGATGAAGTTGTATATAGTGCTATTGCCAAAGATTTTCTTTGGGTAGTGACACATGAACCTATTACCCAATCACAACAGGGACATTTAAATTGACTTAAAAGTCATTTATCTATATTGGATAAAAGACTTTCTGATAAGCAGTTTTGGATAATAAAGGAAAATTTGGGTACACTGGACTATAGTAATTATTTTTAAATGATTTAATACCTGAAATTGTATCGGTGCAGATTTTGTCTGTTTGTTATATTTGCCTCTTTTTTACAGGTTACCCAGATGAGTCGACCGGACTTGATCCTCTTCCTTATGAAATATCTGATGGCTCTCGTAGTAGGAATCCCATCAGTCTTTTGGGTTGGAAGTAAAAAGACTTGCTTTGAATGGGCCAGCTTTTTTCATGGGCGCAGGAAAAAAGAGTGAGTTGAGGTCCAAATACTTGGAAGGTGGAGAAGGTTGAAATACAGGAGAAGCCAAATCTGCCTTTTCTAGTTGATATGTTAGCCAAAATCCATAAATGTCATACCTGCTTACTCCCGTTACCTGTGCTTTCAGAATCAAAAATGAATCCAGAAACACCTAACAATAAATTTGATTTTAGGAGGTATGCAACTCTACTCCGTTAGTTGAATCCTTCTGGCCAGGAAACCCATTTTCCATTAGTTTTAATTCCTGAATTTTTAGCTTGTTTCCCCTCAGTTCCAAAATTATCTGTTTGGATTTATGGGTAAAAAACAGTTCATGTTGCCATATACTGATGATATTGTATTTCAAAACTGAAGGTGACTTTTCTTGGCAATGTTATGTATTATAAATGTTAACAGCATGGGCAATAAAACCATGGTGGCTCAGTACTGCAGTACTGAATGCAGTATTGCAGGCTAACTATGCCCACAATCTGGAGTCAATCCTAATGGGCTTGAGGTTAACTCAACCTTCCATCCTTCCGAGGTTGGTAAAACGAGGACCCAGATTGTTGGGGGCAATATGCTGACTCTGTAAACCACTTAGAGCACGGGTGTCAAACTCGCCACGTGACGTGTCGCAACATATCGCGACTTTTTGCATTGCCGGCAACGGGGTGGGTGCGGCTTCGGTATGATGAAACCTGCCCGTGGGCCGGCAGTTTGACACCCCTGACTTAGAGAATGCTGTAAAGCCCTATGGGGTGGTATATAAGTCTAAGTGCTATTATTAAGTGCTAACAAAACTGAACTTAGTGAGACCTCCATAGACCAAATAATATGTTACAAAGCAAACTTGTGCTGCATTACTTGCCAGGCACAATTAAAGGCCCCATAATACCATGCCTCTCCAAAGCTTATTCTATTGGGTAGATGGCAGCTAGTCTACAGCAGCCAGGTTGAATGATCAAATTGTGCCCAAGGACATAATAGCTTACAGTACATCTGTTTGGTGTCTGCAGTGTTCTGGGAATGATACAATGCAACTGTTATAATTGTAGTGGTAATTTTTAACCATTTTCAACCTGTCTGTCATGCATTGCCTTAATTTTGAATGATAGAGATATAACAGAAATATGCACTTCTGAATTCATGTAGTATAGTCAGAGCTTTTTGTTGCCTAGCTTGTTCTACATGCTGCTGCTTCCATTTGTCTTTGAGTGTTAAACTGATTGATATTTACCAGGGTTGTTAATGAGAGCCGGCAAGTACTTCAGGAACCCGACTTTGCTCAGTCTCTCTTGAGAGATCCAAATACACCCATAATTCGCAAATCCAGAGGGACTTCCACCCAAGGGACTTCTACTCATGCCTCCTCTACACAATTGGCTATGATGGATGACCAGCGAAGCAAAGCAGGCAGTGTGCATAGCAAAGTCAGTAGTTACCATGGCAGCTTGCATAGGTCTCGAGATGGCAGGTGAGGAAATTAAAATATTATCCTGTAAATACATAAGCAGAGTATAAATTCCTATTAAAACCAAGGCAGTATGAATTCAAGTGAAATGACTGAGTCAAGGTTCCTAATGATAACAGTTGTAGGCAATTATTCTTCCTTCTACTTACTATACACTAATTTGAAATAAAATTTAGCACATTTTCTAGGGTTTAAGCTATCTTTCCCTAACCTGGTATATTCCTAATGTAATGTAAGTTCATTGTATATGTCTGAAACATATCTAGAGCTTCTGTTACAAGATCTCCACGTGGATAGAAATTCAATGCAAATTAGGAAATCAAAAGCTCTAATTCTTAGCAATTCCATTCTGTAATATATTCAGTGATATATAACTAATTAATGAGGGCAATCATGTCTAGAGCATTTTATAAAGATTTCAAAATGCAAGTTTTATATATTTATGTATTCTAGCCGGTTGGTTATTAAGTATGAACTAATTCCAGATTTAATCATACAATAGTAGAATGCCTTCCAGCATAATTTATGCAGACAATTCTGGAATTGCAGATTGAAATCTACACTTCTGGGGGGCAACCAGATAGAGAAAAGGTGGAATGGACTAAACTATTAGAAATGGCTGTCAGTAATGCATTTTGAAAAAGCCATTTCTCATCTAACCATATTGTGAACTATCACCCTGTTTCTAACCTCTTCCTTTGGTGGCTCAGCTGCAAAGGGCCTAGAGGAAATGGATATTTAGATCCTTTTCAGTTAGGCTCAGGCCCAGGCAAATAACAGAGAGCATTGGTTACTCTGGTAAATAACCTGTGTTGGAACCTTAAAGGAGGCTCTCTTAGTTCTATTAGACTGATCATGGTATCTTACTGGACTGTCTATAAGGATTGGGGGTTGAAGATTCATTTCTATCACAATAGGTAGTTTTAGTAGTATTGCTGGGGGAGGAGCTGTTGACCTGATATGCGCTATAGCATGGGTTACTATATGGCCCTTCTCTCCCTACTCTTTTTAACATCTATAAGAAGTTGCTGTAAGAGGTCACCTGTTAGTTTCTCAATACACGGATGATTTTCAACTTTATATTGTACCCCAGAATGAATTGAAGATGTAGTAATAATTTTAACCCTATCTTTGGAAAGATAGAAACAAAAATAAAGTTGATATTTGTCCAGAAATGCTTGCATGATGGTTCCATCTCCAAATATGGATGGCGTAGCCCTTCTAAAGGAGCTGGTTCTCAGAGGTGGAATGCATGACCAGATACATACTCACTCAGCTGAAATTGGTGCACCAAGTTCTGTCTTATTTAGATCAAGCTGTTCTGACAACAGTGAGTAATGTCCTAGTCATCACAGAATTAGATTATTATAACATACTCTATATGAGACAGTCTTTGAAAATGATTCAAAAGCTTTAATTGGTACAAAATGCAGTGACCAGGCTGCTAGCAGGTAAGTGCTATCTTGGTTTTATACCAGTTCTTGGGTTACTGTAGTAGCTGCCAATATGTTTCTGGTCTAATTCAAAGTGCCTTTAAATATGACTTGGCTCCAAAGTATCTTAGGAACTATTTCCTCCAAGTAACATTTTCCTTGTTCATGCATACATGCAGGGGAAAGATGTCAGTTATGTTCCCATGAGAATCTAGACACTCATTTTCTGTTACGACCCTCATGCTTTGGAATATTTTCCCATGAGGTTTGCCTAACATCCATTCTCCCAATTTTCTGAAAGAGAGAAGAGTTCTTTGAGCAGGCATTCAGATTTATTTGAATAATCAATATACATGGGAGCTATTGTTATTTTCATTTTTGCTTGTATTTGTATTACTCATGCTGCTTTATCTTATGTAATCGACCAGGAATCATGATTGAGCTGGGCAATATTAAAGTATTTGAATGAATAAATAAAATAACAGGAAAGAATAACTGGAATGGTTTTAAAAGAAAAAGAAGTTATGGAAAATATGGTTATCAGTGATCATCAGTTCTCATGGCTAAGATTAGATTAAGGTCAGCATTCTTTTGTTAGAAAACAGGAAAAACCTCTGCCCTTATATTTTTATTATGCGCTTATTTGACACATCTGATAGATGATTGTAAAATACAGAATTATGACCTAGGTAAGTATTTGGTCCCATCCAGCAAGTTTCTTATAGTCAGATTATCCATGGTTAACTTGTGCCTCTGTGAATATAGAATAAGTATGCTTAAAAGTGGAACCAATATTGCATACAAGTCATAAACTATGTTAAATTATTTTTACAGAAAACTGTCCTACAAATGAAAATGTTTGGATTAAACTGCAGTACATCTGAGTTTTGCTTATCTAATTTATATATTTGGGAGATAATTGGAATATTTTCAATGCATATGTGTCTGTATTACTAAAACAGATAAGTCTTTATGAATTAGATATACCCCCTGCAGTTACCGTGGAATTGAAGATCGACTACCTCATGGCAGTATGTCCCGATTGACTGACCACTCCAGGCATAGCAGTTCCCATCGGCTCAATGATCAGTCACGTCATAGTAGCACCAGAGACCTCAGTGGAAATCCAGTAACTCACATAACTCATGGCACCAGTATGAACCGAGTTATTGAAGAGGATGGGACCAGCGCTTGATCTGCACTTCTTTTCCCATCTCACACCTATTTTTAAATGAACAGCATTCATTTCTTATCAGAATAATATATCAGCTTTTATTCCTCTTGTCAGCCAGAATGGCACCCAGTTTGGTCAGTACCTTCCAAGATTTCTTAGGAAGATTGCCTCTAAGCAAGTCTGTTGTTGATCAAGTCTACAAGTTAACCATGGATGCATTTAGGATTGGCTACTATATTAATTTATTTGTTGATGTTTCCCCCTATCTCTTCTAAAAATCCCTATGCGTCTATAAGTGTCATACTATGGAGACTCTATGAAAAGTTCCCCAAATTAGAAAACTGGGTTTGTTTTTTTGTGGAGGGAGAGGGAGATACGTTTTGCTTTTTCCCCCCATTCTAATTAAAAATAAACTAGTTGTTCTCCCACAGCACAGAATGTAGGCTGCATATTAAAAACTGTATAGAGGGCATCAGAGAGTATTAGTGAATGCACTAGAAATACAACAAAAGGAAAAAATAGCAAAAGTCTTAAATAATGTTGTTGGCTCTTAAGTTAAATTCTGGTCTTGATGGGGAGGGTGGGAGCTTATCAACATTTGGTGCGAAGTTTCTTGTTTGTGTTTTGATAGAAAATATTCCAATTTACTACTAGTTTTCAAAGAGAAAAGCAAAGTGTAGTTGATTCTTAATTATCAAACTGAATTCAACACCTTCAAAATTCTCGTTGAATAGGAGAAAAATTGATTTCTTAATACAGCTACTCTATGTAGCCTTTAGGACTATTAAGAAAATTCCCCCATGCTTCAATTCTTTCAGCATCAGTGCCTTGAACAGTTCTTCCTACATCTATTCTAGGACATTTTGGGAGGAAAGAGTTAATGGCCTCTATCAAAGAATCTGAGATGTTTTTTGAGACGTGAAAGGCAAGAAGATCCATAAAAGAATATGTACTTTGAATAATCTGTTATCCTGTTTATGAAGAATATTTGCTGAGCCCTGCAGATAGCTATTGAGAAGAAAATGTTAAATTTGATCATTTTCAGTTCCAGACTCAAGATATTCATATGGAAACCAGAAGAACAAATGCAGCCAAACCCTTCAGTGTACATATTGTAAGAAGCTTTTTGAATTCAACTGCCCAATTGTGAAGCACTAGCTTTCAGCTTATTATTTCAAAGTTCTTCGAAATTTAGGGACCAATTCAAGATTAACAGCAGTGAAACTAATTCCAGAACAGGATTTTTCTCATTTGAAGATGCAACTCAAAATATATTGTACAAGACAGTAAGACCAGTTAAATAGAATGGGCTTTACCTCTGAGTTAAAGTACAAAGGATCAGTTCTTAAGTGCAGTGTAATAAACAGCTATAGTTTTGTATTCATTCGTACTTATGAATGATATGCACATGAGCAATTTAAATATGCAAACCTACAGTTCTTAATTGAAACATTACCCATGCTTGTCTTGGACAGTGAACTTGATTTTTCTAAGGCAGCTATTGGCATGAGTTAAGGAAGCACTTCTGTGTGCTTAAATCTACCTCATTTATTGCTCTAATACTATTGCTGGAAAATGTTTATTCTGCTTCTTTTTCTCTTTCTTAATATGCACCCTCCCTTATATCAACTTTTATATATAATGGAGAACAAATATGCTAGGTATCTAAATTTAATGACAAACCATTTCATTCTTGGTTCCTCAAGAAAAGTAACCGGTGCTGAAATACTTTGGAGCTACAAGAATTAGGCTTAGTATTATTTAAAATTCTAATTTAAAAATTGTGAAGTGCCAGATCAGCTGCTTTGTAACTTGATTAGGTACTTTAAATCAATTGGGATCAAGCTAATATATTAATTGTGAGAATATAATTATGAGGAAGCCTGAACAGCATCCAAACCATGGTAAGCAGGGATTTTTTTTCTGCTCTTGTTCTGGCAAAATTTGCAGTAATTACATTTCAAGAGAAACATTAGTATCAAGGGAGTTTTCCATAAAATGTAAATGTAATGTAGGTATCATTTGTTATTTGTGGTGGCTCTGTTCTAGTCTAACAGCCACTGATAACAGAATTGTGCCTAACAAGACATTGAAGAAGTATACTTTATTCATGAGCAAAGCCCACCATTATATTGTGCCCACTTAAATACCTCCCTCCATTAAAAAATACTCTAGAAATCTTCCAAATAGAATAATGTATCAAAATTAAAGCTATCCAATCCTTTTGCAGATAATAAAATCTGACCTGTATTTATCAACCATAGATAATGGATTGCAGATAACAAGGGCCATCTGTACCAACTTCAGAGAAGTGGGACTGTTAGATCAGAACTGGAGAAAGACAAGTTAAAACTTAATTCAAAATAGGCAAAAATAAAAATCTCTTGTGGGAGAAAATATCTGTAGAAATTTAGGAAAAAAATATGTTTAACATCTTTAAATGTGTGGATTCCCATAAATTTAACTCCCTCAGAAAAAAATTTCTAGAAAATAGCAACGTAGTTTGCTTCTACATTCTTGTCAAAGCTCACATGTCAGCTGCCCTTTTCTATTAATGTAACGTAGAATGGAGCCAAGAGAGTCCCCATACTATATAACAAAGATGTTGCAAGAAAGAAGCAGATAAAAAACTCCCACATTTTTTCCATTAATTGCCTGTTAAGATACCTATCTTTTAAAACCTGAAACTTATAAGCCAATCAGTGCGGCTTCTTAAAAACCTGTATTGGGGTATCTCCACTCCTCAACTGTTGAATTTGGGGCAAGCGCATGTAAACTAATTAATTTCTACCTTCACTGCTCAATGAGGCAGGCAGTTTTCAAAATCATTCTGCATCATACTGCCTACCTCCTCAGGCAGCTTGCCTGACCCTCCTAGCCCACAAAAACTATTTTCCTTCAGTTAATCATATTTAAGCAATACTGGATAAAACATTTATATGGTGTTTTTATAAAATACTATACTCTGAGAGTGCAGAAAATCATATATTGTGATCATGCAGTCAATCTGTACAACTCAAAACTACAATGTGTTTTCCATTGGGACTGATGTGGCCAAAATAGAAAATTCTGTGCTTAATACAGTCTGTGGTTATATCAACAAGTACAAACTAATTTGCAATCTCAAGTACTTTTTTAAGAACATTAATCAAATACATGTAAATCATAGTGGCTCTAGAAATTCCAAGGCATTCCTGCCACTTTGGGTTCATCTTGCATACTTGAAACTGCTAGACCCAAGGCAACCATTTTTCTTCCCCCCCCCCCCCCCCAGGAGCTGCAGAAATATTTAGACCAGTTCTTCAGTTTACTTTCTCATGTACAACAAATAGTGTCCTGTGTTATAGCAATGCTGTCACCATAAACCAAACAATTTGAGGGTTTATTGTCAGCAGGGGGCATTTTATTTTATTATTTTATTTTTGGTAATCGCAATAAAGTTAATCTTTGGTTTTACAAAGAATTTATTTTTCCCTTTTGCAAAATGACACCAAGCAAAAAATTAGCATTAGCTTGTTACTTGGATTTTTTTTTTAGCTGACTGGGACAAACATCTTTGGAATGGTGTTATGTAAAATCTATGTCTAATTTTGAATACAAGTTATGCACATCACTCTTGTAGCTCTTATATAAAGAAAGCTGGCTTAAAGTGCCATATAAACTAGTTTTAGTAGAATGGTATCTGGGATCCCATTTGTTCCTCTTGCTGAGAAGCATCATTTGCCCATTCCCCAATTTTGATTTGATTATGTCACTGTTGCAGGTAATGTTGCAACTATAAAAATATAGAATATTGAACAATTTAGTAATTAAGCCAGTTTCTGTCAGATCTGGCATAGTTAAGCAGAGAAGATAAGTCTTTGTTCTAGAAAAAAAATAGTTCAGCCTTAGCACAAATGACCTGTATTTAATGTTGTAATTTGTATAAAATGACTTGATGGATATAGGCTACTTTTTGCCAGTGCAGAAAAACCAAAATGAAGTAGCAGATAAAAGAAAATATTGTTTAATTCCTCTGTTATCAAACAGGAGAGTTTTTTTTCTTATACAACTTCTTTTACGGTAGGAAAATTCTTCCAAAATTGTAGTACTTCTAATCAATGCTGTTATTCCAGTTATTGCAGGGAGGGGGGTTGTTAATGTTTCTGGGAAAAAAAATCAGGTTTACTACCTTTATCTAAAATTGTGATTTGAGTATAAGAGATAGATTTGAATACACCAGCATGGTACCTGATCTCCAATGCTAACAGTTCAACTTGCACTAAACTCTTTGTAGATTTGACTCGTACAATAAGCTAGTGTCCTACTCAGTTTTGTGTTGTTCTTAGCACCTTAACTGTGCATGTACAAATGGTTACCATAGCATTGATTAAGCATTTTGTTTTTGTTTTTTAAAGACTATTTAGAATTTTTAATAAAATGACTAAAATGAAAGCTTTGAAGTGTTTGTTGTTCCTTTAAACCTCTAGGGAGAAGAGTAAACTACAAAGGTATACATAGAATGTGCAGGCTTTTAGGGTGAGTGCAGAATTCTGCCATATCCCAGGAAACACACCAAGACTTGCTTTATTTCCTGGCAGATTCAGTTCCAAAACTGAAAATACAGGCTTCCCCTGGCTTATAAAACGGTTCCCACTTATGCCATGACACAATTCCATGACTCAATAAAACTTTAGAGTAGTTGTGCACCAGAAACCAAATCTCTTTTTATTCTAAGAATTATCCATGGAATTTGGTTTTTTTTTTTTAATTTAAATCTGCTATAAGCCTTAATATCTGCTGAATATTGGCAATAAAAATCACCATACCAGATTTTCAGTGCAAACCGATTGTTTACACACTATACTAAGCAGTTAGTGTATTCAGGCATGGTTTGTTGAAAAATCCAAAAGCCAAGATAAAACTAAGCAAATTTAACACAAGAGCAATCATTTGACACTGCAGATGAAGTTTTCATTTTTCCCCAAAAAATTTATTCCTGAAGGATACAAGGAATGTGTCTGGAGACAAAATTGAAAATGTTCAGCTATGGGGGAAGGGAAAAAAATAGGTCTGTTACACCTCAGTTTAAGACACACATTTTTTTTTATTTTTGGAAAAAAAAAAAAATAATCCTAGAATATTAATTGGCTTGCTGTCAAATTTCAGTGCTGCAGTCTTGACATGGTCTGGGGCAACATGCCGCTTGTGGATTGCCTATCTCAAGGTTCAGTAGTATTTGTACCAGGTTATATCACCTTAGAATAGTCTTGGTATTAGACTAAATCATATTTGTGATCAATACATCTGAAAGTCCCTGTTTGAAATTATATAGAAAAAATTGACTATTCCTCTGCTACATTTGTATGACTTCTTGTAGGCATGCCTTTCTCTCCTTTGGCTTTCCTCATGAGTTTCTACCAAATATCTTGAAGCATTACGTTGCAGGATAATCCAGCTACAAATTCCACCTGAAAGCTGCCAAAACTAACAAGTCTGAACAAATGTGAATTCCACTGATAACTATCCTTTCGGAGTACTTTAAATGGTGAATTCTTTATATGACAAAACTACTTTAGACAAAAAGGAATAATTGTACTAGTGCTTTTCTTTAAAAATATGTAAAAATGTTATTGGCTATCAATGTTCAGACACAGCTAATTCCTAGCCCAAAATAGTGAATGGGAACAAGCTTTGGACAGCTGTTATCCCAACTAAACAAATGAAAAGTCTATTGTATGTCAATTTTATGCAAATATTGCTCAGCTCTACATCAAGCAGATTTAGCATAAATTGGATCCAAAGCAAAAATTTAACATTACAGGAGTTTCCAGAAGGTTCATAAAAGCTTGTGCTATAATAAAGATGTGGTTCTTTAGGCAAGAAGTAACTTTTTGTTGCTGTTTTGCTTTACCTTGTAAAGATTTACCCATGCCTCATATGCTAGATTAAACTGTTTCATTAACTTCCATAATCTAACCAGTGCCCTCTCAACCTAGACAACTGGTTGGAGAATATGGGAGCTCAATGCAGAGCAGGGAAATAACTATGTCTGCAATGTCTATGGAACCATTGTCTTCACTTCTGGGCTTTAGATCTTTATCTGCATACATTTGTATATATTACAAAAAATAATCTTTTGTAATATTTATGAATCATTTCATAATATATTGAAAAGGAGGACAAAAGACAGGTAGTAGTTTATAACTGAAGGTTACTACAATATATGTACAGTATATTATTTTTATCCACAATTATTTCTAGTTAGAACAAGCAGTTTCAGAGGGCTTCAGAGATGTAATATATATTTACTGTGCAATATCTGAAGTGTTTTTCATTGGTCTATGGAAAA
Organism: Azemiops feae; assembly: GCA_023970755.1. Lineage (NCBI taxonomy): Eukaryota > Metazoa > Chordata > Lepidosauria > Squamata > Viperidae > Azemiops > Azemiops feae. The sequence continues at coordinate 1,529,509 of JALGBA010000703.1, read as the reverse complement.
AGCAGATATAGGAAAAGAAATACAGAAGCAATGTTTCACTCATGAAATCCCTGGCTATTGCGAAAAGCAGAAACATTGAATCAGGCCTGTTGATTCACAAAGAGTTCAATGGAGGTAATAGACAGACTAAAGATAAGGGGGTAAAATTAATTACATTTGTTTGACAGGATTAGGACCAAGGAAGTAAGTATTTTAGTCCCATTGCTAACCTTTGTGAAACAAGCTAAAACAAATCTAATAACAAAAGTACACAAAGCAAGCCTCCAATTTACGAAATGCTGTAAAACTGTATAAAAATCTTTGTACTCATTAAATCAGTTGGTCAGCTGCTCCAGAGCCACATGCTATTGTGGTACTGCTCTTCAATAAACTAGAACCTTCTTTCTAAAGCAGTCTCCATTTTGTTTATTTCCGGCTTGGACTGGACCCTGAAGATTTTTCTTTCAACAGTACACAGTACTATGACATCTTTGAAAAAATGTCTTTCATTTTACTTTTACCTGTTCTGGGAACTGAGTCCTGCTTGCAGGATCACTCAGCTCAGTTTAAACTTTCTAATAAAACTATCCAACCTAGGAACCTTGTTACATTGATAGGCTAATAGTGGCTTAGCCATTGTGCTGTTTTGCTGTCCTCTTTCAACAATTGTATATTCAGTCCTACTAAATCATAATAGTAAATAAGCAAAAATTAAAGGGAACGATGGTACTTTTCTGCCAAGGAAGTCTATTAAAACTAAGCCAGAATTGGTAACAAGTTTTAAGCATTTTGGCGTGGCTTTATACCATAAACTACTAAAATAGCAATTTAAAAATGAACACAAGGAAATAGTGAAAGATGTTTTCTCTCCACCCAATCTCCTCTGATTTATTGTGCAGAGATATTTAGTAATAGCTATTCTATAAATCCAAAATAAAGGACTATTGATTTTCTGAATAACAGATTTATCTTTGTGGCCATATTTAATCTCCATCTATTTTCATTCTGTAATTTAGAGTACTATAATTTGTGCTTGCCCTCACATTCCCTTTCATTTTAATGTTCCCTTCATCGGTGCAAGAATTTTCATATATTTTAATATCCATTCAACTCTGGAATATTCTGAAAATTCTGAAGTTTTCCAGCAGCGCATACAAATAAATGATGGAAAGGGAGAGGAAAGAAAAAGATTAGTAGAGGAAGGGAGAAATAGAAGGGAGAGAGGGAGAGAGGAAGAAATGAAGATGGAAGGAAAGGGGGTGGAAAGGCAAGGGCACTAAAGATAAAAATAATCAGTGAGATGGGAAGGAGAGAAATCAGAAAGATGGAGAAACAGAAAATGAGGAAGGGGGAAATTAATTAGGGCAAGATGACAGAAAAACAAGGCAGGAAGGGAGGGAGCAGGGATAAAGTCAAAGGGTGGAAGGAAGGAAAAGAGATTCTGAAGAGCAGGTAAGATTATGTTCTACCGCTGTAACTCTGCCCACTTAATAGGCAAAAAAAACTTGCTCATTTGCATTTTTATTCCATACTTATTATAATAAGTGCACAATGAAGTTCACCAATCAAGAAAGCAATTTAAAATTAGTAGCAGGTGGCTTCAAATCATCCACTATCCCCAGCAGGCAGAAAAAGCAATCAGCTGACAGACCAAATCTCTGGGTCTACACCCAAAATGAAGGTTACTGCATAGAGGTTTAGATGGGCAATCTTAAGCAGCATTTTTCAGAATCGGGGCAGCCATTAAAAAGGCCCTTTGGTGACCTTATCAAATTCATCTGTAATAAATGATGAATATTGTGGAACAGGGTTTTGAAGATCTTGCAGACTTACAGAAAAGAATTCTGCTAGACCAACAAATCATCTATTCAGCATTATCAGTCACTGAGTGGTCAATTCAACAGAACATGCTACCGAAATCCTTAATTTGCAGCTATCCCTGGCTACCACCATATCTTATGGCTGTATCGTTTAGCTATCCATTGTGTAAAAAAATCATTCATTTTGTCACTTACCCCTCCCCCATATTTAATTTTAATGGGTAAAACACCCCTGTCCAAGTCCTACCACCATGAGGAGATAAATGTGTTTTTACTCACATTCTCCACACCATTTATAATTTCATACACCTCTATTGTGTCACCTCTTATTTGACTTTACTTCAAGCTAAAAAGTCCAAGGTACTGTGGCGTTTGCTTGTAGAGGAGCTGCTTTGGTCCTCCAATCAATCTGCCTCTTTTCACTTTTGCAAACAGTATCCTTTTTCAATTATGGTTATTGTAATTGTGCCCAGCATTATAAATACAGATTAATCAAGAGCAACATTATGTTGGTGGTTTTACTTTCTATTCCTGTCTTAATGGAATTTGCCTATTTTTTACAGTACTAGAACATAGTTCTAGTTATCATGATTCCAATATCACTTTCTGATATCTATAGCCAGCTCAGGTTCTATTATAATATATGGGTGAACTTTGGACTTTGCTTCCATGAAGGTGCATCTGTCATTCAGCACCCCGGCCGATTTTGCCTTACTAGCCTTTGGTATATATTATAATATGATGCTATTGTATGTCTGTTAACTTTTGATCTCCTCTAATTTGTAAACCTATTACTGTGTGAATTAATCTATGAATTAATATCTTTCACTATTACATTTGAATAGACACTTATTAAAGAATGAAATCACTTATATCTATTGTGTCATCACTATTGGAACAAGATTTTTGTCCAGACACTAGTTAAGTTCCCTAGATGCTCAGTTAGAAAAATGAGACCTAAAGAGTGCTGCAGTGGCTGCGGCATCAGACATGCTCCATTGATTTGCTAAGTAAGTACCATTGTAACCTCCAGACTGTGAGGAAAGATGACTGGCAGAGATTATTCCCATTCTGATGAACTCTGTGCAAGTACCAAACAGCTATTTTGGGGTCTTTTCCAGAGGAACATTTTTTATGCAAACTAGGAACTAAAGAACATTATACAGGAGTAAAATTGCACTCACCTAAGCACTAGATGTTTACATTCCAATGTTTTTAACTCTTGGGTTCGATGAATAAGCCACCATGCTTGGATTTATGCCACACATTAAGCTAAACAAGAACTAAACAAACTATTATAACTTAATATGATAGGAGAACCAAGTCACAAGAGGCAATCCTTGGATGTTTCAGTCAACCACTGCTGAGTATGAGCAACTAGCCATTTGGGCTACTACCATAGAGAGGAGCCTTACAGAACAATGCATGCCTCCTAGACGGCAAGAACAGTCAGGGGACTTCAAACTTGGCCCTTTTATGACTTTTGGACTTCAACTCCCAGAATTCCTCAGCCAGGCACACTGGCTGAGAAATTCTGGAATTGAAGTCCACGTCATAAAAGGGCCAAGTTTGAAGACCCCTGCTTTATGTGCAAATTGTTCAAGACTAGCCATCTCCAGAAAGCAAGCAATGGAAACATCTTACTTAAAACCTTGAGAACTTTTGCCACTTGTCAGAAAAGTCAGTACAAGGTTAAATGACCAAACTCTTTTTGGTCTCCTTGGCTGAGGGACTCAGAATGTATTCTGTGTCCTCACAAAGTTGTAAGGCTTGCAGATTGAGACTATTTTTGACTTCAGCTGCTATTCCAACAAAAATGCAGCAATAGTTTTGGGGTGCTTCATTTAAATCTGGGGTGATCTCCTTTTTATCGATTTACAACTATTCATTTAGTGACTGAAGTTACAATGGCAGTGAAAAAAGTGACAGTCCTTACAACTGTTGAAGCATCCCCATGGTCACATGATCAAAATTCAGGCATTTGGCAATCGGCATGTATTTATAATGATTGCAGCATCCTGGGATCATGTGATCGCCATTTGCGACCTTCCAAGCTGGCTTCCAACAACCAAGTCAATAAGGGCTGACAGATTCGCTTAATGACTGATACATTTAACTGCAATAATTCACTTAACAACAGTGGCAAAAAGGGTTATATAATTGGGTGTGACTTACTTAACAACTGCCTTGTCTAGCAATGGAAATTCTGTCTCCCAATTGGGGTAGTAAGTTGAGTACTGAAATTCCCAGCTAGTCCTGTTTTCCATCTCCTGAGACTGTACATATTAATTTGTATTTACCAATTTCCCCGAAAGTAAGGCCTACCCCGAAAATAAGGCCTAGCTTGATTTTTGGGGGTGGGCCTAATATAACCCCTACCCCAAAAATAAGTCCTAGGGCGGGAGTGGGAGTGTGGAGCTGCCCCATGCGCCCCACACCCACTCACCTTACAGCCAGGCCTCTCCTCGGTAGCCCACCTTCTGTGGCGTCTTCTGCAGCCAGGCCTGCATGTCTCAGTAACAGGCCTTTCCAGAAGGCCACTGCAGCCGAGAACCAAGCTGTGGAACCAAGCTCGGTACTTGGCTGTATAGGCCTTCCAGAAAGGCCTGACTGCAAAATGCAGGCCGGAATGCAGCTGCAGAACGAAGCTGCTCCTTCGGTCAGAAGAAGTGAGCCGGCTGGGCGGGGCTGTCAGTGCCAGAGTTGAGTATAAAATGCACCCCCTGAAAATAAGACCTGGTGCCTCTTTTGGAGGAAAAAAATAAGACCAGGTCTTATTTTTGGGAAAACACGGGTATTATACCTGCTCATTGCAGAAGGCCCTGGGTGACTCATAATATCAAAATATACAATAAACAGTTAAAAACACAAAAAATACTGTTTTTTGCATCTTTGTGATTTCACAGCAATTTCTGAAAATTAAGGCTATATGCTCAAAATTGCATCAAAGACATTGGTTCTGCATTAGTTGGACTTGGAGCTTGCACATAAGCAGTTTATGATCTATTCCACAATCAATTAGCCACATCCTTGATATTCCACCTCTCTGTACCAATAATATATTTGATTTGTCTGTGACATCTGTGTATATAGATTGTGTGCATGTATATAGGTGTTGCTTTGATTGCTGGAACACTATGTTAGCAATGAAGAAATCAACAGATTGGCAGAAACTGACAGGATGATATCCTGATTTATTTCATTTCTGTTTCATAGGCCATTCAGTCTAGCTCCAGCTTTGGCATTAATCTCCAACCATAAGTAGCACATCTTGCTTGCATGCTCTACATTTAATTTCAGATTGAACTTGGCCACAAAACCTATCAATCTTATCTTTTGCATCACTGGTTGAAGCATAAACCTAGTGTCAACGCTGCTAACATCGGATGTTCTTGCTTTGACAACAGATGGAAATGTAGCCATCTTTTCTCCATCGCTTTTAGGATGCTGGGAGGGGGAATATGGATGAGAGTCCAGCTAGTCATAACAATAATAACTCAGCCGTGGGAACCCAAGATTATTAGGTCCAGAGTTGATAGAAATTTGGCGGGCAGGAGAGATGGGAAGAAAGCCCGCGCTTCAAGTTAATTGGGGAATGTGATTTATGACTGTTAATTGGAGGAGGGAATTGCGCTTTGCTACTTTGTGCCAGGGGAGGGGAATTCAGTTTTTGGCTTCAACTATGTAGTGCCGATACTTTGTTTCCCGAATAAAAGATTCTTTAAGGAAAACAAGCCTCGAAGTTCTTTTGAAGAGATTCATCTGTCGGAACCATGACACCTAGATTGTCTTATTAAAGGATTATCGGCAAAGCTAATTGGTATTACTCAGTCATTGACTTCATTGGACCCAAGTACTATCCTTACTATATTCTTTCTGATTACTGAAAGCAAGCAACATTTTCTTTGTTTTTGGATCCTGAGCAGTAAACAGTATGGTCGGCTGACTGAAAGTGTCCAATTTCAATTTATGTCAATTTGGTAATGCCTAAAATGTCAGTGTATAGTTGATGCATTTCATGTCTCACCTTGTTGAGCTTTCCTTTGTTCATGCTTCCTTTGTTCCATGTTCCCACTGTAATTCAGTCTTTGTAGAGGTTTGGATTATTTTTTTTCCGGCATGGCCACATCAGCAACTAGAGAACCAGGCATTTTTAATCTAACCATGTCATAAATACCATTAGTACTCCAAAAAGATACTTAATCTTCCTGAGTAGCATGAATGTATCTGAGGGCCCATCATCCAGCACTATCATCAATCACTTCATATTTTTATCCATGGTTTTTTTTTGTAAAATATGAGTGGCTCACAATTGCCTTCTCCTGTGAAGTATGAAATGAACTTTGTCACTATCAGTAAAATGATCATCTGCCTTCAACACTTTTCAATATCACTGCTGTCCAATATAGGTGCCTGCTTGTTTTAGGTGGGCAGCTGGAATGATCTTCATGACTCGAGTGACCCTTCTAGGATTATATGTACTCTTGGCATACATTCCCAGCATTCTTTACTCAGTCCTGCTAGGACCACCATCACCACCACCACGATTCTCAGTCATCCAAGTCATGGTTGTCTCAAAGATGCTTTTTCAAGAGGCAACTGGACTTTCTTTGTTTTTCCTTCAAAATGTTTTGCTTCTCAACCAAGAAGCTTCTTCAGCTCTGACTGGATGGTGGGAAATAGAAGGATTTATGCTCCTTGCAGATAGCTGGTCATTTGCATTCTTTTAGAGCAGGGGTGTCAAACTCGCACGTGTCGCAACGTATCGCAACTTTCTTACCATTGCCGGCAATGGGGTGGGCACAGTTTCGCTATGATGCATCCGGCCCGTGGGCCGGCAGTTTGACACCCCTGTTTTAGAGTGTCGTTGGGGCCATTTGGAGGTTTTCTGTGTCCTCAGGGTCACCTGAGAAATGCAAATGTGTGTGGGTGCAGGATGTTTTCTGCCCTTTTCCTGTAGTCTGCAATGTTTTCAGGAAATCCGTTCATATTCCCACACCATTCGAAGGGTGTTCATCCCAAAGTGCATAGCTAAATGTCTGTGGAGATTCTCAGTCATCCAGGTCATGGTTGTCCCAAAGGTGCTTTTTCAAGAGGCAACTGGACTTTCTGTTTTTCCTTCAAAATGTTTCGCTTCTCAACCAAGAAACTTCTTGGATGAGAAGCAAAACGTCAAGGAAAAACAAAGAAAGTCCAGCTGCCTCTTGAAAAAGCACCTTTGGGACACCACGAGGCAATGTAAGCACGATTTATTAAATGTGTTAGTCATACATTATCATGACGAGAATTCCAAACATTGTCGGTTTTTAGTAATGGTTAAATAAAACATGAAAACTTATTGTGATAGCAAACCGTGTCTACTAAAAGTAGCGAACCAATAGCCTTGCTGGAGAGAAAGCAACCGCCTGTGATCGTAGAAATTAATCTCTTTGAAGGCAAGAGGGCTGATTTGGGTTAACTTAAAACGGCGGTTCTCTACATGCTTACGCGATCTGAAAAGCTACCAGATCCGAGCTGCAAAAAACCCTTACAATTCCTAGATGGCAACAAAATTACAACTTTCTGCTTCCTCCTCTATTCGGCCTCCGGATTTTGCAGTCCTGGCCACGCGTAAACACCACAAGACTATAAAGCAGAGATAGCGAACGATGGCCCCTTTATGACTTGTGGACTTCAACTCCCAGAATTCCTGAGCCAGCATAGTTTGCTCAGGAATTCTGGGAGTTGAAGTCCAAAGTCATAAACGGCAATCGTTTCCCACCCCTGCCATTAGGCATCAATACGCGCCCTGGCTCCGGTTGCAGCGGAATATGGTCAGTTCGAAGAGGCGGGACGTCTCGCGCTTTACCAATCCCTTCTCCTCGTGGGCGCGCTCGACTCTGTCAATCTCGCTCAGAAAAAAAAACTGCCTTCTGTTCCTACTCGGTTCCCCGTATTTCTTTTGTTTTGCGGCACTGTCGTGAAGAAAAAGAGATTAGCCTAGAGCGGCATAACAGAAGCTCCTGGTTGACGGCCGGAGAGAAAAAACGGGGAGGGGAGGACCTGCGAAATCGTTTCGCTGTCGCCAAGGAGACCTTCGCCATGAGGCAGAAAAAGAAAGGTAGAAGGGGGGACGGGACAGAAGGGATATTGGTGTGAAGCCTTCTAAAAGAGACGCCCTTCAGATGCATTGGACTGGGTGTGGGACCGCGCTATTTGGGTATTCTGGGAAATGTAGTCCCACTACAGCTCGAACGCCTCAAGATAGGACAGTCTCATGTTCACTGATAGGAAGTTGCGACTGAGATGGCTTTTAAATGTGATCGGCATCATTAGTACAAAAAGAAGTAATTTCATCATGAGAAACGTGTCTGAAAATGCTGGTTGAGTGTTCAGAGACTTGAAGGGTTTCCCTCTGTTCAGCGTAGGAATCCAGATTAAAGTATCCCAAGGAGAGAACTGACTTGTCTTCCACCTGAACACATCCATTGAAGGGGAAACCAGCACACTCAATCACAATCTGCCCTCCCGTAATTTAAATCCATTTTCCCGTATCCTGTCTGGGGCAGTAGAGAATATACTGGACCCCTTTCAGGTGTTTAACAATGCTAGTATATCCTGTTTTGTTCTGCTAAACTCAAAAGGTTTCTTTACTCAAGACTTATTCCCAGTTCCTTCCGTCTCTCTTCATAATGTGTTTGTGCATGTGCCTCTTTCAAGTCAGCACTGACTCCTGATGGCTGCCTGGACAAGTCCCTGCAGTTTTCTGGGCTAAGAATTTCAAAAGTGGCTTGCCATTCCTTGTTTCTTAGGGCTGAGAGTGATTGGCTCAAGGTCACTCAGCTGACTTTGTGCCTAAGATAGTATTAGAACTCATGATCTCCCGATTTTTGCCTACTGCCTTAACGACTACACTAAACTCTTCTTACTTGGTTTCTAATCTTCTAATCATTCTTGCTGCTTTTCTCTAACCTGCTCCTCTTTGTCTTAATCCATACTATGTGGTGTCCCAAACATAGTAATGATGGTAGGATCTGACCAAAGCAAAATGGAATGGCTACTTTCTGTCATTTGGAAATTATACTTACGTTGATGCAGCCTAAAGTTGCATTTATATTCTTTTGCAGACCAATTACATTGCTGGTTTAGTTTGTAATCTATTCCTTGGCCTTTTTTACAAACATTATTAGTAAGACAAATATCACCTTTGCTATCTGTGCATTTGATTTTTTTTTTTCCTTTAAGAGAAGAACTTGCCTCTATTAAACTTAATTTTGTAACTTTTGGTCCATTTCTCTAAAATACAAGGCTACTTTCAATTTCCTTTTAGTCTTCTAGGTATTATCCCATCTCAAATTTGATATGCATTTCCTGCATCTTCTCCTCCATGGCGTTATTAAAAGTATTGAAAAGATTGAACTCCTTGGTACCCAATTAAATGTCAGTTAAATTTGATAAAACATTAATAAATGCTTTTTGAGTATGATTTTCAAATAAGCTAGGTGTTTACTTAATTATCATATCCTTCGGTCCATGATTATTCTGTGTGAATAACTATTCCTTAGAACAAATTGTCGCTTTAGGAAAAAATATAATTCCTCCAAGAACTCTTTCACTATTCCTTCCTTCTTGGAGTCTTCAAACATCCTTGAGGAAAGTTAACTAGGGGTGATCTAATCATTTTCACTTTGTCCGCTGCAGTATGTACTACAGTTATCTTGCCTATTATCTGAAGGCAGCATTTCCTCAACTCTCACACATCATCTATCACAGAGGAGTGCAGAGGCCACATTGATTAGTATTAAAGGCACTTGTATTCTGTGATTCAGGTGAATAGACTTTGGGCTTTGAGAGAAGAGAAAGACTATGGTGGGATGAAACCCACAAATGGAACACACAGCTAGAGGGATTTAAATTATTTAAAAGAAACAGACCAAACAAAAGAGGAGGTGGAATTGCTCTCTATATAAGAAATAGCTACATCTCTACAGAAATAGAGCACAACAATGATGAAAACTGTCTTGAATGCATTTGGGTCAATATAAAAGGGGGGGAAATAACATTGCCATAGGTGTATACTATAGGCCACCCAACCAAACAGAGGAAATAGATGAACTTTTTGCTAGTCAGCTAACTAAGGTATGTAGGAAATACATCACAATAGTAATGGGGGACTTTAATTACCCTGATATCAACTGGGAGACAAACTCTGCACCAAGTGGAAGATCAAACAAATTCCTGACAAACCTAGCAGACAACTTTGTCTCCCAAAAAGTAGAGAAGGGAACTAGGGGATTAGCCATATTGGATCTAATCCTCACTAACAGAGATGAAATAATAGAAGGTGTTGAAGCCACAGAAATCTTGGAGGGAAGTGATCATGCAATATTGGAATTCAACATTATGGAAGCACAAGCAATAGAACACAGTCAAACTAGAGTCTTGGACTTTTAAGAGAGCTAATTTCAATAAACTTAGAGCTTGGGAAGGATTCCATGGATGAGAATCCTCAAGGGGAAAACAACTCAAGAAGCTTGGCAAATTTTGAAAAGTGAGATAATAAAAGCCCAGTCTAGCACAATACCAACAAAGAAGAAAAATAACAGCTCTCAAAAGAAACCAGTATGGCTGCATAAAGAACTCTCTGATAAATTGAAAGATTAAAAAGGACAAGTATAAAAAGTGGAAAGAAGGGCACATAACTAAGGCAGAATATCAGCAAATAGCCCGAGCCTGCAAAGATGAAGTGAGGAAAGCTAAGGCTCAAAATGAACTAAGGCTTGAGACCAAAGTCAAAAATAACAAAAAAAAGCTTCTTTCAACATGTAAAAACCAAGAAAAAAGTTAAGGAAATGATTGGTCCATTAGTGGGGGAAAGTGGCAAGAAGATGACAAGCAACAGGGAGAAAGCAGAACTATTTAACTCGTTTTTTGCATCTGTCTTGACACAAAGGGAAAAAACAGTCCAACCTATCAAAAACAGTACCATAAAAAACAGATTAGAAACACAAGTTAAGATAGGCAAGAAAATGGTAAGTGAGCACCTGTCCAGCCTAGACGAGTTGAAATCACCAGGACCAGATGGATTACATCCCAAGGTTCTCAAGGAACTAGCAGATGTGATCTCAGAACCACTGAACTATATTTTTCAAAGATCCTGGAGCACTGGGGAACTACCAGAGGACTGGAAGAGAGCTGATGTAATTCCCATCTTCAAAAAAGGGGAAAAAATGGATCCAGGAAATTACAGACCTATCAGCCTGACCTCAATACCTGGGAAGATTCTGGAAAAGATAATCAAACAATGAATCAGCGAACACCTAGAGGCAAACAAAGTCATTACTAAAAGCCAACATGGGTTTGTCAAAAACAGATCATGCCAGACAAATCTTATTGCATTCTTTGACCAAGTGACAAAATTAGTGGACCAGAGGAATGCTGTGGATATAATTTACTTGGACTTCAGTAAGGCATTTGATAAAGTAGACCACAACCTACTACTTGATAAGATAGAAAAATGTGGGTTAGATAGCATCACCACCAGATGGATTCGTATGTGGCTGACCGGCCATACTCAGCGTGTGGTCCTCAATGGAACTGCATCTACATGGAGGGAAGTGTGTAGTGGGGTGCCCCAGGGCTCTGTTCTAGGCCCAGTGCTCTTCAACATTATCAACGATTTGGACTAGGGGATAGATGGGGAACTCATCAAATTTGCAGACGATACCAAGCTGGCAGGAATAGCCAATACTCCAGAAGATAGGCTTAAGATACAGGAGGATCTGGACAGACTTGAACACTGGGCGCTATCTAACAAAATGAAATTCAATGGTGAAAAAAGTAAGGTTCTACATTTAGGCAAGAAAAACCAAATGTACAGGTATAATATAGGTGGTACCTTGCTCAATAGTAGTAACTGTGAGAGGGATCTCGTAGTGGACAATCACTTAAATATGAGCCAGCAGTGTGCTGCAGCTGCCAAAAAAGCCAACACATTGCTAGGCTGCATTAACAGAAGGATAGAATCAAGATCACGAGAAGTGTTAATACCACTTTACAATGCCTTGGTAAGGCCACACTTGGAATACTGCATCCAGTTTTGGTCACCACGATGTAAAAAAGATGTTGAGACTCTAGAAAGAGTACAGAGAAGAGCAACAAAGATTATTAGGGGACTGGAGGCTAAAACATATAAGGAACAGTTGCTGGAATTGAGTATGTCTAGTTTAATGAAAAGAAGGACTAGGGGTGACATGATAGCAGTGTTCCAATATCGCGGGGGTTGCCAGAAAGAAGAGGGAGTCACACTATTCTCCAAAGCGCCTGAAGGCAGGACAAGAAGCAACGGATGGAAACTAATCAAGGAGAGAAGCAACCTAGAACTAAGGAGAAACTTCCTGACAGTTAGAACAATTAACCAGTGGAACAACCTGCCTCCAGAAACGGTGAATGCTCCAACATTGGAAGTTTTTAAGAAGAGACTGGACAGCATTTGTCTGAAATGGTATAGGGTTTCCTGCCTGAGCAGGGGGTTGGACTAGATGACCTCCAAGGTCCCTTCCAGCTTTTATTATTATTATTATTACTACTACTACTACTACTACTACTACTACTACTATTCTGTCTGAGAGAGCACAAGGCAGTTTACATTTGTATACTTGCACAGATACTTTCATAACCTTTTACTTCTGTTTTAGGAGATCTCAGCCGAGCAGAACTCATGATGATGACTATAGCTGATGTCATCAAACAACTCATTGATGCCCACGACGAGGGCAAAGATGTGAACTTAAACAAGTGAGTTTCCTTCTATTTCTTCTTTGCTCTTCAATATTTTACTGTTTCTGTCTTCCCCACTTTAATGGGAAAGGCTGTGCCCTGTAAAAGGTTTGTATCTGAAGTTCTAGAGAGCTTATTATAGCAAACCTAGGTTGGATAGAATGCTGGTGTATCCGATTTTAGTGACTAGCAAAAGGTAATTGGAGATGGGCAGTACTACAGACCTCTATGCCATGAGGAGCTCTTTAGTTGATCACCAACACCTTCAAAAACCCACTGACAACCAAAGCAGCTCATGGAATACTGATTGTTTATGCATTTAGTATCACATCGTTACTTGTGATACTGAATTCTAGATTAACTACAGCTTCTGAGTTAATCTCACAGACAGCCCCATATATGGAGTAATGCCATCCCATCCAGAACCAAAAATAGATTTTCAGATCTAGGCAGTCCCTAAATCCTTAGCCACTCCGTCTTGCTAGTTTGAGCTTAAGTTTGTTCCTCTCCATCCAGAACCTAAGATGCTGAGATAGAAGCTGAAGAGCATCATTTGGCCAGCCCAAAGATTAAATAAGTGCAATAACTGATATCTAACCCCTTGCTAATAGCCTCACTCAATGGCTTCATGTAGATATTGAATAGGATCAGAGAGAGAAGAAATTAAATCATAAGACTCCATCCAAAGACAAGAATATAGGGCTGGAGCTCTTCCCTCCTTTTAGTACCAACTTTTTTGTATATGTTATAGCATACTCCAATGTAATTGTATTGAAGAAAAACATATATAATAAATAGAAGCAACCTGAAGCTTTTGGGTTATTATTGACCATAGCATTAACAATCTCTTACCAAGGCAAGTTCAAATATTGATATGAACTGACATGAGTTGAAATCCAAATCATCTGGAAAGCACCAGGTTGCCTCTCCCTGCTGTGTAGAGTCTAAATTGCATAGCTTTCAATTTCAGGATTAAAACAAGGACAGCTGCCAAGTATGGCCTTTCAGCACAGCCACGCCTGGTTGACATCATTGCTGCTGTCCCCCCTCAGTACCGCAAAGTGCTGGTTCCTAAGTTGAAAGCAAAACCCATCCGAACTGCTAGTGGGGTAAGTCTTTGGGGTTTTTTCATGCATAAGATCCCAGAGTCTGTGATAAGAATTTCCACTTGAAAAAAAATCAGTACTATATCTGAAATCTTGGAATCTATTTCCAGCCTGAATATATCAAAAGGAGACGAGATCTGAACATTGCAGAATTTGTTTGTTTTTTCTTAAAATCTGATATTCCCCACTTGGAACTGTGTGCAAGATATGCATAAAAATAAAAATAAACTATATACTTAGAATTAAAGAATACAATGACTTTGAACAGCTGCTGAGCACATGAAATTGCTAAGAATGAAAAGTTCATTCATTTTGTGTTGCCTTAAACAACTTTAATGTGTAGAGAGGAAGTAATTTTGTTGTTGCAATGAACATTTGTTGCTGTGTGACAAAAAAATCTACCAGAATATTCTGAGTTTGCCATTCCTAAAGTATGGAAATAGATGGGCTAGTGGTCTAACTCTGGCCTGTATTAAGGCAACTTCAACTTTCTGCTCTAGGAATATTATGTTTCTCTAGTTTTATATTTTTCCTAGGTAAATTGTTAATCTTTTCCAGTTAGTTTAACAGTTACTATTCTGACTTGCCCAATAGATGTAATTGTCAAATCATCCACAGATATGCATAGAGCTATGCACATTTTTTGAATTCAAATCCTTTTAAATTTAAAACACCTATCACAAAATGCCCCTCTTTAAGTGCAAAATTATTTGCAAGTTTGTGCTTCTATTTGCACTTGTTTACAGTTAAAAAGTTATCATTGCAGCCTTTTTAGTACTTGCAGCAATATTGCATGGAGAAACTCAAATAGATTGAACTTCTCAATCTAAAATTATTAGATTTTGCAAAATCATTATTGACAGACCACAACTTTGCCTGCCACACTTACAGGGAGAGAAGAGAATTTTCTCTTTAGGTGAAAGTAGTGTTGTTCAAGCAGTTATAGTCACACATTGATTTTCTTCCTTGGCCATTTTGTATCTCCAATATTTATTTGTGTAGCTTCAGAGAAGTTTGGGAGTAGATTTTGGAAGTGCAGGCAAGAATTTCCGCTTGCTCTTGTTTTATCAGCTGAATAAATTCAACTGATAAATACCCTCAGTGAAGAATGTTTTCAATGTATGAAAACTATCATCTGAGGAATATTAGCTAAACATTTTATATATATTTTTTAAAAAATCCTCACCTGCTTTCCAACCCCCCTCACTATCTTGCTGAATGCATGTCTCAGCTTGGATGTTGCTTAGAAGATTAAGAGAATGGCAGAGTTTGTCTATTTTAATTAATTACTATTTGAGATTAAGGTTTTGTTGCAGCAGTTAATTTAGTTTGCTGCCCATCTTTGAAGGGATTTGATTTCAGAAGGGTATCTGCCTATAAAGGATAAACAAGGGAAACCTCCTCAAACTGAACTTTGCTCCAGCTCTATATAATGTTCTTGAGAACATATGCAAAGTATTTCTGATTGTTACTGCCCTGGAACTGGTATCTCATTCATATACTAACCAATCCTTGTTAGCTTTCTGAGATCAGTCAAGGCTTGCTAAATGCTGTAATTTGTCATCCAATGGTAAAGCAATAAATAATAAAATTAATCTATAGAGAGTAGGCACAGTACTATTCTATACTGTACATATCTTCTCAAAAGTAAGTTCTATTGATTCTAAGGTAATGTACTTTGAAAAACAATGCTTGTAAAGTTGTAAACTTAAACGGTTACAGCTTCCTTTAGTGATTTTCAGGAAAAGTTAAAGTGATTAGGGAATAGCTTCAGGATGTTCTGAACAGAACAGTTGTTTTAACCATTCCTTCAACTGTTGAGGATTGATACAAAAAGTATACAAAAAGACCAGAAATTTAATAACTTCTCTGCAATACTCCTTTCTTTCAGATTGCTGTTGTGGCAGTAATGTGCAAACCACATAGATGTCCACATATTAATTTCACAGGAAACATATGCGTGTGAGTATGCCTAATAACATGTCAGAATATCTTAAATACCTAGCCAAAACATAGATTTTCTTGTTTGCTTGTTTTTTACTTTTTCTTGTTTAGAATCTTTTGTACTGGAGTAAAAAATAAATATGAAGGAATGCATTAAAGTATTCAGCTTCATTTAAAAATAAATTCCTAATAATTGTAAACATCTTTTTTAAAACAATAGGCTATGCTCTTTCTTTAGATTCATCTAAAATGAGACTTGCATGCATATGTTATTATTTTTCTATAACTATGGTATCTGTTCTTTAAGACAACCTTTTGGGCACCAGGGACCGGTTCCGTGGAGAGAGGTTTTTCCGCGGACTGGAGGGGGCGTGGTTTCACATGCTGCCTGCATCCCACGGATGGGGCTTCGCTTGTTTGTGCACACCAGTTCCTGGCATGCTGCTGCCTGGTGCCGGTCCACGGACCGGGGGTTGGGGACCCCTGCTTTAAGATACAGGTGCACAACTTTTTTTCAGGCGAACGGCTAAACTTGGCATTTGATAGTTGTAACAAAAGTATTCTAAAAAGAAGATATAGCCTAAATATAACCTTATTTTCATGTCAATTTTCAAACTTGAAGGGACTCCAGCCATCTTTTAGGAAACAAAAGTACTGAGTAACTGCAATTCAGTGCTTTTTTTTGTAAGTGTGCTCAGGTGATGGATTTTTGCAGGATGTTTTTTTTAATAGTAATATTGGCCTGGGACTTCAACCTTGCTTTATGGAGTTGGGAACAATTTACATATAGATTTGGTTTGCACATTATATTAAACAATGTTTTTTCTAATAAACAATTAACTATGGTTTATAACCACAATGGCTGTTGCACATAACACTCTGAGCCAGTGCCAAAGAAACTGCATTATACTGTAGCATAATACAGCCATGGATTTTTCTAGTAATCCTCATTATCAACTTAGCCTTTCATGAAACAAGGTTAGGGTTGGTTTTTCTAGTACATCTGAGGACCCAAACCACTCTTTAAATTGGAAGGTTTCTGGTTCAGTTCTTTCTACTGTCTTGAAGTCGATCAGCAGCCTAAATCGAATTCCTTTCCTCCTCCTGCTTCCTAGGGGCTGGATCTATTTAGGTCAATAGCCTGCTTCCGACAGGGATCACTTTGAACGTTCATTGAAACAGTTCTTTTGCCTTCTGCTATTCATTTAAATGTACACAGTCTATAGGTTGCCAACCCTTGCTTTTAATAATATACTCAACCTCTAGCTATGATTTCATTTTTTTTCTTGAAAATGTAGATACTGTCCTGGAGGGCCTGATTCTGACTTTGAATATTCAACACAATCTTACACTGGATATGAGGTACTGCTATCATGGACCTGTTGGTCCTATTTCAAGAAAAAAAACAATACATTTACTATAAACCAGAATATCAGAAATATTAGGGGAGGACCAGTTTATTTTACATTCATAGAATAATGGTAGCTTTGGATTTTTTCCCCCTTTCTTTCAATATTTCACAACTGGAGTTCTGTCTGGTAATTATTAGTCTCAAGTGCAAGAAGTGTGAGATAGTCATTCTTGATATAATATATGAAGTATCCAAAACACAGTTAGAAATGAAGAGATGGTTGTGGGTACAGATAAGTATGCTTTCTACATTGTTGTACTGACACTGTTAGATTGATACAACAGCTTCCCCAACCTACTGGTCTTCTGGAGTATGTTGGATTTCATCTCCCCTAATTCTCATCCAGAATAGACAATGCATGTGGAGGACTTAAGTTCAAGAAAATAGTTAAAGAACTACATTTGTGAAGTAGTATATTAATATATGAAGACTTTTTCAAATTGTGTCTCAAAAAGTGTTCCATTACACCTCCCCTTATCTTCAAGTAACATAGCCACTAAGAGTGGTGTCTGTTTTTAAAAAGACACTTAGTTTTTTATTGATAGCTGACTCAGTCTGGCTATTTGCTGAAGTCTGATATATGAACTAGAAGCAACAGTTTAAGAAATTACGTTGAGTCAGATCCCTTTTCCCATAACTCCTTAATCTATTTATCTAGCATATCCACACCACATACTTCGGATTGCTTTGAAAATGGAGATTGCATATAATTATTCTATAATTACTCTATTAGATGGAGACTTATTTATAAAATCCCATTTGGTCAGGTTTCTAGAACTCTTCTGGACATTGCTATTTAAATGTCAAATTTAATGTGATAGAATTAATTATTAAATAGAAGAATGGTCATCTTCTTTGCAGCATGTAATTTACATTTACATTACATAAATTTTAGTTTATATACTGAATCTTAACTTTTTTTAATATGCTGAGCACTATTTTTGAGCAAGATTGTGTGATCCTCAGTCCACTACACTCCTGATCTAGCAAAAATAAAATTTAATAATACAGTACAGTTCAGACTTTGGATTTGATGTATTATTTGCCATCAAGTCAATATCGACTCTTAACAAACACATAGATTTTCTCAATCTGTCCATAACCCAAGAGTTCAAGTCTCCATGGAATACCATTTGCCACTGTGAGTGAGTCCATCCAACTTGCTAATGGTTGTTCTCTTCTTTTTCATTCCACCTGGGTCAGCATTAGAATCTTCTACATCAGGGGTATCAAACTCGCAACGTCACATGATGTGTCACGACTTTTTTTCCATTGCTGGTAATGGGGTGGGCACGGTTTTACCATGACACATCCGGCCCGTGGGCCGGCAGTTTGACACCCCTGTTCTCCATACAACTAAATCCTTACATAATTGGTCTGAAGTACTATAAGGTAATTTGATCTTGAGAGGAGTTTGAAGTATAGACTCTTTAAAATAAACCTGCTAGTGGTTTCCTAAGGAATATTGTTTTGATTTCTTGTAGCCAACATCTATGAGAGCCATACGTGCCAGATATGATCCTTATCTCCAGACCAGACACAGAGTTGAACAAGTAAGGATTTATTATGGTGGGAGAATGGGATGATGGTGGGATAAAAATAAAGCAATTTAGTTCTTTGGTAGCTAAATGTGAAGCTTGGTCTTCAATTGTGTCCATGATCTTAAATAAATATTTTATTAAAACCAATTTAGCATTCATGGAGATTAATCAATTGGCAAAAGATTCTTTCACATAGAAAAGCATCAGTAAAAATGAAAACTGAACCAAAAAGAAAATATGCTAAATGCCAAATGATTACAGTAAGGTAAAGCTGGATCTGAAGTTTCGCGCCCAAAGCATTTGATAAACGTTTCCCTTCTTCCAACTTATCTTTAACTGTTCAATTACATTCAAACAAATTGTTGTGGTAACAATCCCTGGCTTGGCAAGCTGGATGGCATCACATTTCATTGTATGACCTTGGAACTGCCAGCGGCTCTCACAGGATGGCCCAAAGAATAGTTTTGATTCCTCCTTATTCCAGCCTCCCTTCTACCTCCCCGCAGCTCCCTCCTCCCATTGCCTATGGCAGACTGGCATCTGGCAAAGCATGGCTGTAGCAGGATGGCAGTCCTGACAATTACTCTCAGCTTCTTCTTCTTCTTGTGCCATATCCGTTATCGGACGTTGGCGATCATGTTGGCGATCCTGTTTTTATCAGCAGCCGCACGAAAAAGTGCTGCTGAGTTTTCTCCAAACCAGTCCCTTAGAATTATTTGGGCTAGATTAAAAATGTGCACCAAACTCTGAACCTTTTTCATTGAAAAGATTATAATCTTCAAGAGGGAAAGAGATCCCAGTAATATGACCTATGCTGCTTGGACTTTAACTTCTTGAATGGTGATCTGCAGAGCTCTTGTGCCAGATGTTAAGCATTCTCCACCATGTTATTTCATTCAAAAAGTTATCTTACACTGAATTAGACCATTTATTTTTTTAGCCAAAGATTATTTATATCATCTGCCAACAACTCCCGTACAGGTTGAGAAAGTAATCTTCCTCTACAAGTTTTCAAATACTATTCAAAATAAATAAATGAATAAATATAAATTTTTATGAAAACCTTGGGGTGAGGAAAGCAAGAGTACTCTAAATATTCTACCCTATCCTTCTATATTTTTGGAATATCCTAGAACATTAATGGCTAGAGATTAAGGAGAGGCATAACATAGGCATTAGTAGAACTCCAGGGAAGAGAATTCCAAACTTCAGGGGCTATTAAGAAAGAAGGCTTGTGAGTTAAATGGATAGCTCAATATAACTTTGTTGCTTGATGTTGAAGGACACTCAGTGAGGAATCTAAAATAAAACTGCTAATACTATAATGCTTGTTTTATACAAAGCTGTGAAGTAACCTCACTTGAAATATTTTAAATATATATAAAATATATATAAAATATATTTTATATATTTTAAACAGACTTAAAAATATGTGGTAGATTTTGGCATGATTCAAAAGACTGATCTTATTTTTACAGCTGAAGCAGCTGGGCCACAGCATCGACAAAGTGGAATTCATTGTGATGGGTGGAACATTCATGGCTCTTCCAGAAGAATACAGAGATTACTTTATCCGTAATTTGCATGATGCTTTATCAGGTCATACTTCTAACAATGTAGCAGAAGCAGTCAAGTAAGTACCTTATGCAGCAGATACTTTAGTGTATTGATTAGTTTTCTATGTTAATCTGTTTATTGTACCTGAGAGTTGCATCATATGGATGTTCACAATTAAAATTATCCTGATGTCTTTAAAATTTTCTGGTGAGGTTTAAAATATTTTGAAAAAATATTGTAAAAATCGTTAAGACCAACAGTGATACAGTGACTGACTATGGAAGCTGTTGTACTGTTAATGAATCAAAGACTACTAAAAAAGGATCAAAAGCTTGTACCAAAGTCTGTTCCTGCTAACTAATTCAGTTTTCTTGTCTCTATTATTGCTTATTCAAGAGGGAGAATGAGAATCAAGGCAAAAGTTGGGGAAATGAAATGTTTTATGAATTATGAGCAGATAAAAATTGCCAAATAATTAAGTCAGGATAGCATCTACCCAAGAAATCTTAGATATATGTCCTTTGTGATAATATAACAAAAATGTGGAACTTGCTACCAGCATCAACCCCAACAGTTAAAAAAGTAACCAATGTATTGCTCATTTTAAAATAAGACCATGGGGAAATTGAATTAATTGAAGGCCATCTTGAGTGATTTTTATCTTAGGAAAATTGGTAGAAAGTAGCATTAGCTTTAGTAACTATAACATCTGTTGAACATGGATCAATATAAAGTATGTTTTGCAAAGGTAAAGCAAACCAGCTGCCTGGAATTGCTTTTGGTTAACTCCTTCACCAAATACTTCTGATTAAATGTAACCTTCCTGGAATATATCTGTAGGTAACTTTATGGAATAATAATAGACTAAAGTAGCAAATTATAGACTAAATAGATAAAATCTATTGATTTTCATTGCTGAGGAACATTTTTAAAAAGGGGGGTTGGGTTTTAAGCAGTTGTTAAGTGATTTGGAGTTGATGGTGAGTAGTGGTGCAGTCCAGTTGGTTAATGTTACCTAATTAAAATATAAAACATTTAAGAAATTCTGAAAAATCCCTAGAAAGTCTAAGCATTCCAATCTTTCATATAATTTGGGGGGGACATAAGACATCTCTCCTTTTATCGTTGAGCAGATAATAAGTTCGTGGATATTAGTGAGATTCACAGACAAAATGAGAGGAATTTAGGTCTCTGCCTTTGAAGTCAAAATAAATATTATTGTCATATCCCAAAACTCATAAACTTTTGTGAAAAAAGGACTGTAAAACCATGTGAAGCAGATACAATATTCATTCTAGAATCTTAACAATTTCTTTCCTCTGGAGGGCAGCACATACTTAAAATAGTTTGTTAGAATTTTTTCCCCACTTAATTTCCCAGAGTTGCTCTTCAGGTGTGACTTGACTGTCATAACTTAAATATAAAAAATATTACATGGGCAGGAATCCATATATTTAGCTCTTTCTCAGACTATTGAGCTGGCATGCTGCCAACAGGGGTCTGATATTCATTAATCTTTCTTGAAGGCAGTTGCTTGAAACACTCAAATTGACAGTTTGCTTGTACATGTATTCAGACAGCTATATAGAGAAAAGCTGTAGATGTGTGGTGCACCTATTGCATGCAGTATGTTCCCATGATCAACTCTTGCATGTATGAGTATGAAGGCCACCAGAGTCACTGCTTATTAACGTAGACTAGGTTTCTCCAATCTAGTGCCTCTGGATTTGTTGGATCACATCTTCCATAATGCCTAAACAATCTAGGTTGGCATAACCATACATAATAACAATACCTTAATCAAGAAACTACTAACTCAGACAAACAAGCTAATGGTAAACAACAGCCCAGTCAAGGAACCACCAAGACCACTCCCACGAATGCTGACAGAGCAAGCCACTAGTATATAAAATGAGAGCAAACCCCTCTCCCTTTTAGCACTGATGATGTTACCTAGTTTGATAATGAAATGTCTGCAAGAAAACAACAAAGCTCAGAAAACACCAAGGACCTCACAATTCAATCTTGAGCTACAAATATTCTCTTCTATTGATAATAGCAAGCTAGCTAGAATAATTCTGTTTCCTATGCAGTATTCCTGCATTTCAATAATCAAATGATTGTTTTATGCTATTTTACATTGTTTTGTAGTTGCTTTTCTTATATTTTAAAATCCATAGTCTTTTGTAGAGATGTGTGCATATGTATACATAAGAAAACCATTAGTCAGAAACATAGTTGTCAGCTTACAGCTGAAACTCCAATGGAGGAAAGGCAGACAGCAGGTAGTGATGAAAATAGATGTATGAAGAATGTATTAATCATGATTGACATGTCCTCTTTTAATGCAAGACATTAAGACGTATTGGCAAGCTATAAACTGGGGAGGGTGTTTGGTTTATTATATTATAGAATTTGAATGTACCTAATTACATATTATTCAACATACCATGGTTAAACAAAGTTAGTCCAAAGTGCTGAAGCAGTCATCATTAATTAAATTGGATAAGTCCTATATAGCTTGATCCCTTCAATAAGCAGGGATCTGGTAGTACATTTTCAAACTAAGGTTTTCTCATGTTATTGAAGCATAAGATTTGTGAGCTATAGCTCACTTCATCAGATGCAATGGAGTGGCTAGATTGATGTCAGATTTAAATTGGAATGAGTCAGAGGGGTATTGTTGATCAATTGGGTGAAAAATTGCTTGTGTATTATCACCCTTTCATTATATTGCATCTGATGAAGAGAGTCATAGCTTACAAAAGCTTATATCTCTTAATGAAATTCGTTAATCTGAAAGGTGCTACTAGCTTTCTTCTGATATTGGGCTACCATAGACTAACACAGCTCTCTTCCTACAATATCTGATCCCTTCATTGATCAAAATATCCTAGCAATACAAAGAGATTGTTAAGTTGGTAACTGCCAAAAGGAAGTCCCACAGCTTTTCTCAACATGGCTCCATAAATGTACTTTAAATATCATGTATACAGCACAGATTGCCAGTGTAGTATAGTAGTTAAGGCATTGGAGATAGATCAGGTGCCCACTCAGTTGCAGAGGTCAGTGGTGACTTTGGGCTAGTCATATTCTCTCAGACCAACCCATCACACTAAATTGTTGCAAAGATTAAATTTGGAGAGACTTTCCCATATATACTGTGTTGTGTTTTCACGTTCAAAGAGCTATTCTGTAGGACAGAGTTGAGGAAACATTTTATTTAAATGTCTTTAATCATTAATTTAGTTTATAAGGCTAGCTGATTGAAAGTAATTTAAGATGCTTTCAGAATGCTTTTAAAATGCCACTTGGGACCAATACAATAATAGGGAAGAGGCATATATTTCCTGGAGAAACTTCAAGCCTAGTTTAGATGAAGGGGTAGTGAGTTTTTCCGGAGCGGGCAGTGTCTGTTTAGTTTAGTGATGGCAAACCTATGACACGTGTGTCAAAGATGACGTGCTACAACATTTTGGGTGACATGCCTGTATTCACCAACACCCAACAACTGTTTTTTGAAAGCATGCCCTGTTCTTGTGTGATTTTCGGAGGCTGCAAGAGAATGGGATATGCTCTCATGTGTGCACTGGTGCCTCAAAAATTGTACAAGAATTGGACATGTGAGAATGGGGCATGTTTTTCAGAGGCTGCGGAGAGCATGTGAGAATAGGCTGTGTTCTGTGGCAGCCTCTGAACCCTCTCAAAATTGCAGGAGAACAGGGTGTTTGTGGAGGCTGCGGAGGTCATAAAAAAAGCAGTGTCAAGAACAAAGGCCTTGTGCAACCCCAGAGGAACTTCAGGTAGTCAGCTGCAGGGACCTGTCAACAAAAAGAGAACACCATCTGAATATAAGTGGGGAGTGCTGGGCCATGGGGTAGTTGTACCGATCCCAAAGGATTGTACACATTTTGAGTGACATTGTCAACGCTGTTAATATAGGATATTATTGCATTGACAAGATATGCAGTACTGTCTGGTATTTTTAGAGTTAACTCAGATGACATAGAAAGGGAGGAGATTTATGAGGAAAGCGCGGGAAAGGAACGGAAGTGAATCTTTGGCCTCCAGCCTAATTGGAAGGGTGACTCATGACTGTAAAGTAAGGGAGGAGTTTAGCAAGATAAGATAGACGCAAGCCAGAGAAATTCAGATTCTGGCATCCGCTTTGTATGTACCGAAGCTATGTTGCAAAATAAAGATTCTTAAAGGAAAACAAAGCCTCAGGTTTCTTTGAAAAGCATCTTTCTTCGGAACCATAACAGACATCAGTGATGCTAGGGCCAAAGTCGAAGCTCCAACCTCGACTTCCGACCCAGCCTCAGTGCTGCTGTTGACTGCCACTGTTCAGCATGGCCTAGATTTCGGACGGGGGAATAGAGAATTGTTTCTCTTTTGTTGATATGTGTGTGTATGCGTGTATGTGTGTGTGAGAGAGAGAAAGAAAGAGAGAGAGAGACATGCCAGCAATGTCAAGTTAGATATTTAATAAATTTTTGACACGCTGAGCAGAAAGGTTCACCATCACTGGTTTAGCTGGTATGCCTTACTTTGTTCTCCTGAAGAATCCATAGAGTGTGTAGAGGTGGTCCTCGGTTCTGTTCATAATTGGGACTGGAACTTCCATTACTAAGTGAGGCAATCATTAAGTAAGTGATCGGGTGACCCCACTTGATCTTACTTACTTACTTACTTACTTACTTATTTATTTATTTGCCATAGTAATTAAGCAAATCATGGGGTGTTAAGCAAATCCATCTTCCATTGATTTTGCTTGTCAGAAGCCAGCTGGGAAGTTTGCAAATCATGATGACAGGAGCCCGGGACACTGCAATCATCATAAAAACATGCTGGTTGCCAAGCACCCCAATTGCAATTATGCGACCGTAGGGACACTGCGACAGTCGTACATCATTTCTTTCATCGCAGTCATAACTTTGAACGTTTGTTAAATGGTTATAACTCGAGGACTACCTGTATAGCAGTGAAGTGCACTGCTCTGCTTTTTTGTAACATATTATATAAGGGCAGCAAACTTTCATTATTTCATTATTATCTTAACTAATTCATAAAGCATAAATGTCATCCCGATTGCTAGAAATACTTTTCTGAAATACTGTACTTAACATAGTATAAAAGTTTACAACGGGAATTAACAAGACTGGCAAGGAAATTGCTTAATGTATGCTTATTAAAAATAATGCATCAGACAATGTAAACACTTCTCTGTCTCACACACACACACACACACAGTTTTCATGATAATTTTTTTAAACATTCACAGAAGCTTGAGTAATTTAAACAAATATTTTTTAGAAATTTTTAAAAACATTATTTTGGCAGATTGGATCTCAGGTGGTAGTATGAGAGCACAATAGGATTTTTAGAATGGCATCAAAGGAGAAGAGCAGCCTTTGCCCACCTCTCCACCTTCACCTGCATTTAACTAATATTCCTTTCACCTTCCTTTTAGTACAGTTAGGGATGATGAGGGTTGTGAGTCAACGCAGCTGGAGAGAAGCTCTGAGGGGAAGACTATTCTAGAGAGCCTTAAAGCAACCTCTGGATGTCCTATATGCACCTCGTATTCAAGCCTTTAAATATACATTGTCTCCAATGAATGGCCAATCAATTGTCTACTGCATTGAATGGAACTGGAAATTCTCCTGATAATCCAGCTCCTTATAGAATCATGTTCTGTGCCCACAATAAAAAAAAAAAAATAGTCCATGGGGTTCCTACAAGGCCACATATTGCTGGCCTTTACAGAAAAAATCCAGCAGAAGCATGTCTTTCAAGAAGGCATTGCATGAAGGAGGCTCAGTGTTTGGGATAACAGAACCAGCCACTGACCTAATGACAAGGGCTTTTCTCTTTCTAAAGAATGCCTGGCAAGGCTGATGGGAAGTTTTTTAATTTTATCTCTTGAGAACATGAGGCCACTAAAGGGATTTCGGTAGGCTTTCCAGATCCCTATCAAATAAGGCCTATCTGGGGATTTAATGATTACATGGATAAGGCAGAGGGCATCACTTCTGTGGGAGGACAGCTGTCTGCATGGCAATCATCATTCTGTTGTGACCTGACTTTGTTCTTTAGAGAAAGGGTTTCACTTCTAGGCATTGAAACACAGAATTCTGGGGGGAAACTGGGTAGGAGGGGAAGAGAAAGTGATTTGAACAGGAGCACACAGATGAACTTAACTTTTTAGATGGAAATAAACTGGATTTTCTTTATCTTACTTTTTCTTCTGACTCATTTAGGGGATGGAGGAAATGTTTGCCAAAACCTATCCAGTTCTGACTCATGATTTAAAAACTTGAGTGAAGTCCAAGAAAGTTTAACTTGGCCATCAAGTTTTTAATAACTTTTGGCAGAGAAAAGAGAAAGATAAGACCTTTAATTATGTGTCTTTTGAACAGGCTTAAAGAATTTTAAACAAATTGGAGCAGAAGCAAGTTGGCAAAAGACAGATGGGTGTGTGTGCTTTTATCCTTATCCTGCCAATGGGAAGAGTGCTGGGTTCTCGTTTTACCTGCCAGAGATTTAATTTTGCATTGTGCAACTTTATGCACATAATGCAGTCAGTTATCTTTATTTGGAAAATAAAATTCATACTGTGACTTGTAGTTTGGCTGAATTCGAAGACTTGCATTGATTTATTCTAGAGACAGTCACACTGCCAGTGGCTCTTTAAAATAGTTTCATTCTGTTAGTTGCTCCCATTTTCATTTTTTATGGTTATTAAATGGAAATCAGGTAATAAGGTATTATAACAAACTCTAGTATCTGCCAAACAGTTTTTAGACAATGAGGTATGCTGTGTTTTAGTATTTTATAAACTATTGGTAACAGACCGCTTTATTTTTCCTGAATTAAAATTGAAGAAGTATTTCAGGATTGCAGACATTATATTTTGTCTACATTGCCATTCAGATCCCAAAATAGTGTTTTTAGGATGATCTGCATTATATTATTACTGTGCAGAGGAATATATACTGTATATATATAAAACCTTAAAGAAGAGATGATCAGTTAAGGCAAAATAGAGGAAATCCTGGGAAAGGAGAAGGTGAGAGAAAGAAACTGAAAATAACTCCACCTTGAGTATTTTTTGTATAAGAGAGGGTAGGAAGAAACATTGACAGGCTTTCAGGTTTTTATTCCAACAATAAAGTAATTACTGTAATTCTTGTCTGTTTCCTGATATGGCCTCAAAGGGCTGATCATTCCAACACTCCATATGTGATCAGTCACCCTGGTTTTTGCAGATTCTTGCTATATTTGTGAAAATTAGACACATGAAGGCTTTCTATTCAAAGGAAGATTGAATTGTTGAGGTATCCAACAACATGGTGAAATGAAGTTTCAAGGCACCTCTCAAATGTGTAAACTGCTATCAATTCTGTGTTATTAAAGTATTTGCAGTTCCCTTAAAAGCCCAACAAGTCATAACTTAATCTTTTTCCAGCTTCTGTTTTCGACAGCTTTTTCTATCTCATGACTTTTCCCAAGAGCACTGAATGATGGGGACCATCATTCTTCAACCAATGTGGCTAACAGCCCTCTCAGAATCACTAATTCTGGGGCAGTAACTGCTTGAACTTGTGTCTACCTCTTATTTTTTTTAACATGGGGATAAATTTAAAGAAGTTGGAAGAAGATCAGAAATTGCTTCAGGTGTAGACTCAAGTCCCCCTGTTTTGTGTGCATGAACATATTCTTTAAAGTAGTAAGCTTATCATTGATGAATTAATTCAGTTTTTATTGCCAGAGGCAAGCAATGTTTCTGAGTCAGTGGATCCATTTAAAATTTTGAGAATATTTCTTAACACTTCCAGAATGCCTGCCTGTTAAATCCAACCACAATCTTGTAAATTCACCATTTGAAGACATTAAAACATACACTTTCTTTTTATGTAAACCAAATGTATCATAAAAACCAACCAAAATTTGGCAATATAAATACCAACAGTAAAAATTTTAAACAATGAGAGGTGGCAAAGATGATAAAGTTCATTTAAGAGAGTAGAAACACTTTGCATCTTTAACATTCTGAAAGCCATCAAGAATGAGGCTACTTCTGAACTCTGTGGTAAGTCTGTTCTGAAGCAATGGCATTGAAAAGCAGTGCCTCCTGGCTTCAGTCCTTTTCTTTTCCTGGAAGTGTGAAACTATGAAGAGTTTCTCCCAGGTAGAAATGGTGTAGAAATTGGGTTAACCTGATCTAACCTCTTCATAAAGTTGCTACTTGATAGTTTAAAAATAGGCATTTATCAGAAAAGAAAATAGTGTATTTACCATCCTTACTAACCTTCAGAATGCTTTAGATTAGCGGTCCCCAACCTTTCCGGCTCTGTAGAACAGTGGTGGGGAGGGGAGAGGGGATGGTTTTGCGCACATGCATCGCTTGCACAAATGCAGCTTCGCGTGCTTGCCTGCCACTTGCGCAGCCCAGTTCCCAACAGGCCACGGCCCAGAGGTTGGGGACCCCTGCTTCAGATCACTCAGATTCACTTTGGACATGGTAGAACAGCTGTGTACTGTACATGTCCAAGCAAAGCAACTCACTATTTTATGAATAGTGGAGCCCAGCCCACATCCTTCTAAATAAATATAATACACTGTAATAGACTAATTTCTCATGATTTTCTAAAAAAAATATTTAAAAGAATTTAATCAATGAGCCTAGCAATTTCCTCATGGGCATCTTTGTGTTTCATTGAACCATATTAGGTGGCAAGGAGGTGTTAAATTAAATTTCCTGAAAGCATAAATTAGCAGAGAACTTTCTTGGTGGTGTAGTTGTGCTCGGTATTACTTCCTCAACTATGAAATTGGAGAAGAGTTGAATGTCATATTACATGTTACTCCCACTAGGATTCAGTGGGTTTTTCATTGTATTTATTTCTATATTACTGTTTTGAGGTAAGCACACCTCACTGTAAATATATCTGCTAAACCATTATTGATATACAGTTAGATAAACAAAGATTTTTTAATGCAACATACAGTGATTCATTGCTAAAATGAAAGTCTGAATTTTCATCTTGGTTTATCCTTGAATTTTTGAAAGAACTGAAACATTCTCTTTGACTTCAAAATCAGTGGGATTTACTTAAAAAATCATGAATTTTATCTTAGATGAAACACTCAACTGAGAAGCACAATTGACCAATGAATACATAAAAATGAACATGTAGGAAGAGAGATGTCCTTTAGTAGTTTTTCGTCTGTTCCAACATAGAAATCAACATAGGTATCCAAAAAGGTTACATAAGTATCCAAGTATGTCGATATTTTGGTGCTTTCTAGCTCTTTACTAAAATGTTTTCAGGTGAATAAGATTTCTTTGGGCAGTGTGCCTGCTTAGTAATGGATTTGAAATAAAAAATAGCAGTGTGCTTCAGCTGCCAAAAAAGCCAACACAGTGCTGGGCTGCATTAACAGAGGGATAGAATCAAGATCACATGAAGTATTAATACCACTTTACAATGCCTTGGTAAGGCCACACTTGGAATACTGCATCCAGTTTTGGTCACCACGATGTAAAAAAGATGTTGAGACTCTAGAAAGAGTGCAGAGAAGGGCAACAAAGATGATTAGGGGACTGGAGGCTAAAGCATATCAGGAACGTTTGCTGGAATTGGGTATGTCTAGTTTAATGAAAAGAAGGACTAGGGGTGACATGATAGCAGTATTCCAATATCTCAGGGGTTGCCACAAAGAAGAGGGAGTCAAGCTATTCTCCAAGGTGCCTGAGGGCAGGACAAGAAGTAATGGATGGAAACTAGTCAAGGAGAGAAGCAACCTGGAACTGAGGAGAAACTTCCTGACAGTTAGAACAATTAACCAGTGGAACCACCTGCCTCCAGAAGTTGTGAATGCTCCAACACTGGAGGTTTTTAAGAAGAGACTGGACAGCCATTTGTCTGAAATGGTATAGGGTTTCCTGCCTGAGCAGGGGGTTGGACTAGATGACCTCCAAGGTCCCTTCCAACTTTATTATTATTATTATTATTATTATTATTATTATTATTATTATTATTATTATTATTATTATTATTATTATTATTATTATTATTATTATTATTATTATTATTATTACTATTATTATAAATGCAAAATGCATATTATACTTCCATGTGATTAAATATGTAAGTATTGGCCAATGAACCAGATCCCAGTCAATATCCTTCTAAACCCAGCCAACATTAAGCCTATTGAACCCTTAGGACACAGTAGTTGTGATTTTTGCATGTTGATGTTTGCTATGGCATCTGATATGCAGGGAGGAAGCATATCTCAAGAATAAAGCTTTTGCTCTGCATCCAGATTATCTTGGATTCAATCTCTGGCATCTGCAGTTGTTAAAGGATATTTATTGGTACCATTTGCTGGGACCCTGTAGAAACCTTGCCTTAGACTTGGAATGCCTCTTTGGGTCAAGGCAGATAATTCAAAGCAGGCAGTATATTTAATATAAGTTGGTTTCCTATTCACTTGTCTGGTGATAATGTTACCTGTTTTTAAGGCTTTTTAAACAGGCTTATTTGTTGAAAGATCTTTCAGTCAAGACACCACCAGTTAACTAATTCTACATTTTGATGCCTGATGCTATGTTCTCTTTGACGGACACCAATTTCTCTTTCCCTATCTTTCCCCAGAATTTTTATCCAGAGATGGCTATATCCACCTCCATTCTACAAGGTTTCTATTATACCCATCTCTGTTTTCAGTTTAAAATGAACCCTAGAAAAACTAGTAGTCCCATTGACTGAGAATATTCAGAAAGCATATGAGTTGGGTGCCAATAAATATAAATAAACAATATATTTTAGGACCAGTTCAATTTAACAAAATATTGTAAACTTCCAGGAGTTTTTGACAGACTTGAGGATGGGGGGGTGGGGGGGTGGATGGACAGATGTTTTCAAGAAGGTTTCATCACATAAGGTAGTTAAAAGTCTGTGTGAGAGGATCATGAATGTAACTTGTGTTCAAATCATGTATACATTTGTATACAGTTTAAGGTAGGTTGTGGGAGAAGTTTCTCACAATATAATGGATTGGTCTTAGTTTGTCCTATGGATTCTCCCGAAGTTCTGGAAAACAGATAAGTAAAAGAAATCTTAATTCTCCATTTTTTGGAAATACCAAACTCAGATACTAGCTCAGATCTGTTTCTTTCCCTGGTAAAATAAATAGCCCTCCTGTTAAATGAAACTCAGTAGAGAGATGAGCATTTATTCGGATAAACACAAGATTAAATAATATTCTAGATGTTTTCTGAGTGTAAATCTTAGATTTTTCATTGTCTTGTGAGAGATTTTTTCAATTTTCCCATATGATTTAATGCATGAAATATCTTGGTAAAAAATGGGAATAAAAGAAAAAGCAGTGAAAAAAACAAGATAAAAAGTATGATGACTGTGGGAAGAGAAAGTACATATCCTGTATGAAAAAGTATTAGAAGATTAATTTTCCAATATAATGAGTAAAAAGTGAATGTCAGGAAACAGACAAAAAAAATTCAATCTGTGTTATGTATTACTCAATGGAGTAACCATCAGGACTGGAGCTTTTTTTCTTTTTATGATTTTAATGGAATCTATTATTTCCTGAAGAAATAAAGGTACAGCTAGATAGGAAGCTTGATCATGTGTAATCTTTGGAAGAGCTATGTTACGTAAGAATTGATTGGTTTCTTCCTCAGTTACATTTGAGTCAGTTTTATATAGTAACAGGTAAAAGTTTTTAAAAGTTGATTGATGAACTTGTAGCCATTGTATTCTTTAGCCTGACTATCTTTAATAAGAAAAACAATACCATTTTGTTATAACTGTTTCAGTCAAGAAAGAGGACAGTGGTTTATTGTGTCTTTTCTTTCACTCCCAATGCTTGCTTTATATACTTCAATCACAATATATGCTTAGCAACAGAAAACAATATTCTCTCAAAGTCATCTTTAATCAGATTTATTAAAAGATTAGAGAAAAGGTTCTTGATAAGTGGATATTTAGCAAAATATGTTACTTTCCAAATACACTAGGGTGGTGATTTCTTAATTCTTTTGCTAACAAGACAGGACAACTGTGCAGATGTTCCAGGCTAACAATGTTTTATATCTATGTCAGGCTCCAAGAAGCCCCTAACATTCATGTGTTCATTGCTTTATGAAAGCCGCTGTGGGTTGATTTGCTCAAGTTATAACGAATGCTTAAAAATCTTACATAATTTCTACTCTAAAGTTAGAGTGACCATATACTTTATCATCTAGACCAGGGGTATCAAATTCGCAACGTCACGTGACATGTCGCGACGTATCATGACTTTTTTCCCATTGCCGGCAAATAATCACATTTGCCATGAGACAAAAACGTGAAGACAATATCTTTATCATTTTTGAGAAAAAAATCCAACTTGTGATTAATAATTTTATTTTGTAAAGCTTGCATGCATCCATGTAGGCTTGAGTTTGAAATTTTCTTCCTACTGGCCAAATAAGTTTTTGTGGCTTCTTTCCTGATTCTCTTCTATCCAAAAATAAAAATTTCAGGCCATTTAATGTTTGGCTTGCTTAGACCAGAATAAAACAAGTTCTGTTTCATCCAGCTTTGGCTGAAATGCTGACTGAGGTTCATGATCTATCCCTTTAAACTACATGTTTATGTCCTCTGACGTTAGTTATAGGGAGTGGATTTTATTTATTTGTAAAGTATTTCTAAACTGCTTATTAAAATAACCCTAAAGATAGCTTCAGGGTATAAAAATATTAAGATACAATAAAAATTGTAATGAATCTGAATTCACAAAAGCATTCCTATAATTAATAAAAGCAATAAAATGTGCCCAGGAAGGGAAGGGATTATTTGTCAGTAAGTAATTCAGTAGCAAGAATTGTTCTGCTAGCAGATGGTAGCTGCAGAGCTGTTTGCTGAGAGCAGCCAAATGATAGCCCAGTCACTACAATAAGATTTCTAATGTGCTATAGTTTATTCAAAAATCCTATTAGTGTGTGTGTAAAGGGGGGGGGAATCCTTGAAGAATTGCTTACAGTTCAGAGTTGGCTATTCTTATGAAATTATTCAGGCTATACTTTAGAAAATATGAGAAAGTTATCTAATGATATCTAATTATACATCTCAATCCCAGATCAACAAAATGATGCTGTGAAGGTCCTAGTCTAGTATCTGAAGACTGTGCAGGTCTGATGGGAAGGAATAGACTCGGGTTCAATCCTGACAAGATTGAGTGGCTGTGGATATTTTGGAGGCCTGGCTCTGGGATCTCCAGTCTTTGGTCTTGGATGGGATTGCAGTTCCTTATTCAAGACTGATGTGCTATTTGGAGAATCCTTATAGATTCATGGCACCTCATTACACCTACAGTATGGGTTCATTGCACTCAAAGAGCAGGTAGCAGCTGTGGTCAGGAGTGCCTTTGCACCAATTACATTTGTTCCTGGAACCAAGAAGCACTTTAGTCATTCATCTTAGTCAGCTCACAAATTGATTGCTATAAATAGGCTTTCTATGGGGCTGCTTTTGAAGATTGCTCAGAATCTACAGGTACTCCAGAATACAATGGTACAGTGATGGACATTTCTTGTTATGGCCATGTGACACCATTGTTCTGCAAGTTGCTCTAGTTACTGTTTGGCTTCCAGATGCCATTTAAGATATTGGTTTTACCTATAAAGTCCTTTGTTGCATAGGACCTCCCAGACTTGTAGGGAATCAGATGCCCTATAAATTATATATATACATATGTATGGGCCACAGCACAATGCCTGAATTATCTCCTACAAGCTCAAAACTCTCCACCATGGATCCAGCCTCAATAATACATTGCTGAACTCACAAGGATGGCATTGATTAGAATACAGAAAGATTAAAAGTCAAAATAAACAATTATAGAGGTAAATGTTGTGGGAGTAGACATGAGAAATAGACATTTGCCCGGTTTCATTTGTGCACCAGTGACACAGGTTCCTGGACCTTGTGGCTCTGCTGACAGTTATTCATTCTCTAGTCACCTTCTGAGTGGATTATTGTAATGTGCTGTATGTGGGGCTGCCATGGAAGAATATCTGGAAGGTTCCATTAGTGCAAAATGCAGCAGCACAGGAAGGTATGTGTGCTTCTAAAACAGCACATGTTACTTCTCCGTTCTGTGAGATGCATTGGTTGCCTATCTCCTTCTAAGCCATTCAAGGCCATTCAGGTTGCTGGTTTCTATCTTTAAAGCACTTCGTGGCATGGGGCTGGGTTATTTGAGGGACCATTTCTTCCCTTTTACATTTGTTTGCCCCATCAGATCTGGCAAGATAGCCATGCTGCATGTCCTGTCTCTCAGAGAACTACACTTGGCAGGCTTGAGGAGGTGGTCCTTCTCTGCTTATGGAACATTCTCCACCCTGAAATGAGGTCAGCTCCATACACCCTTATTTTTCAGAAGTCCCTCAAGACCTGGCTTTGTCATCATGCTTGGAGGTTTTGGGGAACCTGTAAGATCTCTTGTGTGCGCTTCTTTTTCTAACTTGTTTAATATGATTAGGTTTGGTACATTTATTGTATTATGACTTGTTTTGCTGTATGCCACCCAGAGTCGCTTCTTGTGAGATGGACAGTCTTATAAATATAATAAATAAAATAGAAACAACAAACCATATTTAAAACATCAGCAAAACAATTCCAGAAAGGGCCAAGAATATTCCTCCTCCCTCTAATATCACTGATTGTCCTTTTTGTAAGTTATTGTTGTTATTCATTTACCTGTTTTAGTGTAGAGATAGTCAGTATTGATTGGATACACCTTACCTGCTACTTATTTAGAATACGTTCATTGAGCACTAGGTAGCTTGATAAAGGTATGGGTGAATTGGCAACTGTCAGCATCAAATTCGCTATACAGTGCGGGAAGGAACATTGGTCATTCTTGGACCTCTTGAACCTAAATGGCTTGATTGATTCCCTGATGATGTCCCACACTGTGGCTGATTCCTAAACCACATCGCTTGCTTTTTCACCTCCTGGTCCCTGGTAGGAACATGAATTTACTTCTTGGCTGTCTTACCTTGTTTGCCCCTCTGGTCTATGAATACACTTTGTAGTATGGGTAAATTATGGATTATGCAACTCTGTTTTGTCTATATTTTTCTAAGTTCCATTCTGGTGACCTGCCTCTATTGTGAACCTTCTAATGAGCTCCGTCATTTTCTTCAAAGTAGCTATTACTTGTCTGGACTTAATAGGATATAGTGGTTATTAATCTATACGTTGCTATATATGTTGCATTACTACAGAATGAATATGATGCCAAGTTATATTGCAATCTAATCTAGATGTAGTATTTGAACACTTCAAGAAATACATTGCTATAAGTTAACTTCTAGATTTAACTTGCTGCATAGTACGGCTATGACAAATAACTGTAGCTACTGCAATGCAGTGTTTTAGCAGTGAGCAAATGATCCTCGGGTGACTGTAAGTAGGAAATATAGTTAATAACATAGGTTCTATCTCTTTTGATATTTAATTGTGTTCTTCCTCTTTAAAATGCTTTTTCTACAACTTCAAAGTAGAATGATTACTTTAGAATCAAGATATATTACCTTTGATTTTATTTGCCAAGTTGTGTTTTGCAACAGTGCACTATATATTAGTCATCAGCGGAAAATTTGTGTTCCACCATTCATTCATTGAAAACAGGCTTCTGAAAACTACTTTTTCCTTGCAGCGTGGGATGTGGCTGAAAGTAAAAGCTTCACAGCAGTTATGAGGAAGTTGGCAGACCAGAGCATGAGGGTTTTCTGAGGGCTCTCTAGAGAGTATAATTATATTTTCTCCGACTTTTCTCCAACTTTTGCTTCCAGAAGATATCAGCAATGGACTCCTTCTGAGGCTATGAAGCAGCATCCAGAGTTCAGTAACTTGGGAAAGGCTGATGAACAGTACTATTCTTTCTTCTCAAGACAGATTAAAATTGATTAAGGGATTAAAATTCAATGAAAGTAATAAAATACAATGCAAAATGTATCTGCTGGAATTGGTCAACTACTTGATCATGTACCATTATACCATTCTCAGTTCTTAGATAGACCTTCTTGAGGACGATCTGTTGCCAATTTAGTTTTTTAGGTCCTCCAACTAAGTACCTATCACTACCACCACCAACTATCCATATTGACCTTGCTGCTGGTCAACTACTTCTTCTATTTCCTTCCACCTTTCTCAGCATTATGGACTTCACATACTGTGTCCAAAATATAATAGAACCAGATCATTTGCATCTCAAATGAGAACTCTGGTTTATTGTTCTGTGACCCATTTATTTGTTTTAATTGTTATTGTATTCTCGAGTTCAGAAGCATCATTGCTCTTTCTATACTTCATGTTTAAACTCAAACTTTCGCATTTTCATCACAGGGAAAAGCACTGTCTGCACAGTTGTGATCTTTGTAAGGGCAGACATACCACAGCATCTGAATATCTTTTCCAAGGCCTTTGTTGATACCTTGCCACATAGTAGTCTGTGGCACAATGCTCAAACCAGCAGAAACAGCAGCAAAAGAACATGTTTAATAAAGCAATACTGCTCCCAAAAGCTAGTGTAAAATAATGATAATTTTAACTGAAAAATAAAGGATGTTTAGAAATACGCACTACTATTGATTGCTTTTTCTGATTGAGATATTTCAGATCAGCACTTCCATAACATGCAATCTGAAAACATTTAATTACTGAGACTCACAAGTTTTCATTTGGGGGTAGCCAGTCCTTAATTTGTTCTAGGCTTGAATGAGGTGACTCATCAGTATATCTGTAAATATCTGTGTATCTGTAAATCAGTCCCATTAACTACTAAGACAATATGCACACGCATGCACTGAAGTCAAGGCACAGTTCTTTGAAGCATAGTGGACTAGTCTTTGGTGAGCTTCAGGAACATTTTCAAAACAGTTCACATTTTGGTTTGTCTATCATAGAGTTGTGAAAAAAATCTTGCATTTGTGAATACCAGAAACCCACTGAAGTTGTACTCTGCTTCTTTTCATACAAGGAAAAAGACTGCTTTCTTTCCTAATACTGGAAGTAGAATTAACACTTCTTTATACTAGTTCATGTTGAAACATGTCGGAAGCAAATAGTGTCCTGAAAAGCAAATGTCCTTTATCTCCAAAGCTATTACATGAGGCAGCATAGTTTTTCAGTGCAGTGAATAAGCACAAGTGAGATCAGCTCCAGACTATCCTTTAGCAAAAGATCCTACTTTACAGAATATTTCAGTAGCAGACTACAGAGATTTAGGGACTGAATGCACCATTGTCATAGCTGTCATAAGTGTCATAAAATGATTTGCTAAGATATTCTCTGAAGCCAGTGACTGTAATGAGGTAAGCCAGCTTAGATAAATGTAACCTGTAGACCAGCGCTTTTCAACCTTTTCACCCATTGTACCACTTTTAGGATATGGCAACATCCGAGTACCACCAGTCGCCTAGCAAGGTGTCAAAAACTTGATGACCAAAAAAAAAAAAAAAGGAAAAAAGTGATAAAAGTACAGGTAGTCCTCGACTTACAACAGTTCGCTTAGTGACTGTTTGAAGTTACAATGGCACTGAAAAAAGTGCCCCCCAAGCCACAGCCGAGCAAGACAGCGCCCAGCGGCACTCTTCCTCCTGTTTTCATTGTTATGAGCATTTCTGTTGAGGATTGGCAACGGGGGTGGGGTGGGGGGGTGTTTGGTTTTTATTCCCCCCGTCTGCTGGGTTGTTGCAGCAGGTTTTGGTCACTTCACATGACCCTGGGACACTGTGACTATCATAAATATGAATCAGTTGCCAAGCATCTGAATGTAAATCACAAGACCCTGGAGATGCTGCAACATTCCAGCAGATCGGCGCTTCTTCTGGGCTCAGCAGAAGCACCAGGATCAGTGCTGCTTTCCAGCTGATTGGTGCTTCTTCAGGGCTCAGCAGAAGCACCAGGATCAGCGCCGAGCTCCAGCTGGAGCCTGGCGCTGATCCTGGCGCTTCCACTGAGCCCTGACAGCCCCGAAGAAGCGCCGATCAGCTGGAAAGCGGCATTGATCCTGGCGCTTCCCCTGAGCCCTGACAGCCCTGCAGCTCCAGCCATCTCTCGCTCAGGCTTGTGCGGTGCTGCCACCAGTTCAGCTCATTCCCCTCCCCCGCTACCACTTTTCTAGGACGGTCGCGTACCACCTGCCAGGTGCCAATGTACCACAGGTGGTACCCGTACCACTGGTTGAAAAGCCCTGCTGTAGACCATAGCATGAATGATCTTGGCTAAATTTAACCCACCTCATTTGCAACTCTTTTTCACTTCACTTTCCCTACTACTCCTTTCTACAGGTACTCTGAGCGAAGCCTTACAAAGTGCATTGGGATTACTATAGAGACCAGGCCAGATTATTGCCTAAAACGGCATTTGAGTGACATGTTGTCTTATGGATGCACAAGGCTGGAAATTGGAGTACAAAGCATTTATGAAGATGTGGCCAGAGATACTAACAGGTAAGACCTGGGGGCCAAAGGGAAAAAAGGAGTTAGAAGTTTTTAGAGGGAAATTATACAAATTTAGAAATGAGACTCTACAGAACCTTCCATGGAAAGATGCCTATATTTCCAGTGTTTCCTGCTTCCAAGATTCCTGACTGTAATTTTGCATTATGTAGGCACAATAGGCAAGCGTGCCTATCAGATTCTCTTGACCACCAGACTGCTTTAACTTTCGCTATTCTTTTTAAAATTTAAAATAAATGGGAAGTCAGTGTACTGCACCACAAAATATAAGTCACCTTACCCTTACTTTTACTTCTAAGAAGGTATTCGAGACTCATATATCTGACAGTCTATAAAAAATTGTGATTGCTTGGAGCTCAGTGTTATGTGTGGAATGTGCCTAGCCCTTAAATTGAGATGGTAGGTATTATCTTGGGGCAGTGAAGGGAATGATGGGGAAGCAAGTGGCAAACAAGTGATTTGTAAATAGCCATGCCACTCACAGCCATCATGTGTGAGCATCAACTCATAAAAATGTAATCTGTGAACTATAATATTGGACAACCATTTGTCTGAAATGGTATAGGGTTTCCTGCCTGAGTGGGGGGGTTGGACTCGAAGACCTTCAAGGTCCCGTCCAACTCTGTTATTCTATTATAATTCATCTCACGAATTAAGGTAACTGAAGTGCTTCTAATTGCTTCTTGAGTTACTCCACTTTAAAAACCATCTTGCAGAGTTGGGTTTTAATATATAAGATGCAGCCAAAATGGTCAAATTGTTGTAACATCTTCACAGCAGGAACACATTTCGGGCTTCTTAGTTTGGTGTCTACCCTATGACGTGGCATATATGAAAGTCATCAAGGTTTACCATGATTTGAAATAAATGGGCAAGGAGAAAAAAACCTTCTCTGCTCCCTTATAATGATAATTTTTTGGCCAGAGAGCAAATCTAATTGGCAATAGACAAAAAAAAAAAAAAAGAATATCGGCAAGTAGTTTACAAGTCATTTGTGCCATTTGGCAACACTAGGCCAGAGATTATGTCCTCTAGCGTACCAATTATTTTCTTTCCATAGGAATTCAAGTCCTGGTACTTCAAATATCCATGAGGTTTTCTTGGCAGTGGAACAGAAATGGTTTGTCATTGCTTGCTTCTGGGATGTTTTATCCTGATCTAATTGACAGCCCTGGTATTCCTGGAGGTCTCCCATGTAAACACTAACCAAGATCAACCCTGCTTACCCTTCTGACTCCAGAGAAGTTCACTTAAATGCTTAAATGATGAGACATGCTCCAGCTTGCTAGATATTAACAGAATTAGACATTCTGAGAGCAGAATTCAAGTCTATATCAGTCTGTAGCCTTAATCCAGCAGTATTTTTAATACTGGCAATATGTTAACTTCCCTGTCCCCTTTCTGTATTTATGAAATTGTCTCAAATGTACAACAAAAGTACAGCCGAGTACAACTGGTCTACTGGAATTGGGTGGCCAATAAATTTAAATAAATCATAGTAGTAAACAAAGTACTTGCTGGTTTTTATCCAAGTTAATGCAAAAGAATCATGTTGATTTGATAATTTTGGGATGAACCAGCTTTAAGGGGTTCATATGTAGAATTGACTATATGTTTAAGAAAGTACTCACATCAAAGTTTACCTTTGAGATGAGTCACTTTCTTGGACTTGATAGGCTTATGAATATTAGGGCCTGGGATCCAAAGTTGAAAGAAGTTCAGATTTATGCCACACTATGATTGTAGAAAGTCTTAGTCATTGTAAGTAATTCTAAATTAAACCAATTCTACTGCACATTTGCCCAAATTCCAGGACTAAAGCTCTCAGGAGAGATTTTATGGGCAAATTATTTTAGTAAACTACAAAAGATTGGCTTTCCATGTGTCAGATGCTCTCTTTGGATGCAGGAAAGACTTGGAAATTGAGTGAAGAAATCAACAGCAATTTCTTTACACTCTGTACCCAAGAAAGTGTGCTTGATCAAACATTGCCCTGCTTTTTGGAATTCCCTTTGGGCAGAGATTTATTCAACTTAGTCCTTCTCTGGCTTTAGGAAAACTCTGATATACCTACATATTCCACCGTACACGGGAGGAGGGTATGTTGTAATTGGAAGGCAGGGTTATGGATGTATGGCATTTGTATTTTGGGGGTTTTATCTTTCTTGATCGTTTTATTTTTATATGTACTGAGGATTTTCTGGGACTATTATTTTATATGGTGACATTGTTAGCCTTCTAGAGCCTTTGGAAAGAGGCAGTGTGCAAGCAAAATAAATAACAAAAATGCACCAGCTTGCATATAATGTTTACACACATGATAGCAGAAATATGAGGGTTATATTGTAGAAATGTGAGTTTTATTACAGATATTCTCAAGAAATCTGATATTGATATATCTCTTATTTTTAATTTATGTAAATATATGTATATTAATATATAATGCCAAATGTCTGTATTGTATATGCATTTACCCTAGCTGGTACTTGCAGAAACAAAATTTGATGCTGAATATTGAACAAAAAAGTGGCTGCCAATTGCTACATTCCAGTTATCATTATCTGTAACTTCACACTTTTATCATCTCGTTTTGCATTCATATCTGTAAGCATTTAAGAATATAACAATGTAGTATGTGAATTAGCCTTGAAGAGGTCCATTCAAGCATTCCTAACTGGAACTAACTTTTTGCTTTTAAAATGTTTCACCTTCACTTTTCACTCTCTTCCTTGCAATATGGAATCATAAACATTTCTTAGGTAGGTCAGTTTTCTATTAAAAGGTAAAAGGCTCAAAGACAGCAATACTAAAAATTCACTGGCATGGAATTGTTTTCTGGCTGAGTAAAATGGACTTAAGCAAGAAGCCTGTAGATGATTGCAGAGATAATGTTGGCAGCAGGAATGTAAGAACTATTAGCAGTACCATTTAAGGGATAATAAAGGAGAAAGTAAATGTCTGCTTAGCCTTGGGGAAGGAGGGAGCATGAGAAAGAGAATCAAAATAACTCCATCTTGTATAATTTAAAGAGGAGTAAGAGGAAGACTGCCCAAAGCCCCTCTCTGAGTGAGATGGGTGGCTAAGAAATGACTGACTAACTCTGTCAGGCTTTCAAAATTCTACTATTATATCCAACAACAATAAAATACAGTTTCAGAGGCTTCTGCAGTGCAGTCGTTCCTGACTTGAATTAACTTGACTTATCTTGGTCTTTGGAACCTCCAGAAGATCTAATAGAATTAGGAATAAAAGTGAATAAAATGAAATAAAATAAATTATTTGCGATAAAAGTGAACTAAAAAAAATGCTGTAATGAATATATTTTACAGAACTGTATGGAAGTGATAGCAATATATCAGAGTGCAGTTGAAATGCCAAAAAACATTAGTTTTGCCTCCAAAAAGTAATGAAAGAGAAGCATTAATGCTGTCGGAATATTGAAATGTTACCATAGTTAGGTATGGACTAACTGTGATAACATTTCAATATTGTAAGGATGTCATTATTATTCCTATGTAAAAAAAAAAAGGGAAGGTAACAATTGAATGCAGAAATATCCTGGGGATGAGAATATCTGGAAGCATATCTGGAAAAGTGTGGCAGAATACTGATTGAAATAATACAGGAAATGACAATTTAACAAAGTGCAAACAGCTGTAAGCCAGGTAAGGAATGTGCAGATCAGATTTTTGCTTAGTCCCGCCTTAGGCATGAAAGTGGGCTGGGTAACTTTGGACCAATCACTCTCTCTCAGCCCAACTCACCTCACAGGCTGATTGTTGTGGAGAAAATAAAAGGAGGAAAGAATATTAAGTATGACTTGACTTTTCTATACAAATAATAAAGATGGGATAAATATATATATATATAAAATAAATAAAGTAGAAACGAAAAAGGGTATGAATTTGAGAAAGATTTTTTGCGCATTTGCTGATTTAGTGAAAGAGTATGATAAAGAGAATAGACTTGATTTGATTAGCACAAATACTGAGTCCAATATTGGTTGCTAAATGCAACAAGAGCAGTGCATCATTAAGTAAAATGCATGAGAACCAATGGAATGTTCAGTAAAGGATTCAGTGGAGGGAGCAGGATCTGTATATTAATTAGAATAATTGTATTAATAAAAATGGAGTGAGTGATTGCATGCCCATTTCTGAATCAAGTCTGTTGCAATTAAGTTTTGGTTCAGTCTTTAGAGATTTAGTGAGATATTGCTAAAATAAAGGAACAAGATTATTAATTTCTATCAGCACAACTGCAGCAGAAAATATACACAAATCTACAGTCATCTCAACCAATAAAATAATCCGTGCTAGGGAATTAAACTCTATTTATCGTTAGGACCCCACTTCTTTTGGGAGCTGTCTAGTATTGTAATGTTCACCTATTGCTCTAAGTTATTTTTTTTCTCAGTTTCATAAAGTGTATTCAAAAGAAATTCTTAACATGTTTCTCCGTATACCTGGGAGTCAGGTTGGATGGTGCCCTTGTGTACTTGTACTTAGACAAGATTGCCTCAGTTAATATTCCTCTAAACTTGAGATCATGACTACAGCTTGGATTTTTCCAATGATATTTTTTTTAAAATTTATGAAGCAATTTACTCTGTTCCTCTTTGTTAAGACTGCTGTTTAATCATCATACAGTATTTTAATGGAAGGATCAAATGCAGATCAAGGAAGAAAAGATAACACTTTTGAACTCTTTAGAACTGTTTGTAATCCTACTGTTCTTTGACTTATTGTGTAACCAGAGCATAATCACATTATTTTTAAAAGAAAAAGATTCTGCTTAAATCAACAACAACCAAAATTGTGCACTGCATCATATCTATTAAACACATTGAAGTAACATCCACTGTCTTTGTTGGAAATAGAATAATGAAGCCCTTGAACTATCAGTTTTTTTAGGGAATGAAATTGACTTCAGGGAGTGAAGTTGATTTCCACTCAATGAGATAACAATCTGGCATAAGCTTGGGGGCCCACCCCTGAGATCACACATATACACATACACAACTCAACTGTGGGAGTTGCTCTTAATGATACAGGTCATTCACTTACCAGTTTTCTACAAATATCACAAAAGGGCTGAAGGAGCTACACAACCATTGCTATAGACTGACTTCTATCAATTACACCCTTGTTACTCTTCCCAAGAGTGGTTGTCCAATAAAAAAAAATCATCTCCAAAGCAAGGCATACAATTCTCCAGGAGATCACAGAACCCTATTCTCATAGCAAAGGATCTTCAGGCTACTCTTGCATTGCCTGGTGGAGTTTTCACACTGAACAAGAATAGACTTTAAGAAAGAAGAAGGAAGAAATCACTTCTCTCTAGAAGAAACATTGTGACCCATCTCAATTATTTCAAAGACTACTTAGATTATTTATTAGACTATTATTAGAACAATGCTCTATAGACAGATGAACCCCCCTCAAATTGTATTTTTGGTATTAATGAGAAATGTTATTATACTTGAAGAAAATAAAACGCAGTGAATTTCTGCTTAGTACGTTCAATAAAGTTATGATACCATACATTATTTGGTTAAACATTGATACTTATTGTTTAATCAGAATCTCTTTATGTATTAATAGGGCTTAGATAAAGCTTAGTTCATAATGTAAATAACAGTCTAAATGGCTCACTACTCTTTTCTCATCACTCTAGGCATCTAAAATACATTTAGATACATTTATACATATATACATTTATTTATTAAGTTTATTTGCTGCCCATCTCATCGTGGGGCTATTCTGGATGACTTACGATAGTAAAATGGAAAAAGGAAAAAATAATTTTAAAAATGTAAACATAACAATAGCAAAGCAATTGAACAA
Organism: Azemiops feae; assembly: GCA_023970755.1. NCBI lineage: Eukaryota > Metazoa > Chordata > Lepidosauria > Squamata > Viperidae > Azemiops > Azemiops feae. Next base: position 1,485,000 of record JALGBA010000703.1, on the reverse strand, counting down.
TAAAAACAAATAAGGAAAGTACAAAAATATGAATTAAAAGACGGGCAGAGGGGGAGCAGAAAGTGCAGAGGGGAGGTGGCGGGTCAGCTAATTAGTCCAGTAGCCACCTCCAATGTGGTACTCCCATATTGGGTCCCCAGGTCAACCAGTAGAGTCAGGTCTTCAGGCCCTTGCAGAAGGATAGGAGGGTGAGAGCAAACCTCAATCCACAAGGAGGAGCAGGATGTTCCAGAAGGCCGGCAATACAGCAGAGAAGGCTCTTCTGGATCCTGCCAGTCGGAGTTTCTTGACTGACAGAATCTGCAACAGGCCTTCTCTGCTGGCATGAGTAGCAGGGTCTTGTCTTAGCAGGACGAGATAGTTCTTTGCTTATGATAGAAATAGAGATAGAAGTATAATTTTTGAAATTTTATTGTGTGGCAATATTGTAAACAATGTATATAAAATATATAAAGGAAGATCCTACAAAATAAAGGGAATTAATAAAACATTTGGGAAGGAACAGAATGAGAGATTCATAGCCTTCATTTAAAACTCTTGAAATTGGTGATTGCAATAAATCATCCAGCATAGTGCTCATGAGTTTCTGCCTATGCAGTAGGAGTCTCCTTCATTTGTTTTCCCCATCACGAACAACTTAGATGCATTTTAGAAGATTCTATACAAGATTCTATAATTCTGTAGGCCAAAGGGAGAATAAATTCGGTTGGCAGAACTGATATGCAGTTCCATATCATCATGATTAATTGGATTAAGCACATTGCTTCATCAACAGAACTGCATATCACTTCTGCCAACAGAATGCTTTATTTTCCTATCCAATATTTGCCTCCTAATATTGTGGGTTTGTTTATGTGTATTTAGCATTCTTGCCCCAATAATCCCAAGTCTTGTATGCATTTATTACCCTTCCCCCAAGGTGTTCTTTCAGCTGCAAAGAAGGTGAAGATATTTTCATGCTTATCTCAGGTAGCTGTATGCTTTTAAAGGTCCTGTTGTCTTTCACAGATATATGAATACTTGAACATAGAGGATATTACAGTATGGAAGGTAGATCTTCCGTATTCAAATAAGTATAATATCCTGTCTGATTTTTCCTATATTAACTCAGTTGAAGTTAGAAAAATTAACAGATATAGCAACATGGAGTAGAATATGGGTAGAAAATGAGGTTTATAGAAAGAATGTTATTAAATATACCTTCCATCACTGTTTCATTTGAACATGGTTCTGTCTTTAGCTTTTGTTGAGAGTGACAGGCTTGTTTATATTAATGATACATATGTTCTTCTTGATTGTAGCTTCAGTATTTGAAATCTGTTGGAATCAAAAATTATGGGTACAGGGTTTGTCTAAAAGAATTGTGTGACACTAGAAGGAAAAAAACTATACCAGAATTGTAGCAATTAATTTTTATATGTTTATTAACATTTGAATTACTTCTTTTTTGATAATGGGACACAAAGACTTTAACCAATATGGTCCACATGTTTAGAGTTATTTTGTCTAGAACATAGTTTCCAGACCTTTCTCCGTCCTTTTTTATTGCCATGCTTATTAATTTTGTGGTTATGTTGATTTTTTAAATGTTATTTATAGATTTTATTAGTTTTCATAATATTTAGAAGGTAAAGGGTTTTGGATACAGATACTCTAAAATGCTTACTCAAGAGGTTTTCATCATGGGGAACATAATTTTTGAATATGTATATGTAAGTTTCTCAACAATTTCCTTACTCCAGGGGCCATACAGTAAAGGCTGTGTGTGAATCGTTCCACTTAGCCAAAGATGCTGGGTTCAAGGTGGTAGCACATATGATGCCAGATCTCCCCAACATGGGACTTGAGAGAGACATCAACCAGTTTGTGGTAAGAATTTACTCTTTTTTATTTCTCTCTGATTATTGCTCCCTTGGACTCATGAGACATCAGGGCCTGGAGAAGGAGAAGGAATAAAGCAACTAATGAAAGCTTGATCTTTCCTTTGAATATCCTTTTATTACCAAGCTTTTTCATCAAATGCTTGATTATTTGACACAAAAAATATTCGTGATTATGTCTTAAAGTCAAATGTTGGACAAAGCACTGATGATTTTGTGGACAAAGAGATAATACAAAGCTGTGAACTAAATAACCTATGCAGAAATCCAAATTTTAGCAAGTTCACAGCTGAATCAGAGTTCACTTTAGCAAAAGGAAGAGAGAAAGAGAGCATAGGTTGGAGATATAGTAGCACCTATATATCAAGGGTGTTTCTCATAACATTATTATACTATTTCCCATAATATTAATACAACTGCTCAGGGCCATAGGTTCAAGAGAAGCTAAATGAATATTTTACCACAGCTAGACAAATTAATACTTTGTTCACAACTAATACTTTTGCAACACTGGCTGCTATGTCCAGTGGTAATTTTAAAAGCTTGATACTATAAAGGTATAATTTAATTCACATATTTTGGTAAGCCATTGGTTGCTTATCCAGTCTTTGTGGTCTAAACCTTAATTGGTAGGGTTCAAACAATACTCTGTACCATTAACCATCAAAGAAGAGTCATCTTGTACTACAAGGTGGGTGGCAAATAAATTTGTTGATGATTATAACAACAAGAAGAATAACAAATAGCATACTATGCCATCAGCTATCATTTAGAAATACTCTGTCTAGGTTTGCAAAACATGCCAAATCAAACAAACCATATTAAGGCTTAGTACAGTATGTGAACCCAGCTGCATTTCATAAATATAATTACAATAATTTAACAGGATACCCAATGTTGAAAGGTAGCATTACATTACTAGGTATTAAAGGCCAAGCAGTCAAAGGGGTCTAGGATTACTCAGTGTGGCCAGCTCACTGCCACCAGCTCGCCACCACCAAGTCACCTCTGCCAACTCACCGTCACCAAGTTGCCTCTGGATAACTTAACACAGCCAATTTGCCGCAGGGACAACTCACTGCGGGTGGCTGGAGGGAGAGCTGCGGGGGTGAATGAACGGGTGGGCAGAACAGCGGCAGTGGCTGGGAGCTTCCCATTTTCATATCCCTTGCCACCATGGACCATTCAGCAGCGGCAGTATTTGGGCCATTCGGCGGTGGCGGTGGGTGGGGCTAGGGGCAAAGAGGCAGCAGTGACCAGGCATGTCCCATTTTCACACACCACCATCACCACCAAGCTCCAGGATACAATTAGAACATTCGTTAGAGAATTTGAATTGGCAGTTGTATTTTAATAGGTCACATGGTTCCATGCCTGAAGTGTGTTTTATTTTATTTCAGCAAAACCTCATTTTAATAGATTGATTGAGTATAATGCAGGAAGAACCAGAGTAGGTTATCATTGGACTTACATCATTTGTCTGATGACATCATGTAAATTTTACAAAAATAAATTTACATTCGTTTCTGACATTTGCATAATGTTGATATTATATCAATGAAAATGCAAATGACATATTTGTATCATTCAGGTAATTACTTTTTTATGCAAGTAGTATAAATCACAGTGGAGATTTGCTCTGCTTTGCTTCATGTAAAGTCTTTTCCATTAAGATCTGATCAAATGAGATTTCATTATATTAAAATGAAGACAAGTCTAAAAAAAGGATAGTTTGTAGTTAATACACCACAAAGCAGCAGAAAGAGGAATCCCAAGTGTGCATTTTCCACTTGTAGTACTTCTTTCAATGCTGTTTTGACAGCATGGTTGATTCATGACACCCCCCCTTCCATTTCCCCCCCAGGTCACCTCATTTTTCTTGTATTGTGACAACACACGTGTGCTTTTTATTGCCTAATGTAGTCTTGAAATGCTGGCTGTGTTAAAAACCTCATTAATTTTGGTGAGCAGTTGATTTATGCCAGCTATTAATCTGATCATGTTATAAACTCCCCTGCTGAATCTGAGGCACTTGAAGGGATATGCGTTCTGTTTCTCTAGTTTCCTCTAATTTTGGCCCTATTGATGTTAATTGTTTACAGTAGAAGTTCTGGAATAGTGTTGTGAATTATGTGTTGCTTGTGTGTACGGTTTATTATTATACTGTAAACAAAAAGTTGCTTTTGAAATTCTCTCTTCAGAATTTAGAAATCTCAATAGATGTACCCATGATGCTTGCTAGCAATAGAAAGTCCCGCATTAAATCCTCATGAAATTTAGATATATTTATCTAGCTTTATCAAATACGATAACCTAAGAAGAACCATAATGAATCAGTCTAAGGACCTTTCTAGTCCAGCATTCTCTTTTTATAGTAGTAATTACGAAAGTCTCTAAGAAGAACATGAATGCAATATTCATATTCTCAAAACTGGTATTAAGAGATGGGCTGACCATGATACGGGGAAGGAACAAGGAAGATATATTGCAAAAAAATGTAGCCATTAGTAACCTAATTAGTGACCTTTGTGATTTTGTTTAACGGTTTAAAGTAATCTCCATTACTAGATCTTTTGAAAGCAGATTCCATAGTTAACTCTGAAGTTGTGAAAAAGTTTTTCTTTCTTTTGTTTAGTATCCTAACCATCAATGATTCCTAGTCATTAAATGACCTAGATATTCATATAACCTGGATAACAAATGAAGTTGAGTGGTTCAAGTTCTAAACTAAGATTAGGAAAATCCAGGTTCAGATTTCTAATTAGCCATGAAGTTTGTTCAATTATTTAATCCTAGTGTTATCTCTGAGACTAATGAATGTCATAGGATTGTTATGAGGATAAACTGAGAGAATTATCATCTACAATATAAACAAATAGTAAATATACTATTAAAATTTATAGTATTATGCAAGAGAAAGAAGGAATTTCATTTCATCTTGTTTTTCCACACCATAATTAATGTTATGGTTACCTCTATCATTTCCACCCATATCCCAGTGATGGGATTCAACCACTTCGGCAGAACCAGTAGCTAATTTTTTATTGCCCAGGCCCAGAATGGACTTCCAGAAGCGGCATCCACACAGAGAACTGGTTGTTCACATATTTGAATCCCACCACTGCCCTATCCCCATCATAAGTACTTAACTCATGGAGTCTAGAATAGCAAGAACTATCTCCATATTTCATGCTACAACAATACTTCCTAGGCCTTAAGCTATAGACCTCCAAAAATGTTTAAATAAGCAAATAAAAGGGGTGAGGAGAGGAAAGGTATTTTTCCCATTATTGTACATGCAGGGAAAATCTCTTAAAGACTTGGGAAACTGACAAACATCCCCCTAAAAACCTGCCATTTTTGCAGAAGGAATAACTCTACAAAAAAGATCTTTTTACGTTTTCCACTCTTAGATTAGCAGAGGCAGGATACAAGGTGTTAGCAGTGCCTTGAAAAAATATTTCCAAGAGCTTTATTTAGCAATCCATAAATGCCTGAAATAATAACTTTAATTGCAAACAAATTGCACTCAGTTAAATAGTTTAATAGTCTTCTTTTTTTATTGTTTCCGGCACAATGGAATCTTGGAAAGAAATAATGTAAAGGGACTCAGTCCTGTGCCTGTCCATCTGTCTGTCCATCTGTCCGTCCATCCATTAGCAGAAAGGGTCTCCCAAACAAAAAAAAAACCACAATTGGTTTGGCAGGAAAAGCTAATACAACAAAAAGGAGTAGTGTGGAAATGGGCTGCTGGGGGGAGGGGGGGAATCCCACTGTGCACCCTATGAGCATAATCTCTAGACAGTGGCTGAGAATATCTCTTTGAGTCTTCTAAACCTTGTTCTTTCTTTCCTTTGATAAATAAGCCTTTGGGCAGCAAACCACTGAATGTTTTTGGACTCCATGTTTTTCCTTGATCTTAGAGATTGTACATTCTTTTAAAATAGAAATATATGACCACCCTGGTAGTGTTTAAGATATAAGCCACAAGTCACCTGACATGCTAAACCAAGCCAAAGACATAAAGTCTTAATAGATTTTCTTTGGCTTTGGTTTAGCACATCAGGTGAATTGTGGCTTATATATCTTAGAATGAGTGAGCCCCAACAGTTGCAGTTTATACCAGTGATCCCCAACCTTTGCAGTTTGGCAGCTGAGCAGGTGGAGAAAGGGGAACCAGGCCACGCAAGCAGCAAGCCAGTGCTCACACGTGCCCATTGCTCAATTTATGCAAGTGGTGGGCTAGCGCGCACGCTTATGCACATACAGCTTGACTTGTACAAATTTAGCTGTATACACATAGGTGCATGCCAGCTCACCACTCACACACCCGGTTGCAAATAGGCCACAGCCCGGTAGTGGACCACAGCCCAGGGGTTGAGGACCCCTGGTTTATACAACAAAGCATCATTAAAAAGAACATGTCTTAGCACATAGTACAGCCTCAACTTTTCCATGCACAATTGCAGTTGTAGGGCTATACAGTAGGTCAGAGGTCCCCAACCCCCAGTGCATGGACTGGCACCGGTCCGAGGCATGCCAGAAACCTGTCCGTGCAAACAAGCGAAGTCCCATCCGCAAGATGCAGGTAGCACGCAAAACCGTGCCCCCTCCCCCCCCCCTGGTCCGTGGAAAAACCTCTCTTCACGGAACCGGTCCCTAGTGTCCAAAAGATTGGGGACCTCTGCAGTAGGTAACGTTTTGCTGGTTCCTTTCTTGGTTCAAAAAAAGCTACAGACTTGGATTTAAACCACCCAGAATTGTTGATTGGGAATGGCATTTAAATTCCATATAGCATGGAAAATGTATTAATTTTTGTATCAACAGCTAATGTTCTGTTCTGTCCCATGTGCTCAGATCTTTGATACTCAGTGAATAGCACAAGGGAAACAAACTGTGAACATGTGCTGGGTACATCTGCTTTTGTCATGAACTACGTGGGGCAGCCTCCTATGTTAAAAAAAACTCTGTGAACAAGTATGAACAGTTTGCAATTTTTCTCTTGCACCTTAATTTCTTTTACAGCTGATGAATGTTCCCCCGCCTTGGGCTGCTTATGACTCATCAACTGAAAATGTGCAGGGCAATTTTGAGAGTTAAATGATAAACCTTTGCTATCCTCCCCTCTGCTCTGCCTTTGGATTAATTGTTGCTGTAACATCACTGACATTTAAAATCTCTGAAATAACTGCAGAGGAAAAAGTCAGCTGTGTCAGATTCTCTAGTTCAGGAACTCATTTGCCTTTCCAAGGAATCACCCAACTTGTTGAAAGACTATTTTTTTTTTGCTAGCAGAGTTAATGTGTACACTATTACTCTAGTAATAGTAAACATTGTAATCTAAATGATAGTGAAGAATTCTCAAATAACTATAACCAGATTTAAGACTGTCAGTCATGTTGCCCCCTAAACTGTCCTCTTCCCCAGACTATAGAATCTCTATAATCTCCACATTCCTTTACATAAATGTAGGTAAAGCACTGACTTCAGGCTGTCCCAACCATTTTTTTATACAAGCTATATCTCAAAATAATGTTACTTTTTGCTTTAAACTTGGTTTTTTTTTATTTCAAGAATGTAATATGTGTGTAAGGAATTCTAGTGACATTTATCCTTGGTGTTTCCCACTTTGCATCCACATTTAGATATACATCCTAATACACAATATTTTGATACCGTTCGTTGATGTTTAGAAATGTTATCCTTGGTACCCAGATGGTAATCCACACACTTTATACTGAAAGAGCCTGCTGTTATTTAATGATAGCTCCTGACCTAGGTAGTTTTGAAAAGCAATTTTTAAAAACACAGAAAAGAAAAGAGGTCTGTTGAGTTAATCTCAATGTAAAGTGCCTCACTAATAAAAATCTGGAATGTTAATGAATATCAAGGAGCAAGAATGAGGGAGCATCCATTGACAGTATGTATTTCAGAGGTATTTAATTCACCAATGGGAAATAAAATTTTGCTATATTTTCAGTCTGATTAAAACTCTTCTTCTGATGGTTTTATGTGTTGTTGGGTGGTATGATCTCCACAGTTTAATCCCTGAAGTTTTTAGAACACTACACAAAACTAGGAGGTGTAGAGATGACCTACATACAACTTTGAAATTACCATAATTTTATGGGACAAGGATGCAAAGTGATGGGAACTTTATCACATAGATTGGTGGGATTTTTCTTGTTCTTCCCCACGTTTAGTTGGAATATTCTGGAAAGTGTGTGCATGTGCATGCCTGTGTTTTAACTACTGTATATTAAATCTGTTGGGAGAGTTGCATTACAGTTTTGTAATGCTTCTCTCAAAATGACATGGGACGATCTTCAGCAATTGAAAAAACTAACCTTTTCAGCAGTGATATTCACAGAGGTTTAGGAAAGTGCAGGTTGGTACTCTGGCCCAAAAAGTGGGCCTATCCTGGGATCCCTGAAGTCAAATGGGTTTTTTTTTATGCAGGAGGCTCAGCTAGCCTGTTTTGAGTTTCAGGACGTGTTGAGAAAGATTAGGGCTCCCAGATATAGGCTGCAAATATGCAGATGACCTCAAAAAGGCGGCAAAGAGTACAGACAATTCTGTATTTAGATTTTTCACCTTTTCCATTTTGACTTTGTTGTAATTGTGGTATACTGATTACATTCCTTTCTGTGGGTTGTTGTTGTTGTTTTCTCATCCAAACACCTTCCTAATTTCTGAATATATTGGTGTGCTATTCTTGATGGCAGACCTGTTCTGTTGTACGTAAAATGTACAACAAGCATTTTGAGGTGTTTGTTGTATATCTGTGATATATGCAAGCGTTGAAAACATGCTTTTGGCCTCCCTATTCCAAGATGTTTCCTGTCTTTCACAGTATTTCTTACAGTAACGAAGTTTTTATGTATGTGTATGTGCTCAGGCATATACAGGTAGTGCTCAACTTACAACCCCAGTTGGGACTGGAACTTCTGTCGCTAAGTGATGAGGTTGTTAAATGAGTCGTGCTGACTTTATGACCTTTTTTTGACATGGCTGTTGGGCAAATCATACTGCGCTGAAGCAAATCTGGCTTTCCCCATTGACTTTGCTTGTCAGAAGCCCCAAGGAAGGTTGTAAATGGCAATCAGGTGACCTCGAGATGCTGCAACCATGGTAAATACGTGCCAGTTTCCGAAATGCTGGAATCACAATCCCATGTCCATGAGGACATTGCAACGGTCATAAATGCATCAACCGGTCATTAGTCACTTATTAAATGCTGTCGTAACTTTGAATGGTTGTTAAGCAAATGGTTGTAAGTCAAGGACTATCTGTATAATGAAAAGGGAATGAAAAAAAATTGACCTCATAGCTTAATTTGATTTGGAGGGGACAGGAGCCAGTTGGGGAAGGAAAGAAGTCTAACCTCTAGCAGACTTAGCATAAAGTCTCATGAGAAAGTAAACAGTTTATTACATCTGTACATTTAAATGTCAAGTGACTGTGTTTATGTCCTGGCAGCTTGGAGTCATTCAACAAAAATCAGTCTTGGTTGTTTGATGTATTATTCCAAGGCCCACAGTTCATTATTTTGTCAGGAATGCAGGCATAGATAAGGATGGCTGCATGGTAGAGTCTTTCATCTTCCTGAATGAGGAGCATAACATTAAGCTGCTGCCTGTTATATCTAACCTGTACAATCACCATGGCAGGAATACTTGGCTGGGTAGATGCTAGGCCGATTAGAGCTGAACCAAAAAATCCAACCCTCTTCAGAACATTATTATTATGGTTTTTTTTTTTTATTGTTTTCTGGAAGATTTTCTTTAAAAAATAAAAAACACCCTTTTTACCTGATCATTTTTTCAGTGTCATATGTTTCTGTCTCTCAGTTGATATGACCTATATCAAAACATATTCTCAGTAACACTGACTTCCAGTCAGTTATGATTAACTAGTTATTGTAGTGAATTTAACTCTTTCATTACGTAATCCTTGATCAATTAGGATCTCCCACATCTCATCCAGAGAACAGAAAAGAGTAGTAATTGGAGGGAACCATGGAGAGACACAGTAGCAACAAAGATAATTTTAATGTGATAGATCAGTTTTTCTCAACCTTGGCCACTTTAAGATGGATGGACTTCAATTCCCAGGAATGCTGGGAGTTGAAGTCCACCCATCTTGAAGTGGCAAGGTTGAGAAACAATATGATAGATTTTCATATACAGGAGACTACACATTTTCAAGCTTTTAGGCCCAATTTGAAATTTTGCATTGTGTCCTTGATGCCACAAAAATTGTCATGGCAGTGGGTGTAACCAGCCACAAAGTATTGGGAATACTCCCCTTTTGTTTGTAAGAAGGGTTATAAATTTTCTGCCTCCTGGCATTCTCTCTCTCTCTCTCTCTCTCTCTCTCTCTCTCTCTCTCTCTCTCTCACACACACACACACACACACACACACACACACACAGAGAGAGAGAGAGAGAGAGAGAGAGAGAGAGAGAGAGAGAGAGAGAGAGAGAGTTTCCTCTCCTTCTCAGACTTCTCCACTGAACTATCATTCCCAGACTGCCAGCTTTATCTGAATCTTTCTTATCATTACTAGCTTCAAAGTTTTCCTGGACACAGTACACCATGAAATTCTGACATGTAGCTACCTAGCATTTTTTTTTTTAAAATTACTAGTCACATATATCAGAAAAATGAAGTTGGTGCTGGTGTCCAAAAACTGGAATTCTACTTTGGAGTACTGTAACTGGGTAAAAAAGTTAAGTGGGAGTGTCTATACTATACTGAACCCCTGCACATCATCTGCCTGATCCCCACCTCGCCCCCATGCCTAATGCATCAATATATGGGAGAAAACATTACATGAAATACTAGAACTAGCAACATTAAAGGGCAACAAAATTAATCAATAAACAGTAGCTTGTTTAGTGTTTAAAAGCCTGTTGAAATAAAAGGGTTGGGAGGAGCCCTTTGTGGTCTTCTACAATTTTAATTCCCAACTCTCCTGAAAGCTTCTGCTTTTTCTACCTGCCTGCCTACTCTTCACATAACAATGGGACAGAGATCCATCTTCTGGAATACTGTCACTTTCTCATCCATTTCAGTTTTTCCTTGTTTGACTTTTTTTTTGTTCTGTTTAGTTACTCAGAGTGAGCAGTAGACCAATTCTATAGATATTTATCCTGCCAAGGCAAGATAATCACCTCTTTGTCTGGCCCCTGGAAGAAAAGCTGCAGCTGCACAGCTGAGTAGGCATCCTCACAATAATGGAAAAACAGCAGTTTTTTGGCATCAACATTACTAATTTGTACAGTTTGCATCCTGCTTATTTATGCTAGCAGGTTTACAAGGGTGTGAATGAATGAGGTCTGTTGATGTCATTAGTGATAATAATAGTGGAAGGGGGTTTGAAAAAAATTAAAATAAATTGACTTGTGCTGGCAAAATCAGCCATGATCCTTATAGAATATCTGTCATGGCTGACTTGTATCCTGAAAACCTATGCTGCTGCGGGGTTTACTGATTTCTTTTTGATAAAGTAAGTTCTTTGAAACATAACAGCACTGCTTGTTTTGGACCAACACATTTAAAACCTAACCATTTAGAGATCAAAATATACAATTCCATCTCCAGAGGTTTTGTTCATAAAATGACTTTACGGTAGTACAGAATTTGTATGTATTGGACTTTAAATACGTTGACCTTAGCAAATGTTACAGTATATCTACATGTGGTTTCTCCCAAGTATGATCAGTAGCCATTACAAAGCTGTTCTGTTCCATTACAGTGTGAAAATTGTTATTGACTAAATATCTTTCCATCATCTTGCTTCCCAAGATTCCAAACTAATGTTTGTTAGATCTACTTGAGGGCTTCCTGAAAACCATATATTCCTTCTCCTGCTGTTCTTCCATAGTAATTAACTTATATACTTCTGTATCTGAACATGGAGATTTTAGATAATCATTATGAAGAACTACCAAACCTCTGTTGCTCACTGAATTTCTTTTACCGCCATTTAAAGGCATTTTGATATAGTAGCTATCTCGGTAACTTGTGCAGCACATTTTATCCATCAACATTGTGTGAAGAATTGGTCTGTTTCGCATGGAAGAAAAACATAACTACACAGGTTGTGATTGGGGTTACCAACTTCAATTGGCAAGCAACCCAGATAACATTAAACCCATGTTTAAAATCAGCTGACCTAATGGAATGCTGCATAGTGCACTGAGGGAGAACTACCTGTCAGTTGCTGAGGCAGCTATTTTTAAACATAGGTTTAAAAAGATTTAATACTCTTCTGAAATCGCATTCAACCCATGGTTTAAAAATAGCCTTAGGACATCTCATGAGTGGTGTGGTCCAGTAGGAGTTTCAGCTGGTAGGCACATGGAGGAGAGTTTTTTAGTGAATGACAGAAAGGCTTCTAAATTATGTCTCGATGAGTGCCTTTCCCTCCCACCGAATCATACAACCCTTCAATGCCTATCTACTGGCATGGTGAGGTTTTGCAATGAAATCTTCCTACTACTGGACCATGCAAACTCCCCACTCCCATGTACCTGTCAGAATGATGACTTATTGAACTGTCCAGCTGTTGTGGACCATTGCACTAATCTCTCTTACATGTTGCTTCTTCTGCAGGAGTTTTTTGAGAATCCTGCCTTTCGCCCAGATGGCATGAAGCTATACCCAACACTTGTGATCCGTGGCACTGGCCTCTATGAACTCTGGAAAACTGGGAGGTACAAAAGCTATCCTCCAAGCACCCTTGTGGATTTGGTGGCGAGAATTCTTGCCCTCGTGCCTCCCTGGACTCGAGTGTACAGAGTACAAAGGTAACATTTGCCTTGCTCATGCTAAGTCTTCATAAATATGGTAGTGCATCAGTGGGGCTGAGATAACAAAACAGCTTGATTTCCTCATGCAGCATCTATTTCTGACTTTATTATCCTCTCAGAATAAATGTTTCTGGAAATCTAAATCCTTTAACCATCCCTCATTTCCCTGAAAGTAACTGGCAATGTTGTACTTCTGCTGTGTCATTCAAATTCTCATCACAAATATCAAGCCATTACATGTGATTCAGGATGAATTGACACACTAGGCTAATGTTATGAAAATTGTGGCCTGTGCTTGATAGCTCATCTGTGCATAACTACTAGAGCTCATCTCTGATGAGTCACTATAGATTGTGGCCACTTGCATCTTAGACAGATACTTGCAAATGAGCTTTGAAAATAGAAACCAAGCTGGGGAAGGGGTAAGCAATGATGATCTGTAGCTATTCAGCAAATGTGGATTGGCCCCTAGGCAATAAGGGATGAAGGACACACGCAACAGAAGAGCACATTGGGCAATAGAGAACAGTATTAGTGTTAAACTACTATGTGGTGAAAGAGTGAATAAATGAGGGCATTTTCCTGGAGTAGCCAGGGAAAGGAAATGTTCTAGAGGAAGGATATTGCTAAATTGCAATTCACTGCAGCCCATCCAGTGTGATCAGTGTTATAAGATGAGAGGAATAGCAGCCTCAGAATAGTTGGAGGGTCACAATTCTGTCAATTCTTACTCTACTATACATTTGAATGATTGCTATGCATATGACAGCCAGTCATATGCTGAACTATTTGCATAACTTGTTTTAGTCAAAAGAAGGAATACATTGCCTTTTTTTAGTCAAGATATTGGCAAATGCTGATAAACATTTCAGAATATTAATCCCACGTTTATCATCACCGATTTTCACCTAGTGAGGGAAGGGTATCCCATTTGTAATTGTCAGCACAGAATGTTTCTGATAACAGCTGGTCTGCTTAAGGATGGAAATTAATAAGAAGCAATGTAATTATCAAGTAATTTATCTTTGTCTGTCACTTGATGGAAACCATTTTAGGGGACTACCAGGAATGTAATTTTTTAAATATATAGTCTTCAAAGCTTGGCTACCATTAAAAGAACCAGTGGGACTCTAGACAATCAGAAGAACACCTCATGGTGGTATTGTGCAACATCTTTCCTCAACCTGATGCTTTTTGGTTGTATTAGATTATACCACATTAGTAGTGACAGCTTGAAATGCATGTATAGGGAAGCCTCAGTGATAAAGATTCTCTTAGGTTTTTTTCCTTCTTCTTTTTTTTTGACATAACATCTGCCCTTTACCAGCTAAAATTCCCAGCTTATATAGTAATAGAAGGAGGGCTCTACTCTTAAATGTTCATTTGTAATATTGCCATACTCAATAAGCCTTACCTATCATATGGCTTCTGACTTGATGTCTTGCCTTGTTGAAAAAATTATTAGGGGAATCTTTGGGCAGGTAAACTTCAGCAAACATCCCAAGCTGTCTTTGCTGCTGGAAAATCCAGCGAGAACATCAATGGAGAGAGAGAATTGAGATTTGACCTTACACTCTTAAAATTTGCCATATTTGCATATGTGTGTATGTTGATCTTGAGTCATATCCTCTCCTAATGCAGAAACAAAAAGATGTTTCCCAGCAGATGGCCACCCAGTGCCTTTGGGCGTGCCAGTATACTGTGCCACTGTTCCAGAGATGATAGACTTGTCAGTGGATACTGCTATGTAGGCTACGTGCTAGGGTGCAAGGATGGTTTTATTGACATCCCTGTGGTGAATCGTGCAACAGCCTGGCTTTCCTCAGTATTTTGGTAATTGGAAAGAAGCACAGCTCTCTGATGGCTGCCTCTGTTCTAACGTGCCTAGATGGAAATTGCATTCTCCTCCAGTGTATCCTTTAGCTGGCGCAGGGAGGTGCTTATTAACTCTTAACTGTTACTGCCTGAAGACTGTTAATGTCTGTTGACTAGATGAGGTTGTATTTACTCCCAGGACCCAGCTGAATAAATTAATGAGTGAGCTAATTATTACTGTCTTCTGGAGAGAGGAAAGGATAGGTGGTTGATGTAGAAGAGAGCAGGGGGTGAGGAAATTAAGCCCCAGTGTGCCAGCGGGTGAAGAATGTTGTGATAATCTGCCTTATCCTATCACCATCAAGCCTCTTTTTTCTTCTTACATTCCCAACTTTTGTAGTCCCCTGATCTTTTTTCATTTTGCTTGCAACAAGATAGCAGTTTTCACCCAGACATATTGGAACTGTAAGAGAAGTTTCAGAAATGCTGTCTTTTGGGCTTCGCTTTCTCTTATACTTTACTCTCTTAGACATATGCCATGTCTTCCACTCAAAAAAAACTTCTAACATCCCTCTCTCTCAGGTCAATATCTGGCATGACCCCATAGTTCTTATCTCCAGCCAAAAAAAGCCAGATAGACATAGCATATGCCCAATATAATGTTTATGTCTCTAGTCCATACTAATTTTCCTGGAAGGATGTTTTAGATCAAGTAAGGGGTTTCCTATCTCCCACTCTTATATTTATTTATATTTTATATTTCTTCACCATCCATCCCACCCATATAATTATATTGCAAAAGTATAATTCCCTTCACTTTTCCCCCCAATAAAATGGCAATGAATTGGGACATATGACCCACTGTTAGATGTCACTGAGTGGCCTCCTCTTAATGATTGTACCATATTCATGTTTTCCTTTTCAGTTTTCTCTCTCTGCTAGACTAGTCATCTTCTATTTGATCAAAGTTTATGTTTAGATTTCAGTTCAACTTCTTATATTATTTATTATGTCTTGCCTTTTCTCCAAAATCTCAAAGCAGAATATCAGGATGAGAAAGGTATTATGTCACTTGATCCTTGTGAATCATGTTGGGTTGAGAGCAAATGACCTCTTTTACAGGGCTGAGGATTTGAACCTGGTTCTTGGTCCAAGTATAATACCCAAATTATTATATAGCACTATTATCTGTGTCTCTAGGGCCTGTCCAGTTGTTATGGAATTTTTTGTCTCAAAATATGAAATAATCTTCAATTTTATTTATATGAGGGTTAAGCAAATTCTTGAATCTCAAGCAGTGGTGGGATTCAGCCAGTTCGTGCCGGTTCGCATCAGTTCAGTAGAACCGGTAGCTAATTTTTTGTTGATTTCGGTGAACCAACTGATGCCTTAGCCCTTTTTCGCAAGGCCCAGAACGGCCCGCCGGAAGTGCATGGACACCACTTCCGGAAGTCTGTTCTGAGCCTCGGAGGCCTGGGGAAGGCCTCCCCGGCTCAGAATGGACTTCCGGAAGTGGCGTCCATGCAGAGAATCGGTTGTTCAGGTATTTGAATCCCGCCACTTATCTCAAGCCTGTTAAATAGTTGCTAATAATTATGACAGTGTGATATTTCTATGTCCGGAGGCAATGCCTTTCTGAAATCTAGCTCAGTGTTTCTCAACCTTGGCAACTGTAAGATATGTGGACTTCAACTCCCAGAATTCCCTGGCGAAGTTTGCCAAAGTTGTAAAACACTAGTCTAGCTAATAGAGATAAACAATGGGGTAGGATATTTCTAAGTTTTGTGGAAGCATTTATTTGGACATTTTGGGAACCAAACTTCGATTCAGTGGATCTGTGTTCTAAATCAACAGCGGTATTCCTGATGTTCATAGTTCAATTATTTGCTTAATCCTCATACAAATAAAGTTGAAGATTATTTCATATTCTGAGACAAAAAATTCCATAACAACTGGACAAGTGCCAGAATAAGTCAAAACACAATGTATGTGGACAGGAAGTAGATGACCCCAGAAGAAGCAACAGTATCATTTTAGATATTAATGCTTCTCCAAAAGAACAAATGTGTCATATTTGGAATTATTCCACATTTATCTGAATTATTATATTAGCAACCTTTTTCGCTATGATCGCTAAACAAACCATCGTAAATCCAAGCAAATCCAGCTCCCCTCATTGACTTTGCTTGTCATATGCCCCCTGGGAAGGTCACAAACAGCAGTCATGTGATCCTGGGATTCTGCAACCATTGTAAATACCTGTGGGTTGCCTGTCATCTGAATTCTGATCATGTGACTACAGGGACACTATGACAATTGTTAGTGTGAGGACCGGTCATAAGTCACTTTGTTCAGTGCTGTTGTAACTTTGAATAGTTATTGCATGAATGGTCATAAGTCAAAGCAATGGCAAAGACAGCAAACATTTAATCAGGTATCAGGAATAGCACCAGAACAACACAGAGATGAAGTACTGCTGGGTCTGATTCAACCAAGTAGTAGTAAACAAAGAACTGTTGTATTTTATATCTAAAGCGTTGATGGTTATTTCTTTGAAGTTATGTTTTTGTTTGATGGAAGGTCTATTTCTTGCAGGGATATCCCAATGCCTTTAGTCACTTCTGGAGTGGAACATGGTAACTTGAGAGAATTGGCTTTGGCTAGGATGAAGGACTTAGGAACAGAGGTACAACACATAATTTTATTCAGTATTTCTTACATCTACCAGACTTGTGTCTATTCTTAACAGTACCAAGTATAATTGTTTTGGTTTGCAAGATCTGCCCCAAATCACTTGGTAGAGAGATGGGCAGTGCACAAATTTATTAAGCAAGTATTTTCCTTGCATGTAGGCCTGAGTACAGCCATAAAGATCATTGAAGAAGGAATAGGTACAAATAGTGAAATCTTGTTTTTCTGGAAGGGTACATAATAGGCAGCCAGAAGTCCTTCAAAACAATCGCCTCATCACAGATTAGTTGCATTAAGATTATTATTCTCATCATTGTGATGATGGATAAATACACTCCATCCTGCTGACTTTTTTCAAATGTACAAAACTAACATGGAGGAGACGTATGCTTCTGATTTTGGGTTTTTTTATCTAAATTAATAATCCTTATTCAGATAAGTGGGGAGGGGAGGTAAAAGGGACAGTATCAGGATTCCTCATGAACAGCCATAAAGAATAGTTCATTCTAGATATGAAAAGGCCTGTCTAGAGTCAGCCAAACACAGGACCTGGCCTGAATGTGGCAATTTCACTCTATGGTAACCATATAATTCAGTGGTCCACAACCTTTCCGGTTTTGTGGACCGGGGGGGGGGGGGGAGGAAATGATTTTGTGGGGGCAGCAGGTGCGCATGCTTGTATGCACAGCTCCATTTGCACAAGTGGCAGGCACTCTCGCACACGCCTGAAGCTCCATTTGTGCGAATGGCGGGCCCCTCGCACAAATGGAACTTCACATGCGTGCATAAGTGCCCGTTGCTCGTGCAAATAGAGCTGTGTGCAAAAGCGTGCATGTCTGCCGCTTGCATGTCCCTGTTCTAAATGGGCCACAACCCAGCCATGACCCGGGGGTTGGGGGTTGGGGACCCCTGATATAGTTGATTTATGAAAGGCTATTCTGGGTTAGCAAGGTATATTTTTTTAAAAATCTCCTATTTACAGTAGATGGGTCTTTTTTTACACCTTGAGCTATACAAAGATAATTTATATGCTCTTAGGATTAAAAGGATTTGAAGTGCCACCAATTATTGTTCATGGAAAAAGGCTTTTAAAACTTTTCTTTTCCTGTTGAGCAAAACACATTGTTGCTTGTCCTCCCTTGGTATATTTAATGTATTTATATAGGATAGAAATAAATAACCGTTTGGACTAAAAGTACATTTGGAACATTGAGAGCATATGGTGGATGCATCCTCCAAGGATGACTATAATAGGAGACTGCTACAGTAGACGTGGCCAGTCACATAGAGACAAGTTGTCTAACTTACAAGTGAGACTTTGTGAAGCCCAAAGGCATTGCTTCAAATCAATTATGTTTATTGAAGCTGGTGCTTTGCAGCATGCCAGGATCCTACTTTTTTTTTTTTTTTTTAAATGTTGGGTACCGTAGGGAGCCTAGAGGACAAGAAGTTGGGAAGTGTCTTTGTGCCCAGGAGCATTTTCATCCTTTCCCTGCTGCAGAGGAAAATGTCACATTTTACTCTGTGTACTCAGCTGAGAGGCTTGCATTCTGAGTGATTTGCAGTAGCAGAAGAAAAATGTTGACAGTTATTAGTCTAAATTAGCCAGGATTAAGATGAATATCTTGGGTAGATCAAGATTTGCATGGCACCTAAAAGATATTCAGGATTCACAGCAATCTTACTAGTACAGAAGAAAAATGATAAGCAGTATTGCCGAATTTCCACTGAAAATTCCTTGAAGAAGATAGTCATTGCTGAAGAGGTTCATTTGAGAGTGGCTGAACGTAGGAATTTTAAATGGCTTTAAGGTTAAAACAAATGCTTGATTTGTGCTTAAAAATGGATAATAGCTGTTTAAGAAGCAATCTGCTGTGCTCAGATTATTTTGGTTCTTTCAAGCATTGCATCAGACTTCTAGACTGTTTTCAAGGCAGTCAAGATATGAGGTAGTACACTAGCTTTATCTCGGTCCTTGGTAATCACCATTTTACAATATCTAGAAGTCACATTCTTTTCCTCTCCCTCTTTCCCCATAAAGAATGATCACAACTGTTATACCACACTGAACTTGTCATACTTTGGATACTTTGTGCCATTGATGTCACTTGTACATCCACAATCAGGGGTCAACACTACTTGAAACTCTGAGTTAAGAACTAGGTGATTTATAGATGAGATCGATCACATGTTGCCTTCTAAAAATTTTGGATTACAGTTTTCTTAAACTGTCATCCAAGTCATTCTGCTATGCTTGATAGGAGATAAACATATGTTGCTTGTCCTGTTTTAATGTAATCTCACCCAGAATAAACAATATATTTTTCATCATATTTGAAAGATTCTTGCCCCTAAGCATTTCTTAGAGAAGCATGACAGGTTTCAGTCCCTAATCCTTCATGGAAAGTACACTCTACATTTGTGACAAATTTCTCAGGAGTTTCTCTATCTGCACAGCTTTAAATTAGCGTGTTCACCATCTCTGCTTCAGTATTCATTTATCCAGTACAAAACACAGTTAACATTGTTGTCTTATTTCGTGATCACGTGAAGTGTTAATACCGTTTTATAACGCCTTGGTAAGGCCACACTTGGAATACTGCATCCAGTTTTGCTCACCACGATGTAAAAAAGATGTTGAGACTCTAGGAAGAGTACAGAGAAGAGCAACAAAGATGATTAGGGGATTGGAGGCTAAAACATATAAGGAACGGTTGCTGGAATTGGGTATGTCTAGTTTAACGAAAAGAAGGACTAGGGGTGACAGGATAGCAGTGTTCCAATATCTCAGGGGCTGCCACAAAGAAGAGGGAGTCAAGCTATTCTCCAAGGCGCCTGAGGGCAGGACAAGAAGTAATGGATGGAAACTAGTCAAGGAAAGAAGCAACCTGGAACTAAGGAGAAATTTCCTGACAATTAGAACAATTAACCAGTGGAACAACCTGCCTCCAGAAGCGGTGAATGCTCCAACACTGGAAGTTTTTAAGAAGAGACTGGACAGCCATTCGTCTGAAATGGTATAGGGTTTCCTGCCTGAGCAGGGGGTTGGACTAGAAGATTGCTCAAGGAAACTAGTGTCTGCTAATATATGCAATGGATGGGCTTTTATTTTATATACCAGGCTTTTCCTTCCTTTTTGCCTAGAGATGTATTAGGAATGGATAAGTAAGTATTTTTATTTTGAAATCTTCCATTCAAATTATCATCTTGTCTATTTTAATTTAGTTTTAAACCCTGGAGGAAGCGATGGTGACGATGAGGGCACTATTCCTTAGCCTAAATATGTTTCCTGTTGCAATTCTTGTCTGTCTCTTCTTATTTGAAGCTTTGTCACTTACTCTTCCTATCTAGTGCCGTGATGTGAGAACAAGAGAAGTTGGAATACAAGAAATACATCACAAAGTCAGACCCTACCAGGTGAGTCTTGTTTTTTCTGCGTGTGAGTGTTTAAAAAGAGAACTTGACACCCTTTAATAGAGGTTGAGACAGCAGAACTGCTTGTCTTTGTTCCCAAAGTAACAAAAGGAATCTGCCTCTTATCAAACCAAATCAGTAGTCTAAATAACAGTGAATAGGTCTTGAATAAAACATCTCAGCTAGTGATTCTCAATTGGTGATACCATCAATAGAAAGTAAAATTGAACCAAATTAGGTGGGATGCAGAATATGCTTAAATGTCCATCTAAGGAGAAAAGGCACAACTGGATCTCCTGATTCACTCTGCTGACAGTGGTTCATCCAGCTTTCTGTCTAACACATCCACTTCTACTCTTGTGAATCCTCATCAGTTTTACAATTCCTGGAAGAAGAAAAATCATGCTTACTTTGCATCTGCCAGAACTTGAAATGATGCTGTTGTGGGTTGCAATGGCCATAGTGTCTATTGCTAGACTAGGGAGTTGAACAATTGCCACTTGGCACTTAGCAGCAACAGAAGCCATCAGAAGTGAAAGGCAATGTGTCATTCCTCTCTGCAAGCCAACTGGGTTGTCCCACATCTATCCCATAACTCTCCTCCTTTCTTTTATAATTTCTGTTAGGCACTGATATTGGCATTGGCCCATGTATGCCCATTGACAGGAATCCAAATGGTCTCCTTTCCCACAGGGCGGCTTTGACTATTGCAAAGATTTATTGGGCATTGATCCTTTCCTTTCATTTTAACAGCTGCCTTCTAGGTAGAAATTTCCCTCTTAGCAGCCAATAGTAGGAGAAGTAGTGCTGGCTGAATTTCTGTCTCATCCATCATAGTTATCCTAAAGCCATTTTTTTTAGTATCTGAAAATCCAACAAGAAATAGTTAACCTGAGAGCCCTTTATCCAATTCTTTTTTTCCATACCTTTTTATTTCTGGAGAGATCTAGGTTCTTTGGCAGATGCAGTTATAGGTATAAAAGGTTGAGAACCATTGATCTTGCTTACTTTATTAACAAAAATTACTCAGTTTTAAAAAAAATATGTTTATTTGGGGGGGAAAATCACTTCAGCAAATAAAATTACCATAAGTCAAACATGTTACCAAACATCTCAGCCAATTTAGGCTCAGAAAATTATTTTCCAGTTCAAAAAGCATGTTTATCCATAATTGGGTCTGTGATAGAAAACATTCTATTAACATTTTGTTAACATTCCAGAAAGCTGTGAAAACACTGCTTTTACAGAGAGCCCTCCAGGGCAAACAATGCTATTTAATTGGAGGAAAGTGTTTGGGGGGGGGTTCTAATTTATTGTGGCTCCATGATATTGCTTTGTGGTATGTTTTTATGAGATGAAAGCTGCCTAAAATCTTTCAATGAGACAGCACACAAATACATATTGAAATTATAAAATATATTACAGTATAATCAACTGTGGATGATAATTACAATACCTTTTGTTTCTAGTTACTTATTCCAGGAATATAATAATCCACCATGGAACTTTAGTTCCTGGAGGTAGTTTAGAAGTGGACAAGATCAAACAAAGTGAAGATGAATCCAGATTAGAGGCTATGGCTATGGAGGTGTTCATTCTGTTCTGACTGAGGAGGCTCAGGTGGCAGCAGAACCCTGGAATTAATTTAATAACTCGGCCAGTAAACTGGTTGCAGGGGAAGAGAGCCAATTTGCACTAGTGGCAGGTTAAAATTTCAAGATGCTTGTGATGAAACTGCCTTTGAAGAAAACTTGCAGAACTGCAAAATGTGCCCATTTGAATATTAGTGATACAACCATCAGACTTTATGACAGATAGACAGCACCAGCTGAACTAGTTGCCAGTGTATTGGAAGCTACTTTAAACTGTAAGTGTTTATTTCATATTTAGACCTTGGAAGAAGGTTAAAGTCGAGGGTAAACAACTCAAACTGCATGTTGCCCCCAGAACTGTCTGTCCTGCAATTTGGTTACAAATCTCCAAAATAAATGCAGTTCGTTCAAAAGGTTAGTGGGAGAACTTCATTGGTGTACAAATTATCTGTATTAAATCAGTTTGTTGATTATAAATAGGTATCTGAAACATTTGCTGATGGTTATCATTAAATTCCTACATAGCATAACACCAGGATTCATCATACAACTCCTTTTTGGAATTAAATCTGCCTCTCCAATCTAATAAATCTATAGAAAGCCCCTGATTTCTCCAGGTGAGAAATACAGGGTGTAGATGAATCTTCTCTGTGGTATCCCTGCTTTCTCAAGCTTCCCCGGGAAGTATGTATGGTCCCAACTCTACTTGCATTTTGAAAGCAAATTAAAACAATTCTATTCTATTTTGCTCTTAGCTCACATTGATTGGGGGATTCTATCATAGGATATTATAGCAAATGGATTACGTTAATTAAAAGCAGCAGGGTTCTTTTCCATTAGATGTTGGTAGGAAATAAAATTAAAATCTTTAAGCCCTAGATTATGCTTAAAACATTAAACTTGAGAAAGCCATAGCATATGAGAACCATGTTGGCAGAATGGTTAGACTGCAGTATTGCAGGCTAATTCAGCTCACTGCCAGGAGTTCGATCCTGACCGGCTCAAGGTTGACTCAGCCTTCCATCCTTTTGAGGTCGGTAAAATGAGGACCCAGATTGTTGGGGGCAATATGCTGACTTTGTAAACTGCATAAAGACGGCTGTAAAGCACTGTGGAGTAGTATATAAGTCTAAGTGCTATTGCTATTCCCAACACTCTAGAAAACCCTCAGTTGATATGAGGATATGATGTACCCAAGTACTTCACATCATCTTCTGTATCAAGATTTATGCAGCATGGCCAGCTATATAATCTGATTATCAGAAGCAACAAGAAGATTTTATAATAGACTCTATCACCATAAGCAGAAGCAAGGTTGAGTCTAGAATTCAAAGTCCAGTATCAATAGATGTTCAGGAATTTGAGCAACAAAGCAGGAACAAGGTGAAGAAATTTGGGCAGTCTTGGCAAGCATAGCTACATAGAAGAACAAGCTGTCACTGACATTGTGTTTGAATTCTCTCAAGCAGAGGTTTATAAAATGGAAGCTCCTGGCCTCTGCCTAGATAGTATCATAGCTCATCAGAGCTGGATCAGAAAGAGAGTTCCTTGACCTCTTGAAGAAGAGAGGCTATTTGGGAGATGGGACAAGGCAGGAGTTCTTACTAATGTAAAACAAAATTCCTAAGGAGATACTGTAGGGCTATCTTCAAGTGTTTCCTCTAGAGCAGCAACTGAACTAACCCAACCATAACCAATCAACAATTAATAAGTTCATCTTATGAAAACCTCCAGAAACTTCACAGTATCAGGAGTCAGAAGCATCTCTTCAATCCCAGATTTGAGCTGGCCTCGTGTAGAGGGGCCCATAGTCTTCATGCTCTAGTGACTAGACCTGTTTGTTTCTACATTGCATGTAATGCAGAAGTGTTCAAAACCTATCTCTTTTTACTTCTGGAGTACTAAGAGCCTAAGAAGAGACTTTGATTAGACAAGCATCCTATCTTTTGTAATATTTTGTTCCCATTTTGTGGCCAGCCATAAGCAAAAAAATGCATATATTGTGGCTAAACACGATGCTTCTTCATATATTCTCAGCAGAAAGTGTTGAGAGGCCACAAATGCTTAGGCCTCTTCTGAGAAGTGTTCTTGTGATTTTCTACAAAAGATGTTTTCATTAAACATTTTAACTTCTGTGAAAAGACAATAATCATACTTTTTGACTCTTATCTAGGGTGTTAAAAATCCATCTATTGTGACCTGCACATAGTGAAAATATTTCATGCTGTTTTTCTCCTGCAAAGAGAATTGCCTGCATCACCATGAAATTGGCTTTGGTCTCTTTTGAGTGCTGCACAGTTTTTATAGTGATTACTGTCTAATATCATTTATCAACCTTTCGGCTCTTCTTTCACTTTTGACCAGGTTGAACTGGTCCGGAGAGACTATGTGGCCAATGGTGGTTGGGAGACTTTTCTTGCTTATGAAGATCCTCAACAGGACATTGTGATTGGACTTTTACGTTTGCGGAAGTGTTCAGAGGACACATTCAGACCTGAGCTGAAGGGTGGTGTTTCCATTGTCCGGGAACTCCATGTCTATGGGAGTGTGGTTCCTGTTAGCAGCCGAGATCCCTCTAAATTCCAGCATCAGGTAACTGCAGCTTATTAAAGTAAACAGTAGCAGCAACATATAGAATTAATCCATCTGCCTTTGATGCGTATTGATTTTTGAGCTTTTGAATAGGCTATCATTTTATGATAAATGTAAAAGTAAGTAAAGTCTCCTTTGAGTCAAGCGGAACTCCAGATGATCTTGACTTGATTAGGTAATTCTCTTGGCAATAAGATGGATGTAGTTGGTCACTACATTCATTCTAGGGATACTTTTTCAAATTCCTAATCTAGCTATGATATTTCCTGGTGGTTTCATATCAAAATAGAAATTAAGACTACTTCTGTTTAGGTTTTTGAAATCAGCCAAGATTGGCTACATACTAGCACCTAATTAGGACTTTTTAACAGTAGCATTATTTGCATTCCAATCAATGACATACATGTTATTTCAATAATGTTTGTATTCCTATAGCCTGTATCCTTTCAGTGCTACTTTCTTAGTCTACTCGGATGCTAGTCTCCACTGCTTTTGAAAGACTGCATATACTTCCTCGTACAGTGCATACAGGTGGAATGCTAGCAGTTAGTTGCCAGGTGTAGACAAATTGTGGCTCCTGGAGGGATTTTTTTTTTTTAAAGTATGAAGAAAACATTAAGATAGAAAAATGTGGGTTAGACAGCATCACCACCAAATGGATTCGTAGCTGGCTGACCGGCCGTACTCAGCGTGTGGTCCTCAATGGAACCGCATCTACATGGAGGGAAGTGTGCAGTGGGGTGCCCCAGGGCTCTGTTCTGGGCCCAATGCTCTTCAACATCTTCATCAACGATTTGGACAAGGGGATAGATGGGGAACTCATCAAATTTGTAGACGACACCAAGCTGGCAGGAATAGCCAACATTCTAAAAGACAGGCTTAAGATACAGGAGGATCTGGACAGACTTGAACACTGGGCGCTATCTAACAAAATGAAATTCAATGGTGCAAAAAGTAAGGTTCTACATTTAGACAAGAAAAATCAAATGTACAGGTATAGTATAGGGGGTACCTTGCTCAATAGTAGTAGTTGTGAGAGGGATCTTGGAGTCCTAGTGGACAATCACTTGAATATGAGCCAGCAGTGTGCTGCAGCTGCCAAAAAAGCCAAAACAGTGCTAGGCTGCATTAACAGAGGGATAGAATCAAGATCACGGGAAGTATTAATACCACTTTACAATGCCTTGGTAAGGCCACACTTGGAATACTGCATCCAGTTTTGGTCACCACGATGTAAAAAAGATGTTGAGACTCTAGAAAGAGTACAGAGAAGAGCAACAAGGATGATTAGGGGACTGGAGGCTAAAACATATAAGGAATGGTTGCTGGAATTGGGTATGTCTAGTTTAATGAAGAGAAAGACGAGGGGGGACATGATAGCAGTGTTCCAATATCTCAGGGGCTGCCACAAAGAAGAGGGAGTCAAGCTATTCTCCAAAGCGCTTGAAGGCAGGACAAGAAGCAACGGATGGAAACTAATCAAGGAGAGAAGCGACCTGGAACTGAGGAGAAACTTCCTGACAGTTAGAACAATTAACCAGTGGAACAACCTGCCTCCAGAAGCGGTGAATGCTCCAACACTGGAAGTTTTTAAGAAGAGACTGGACAGCCATTTGTCGAAAATGGTATAGGGTTTCCTGCCTGAGCAGGGGGTTGGACTAGATGACCTCCAAGGTCCCTTCCAACTTTTATTATTATTATTATTATTATTATTATTATTATTATTATTATTATTATTATTATTATTATTATTATTATTATTATTATTTTGTCAATGTTATGGTGGAAAAATCAGAAATTAGATATAAAAATATTTCATAATTCTTTAAAATATATATAAGAATTAAGATTTTTTTTTCCCTCGGGTTGAGAAAAATGCCTTTTTTATCAAGTTTTAAACAGGCTATGTAATGTAAATGTTTCTCAGTAACAGTTTCCTCATTGTTTGAACAATGATTCCTGTATATTCTATTCAGTGTTCCCAATGCTACCAATTTTAACTTGATATCCATATTTGGGCCTTAATAGAGTCACCTTATAGGGGAGATGGATGGCATAAATACATACATACATACATAGCAAAATGCATGTTGTACAACTTCAGAATTAAGATATATGGGCATCTGTAGCAGTAATACTTGCTCTCTCTAATATTGATATATTAGCAGTTTTGTTTCTACAGGAGTCAGAAAGATGTTCTTTACAGGCATACTTTGCAGTAAATCCCAGTGAACTTTATTAATTTTTTATGCCTCATGTGACTAAAAAAAAATTAAATAACTCTGAATTATCTTTGACACCAGTGGTCAACCACCTCCTTGTTGGAGACTTTGTGTAAAATTGCTATTAATTACTAATACCAATAGAATTAATTGTTGGAGCATCTGATTGATATGTGTCATTGTTTCTTATGGATCTATTCTATTGTTTTCTAATTTGATATTTTCCATGTGTCTTCAACTACAACTGCCATAATTTTCTTCCATACGTGAGATAAGACTAGATTATATATATATTTGTTTGTGTGTATGCGTGGCGTGCATCTTTGAGTCAGTATTTACTCCTAATGATTCCCTTCACAAGCCCCTGCAGTTTTCTTGGCAATAGTTTGGAAGTGGTTTGCCATTCCTTTCGTCCTAGGGCTGAAAGAGAGTGACTAGTTCATCTACTGGCTTTGTGCCTAAGACAGGACTAGAACTCACAGTGTCCCATTTTCCAGAATGGTGCCTTAACCATTACGCCAAACTGGCTCTCTTTTTCTATTATTTGGCTTCGCTAAGGTGAATCATTACCGTATCTATTTCTGGATTGATATCAGGTGCAACCAAATAATGACATAGAACAATCCAGCTAAAGCTCAGTTCTTTATTTGCTTATACCATATAGACAGAATCTTACCATACTTAACCTATGCTACTCTAATCCTAATGCATATACCCTGGGAGATGGTGGCTATCCTTATTCTCTTTCTCTGATCCAGCTCTGGGTTGTGTTGTCTCTTGTCTCATCCCCTCTGCTTGGAATGTACTCCCTTCTTCATGAGAAACCTTAACCCTTTCATTGTAGTCCATCACACTCCCCCCTTTCCTTCAGTAGACACATTCCATTACATCTATAGATAGACTTTGTAGACATGATCTTCTCTATTTACATTTTTGCTATGGCACTAAAACTAGTATATTGGCAAGGGTATTTCCAGCTTGACTTTCTCTGTGATGCTCGGGTTTTCTGGGTAGTGGAAACTTCTTTTTGCTTATTGGTTCATTCAACCCTAGGGGAGCCTTCACTTACACTATGTTGGTAAGACCCAGATTGCCTATGTCAAGCCCAGATATGATAACATCCATGGAATAAGTTCTCGCCTTATCAGCCGTGGTGGTGAAGTGGTTAGAATGCAGTATTGCAGGCTAATTCTGCTGACTGCCAGCAGTTCGATTCTCACCGGCTCAAGGTTGACTCAGCTTTCCATTCTTCCGAGGTTGGTAAAATGAGGACCCAGATTGTTGGGGGCAATACACTGACTCTGTAAACTGTTTAGAGAGGAATGTAACGTACTGTGAAGCGGTATATAAGTCTAAGTGCTATTGCTATTGCCTTTCTATATTAAATGTGTGTTTTCACAATGTGTTTATAGTGCTTTTCCTTTCCTTTACCTCAATTTTCTGCCGTGTGGGCTGTGCAGCTGCTTCCCATCATTGCCTTTTCTCTCTCAATAAATGGAATACAGTTAAGTAAATATTAAATTAAGTGTCTCTTGGATGTGATCATTAGTTCACCACCTTTGAGCTTTTAGCCAGAATAGAGAAATTATCAGCATGCACTTTATATACCTAATGTTTTAGGTTCAAATCATTGTGATTTAAAAAGAGGTGTTTTGAAGCAGATTTTTTTTTTTTTTTTGGCTGTATGTGCATTAGAATGTGACTTCTGTTTGATGGTAATAACCCTGGGCAATGAGGCAGTAGCAATAGAGAGTAGGGGAAAGGAGCAGAAAATGAATTCTTACTTCCCGAAAGTGAAATTTCAAAAGCCAGGAGTGGAAAAAAGGGTTGACGCACATGGAAGACAAGAGGGAGAAAAATCAATTGAATAAAGCTAGCACTAATGAAGTGAAATAGACTGGAAACGAGATCCTAGGTGCATGACGCACAAAGATGGACTGGAGGAATGTAGCTACGATACCCCAGAAATTACACTATTTTGCTTCCTCTTCTCCTCCCACCCTTGACATTCATAGGGCACATAGAATACTTCATAGCACATAGGTCATGTAAAGCTGTATTAATTTATGGATAGACCTTCTTGGGAAAAAATGGACTGGATTCTTTCCTCTAACTCTTTTTTCTCTATATTGGTCTATTCCTGCTGGTACAACTAAGCAACAGAAAAACATGTTGGGCAGAATTGGTTCAACCTCGCTATTCTTCCTAGGCTGCCATGACCAGCTGTTTTGACTACTGCTCTGCTGCCAAGTCACCACCCATTTATAAAGTTGACATAACTCTCTGCTATCTCATTTTACATTAATCAAAATCTTAATGAGAAATCAACAAATATACCCAAATGATCGGACTCTGCCCTCTTCGTACCCCTAAACTGTCTGTCTGTCTGTCAGCTCTGTTTTTCAGCCAGCTGTGCCGTCATATGCTCCACAGTTGTTGAGAAAGTCAATTCTTACACAATTAGGCATTTTCGGATATATGTCAGGCCATTGTTAGAGCTGGTTTAGTTTAAATAAAATAAGTAATCCCTTTGTGAGCCAAACAATGTTTTGCTCTCTTCTTTAAATGTAGTAAATAATTCAGGTAATACTCTGATGTATCATGATTTAGGCAGGTGGGAAATCAAGCTGTCTTATTAGCAGCATTTCCAAGCATTTCTTAAAATGAAGGACAATATCAGAAAATGTAATTCTCTCATTCTAGTTGCCCCATGTTCCAAAAGATGCTACTTTAAGGACTTGAAGATGTAAGATCCTCAGTCCTCTGCATAGCTTAATACACCAATAGGAAGAATGGAAAACATAAATCTCCCACCAAAGATTCTAGTCCAGTATACTTGCCTTTTCTCTTAGTTGATAAAGGGAAATAACAATGATTAGGGAGATTTAGATTTAAATCCACCCCACCAATGAAAGCTTATTGGTGACTTGGGCCAATCCAATCTGTTGCACAAGGCTTTAGACCAAAAGCGGGGGAAATGGAGGATGGAATACTGTATATGAGTAGTCCTTGACTTACCACCACAGTTGGGACCAAAATTTCTGTTGCTAAGCAAGGTGGCTGTTAAGTGAGTTATGCCCAGTTTTACAATCTTTTGACTATTGTTGTTAAGCGAATCACATAGTTGTTAAGTGAAGCTTGCAAATGGTGACTATATGACCCTGGGATGCTGCAACCATCATAAATACATGCCAGTTGTCAAGTGCCCAAATTTTGATCATGTGAACATGATGTTACGATGGTCGTAAGTATGAGGACTGGTTGCAAGTCATTTTTTCAGTGCTGTTTTAACTTTGAATGGGCATTAAACAGATGGTTGTAAGTTGAGGACTACCTACCTGTACATCATCTTGAGAGTTCTAGAAAGAAAGATGGGCACAAATATAACTAATTTTACCTGTCTCTTGTTCTTTTCATCTTAAGGCATGTGAAATTATGCAGTTTTACGTAGAAATAGAGCCTTTCATGACCATAGATGTTCCCCTGTCATGATTTCTCATTTAATTGACATGGTTGTCATGGTGAAAAGGCTTGAGGGAGCTTTGTAAAAATAGTTTTATTTTTGGAGCCACATTATATGTTCATAAACATAACATGATGATTGTAATTGTATTGCCTTTTAAAAGGCTTCCTTATCTGATAAGTCAATTGCAGAAAATAATTGACCCTATTTATAACAAGGTACATTTAAGAGCTAAGATGTTCTTCTACAATTGTTTTTAGATGCAATTCTTTTTATTTTTAAGTTGGACTGCCCATCTTAAACTTGAAGATAAAATCACAAAAATCATTTCCTTAGACCAGGGGTAGGCAACCTTGGCTCTTTTATGACTTGTGGACTTCAGTTCCCAGAATTCCTGAGCCAGCATGGCTCAGCTTGGAAACCTCTTTTTTCCTCAGCATGGCTGGCTCAGGAATTCTGGGAGTTGAAGTCCACGAGTCATAAAAGAGCCAAGGTTGCCTACCCCTGCCTTAGACCATTTCAGATCCTTCCTGAGCTGAAGCTATTTGGGGTTGGCTAGATAGACAGGAATAACACAACAACACTGTAGGAAAATGAAATGGTGATTCTGTTAATATTGGTTATTGATAAATACCAATTTTGTGTGCATTAATTGTTTTGAATGGAGCGTGGTTTGGTTGTCCTATACAAAGTGAATTGTGTGACTGGCAGTTGAATCATATGTAATATTATGAATGAAACAAATGAAGCCCCAGTAGTGTACGTTGACATTACTGGATCCTGTAACAAGGGTACCAGTGTACACAGAGGATGCCACTAGTGGAAATTGCTTTTCTTACAGCATTTGTTTCTTCTGCATCTTTCTTAGATGTCTGTATTGTTAATGTGTTATCATTTGGGGTTGGACAATTGTCTCTAAGAAAGTACAGGCCTATCATTAAGATTGGAAAGGGTTTAATTCCAGGCTGAGTTGGATCTCATATGTCTGAATTGGGTTTTAGTTGAATGCTAGATGGAACAAATGATGTTCTGTCATTTTGTTTTCTAAATCTCTCCTATCTATAGTGGGTTATTCTAGCCTACCAGCCTGGACTTGCTGATCAGGTTTTTTTTCCAGTTCACTGGCTGGATATGGCAGTTTGAGAAATATCCAATGTAAATTGCTGTGAATCTCTTCTTCATGGGTGGGCAGATAACAGCCACAACACACACACACACAGAGAAGATCATACTGCCAAAATTAAGTGGTAAAATATCCAAAGATGGAATTGGTTTGCTTCTCAGAAGTTTCTTGTTCTTACTTAAAATAAAAAACCCGAAACAACTGCCCAAGGGCCATAAAAAAAACTCAGCCCCCTGCTCCTTCAAGTGATGTTACCACATCCACAGAGGACTTGTAAAAAGGTTAAATCATGACAACTGGACCAACGTTTATTAAACTGAGATGTTTCACTACTCATCCAAGTAACTTCTTCAGTCAAATGAAAATTTTGGTTAGGCATAGAATCTACATTTATATTATTCCCAGAGGACCTCTTGTACTCCTTCAGAAGACAAAAGTAGTGGTTTGCAGCCTGGGAAAACTCTTTTCTTCTGCTCCTTCTGACAATAGTTAAATAGTTACTGCTATATTCTAGGAATCTGGCGGTACATTTTGTAGTATAGATAATAGATAATAGGATTTCAGTAGTATACTGTATATAGCATGTTTGCACTTTAGGCAGTTTTACAGTACTGACCTGAAATTTAATTAATTACAAGGCTTCTAGCCTAATTGAGGCAAAACTAACTCTGTACATATATACTATTCACTGTTGGGGTAAGCAACCCTATCCACAATGCAGAAAAACAGTAAGAAGCAATAGACAAAGAAAACTAAAGACAGGGAAGAAAAGAAAAATTATATGAATCTAGTTTATACCAAGAGCTTTCACTGTACCTTTCCACGCATTTCTGTCCTTGTTAACCAACCTTGCTTCCATTACATGGGTGAAAATTACAATTTACAATTTATGTATTTGTCCATAAATATATTTAAAAAACGGCATGAGATCACATATCTTTGTCTTATTCCCCAATCAAAAATTGAACAATTCATTAAGCATTTCATTTCACCATATTCAGAGTCGTTGGATACAAGGTGGGTGGCAAATTAATTTTAGAAATAAATAAATATTCAGCAATTAATCTCAAACTCTATTTTCATTTCATCATTTGCTTTCTCTAAACCAATAAGCATGCAGTAAACTTTCTCCCATTCATACTTTCTCAGTGAGTTACTAAAGTGCCAAAATTTGGTCACTACCTACTCCACACAGCATAAAGCCCACACTCCATTTCCCAAGTTTTGCTCATTGTCACTCTTATACTCTTTCAGTTAGATTTTTCTCAAACACTTTCCCAGCAGACATAGCAAGTTACCTCTCTATAGTTTTGCATTCAATGCTGTTATCTTTTCTTGTGTATATGGGAAGAGTCAAGGTATTCTTCCAGTTGCCATACATAGGCAACTTCACAATCATATAGCAATAGCACTTACGGTATATACCACTTTATAGTGCTTTATAGCAGAGGTCCCCAATGCTTTGGGCACCAGGGACCGGTTATATGGAGAGAGATTTTTCCACACACCGGAGGGGGCATGGTTTTGTGTGTTCCCTGCATCCCATAGATGGGGCTTTCCTTGTTTGTGCGGACCGGTTGCAGGCATGCCGTACCGCAGTACTGGTCCACGAACTGGGGTTTGGGGACCCCTGCTTTACAGCACTCTGAGTGGTTTACAAATGTCAGCATATTGCAGAATTAGCCTGCAGTACTACATTCTAACAAACAAGTTGCACAGCCACTCCATGACCAAACCATATCCATATTTTAATATTTTTCTAATTGCCCCATCTATACTTGCAGGCTTACTATTCTTCAGCATTTTCATTGCCTTTGTTCTTCATCTCTTTTTTTCCTGGACACTAATACAATATTCGCTTCAGTTTTGTATTTCAACATATTTATTTCATTCCCATATAGATCCCTAAAATACTCCTTCATCATTCTCTTATTTCATCTTCCTTCCACATCATTTGATTTCTATTATTTTTAATTCCTTTCACTACGTTGGAGGCTCATTGTTTAGCCCCCTTCAGCTAAATTATTATTTCCATTAAAATCACTCTGCCTTTTCTCTGCTTCTTAATCTTATTTCTTGTTCTTTCACTATATTCCTTGAAACTATATTTTATCCTCTATTGACATGCAATATTTTTCATTCTCATTTTTTGCATTAATATTCCCTTACAGTAATTGCATTTCCAGAACCTTTTTATTTCTGCAGGCCAACAAAGATCTTTGTTCATATTTCTCCAGACAACTGTGTGATATTCTATAAAATAATCCCTTTTATTCTGTTCCAAGCGGCTACCACACCCTCTTTCTACATTTTGTCAGGAAATTTAAAAAATAAAGTCTAATACTTTTTATACATTATGATTAATATTTTCTCTTTCTGCATGCATTCTGCTTTCACTCATGTTTTCACATCTTTCTTTTCCTTCCATGTCTATTTTCCCAGAAATATTCCTGACTTTACCAAAAAATGGTCTGTCCCATATCCAGAATATCTCATTACCAATGTAGCTTTCATTGATGTTTTGTCTTTCATTATAAGCAAGCATATCAATAATATTTTCTATTAATTTATTTTCCATTTGCAGAAATGAGTAATGTGTAAGTAACATATTTGAAACAATATTTTTCTCTAAGCCATCACCAAGCCATCACATTCTCATCCATTCTTGTATTTCAAGGTGGCACAATTTGTTTTTAGATTGTTTCCACCCATCCATTCATTTCATCTAACAGAATAATACTTACCTTCAGATTGCATTCATTTACAATGTTGTGCAATTTTTCCCCCAAACTCATCCTTGGTTCTTCCATTATCATATTATTCATCAAAACATTCTTTCATCAAACTATGAATTCTTACTTTGATACACAGCCACAAAGTCATGGATAATATCAATTCATATTTTCTGACATAGATTTTAGTTCCTTCATTCATTTCCTTATGTATATATTTTGACTTTGCAAGATTGGACCACTTTTATTCAAGTCTATTATATCTTTTCCCTTTGTTTTAGTTCCACAAACACTTAGCATATCCACAGTCAACCTTCAATTTATGGACTTTGATTTCAAATGTAACAGGCAAAATCTAGGTTACACTTTATTGTTTGCAAATCAGTCTGGACAATGCACATACATTATCTACGTTTTATGTACATAGTGTACAGTTTACAGACTCTATGTACATTTTACTCATGCATAAAATCCCATTAATGGACACTAGGCTTTAACAGATTTTCAATTAGTCTGTTAAATCAAGCATTCAGTCTATTTTTATTTCTTCATTTCATTCGTTAAGTCACATTCTTCACTATTTACTGCTCTTAAAAAGTTATACGGTTCTATATGTCATGAACTTCACTAGTGTGGCCTTAACATTGCTAGTGGGTGTGTCTGCCTGTCAAAGGTTTGGAAAAAGGAAAGAAATTTTCTAGCCACTCACACTCCTGCAGAATTACACATGTACTATTTTTCTCTAAACTACAGTAATGTTTATTACTAAAACCTCATGTGACCTGCTGGATCAGCACAGTTATGGCAATCCATGCCACATCCCTATGTAACCTCTCCGACCTAGGCAGTGTCTCTTACCCACCTCCACATACCCTCCCCAACCTGCACAGCACCTCTTGTGCACTTTCCTGACCCATGCGGTGTCTCTCGCTCACCTCTGCAGCACAGATCTGGAAGGGTGCAAGGGCATACTTAGGGTTGTATGAGATGTGCTGGGTGGGTTAGGAAGGGTGCTCAAGAGGTGCTGTAGGGATTGGGTAGGACGTTTGTGGGTGGAGCCCAAGTTGGGAATGGTGCTGCACAATAGTCAGGAAGGTGTATGGGACTGCAGCACGGTTGGGGACAGGTGGTGGTGTGGGTGTGGGAGAGATGGCATGGGTAGGAAAGGGGACACAGAGATGTGATGCAAGTCAAGCATAAGGGTGCAGGAGAGGAATTGCAGGGGTCCTAGAGGGTACTCAAGGATGTGGTGCAAGTGCCCAGCCTTTTCACCAGCCGGTCCCCACAACCAAACCTCTCATCCTGCTTGCTCCTGTTGAGGGGTTCTTCTTCTTCTTCTTCTTCTTCTTCTTCTTCTTCTTCTTCTTCTTCTTCTTCTTCTTCTTCTTCTTCTTCTTCTTCTTCTTCTTCTTCTTCTTCTTCTTCTTCTTCTTCTTCTTCTTCTTCTTCTTCTTCTTCTTCTTCTCTTCTTCTTCTCTTCTTTCTTCTTCTTCTTCTTCTTCTTCTTCTTCTTCTTCTTCTTCTTCTTCTTCTTCTTCTTCTTCTTTCTTCTTCTTCTTCTTCTTCTTCTTCCTCTTCTCTTCCTCTTCCTCTTCCTCTTCCTCCTCCTATTCCTTTCCTCCTCCTCCTACTCCTCCTCCTCCTCCTCCCCTCCCCTCCCCCTCCCCCTCCCCCTCCTCCTCCCCCTCCCTCCTCCTCCTCCTCCTCTTCCTCTGTTCACATACCACCTCCAATTCACACAGTTCAAATACAGAGCCAGCAAAGTCCCAAACAAGCTTCATATCTTAACAAACCTATGCCTTTTATACACTTTCACTAAAACGTAAACATACCTGGTCTCAGGCATTTAATTAAGTTGCTTCTAGGGTTGAGGTGGCACTTCGCAGGGTTTAGCATGTAGGGAAAAAGCTTTAACTTTCAGATTACTTGACATTTCTGTCCCAATCAGGGCATCTCACTCTGCCATACTGCCTATAGATCCTGACCTTCTGACACCCATCATGG
Source organism: Azemiops feae (assembly GCA_023970755.1). Lineage (NCBI taxonomy): Eukaryota > Metazoa > Chordata > Lepidosauria > Squamata > Viperidae > Azemiops > Azemiops feae. The sequence continues at coordinate 1,448,655 of JALGBA010000703.1, read as the reverse complement.
CTTTGTTCAAATGAGGCTTTCAGGCCGTCATTTTAGAAAGATAGAGAAAATACAGACTAGATTATGAGCCTGAGTCATAGCCGTGCTGTAGGCAGCATTATTTGCTAATGCTAAATATTGTATCTATTTCAATTGCTCGTGTGCTATAGGTGCCAATGTTATCCAATCATGCTCCCATTATTCTTTCTATGCAAGGTAGGACCTCTAGAGACAATCTTACAAGCCAACATAGTGGGCATTCATGTACTAGTTCAGAGGGACATATGTTGTACTGATAAAGGATGTCTCAACATTCTCCTTTCTGTTTTTTATTCTCGTTTGTTTGTTTGTTTTTTCCTGTAACAGATCAATGCAGCTATCCCATAAGAGCTGGTGTATTTGTTAAAACAAGGAAACGCTTGAGTTATTTTTAATCATTTTTCCCTTTTCCTCAATCCTATCTGCCTCTCCATAGTTTACCATATTACCTTCTAAGTGTTCTGCCAGCTAATCTCTAAATTATAAGCTCCCTGTATTCTGAAACTTACATTTCCTGCCTTTGTACTATTTTTTTTCTCCAGGGATTTGGGATGCTGCTTATGGAGGAGGCAGAGAGAATTGCCAAGGAAGAGCATGGCTCATGGAAGATAGCTGTCATTTCAGGTAATACACTACTAGCAACTATGTACCGTGTTTCTCCAAAAATAAGCCCGGGTCTTATATTTATTTTTGGTCCAAAAGACCCATTAGGGCTTATTTTTGGAGGCTGTCTTATTTTTTTCACCACAAGGCCCAGCCTGGCTGGTGCCCCGCCCCACCAGGCGACTCAGATTTCTCTCGGTGGGGGAGGAAGGCTTTGAAAACTGCCTTTTCATTTACATTCATCATCAATATTGTAATCTGTCCCTTTATTTTTCAAAAAAATGATTTGTATTTACCACGATTAGCCTCCTTGATCACCAATGGGAAGGCGCAGTGTGAATTCTACGCATGAGCCGTGGAAATGCAGACACTCGCACCCTCAAAAGTTCACGCCACTTCCTCGCTCGGGGTACACCACTGCTTCACGTGAGCGATGGAAACCTTAGGCCAGTCTCCTCATCGCCCAGGTTTCCTGAAGCTGATGGGAACTGCGGCCTGCCGCAGTTGAAGAGTGTAGCTGAGCCACAAAGTTGAATGCTCACATAAAGCAGTGGTGCGCCCCAAGCGGCAGCAGGCAAAGCCAGGGGGCCAGGCACACAATCCAGACTGCCAAAAAACCTATAGTGGGATGGAGTGGGCGTGGTCTTAAGTAGGGCTTACTTTTTGAGGTAGGGCTTATATTAGGCCCAACCCCAAAAATCAAGCTAGGTCTTATTTTCTGGGTAGGTTGTATTTTCAGGGAAACACGGTAAGTATGTACCCTCCTTTGTTGGTGAATGGGAAAGCGTTGGATAGCTGAGTATCTGAAAATTGCTAAAGAAATGGAGAAAAAGCTTTCTAGATCCCTAGATCTTTGTCTGTGGCAGAGGGAGCATTTTGCTATTGGAAAAAAAAACAGTAATGTATGTTTACACAAAGTATCTATGGTTTGATAAGATTTCTTATTGTTTCTTCATGTGTTCTTCCTTCCAGGGGAAGGAAATATTGGTCAGATAACTAGAATCAACAGTTTCTTTAATTTACTTTCCATGCAATTGTCTATGTGGAAATTTTGACCACATCACAACGTCCATTGGAATTTGGATGGTTTGTCCTTTAAATCTGCAGGATATATATTGGGCATAGTTGTGAGACTGCTCTTTCCCTCTCTAGCGTGGTCGCAACTGATGTTCCAGCTGTGATCAGGAAATAATGTGTATTTCCAGCTATTGATAAACACCACACCCAAATATTGCTCTTCAAACTATATAAATTGGGGATAAGCAGCTAACTAGCTTTGTTTCTGGACACATAGCCAATAGGGAAGGATTATGGGAATTGTTCTCTAGTAATATTTTGTTTGGCTACGTGTGACATACTCCTGATGTGCATGCTTATTTTCTAAAGAGAGAAGTACTATGTCTGTCTAGGGACCATATACTGTATCCTCCTAATTCCGAGGAATTCCTGTACTTTGCATAGAAATAAAATTGATATTCACTCCTAGTTCTGTACTAAACTGAAAGTTCTGATACAATCATAAATTTACACACAGTAGTCACAGTCTGCTGGAGATGGTGGTGAACTCTTCAAAGTCAAATTGAAAAGAGGGTTGCAGAAGGAAGGAGAGGAAAGGGAGCCCCCGTTATACGTGCATTGTAGTGTTCATCTATTCATAAATTCAACCTAGGGGTTAATACTCTTAGGGGAAAGTCCAGAATAAAATTAAATCTATCAAAGAATAAGATAGCCAGGAGAAGGCCTGAACGAAAAAGTATAGGCAGTAGTACTTTTCTCTATTAATCAGTTTCTGAATGTTTTAGGAATTTAACTTTGGGAAGGGAAGAATGATATTTTTAAAAGAGCCAGTTTGGTCTAGTGGTAAAGACACCAGGCTAGAAGCCAGGAGACTGTGAGTTGTAGTCCCACATTAGTCATGAAAACTGGCTAAGTGACTTTGGGCCAGTTACTGTCTCAACCCAACCCACCTCACAGGATTGCCATGGGGAAAATAGGAGGAGGAAGCAGCATTAGGTATGTTTGCCATCTTGCATTTATTTATAAAAATAATAAAGACAAGATAAAAAAATTTTTTAAAAAATCTGATTGCCAATCTTGTCCAAGCAACCAGCCTTTGTTGCATTGCAGTAAGTGAGAAAACTGGGGCTTCTCTGATGGCCCAATAAAGAGATCAAGGAAGAAGTTTAATCCTTATTCATGGTAGTTCATATGGTACAGGACATGTCTTGCACACTTAAAAAGCAAAAGGCAAATAAGAGCAGGGTGCTTCCCTTCTATTGCACTCTAAACTTGCCATTTACATTAAAAGTATTGCAAACCGAATATAATGCTTTTAAGGCTGCTGTTTTCAGTTTTCAAGGAAGGCTCTCTTGTCTGTAAATGCAGACAGAGGTGAACTGAAGTTGTCCCAAAACAAACCAGAACACTTCCTTACTCTTTTCTCTACATTTGTCCCCTCTGAAGTCTCCATCTTAATACCAGCATACCACTGGGAAGACTGAAACCAATTGAAATGTATTGGCAGTAAAGTGGTGTATTCAGTTGTAAAATATATAAAATATAACTCCATGCAAACTTTCTGATTCACCTGGAAGAGAGTTTGAGGGGAGTCAGTAACTTACAAGACTCCAATCGACCTGTTGAGATATGTCCCCTCCTACCCCATCTTGCGAGTTTATATCTCTGAGGCCATTTCTCTTTGTTACTGAAAAGGACAAAATATCCTCAGTAACCACTGGAATCCACTGGAATTGGGCAGCCAATCAATTTAAATAAATGAATAACAACCACCAAAGGTTTTACACATTTATTTGTAGATCCGTTTTCTTTTCAATTACGAATAGCAACTTCCTGTAAATTAATTCAGGAGAATTGTTATTCCAGTCAGTCACCTCCGCTACTTAGTTTTTTCTTTCTCCAATAGCTGTAGAATCTTGCTGGGAAAGAGAAAAACGTAGAGAGACAGGTTTTGCCTCCCTGCCCTGCCTTTACCTCAGTGCTTCTTCCACAGCAGCCTCCAACAGCCACAGCCCTCATATGAATGAAGCAATTTTGCTGCCCTTGTTTAGGGAGGCATTACAAGAACACAGTAGGGACGGTGGTGTTTTGAACTGGGAAGAAAGGAGGGAAGCATATATCTGGCAATGTAAGGCCCTTACTTAGAGAGAAAACTATTACAGTCTTGGAAGTCAAATTCTTGATTTCATGGAATTGGAGTGTGGAGTCTAGGGAACTTTTAAGCTACAGTCCCCAGCAGCTTCAGACAAGTTCTCCACCCAGGCCTTTTCAGGTAGACCAGTTATTTGTCCATGACACAGATAAGAAACTTCATGCATAAATAGCCATCAAAGATGTTTTGCTGACCTCAAGTTGGGCCACCTGATAACTTCCTTTATCAACTTCTCCCACTTTTCCTTGGTCACATTTCACTCACCCTCAAACTGTTTCAGATATACCAAAGAAATGCTTTTTTTTTTTTGGTTGATTATTCTCATTTTCATTACAAAGAAGCAAAGGAGAAGAAGCACTTAAAGACAGTTTAAGAGCACATTTTAAAGCAGCATGAAATGCATGAGATGATATTGTGGAGAAGCCTCCAAGCAATCTTTAGAAAGCTAGATGTACTTTAGAAGATACAGACTCTCACTTTTACCTCAGTTGGGAATAATTCTTGCTGCGGACTTGATGAAAACTCTTTCTCTCATTCTCTCTCGCTCTCTCACGTACCCACACACAAAAATAATAATAAAAGTATGCAAAGCAAAAAAGAGAAAGTAAGATAAAAAGAAAGGAAGTGAAAAAATAAACAAAAAATATACAATTATGCTTTCCACCTTTCTTTCTATTGAGTAATGATAATGTTAATTTTTCTCCATCCATCCCCTTTTATAATCCCTGAGTTATCAATTCAGTCTTTTCTTCTTTCAACAAAAAGTCCATGTAGGATTTCCAGTCTTTCAAACAATTTTTTGTCATTTTTGCCAAATTAATGAATCTTATGGAGAAAGCAGGACATATTTCTAGAAGTGGAAGATAAAATTATGAAGCTCCCTTAAGCTTTCTCGTGTATATTTTGACTAATGCTGCATTGCTCATGTGTTTCTTTTTTTGAAATTCTTTCCAACGGGTTAATATTTGCTTTGATTTGTATTTCTAAAATTAAGTAAAATTATTCCAAGTAAAATTCCTTTAATGGAAAAGAAGAATATGTATACTAGTCTTTAGGATAGGAAGGATGAATGAAACTTACCTCAAGACACATCTTTGGTCATGTCTGCCTCGAAATCCAACTAAATCCATTCCCCATCCTGAAATTTTCTAAGTGCACTTCGATTGCAACCCCCATAATTCTCAGCTGACATTTCTTCCAAATAATTTTGAAAGAGTGCACAACCATACTATTTACCATTTACACCTCTAGCAGTGTGTTTTGATTTTTTTAAGCTTAGTGATATTATTGGATGGATAACTATACTGTTTTTCTGCTCTTGCAAAAAATAGAGGATACAGGACTCTCCTTTTTAATTCTATGTTACCATATTACTTTTTACTATTTAATAGTAAAGTAGAAGTAAAGAATTCTTTATACTTCATAAAGGATTTAAAAGAAATACTTTGGACTTCATGTGAGCGCCACACTCCTTTGCTATTCATTAAAGTAGCCTAACAAATGTAACAGAAATCAAAACGCACTTTAAAGAGTTGTCTTTTGATGCTTCTCTCACCCACATCTACTTCTCATCAAGACTGTAAGCTTTTCTGTCAGCCCATATTTTGTATATTTTGTACACATAGAAAAGCCAAATAAAAATTGACAAGCTAGCTGAAAAATGCATCGACTGCTTAAAACTTCATTCTGTACCAATCTAGTACTCTTCCTTGGCAGTCACTTGTCAACCCAGGTAAAGGAGAGCTTGGTATTTGATTCTGTTGTGTATCTGGCTCAAAAACAGTAACTGTGAGAGGGGCCTTGGAGTCCTAGTGGATGATCACTTAAAAATGAGTCAGCAGTGTGCGGCGGCAGCCAAAAAAGCTAATACAATCCTTGGTTATATAAACATAGGCATAGAATCAAAATCACGTGAAGTATTAGTACCGCTTTATAAAGCCTTAATAAGGCCACACCTGGAATAGTGCATCCAGTTTTGATCAACACATACAAAAAAGATGTTGAGTCTTTGGGGAAAAAGTGCAAAGAAGAGCAACTAAGATGATTAAAGGCCTGCAGACTAAAACACATGAAGAACAGTTGCAGGATTTGGGAATGGCCAGTCTAGAGAAAAGAAGGAGTAGGGGGGACATGGTAGCAGTATTCCAGTATTTGAGAGGCTGCCACAAGGAGGAGGGGTTCAATTTCTTTTCCAAAGTATCAGAGGGCAAGAAATAACAGATGGAAACTAATCAAGGAGAGAAGCAACCTGGAATTAAGGAGAAACTTCCTAACAGTGAGGACAATTAACCAGTGGAACAGCTTGCCTTCAGACGTTGTGGGTGCTTCATCACTTGAGGTTTTTAAGAAGAGACTGGACAGCCATTTGTCTGAAATGATATAGAGACTCCTGCTTGAGCAGGGGGCTGGACTAGAAGACCTCCAAGGTCCCTTTCAGCTCTATTCTGATTCTGATATTTCAGGGAAGCCCCCCCCTCCTGAGAAGGTGGGGAGAGGAGACAGAACATTCTGGGCTAGTAAATGACTTCCTCCTCCTCCTTTGCCTCTTTCTTATCTAAGCAATTCTTCTATCCCAATCCACCATCAAGCTCATCTTCCCATAGTTTTCTTCACTGCACCATAAGCTCATTTTAAAATAATGCAAGATTAGGCCCTTAACAATGTCATCTTAAACTCCCTTCCTATTCCAGAGCACACCCACCCAAACCCTTACACTGGTGATGGCAAGAAACCTCTCTAAAATTTCCTCAGTCTCGCAGACAAGATCGTCCGGGGTCGTGGAGGGGAGAGAGAAACATGAACAGACAAGATCTTAAGGAATCCTGCCATGAAGGAGGAACTGAGTACATTATAGCCCTGTCACCTCACTAACAGAGCTTGAAATGAATCAAATCAGAAGATAGTTAAGAACAGGCACTCCGATGGAAGCTTCTGGCAGTCACTGATGAAATCTTGCTGCTGTCTGTGCCACCTGCCACGCAGCCGCAGTTTGGGTTCTTAGAGTCTGTGCTAAGAAAAATGTGTGCTTAGAATAAATTGAACAAGTCACTGTACTTTGATTCCCACCCACGTATATATCTTTTGGCTGGCTGTGGACCTAAAGTGCAACTTTCTCTGTCCACTGTGGACTAGTCTTCTATGAAAATGGTGGTGCAGGATACTCTCTTTGGGTTCGCTGTTCCCCACATTTAGTTGCTGGCATTTAAGAAGACTGCTTTCCTTTTTATCTACCCTAAATGAATTGGTCACAGGAAATGGTAACCTGCCTGGTTTCACGCCTGCATGTCAGCTTTACAAAGGCTGAATTTATTTGCCAGCAACTAGAGCTATTGTTTTTTTAGAGCAGCTTTTGTTTAATGAGTCCACAGATGCTACTTCTAAAGATTGGTGTTTAGAAGATATTGCGTGGTTGATGGGGACAGGAGAGTATTTAGGCTATACTGTTTCATTTGGAAAAGAAAATCTAACCTGTTTTATGAGGTTAGAACATTACATTAAAAGAATCTCAAAACTCTTGATACAAACTTATGTTTAATGGAATGTTAAAAACAACAAGCATCAGGTAATAAAATAATACACAAATTGCAATGTTTATTTAGTTTCTCAGATTACTCTTAATTCTCTCTTTTCTTGGGCTTCTCCCAATTCCAATTATGCCTGGAGAATGGGCTTCATCCACAAACTCACTTTGGTATCAATATTTCCTACTGGCCATTTTTTGAGAATGTGACTTCAAATGGAACCACCATCAGTGAAAGACTGAAGCAGAATTAAGGTGATCTGGCAGAAAACTGTATTTCCCTTTAAAAAAACAAAACCAGTCCTCCTCTTTTGGAAGCATTCTTTGTCACGTGGGTGGGGAGCCTGCATGAGATTATTGATCTTCAGGACACCAATTAGCGGACTGAAACCATAGTCTAGAAGCTGGGCCTTCCTACTTCTAGTCCAACACCTTAACCGCTACATCACCCTGCTTCTGCCATTATGTGGAATCTGAGAGCGTATGAATTGGACTTTTCACAGATACAGCCAAAACTTCCTGATGGTGGTTCCTACTGAAATAATCTTCATGCAGTTTCAGTAGCTGCTCTCTTTAAAGCTGCAGATATGTCCATAAAGCCTAACGTGATATTGCAGCATTCTCAACATCTATTTATTAAAAGTATTTATAGTATATATCATTTCTCATCATCACCAATTATAAAGCAGTTAGCAATAATCATTAAAAAGGCAGCTGATTAAAAATATTAGAAGAGTAAATGGGCAATGGAAGCTAATAAAAAGATGAGGTTTTATATGACATCTGAAATATGGAGCTTTATAATGGCTGGAGAAAAGGCTTTTTCATCCTATCATACAGTAATATAATAGCAATAGACCTAGACTTATATACTGCTCCATAGTGCTTTACAGCACTCTTTGAGCAGTTTACAAATGTCAGCATATTGCCCCCAACGGTTTAGGTCCTCATTTTACCAAACTTGGAAGGATGGAAGGCTGAGTCAACCTTGAGCCGGTCAGATCGAATTCCTGATTGTGGGCAGAATCAACATGCAATACTGCATTCTAACCATTGCATCACCATTGCTCCTATTTAAAATATGGTTATAGAATTTTGGGTTCATCTGTTAAAGTGATTGGCAGAATATTCAGGACAGAAGCCTTTCTTTGCACAGCTAGTAATTATAACTTTCTGCTGATAGATGCAAAGGATATTATTAACTTTGATATCTTTGAAAAGAAAATAATCACGTTCAGAGAAGAAAACCTTAATTTTGTACCTTTATATCCTTTTTTTCTGAGATGTGAAGGTGGCATATTGATGGTCTCCCCTAGCTTTATGCCCACAAGAGCAGCTCTGTGAGAAAAATTGAAGTGAGGGAGACTGAGGTCCCAAGTCCTCTCTCTGTGATGATGAGGTGTAACCTTTATATTCTGAGAAAACAAAGGACAGCTTCTTGGGAATATCAACAGGAGAAGCGTTTTGGGAGTTCCTTTGTAGGCTTTCCAATACTTCTAGTTGCTTCCTCTGGGAAACATGATGCTAGACTACATCTGAAGGGCACTGGGAAAGGGAAGAGTTGTGTCAACTCATGGTTTTGCTTATAGACTAGCCTTTCTTAATCTGGGTGCTGTCCAGTTATGCTATGAGCATAGTTCACAGAATCTTCAGCCAGGATGGCTAGTACATTTGACTGGAAAGCCTTAAAATTGTGATGCCGGCCTATCTGGAGGGCATCTGGTTGGCAAAAGCTGCTACTGCAGTTCTTCCAGAACGTACATACAACTTTCTCCCAAATATATTGCATATATACATACACAAGCGAGGTCTTGGACCATTAATCAGCACCCTGGGCAGCAGCTGAACCATTTGTAGACTGTAATGGTGGAAGGAACAGGAGAAAGCTGTTGGGGCAGCAGGCAGCTTACTGAGCAGCCATGACTCAATTTAAACAATTTTCTAAAGATTTTTTTTCAATTTTACATTCTAGATGCTTGTTCAATCTTTCATGTTTGGCCAATCAGTCCTCTATTGTTCTCACTTGGAAAGGTGGGTTGTATGTTCTTAGGAACCAAAAGGCTGTCCCTCCCCACTCTGTCCCCTTTTCCTTCTTCTTCCTTAGCAATTTGTCTCCAAAAGCTGAACATAAATGGAATGGGTTGCTTGATCTTCCAAGATTGAGTAATGTACCAGCATGGCAGGGGGAATTGCTTTGTTTTTGACCTTTGCGGGTAGCCAAATTAATTTCTGTTTCCAAACATTTGTGTGTCTAAAATGGCAGTTTCTGACTTTTTGTAGGAAATCAAGAAGTAAAGTGCCACTTAAATACAATTTAAAAATCCTTTGTTTTAGCTGTACGGAATACTTCAGAAATGTTGCATAAACTGAGAGAAAAAAACAAGTTTGTGTTGGATTAGGCATGCTTTTCTATTTCTATTAGTTTTATAGGTAGCTAAATAATATCTGAGAGTTTAAAGTCTATTTCCAGAATCTTAAACTGTTTTTATTAACTTTTTATCTGGAACTAGATTCTCTCCAGCAAGTAAACTGGGGTAAGTTGGAGGAGCTTTGTAGCAGCAATCTCATTTTTTCTTGTGTCCTTGCTCACCTAATTTATCTTCCAACTCCACTTTCACCAAACCTCTGTCTTCTTGAAAAGATTAAAGATAACATTCTTCATGGTATTTATCCAGCCTCAGAGCACGAATATATAGAACTACGTAGTAAAAAATGTAGGTTTTCCTGTTATCAGGCAATGTTCTCCTGTCTGCTCCCCCCCCCCTTTCACCATTGAAAGGAAATTTAGGGGGCTCTGAGATTTTCATCCAGTTTGTAAACACCTTCATGCCCTTGTAGGGAACTCAAGGCCAGCTCCGTTTGGAAGAATTGCGTTTTTATTGTGTGTGTAAATTTGGAGGTAGGCAAGAATACCCAAAATTTACATCTCTTACGTTATGATGACATCTTATCTCTGCTGCAGGATGGTGCGTGGGGAGGGGAGAGGAGGGGGGCAGTGACACCTTGCAGAACTGCCTGTCTTTGCAGTGAATTAATTACCATGTAGTGAGTTGATCAGCTTTCCCCCAGACCAGATTTCGATTTGTGTGCCATCAAGGAGAAAATTAACATGGACACAGGCCAGAAATGTTGCATGCCTGAGCGCACACGGCTGCTGAAGTGCCTGTAGAAGGAGATGAGGGGCATTTCTGGGAACTGATGACATCCAAGTTGGCCGGACCTTCACAATAGCCTGTAAGAAGCAAAAGACAAAAGTGGCCTTTGGCAGGATAGAGGGCTCAGTTCCCTTCCTCACTCATGAGTTTGGAAAATCCTTAAAAAAACGAATAAAAAAAGCTAGGGGAACATTCATTTATACCAGTCTCTGAAAGAAAGAGGCACAGGTTCATTTCAATCAGGAAAATGTTGTCAGCAGTCTCTCTATATTAAATTCTCCCGTGATGTCCGTTCTTAAATCCCCATTACACCTTCCTATAGATTCTGTGTAAGAAGCTGCCTGTTGTTTCTCCATCTAGCACAAAATTGTTGCCTTAGATTGGAATGATGTTTCACTATCTCAGTGCTAAGAAAAAGAGTTTTCTTGCTTATTTTGGAGGCATCAAAAGTAACTAAGAATGGGAGGGTCAGGACAGATAAAACTAAGCAATTTGCATAGCACATAGTTAGCTTAAGGAAGTCATTACCAGAAGATGCCACAGCTTTGAATGAGTTTAAAGAATGAGGAATACTTATGAATAATAAGTTTTTCACAGATACTAGTCATACTGGATATATGTATACTTCTTGTAATCACTTCTTGTTTGCATATTGGTCATTAGTAATTGTGGGTGGGAGATGTTGTTGTCTTTTGGATTTCCCAACAGTATCGATTGGCCAGTTGGATAAGAAAATACTGTATTAGGTGAACTTTTAGTTTGACTCAGCAGGACTCTTCATATTCATCTGATCCTTTTTTAATTGATGATGTCAGAGACCAAGTTTAAGACTTTTTGTATGCAAACCTGGTGATTGACTACCACATTTTCGGCTCCATTAATTCTCCATCTACCAGGGAGTTTATTACGTACAGTACTGACCCTGTTCAGGCAGCCCACAGCCCCACATTTCCAAAACCATTCCTTGAGATTTGTGCAGTATTCCATAGATAATTATATGGAAAGTTTTGCTTTCCATATAAAAGGGGTGACAGCTGATTTACAGTTTGTATATCAGATACTAGAGGTAAAGTTTGTAAAGTCAGACAAGATGCTAAGATTTACTACAATCTTGAGAAAGGTTTTTCTGAGGCAGAAAAATTCACATGAGCTCAATATGACATCAAGAGGAGCTAATGACAAAAATGTCATATAGATTTTGAAATAATAAACTATCCTTGAATGTTCCACTTTATTATGACTGAACATAATGACAATAATATTTGGTGGTAGATAAATCTGTCAATTCCATCATTGTGAATGCAGATCCCAGCTCCTTTGGACTGTAGGTTTTCCTTTGTGCGATTAAAACCAGACTCAGAACTATCACAGACCTTCCAGATGGAGTGATTATATCTCATTGAGCTCCTGCAGAGATGGCAATATTTCATTAATGGCACTTCAGCTCTGCCTCAACCCCAGCTGTATTCCCCCTCCCCAAAAAAACCCACTGTGGGAGTCAATGTTTAAAAAGAAGCAAAAACAATTTTAAAAATTGGCACATACTTATATGTTTGTCTATAACTTGTGCCCGCAATTGTTTTTATTATTAAATTTTTTTTTAAAGGTAAAGGAATCTCTGAGGATTTTACTCCCTTAGTCATTGCTGTCTGTAGGGGGCAATGCTCATGCCCATTTCAAGGCCACTGAGCCAGCGCTGTCCGAAGACATTTCCATGGTCATGTGATCAGCGTGATGTCACAGCGCTGTTACCTTCCCATCATAGTAGTACCTATTTATTTACTCAATATTTGCATGCTTTCGAGCTGCTAGCTTGGCAGGAGCTGGGACAAGGACAGGAGCTCACCCTGTTGTGTGGCACTCAGGTTCAAACATGGGCTGCTGGCTTTCCAGCCGAAACTTAAAAAATATCTTTCAATAATTATTAGGGCTTGATTTGAACCAGAGATCACTTTTGTTGTGATTATGAGGTTGGACACTTCTAAACATTTTTACATAGCTTTCCCTCATCATTCTTTACTTATGACCAGTGCTCATCAGCAGGGGTTGATGGCGGCATAAAACAACTCACTTCTAAGCATCATCTGGGCTTTCCTTGTTTTAGGGGTTAGAAATACTGAACAGTATTTTTTATTGATAGAGGTGATAGAAAATGTACCTATCCTTAATAAGAACTAATCCTCAAAATCAAAAATCAGAATCAACCCTCAACATAGTTCTGGTTAGAAACAGAAAAATGTACAACAAAGGAGAGAGGAATTTAAGTATCACATGAATGAATAAGTCCATTATTAAATCCATCTGCAAAAGGTAATTCTCGGTGGGCTACAGTGAGGCAGTGCTTGAGAAATTAAAAACTTGGATACAAATGGTTCATTCATCACATTGTTCAGTAGGTGACTTGGAGTTACTCACTGTCTCTCTGCCTAATTATAATGGTATAGCATGGGTTGGAAAATGAAAGCCAGCCATGAAAACCAGCTTGGTTCAGTCATGCTCTCTCAGCCCAATTCACCTCACAAGGGAAAATAGGAGGAAAAAGAATTACTAGGTATGTTTGCCTCCTTGAATTGTTTGTAAAAAAAATTATAAAGGCAGGATATAAATAAAATAAATGAGATGCTGATGACTGAATACTTTATAGGCTGAAGAACAAACCTTCCAGTATACTGTATATGCATTGGCTACTTAGGTGTATCTGCATTTACAGTTGATCAGACAAGGAAATCAAAGTCATATAGCTTAACACTACTTTTAACATAAGGTTATAATAACAGAATCTTGCAAGTGTGAATGTGCTTCCCTCCCCCCCCTCTTTTTCTTCATGAGAATTATGGGGGGGGGGGTTGTCTGAGATGCTTTCTCAGATTACACTTCTGCCCCAGACTCAGGTTTCTTTTATCTGACCATTTTCTTGGTAGCAGTTCTTCCTGTTCTTCAAGGTAATTTCTTCTACTTATTACAAGGGAATATGTTAGGTATATTTAATTTAAATAAAATGCAATTGCATTCAAGGGCCTCTGGTGGTTAAACAAAATCAAGATGGCAGGTGTGATCAGAGACATCCATTCCTTTATGTAAATCATGAATGGGAGGCAAGGCTTTTGTCATGTGGTCACAATTGGCTTCTTGACAATTTCAATCCCACGCATTTGATTCAAAAACATAGTTGTGTCCTGATCATACACTTTGTAGTTCTTAAAGCTCTTGCTATGTTGGCTGAGGCTTATAGGAGCTGTGGTCTAAAATATTTAGAAAGCATCAGGTTGCTAATTCTGACTTAAGAATTTACATCAGCTTTGTTTCAAACAATGCTCATTCAACAAGCTGAAAAGGGAGGGGGGAGATAGCTGAGAATAATTGATTACAGGACCAGCCTTGAAGAGAAAATGATAGTGTTTTGTTTATTGCCACTTGCAAGTCCCATTTAAAGTCATTTCAAAGTATAACAAGTGACGGACAGCCCATCCTAAATTGTATCATTTGCCTCTCCAAAGCCTGTGGGTGGGAACCCTGTACTTACCGTAGTTATGAGTGCCAACTACCCCCAGAAGCAACCACTCGCCAGAGACAACCAGAAACTTGTAACAGACAGAACAATAACCAGGAAACAGAAATTGCAAAAGAGCTAAATACCAACTCCATCTTTTCTCCAGGAAGAGTTTGTGGCAATGCTATTATGGGACAATATAAGGTCACCAAGAATATAGAGGATTTGCTCACTTCCCCATCCTCCAGTATTATGTATATCATCATCTGCTAGAAATACCTTTCTGCATTCCATATAGGAGTAGCATATTCCATGTTTTAATGTATGCTAATAATGGGTAATTGTTTTGTGAATGACCAGATACTCTTCAATATCTTCATCAATGATTTAGACAAGGGGATAGAAGGGGAATTCATCAAATTTGTGGATGATATCAAGCTGGCAGGAATAGCCAATACTCCAGAAGATAGGCTCAAGATACAGAAGGATCTTGACAGACTGGGACACTGGGCTCTATCTAACAAAATGAAATTCAGTGGCAAAAAAGTAAAGTTCTATATTTAGGAAAGAAAAACCAAATGCACAGGTATAGAATAGGTGGTACCTGGCTCAATAGTAGTAATTGCGAGAGGAATCTTGGAGTTATAGCGGACAATCACTTAAATATGAGCCAGCAGTGTGCTGCAGCTGCCAAAGAAGCCAACGTAATCCAACGTAGCATTAACAGAGGTACAGAATCAAGATGACATGAAGTATTAAAACCACTTTATAATGCCTTGGTAAGGCCACACTTGGAATATTACATCCAGTTTTGGTTACCACGATATAAAAAAAAGATGTTGAGACTCTAGAAAGCGTGCAGAGAAGAACATCAAAGGTGATTAGGGGACTGGAAGAACAGTTGCAGGAATTGAGTATGTCTAGTTTAATGAAGAATGAGGAGTGATATGATAGAAATGTTCTACTATCTAAGGGGCTGCCATAAAGAAGAGGGGGGTCAACCTATTTTCCAAAGCATCTGGAGGCAGGACAAAAGCAATGGATAGAGACAAATGAAGAAGAGAACCAACCTAGGAGAAATTTCCTGACAGTTGGAACAATTAATCAGTGGAAGGATTTGCCTCCAGAAATGGTGGGTGCTCCAACACTGGGGGTTTGGGCAAGAACAGTTTGGGCAACCATTTGTCTGAAATGGTATAGGGTTTCCTGCTTGACTAGGGGGTTGGACTGGAAGACCTCCACAGTCCCTTCCAACTCCAACTTATTTTGTTATTCAGTATTAATAAGCTTATTTGTACTGCCTGTGTTTCATTTCAGCATAATATTTCAAGTATCTGACAAAATAGTTCCTGATCTACCAAAAGTATTATTACGCCATCTATTTTTCCTTTGCAACTAGGCAAATAAGAGTTTCTGTATATTGTTCCAGTTTAGGTATGTAGTTATCCTACATATCGGTCAGAAGTGAAAGTGATGTGATTCAATGTTCACCTTTCTTATTTTAAAAAGTATGTCTTTCAGAACTTATAAATCTTATCTTTTATGTATATTTGATCTAGAATTTTCATACTTGATCTTCTGGATTGGCAAGAGCCTGATGTAAAAAAGGATATGATTTTCATAAAGCCCACACATTATTCAAAATAATGGAACATGTAGACCAGCCATCTGGCAGAAAAATCTATAGCTTGCACACATCTATTTCCTTGTTTTCATTCTGCACCTTCCACCCCTCGCTGAATCACTGATTTAAGAACTTTATTTTCCAGCAGCAAAATAGAAGGAGATATGCTAATGGCCTCTCTCTTGTCTCCACAAGATACATTTGAGGAAACCATATGCTCTGGGTTATAGTTCTGCATCTGGGAAAAAATGCCTTAGATCAGTTTAATAATCATAAATACAAACAAAATGATTGCTTGACTGTCAACAGTATCATTATGTAGCAAATGTCACAGAATAGTCATGAACGTTTTAGTTAATCGTGTGGAAAGAGTGGTCACAGAATAAGTAAAAAGCTCTGCAGCTGAAATGGAGGGTTGGTCTAAGTCACAGATTTGCAACCCATCAAGAACCCCATTCCCTTGAATAATGTGATGGAAGTGCATTGGGGAGGGAACCTCTCCGGCACCCAATTTTTCCTCTTCGTAACATCTCAGCATATAAAGGACAGATCACTCTTATTCAGTAATTTGAGCTTACGTAAGGTTTTTGAAAATTAATCCTGAATGAAATTAGCCCAAGAGCTGCAAGGTTTCCCGTCTCTGGTATCAATGGAAGAACATGCTGCTCTAAAACAGCATGGCTGGCTGAGGAATTCTGGTAGTTGAAGTCCGCAAGTCATAAAGTGGCCAAGGTTGGGGACCTCTGCTCTAAAAAGAAGAGGGTCCCTGTAACATGGGAACTGGGGATGAATAAGCCGAAGACAGAAGCATGAGGCAAGATGAAGCAAGCTTATTTGGTGTCGTGTGCAGACAGATATGACAAGAAGACATACTGTATTATTTCAAAGTAAACATACTTCGCTGCTGATAATAGATGTAATAGGGGTAATTTGAAATAAGTTTCAAAGCATCTTCCAGTAAGACTGGCTATTTGCATATTCTTCTCCGTAAGTTGTTTCTCGACTTGAGTCTTTCTGTTTTTCCTTGCAGGTGTGGGTACCAGAGATTACTACAGGAAGATTGGCTATGGACTAGAAGGGCCCTATATGGTGAAAAGACTGGACTGACATTTAGTGAAGAAGAGCTGAGGTTTTCCATTTGCTCGTTAAGGCCAGAACAGAATGGAGATGCCATGGCCCTACTTCAAACATTGTCTGAGCTAGCAAAACAAGGTCTATTTAGATCACTTGATATCAAAGAGAGATTTCTCTTTGAGTATCACATTCAAATCCATCTAATGAATTTTGTTGGCCATTCCATAACAGGCAAAAAAAGAGTTGACCATTACAACATTTCTCTGATTTTCATTTACAGATGGGTAACAGCCTGGAAACCTTCAGGGTTTCAGACCTATGGTGTCATAAGGTGTCTGCAATATAGACTGCTTCATATCAGCTGCAGCTATTTTTAACAAATAGCATTGGGCTTTCTTTTGGTTTAGTCTAATGTTAAGTGACAATTGGCTCTTGTGCAAGATTAAACTTGCCACTTTTAGTATCTGCAGCGTTAGCCTGACCTTCAATTGTTTACTTGATACTCTCAAAGTATATCTGGTATTACAGATAAAGTTTATACTCCTAGTTGCAGATACACAAGAGAAAAGGCATCATCCCTTCTATAAAGTAAAATTGCTCCTGCCAATTAAACACAGGTTTTGAATTCACTGCTTATTTTGCCATCTGTATCCCACCACTCTAATATCTATGCACCAGTGTGGTTCACAAAAGCTTAAGACCACCATGCTGCATTAAACTATAGAGTCATTAAACTGTATTTAAAATCCAGTGGAGGGGATAATAGATAAATGAACTTAAAACAGTCTATTAGCCTCTAGACAAGATAAGCAGCATAAAAATATTAAAAATCTTTTCAGAATCAAGGTGGATTTATCTTAATGAGGAGAAATTACTGTAAACCATTCAAAAATTCAACTTTGAGTCAATATTCTACAATTATACAATGTCAGATTTTCACTGCTTTGGCTTTGCTTTGGTTAGGATGCAAATGGAGCTAGAATTTTGTACCAGGCTACAAATGAAGCAAAATGACTGCATCCCTTCTGTTTCATGGCAGGTTTCCCTGCACATCACTTTAATAAGATTCTCCCTCAAAATAATTGCATGGAAGGTTTGAGTTTAGTCCTTGGCAGTATCTCTAATCTGAAAGACCTCAGGTCAATGGACTGGGAAAGGCCTCTCTGTTAAGACCTTGGAGGTCACCGTGATATTGCAAGCGACATTTCTATCATCCTGTTGTCCTCCAGTTATGATGCAATCATATCTCCCAGAACCCCTGTGGAATGTCTGGTTGGGAAAGTTGATGGACCAAAGATCTAACTCCCTCTCAGACACCACCATAGCCTGCCATATGTGTGGGTATCTGGCACTGGAACAAGTTTCTTTCAGGGACTCAAGTATCTCCACTAGGATCCTTCCAATAACTCCAGTAAATTGAGTTTATTGTACATTTACTCAGTAAATTGAGTAAAAATACTAGGGTCATTAGAAGAACTCCAGTGGAGATACTTGAGTCCCTGAAAGAAACTGACTTGCATTTCCCCTACTTCTTGCTTCTCCAGAGCTAACACCTTCATGATTTATTTCTAATTTCTTGATAAAGAAAAAGGCTTTATCTGCAGCGTAATTGATATGGGTCTTTGACCTGTTTGCCATTGAGGAGTCAGCAGAGAGGAAAGCATCCTTTTCCTTCTCCACAGAATGTCCAGGTTGCCATTTGGTTCAAGGCAGTGGAGTGAGGCCATGCGTTGGGAGTAGGTGAGCAAAGATGAGGCATTTCCTCACAGTCTCACTCAGCAGTTCCTTAAAGGGTTTGATCACGTGGCCAAAGATAAATTTTAAAAAGCTCCCATTTTCAACACTGTCACCACAAATGATTTTTTTTTTGTTTTTCTGGGGTTGGGGAAAGAAAAGGAAAGGAGACAATACAAATCTCAGCTGTAATATCAAGAAAAGCATATTAACCTGGTCATGAAGTCACCAGGAATCAAGTTGGATTCAAAGGAAGTTTGAAGGTGAAGGAACTATCTCAGTCAAAGCCAGGGATAGCACTTTGGTAGGGAGCTTGCATGATGAATGATGTGTGTGATCCTCTCTGTGCTTATGGAACAAGACAGGATCCCTTACAACAGAGTTCCACAACCTTTAAGATCTGTGGACTTCAACTCCCAGAATTCTGAGAGTTGAAATCAACAGATCTTAAAGTCCCCAAGGTTGAGAAACACTGCCTTAAAATGAAACATCCAATGGAGAACCCAAATCTTGATTCTGTGCCTAAACAAAATGAAAATCCCCAAGTTCCCTTGTTTAAGTTCAACTGATGCAACTTTCAGCTGTGACCATTCTGCAAATGTGGAAGTGGTGGACACAGAGTTAAATTTCTTATAAACCACATGAAAGAATCAGAGATACTTGAAACTATGTGAGCAAAGGTTGCTGAGTAAACTTTGCAGCAGTGAGAGGGAAGATCTTTGCATTTGATCAATTTGCATTTGATAAAATACCAATATTGATACAGATTTTCTCTATGAGTAGCCAAAATCTTGAATGAATTATGTAAAATGAACAATCATTCAAATGCTTTAAAATTCCATAAATTATACTGGATGGAGTTTGGGCTTTCTTAAATCCAGACCAAAATGTATTGGGCTAAATGTTGAGCTTGAAAGCACAATACAAATATTATAGATCTTTGCTACAAAGTTGTAGTTGCCTGCAGAATTATTTTAGCTAATAAGGATTTAAAGAATTACCATGACTACATGCAAATCCTGAAATTCTTATAATCCTACTTCAAACCACTGACTGCAGTGGCAAACAATTAATGCCTTTCTCTTCCCAGCTATCCATAAAACAACCCCAGTAGGAAGCAGAAGCTTCAGTAGGACCAACAAAGATTGGAGAAAATTAAAGCATGCCTGAACCAGCCAAATAGCTCTCAACTTTTCAAAATACCAGCAATGACTAGTCTTCTTCTGTCAGCCTTGGAGCAAGGCACAGGGCACCTGCTTGTGTAATTTAAAGCGCCACCTGCCAGGTTTCATAAAAAGCTGCAACAAGAAGTGCTTTCTTCTAGCTGTGTATGATTTGCCTCACAGGGCTGAGAATGAAACAATTCGTGATTTGCTACTTGTTACAATTTCTGCTTTTTTTTCTGTGCTAAAGCACTGTAGTCTATAATATCGAGTCGAGACAATGGCCTTTCAACCTAGGCCTTAATTTTAAAAAGAAAGAGGTTCAGAACTGAGTGAGTAGTGTAGAGCAAGAAATGTTTAGCACAATTCAGAAAAGAGGATAGACCAGATGCCAAGGTTATGAAAATTCAGTTCCCCCAGGTAGGTGTGGAGCCTGCCAGGCCAAAAAGTCTTGGGATGCTGCTGTTTTTTAACTAAATACTTGGCATGTATTTCTTTGTACAATGTCTGCCCCGTATTGTTTATTTATGTTATACATTTATGTGCTATTCTGTTTCCAGGTCTCCTTTCCTGAAGAAAGTTAGTTCTGCCAGGGTCATACTTCTCTAAGGGGTCAGGATGGGGTCTATAGGGACAGAGCAGATATGTAAGGTCTATCCTCCCACAGATCATAAATAAGAAAAAGAAAAGCTTTAGGATTTCGTTATCCTACAGCTTCCTATTGTTCTTACTCTTCCCCCTCCCTACATTTTAAGGCAGACATGTCAAACTCACGACGTCATGTGACGTTGCGTGATGTATCAGAACTTTTTCCTCATTGCCGGCAATGGAGTGGGCGCAGTTTCCTCATGACGCGTCCGGCCCATGGGCCGGCAGTTTGACACCCCTGTTTTAAGGTATTACATGCACACTTCCAGGACTGTCCTGTAGTTGTATGTAATGGGCTGATAAGGTCTTGGCTTTAGTTGATTATGTTCTCCTGAAGCTTGAAAGGGGCAACTAGTTCCAGTTACCTCTTTCTGAACTTTTGGAACTACTGATAGCTTAGTTATATAGCATTCATCAGAGTTCTTTCATAGTGGCTCCCTAGCTTTTTTGCAATATGTTACTAAGATCCTATTGTGCCTGATCTTTTGGCTTTAACCCAGCTTTGATGGGAGAAGCTATATGGCCATATTTTGTGGCCAGATCTTGCACAGCAAAGATTTTGATTGTTTCAATGGATCTGGGGAATTTGCCAAAGACAAAAGTGGATGAGCAACTGCACAAAATGAACAAGTTGTGTCACCTCATGTGTAGTCCCTATTTGGAGGAGGGATAAGTTTTGGGCAAAAGTTCTTTGTTTTCAAAAATACATTGATTATATTGAGGGCTTATATTATGGTTTCAGTTCCTGTCCCAAAATGGTAAATCTCACAATTCATTGTCCATAGCAATCAGAAAGGATTCTGAAGACTCAGAAAAGGAAAAAAAGAAGGGATCCTGGGGTCACAGGATCTACACACCCTGCATTAGAGAAACCCAGAGCTTAGTGTGGGACTTCATAGATTCAGACAATTGGAATCTGCCTAATCTCGAGGTCTCAAGCAATCCAACCAGGGGTTGTTTTCTCACTCAAAATGAAAAAAGAAAATATGTGCCATCAAGGCCATTAACACTCAAGAAGAGAGAGGGTTGTTCCAGCATGTTCCAGTCCATGTTGGCTGGGGAATTCTGGGACTTGAAGTCCACACATCTTAAAGTTGCCAAAGTTGGGAAGAACTGATTTATTGAGTCTTTAAGTAGGCTGGTAAAAACTGATGCTCTACCTGAAGCTCACACAACAATATGACAGTATAATCGAAGGAACTATTGAAGGACGGTCATCTTGATCATGAGCTCTCAGGCAACAGAGAATTACATTATTCAATTCAATTCGTTATCAGGCTGAGAAAGCAAAAAGTGAGTAGGATTCTTGTCCTCTGAATACTCTTCAAGGCCTTGCTGAGTTGTGGACTCTGGAAACATGACAGAGGCAATATTTACAGTCAGAGATACTTGAAGTCTATACCAAGCCTCAAAGAAATACATACTATTGTTGCATTGCTTTTTATTTGGCAGTAAACTTTCTCAATAATAAACTCTTTTCCACCATCACCACGACCATTTTTATCTTTTGCTGTCAAAGGAGTACATTTTAACCAGTGGTGGGATTCAAATATGTGAACAACTGGTTCTCTGTTCTGGGCCTGGGCAACAAAAAATTAGCTACCGGTTCTACTGAACCGGTGCGAACTGGCTGAATTCCACCACTGATTTTAACTGAATCCCTGAGAATCACAATGTTGTTGCATCTCAATGAAAACAAATGACTGGTATTTCCAAAACCAGTTGTTAACCCTACTTCCCGTCTCTCTTTTTATAACATGATTAGATCTGGAGCAATGTATTCTTTTCTGCATTTACTGCTTATATACTTTCTGACCTCCAATTACATACCTTGACTATATTGTGATTTTTGTTGTGACATTGGATAAACTCATTTTCTATTTTACTGCAAAAAGAAAAAATATCAGAGAGAAACCCAGCTCCGTTTGTTTCAGTGGATCTTCAGCATATCTCAAGGCAGGTAAAAAATACCCTGAAAAAGCTGCTCTTTTCACAGCACATCACTGTATATTCACACTGTATATTCAATGCTAGTATTTACAGGAAGCTGAACAGGTTGCTGTCAAAACTCAAGTCACAGTTGAGAAGCAGGACAGAAATGCATGTTTTCCCCCTCTGAATCCATAGGTATCTATCAGCCTATCAGAGGTACCCCAGCCATGAAGCCAAGCCAAAGCCATGAATACTAATCTACCTTTACTATAAAATTACAGTAACAGAATCTTGCAAGTCAAAGCATTCCCTCGTTCCCTGCCTTTACTTTCCAGAGAACCAGGAAGGATCCCTTCAGAGATGCTTTGTCCTCCTGCATTTCACTTTCCTACTTTGGACTTGGATATTTCTTATCAGATCTTTGTCTAGGCTGTGAATCTTCCTCCTGTCTCCCAAGATTGTTATTATAGCCCATTACAGCACCATACTGGCATCTTGAATAGTAATCATTAGCTAATAGTCCTTCCTGCTATAAAATGGAATACAGTAATCAGTCATTCTTAGAAACAAAATCAGATCCTGTACAACAGTTCTTAGAAAATGTCAGAATGAAAGGAACCACAAGGACCAGCTAGTCCAAAGTGCTGCATTGTGTAGGAAAACCAGTTAAACCATTCATGAGAACCAAATTCAAGCAGGAATGGCTCCCCTATGTTCAGCACTTTACACAGGAAGGCTGGTTTCAAATATTTGGAATATGGCATCCAGCATTTAGTTAGAAACCCGTAACAATTTTTAATGCTTAAGGTAAAATGCAGATAGCTTAACTGCAGTTAGCAATTGGAGACACAATCAGAAAGGAAGGGGAGGAAGTGTTGGGGGAAAAAAGTCTTCACAATGCTTTTAATTAAAATTTAATAATTATTTTTCTTATTTGCCTGTATTTTACTATTTTAATAATAAAATATCAAGTTAAAAATATGATAGGTGGCTGCTGCGCTCTTCTTAAAAATGTCCAGATTCAATTAAGTAGCTTCTTTATACCATAGATAAAGTAGATTATTCCACTGTTACACTGATCTTATTGTCAGGACTTTTTTTCTTATTCTTGAGCACAACTTAACTAAATGAAACCAAAGAGCCCTTCTACTGTGGTCCTGCTATGTCTTCTTGATGAATATAAGCCTGACATGTTTAGACAAGAAGCTGACTGGATTACACAGCTCCGTCCTTGGGAATTTCTTCCTTAACTTGGCTTATGTGATCAACTAAAGAAGAGTAAATGTTCTTTTGCCTTCTCTTGTTTTCCCTAAATGCACCTGAAAATTGTAGAATCATTATTTGTACAGGTGTTTTAAATTTAAGCGTTGATGGACAGAAAAAAGTCGTTAACTCCCATTTAACCCATTTTAATATCTGCTAGCTCCATCCTTCTCCTTATACTGTAAAAAGGGAGAGAAATGTAAATTTGCTTCCGTTAAACAGTTTGCACAAACACTCAGAAGAATAATTGGCGAAGTTTGCTTTGCCAATTGCTTGACCCAGAGAGGAGTGTTCTTTGGCAGATGAAGTGACTGATCTCTCTGTGGAAATGGTTAAGGATGCACAGGAGCTCTTATCTCAAAGCAGCAGGTGCTGAATGAATTATCCTTTTTTAATAACACTGCAGAGTGTTAAATGCTGTTTGTGGGTCCCTGTAAGTGAACGTGCACGCATATGTGTATTGTTCTCTGAGAAGAGCCACCTTTGTCTTTAATATCTTGTACAATTGCTGGCCAAACGTTTAAAAATAGCATTGCTTCCCGATTTGCAGCTACTCCTTTGGAATGTAGGTATCTGCTCTTCTTTATGTAACTAGAAAAAAACATTTAGATGCTTTAGGCTATAGTTCCAACATCAGCCATGCTGGATGGAGACAATAGATGCTGTAAGCTATATTAATAATCCTTTACTGTTTCATTTTTCTCCAAAATCTGTACACAAAGTGCACGCATCATATGAAAAAGATCTCTGTCCATTCAGAAGTGAGTCTTATTAAATTAATGGGACTTAGTACCAGGTAGGTTTACGTAAGCACAGTTCTGCTTGCTTCAATTAATGTCTGATCTGTTTTATTAGTGACCATTAGGAGACTATGGTTTGCCAGCTATCCCTACAGAGCATGAGGTGGAGTAACTAGAATGCAAGACTCAAACCCCATTTAATTTCTTTTGTTACCCAATCCAGTTTATTAGATTTTTATAACAAAATGTCAATCAATATAATTAAAGTGGAATGATTCTATTGCTTGAGAAAACTGGAATGGCCTTTGTTTGTAAATTGGCCTATTTCAATCGCCTTTGTCCAAAGAATAAATTATAGATTATAACCAAATAGGCTCTCAAAATCCAGAATAAACCCAGAAATTATTTTCTGACCGGAACGGGACACTTTTGGCTGTTTCAATGGATCTGGAAAATTCCAAACTTTCTTATCAAAAGATTTTGGAGAGGATGGAAAATTAAGGAAAAAAGGAAGCTGGACAAATTCTAGAAGGCAATATTCTCTAAGAGGAATTTGACCCATTTTCAGAATAAGCTTGAAATAATCAAGCAAGCAATCCTTGACAGTTAGAAAGGTTTTCAATAAATCAAAGAATCTAAAAGAAAAAGAATGGGCTGCAGAAATGGGCCGAGTGCCCAGAAAATCACTAGGAGTGTGTGTTGTTAGCCATATAGAAAATACACACGGTCAGGGGGCAGGAGTATAATAAGTCTGGGGAAAAGTTGCCCTGGTCTCTTGATATGGAGAAATTTCAACAGATTTGTGATCTGGCTTTTGATAGGGCCAAATTGTCCCTTAGGCAATATTGTATAACACTAAGCCACAAAAAGCAGCTTGCAATTTCATTTTGTGCCTGTGGAAGTTAGTGTTGACATTATAATACAGGTAGTCCTCATTGAGTGACTTCCTCATTTAGTGACCATTCACAGTTTTGACAGTGATGAAAAAGCAACTTTCAGATCAATCCCTATATCATCAATATTTGAAATCTATCAACAGTTGATTTTTTTTGTAAATTAAGATGGCCAAAAAATTATTAAACAACTTTGGAAAACCAATACTTATGATTTATTACAGCAATATATTGCTGATACACGTATCTGTCAGCAAATCTTTTAAAAAATTGTACAAGGAAGAGAACTTTCAAGCAATCAAGTCACTATTTTTATGAGTTTGTTTATTTATCTGATTCATATCCTATCTTTTTGCACAGGAGCTCAAGGCAATGTATGTAATTTTCCCCCACCAAAACGTTGTTCAGCTTTTAAAATTCATTCTAAGTTGTTGAATTGTTTTATTTTATTAAATGTCCACAGGCACACATACACCTGTCTTATCTCCTTGTATATCGAGATGTAGAAAGACTATCATATTACTTATGTACTACTACGTACCTACACCATAGTTATGTTAAAACATCTATAGTCATTTAAGAGTTAGCTGTTGATTTATTTATAGAGTTGCTCAATCAACAGATCAAAACAACACATCATCATCAAAGATGTTACAGTATAATGAAATATGTTATGTCACAGTGAAATTGGCACAAGCAGATATAATCAAAAAGCAATCAAGGTAGGTTAGATAAGCCATTCTAAGAGTTTAGAATTAATATAAAACAAGGTTTTCTAGGAAGATGCCTCTTTGGGTGTCCCTTCAGGAAGCATTTTTCAGAAAAGAAATGGTGGCAAAGCCAGACTGGTGGACCTATGGTAAAATAACATTTTTTAATCTGGGTGATCCTATCCTCAAGTCTAAGGAGGAGTTAGGATCAGAAGGACGTGTCTGCCATTGGTTTACATATTTACGATTGAAAGATTTAAATTAGACAAAAAGAGTTATGGGTTTGACTTTGTTAAAAAATGAATTGGAAATTCCACTGTGGTAGAGATGAACATACTATTGCTAAGGTCTATAAAACGTTATTGAATTTGAATTTGGAAAGTGAATATATAAAGCACTGTATGATTCAGTGGGCAGGAAACTTTGGATATAATGTACAATGGGAAAATTTGTGGATGAAAGGTTTAAATTTACATTAATTACAATTTAAAAGAAAAATTTTAAAAGATGATGTATCATTGGCATTTAACACCAGATAAGTTATCAAGAATGTATAAAGGTACTTCAGATGAATGTTGGAAATACAAATGTAAATAAAGGATTCTTTATCATTTGTGGTGGATATATGATAAAGCAAAGCAATATTGGAGTTGGATTCATATTCTAATACAGAAGATTCTTAAAGTGAATATAAAGATAAAACCAGAAACTTTTCTTTTGGGTTTAATGGAAAAAGACTTGGAATTTTTGGGGGGAACTTTGATGTTAAATATGTTGACGGCAGCAAGATCACTATATGTACAAAAATGGAAGGACATTTCGATCCCCACAATGGACGAATGACTAGAAAAGTTGATGGAGTTAGCAGAGATGGCTAAATTGACTGCTTTGATAAAAGAAAAAAAACATAATTATTTTTGCTTCTACTTGGAAAACGCTTCTGGACTTTGTGCTTGAAGTGGGGAAAAAAAAGAAATTTCATTTTAGGTTTTACTGATTAGATAGATTTGTTATATAGAAATGTCTAGTTTATACTATTATGTAAAAGTAAAAAGCTGAGGTTCTACTGCACCAAAGGAAATCAGAAATCAACACCTTTTCTTTCTTTTTCCTTCTTTTATATACTCTTTCCTTCCCTTTCCCCTCCCCTATTTTTCCTATTATTTGTTTTTGTATTTTTGTATTTTATATTATAAACTAATAAAAAGGACAATTTGAAGAGTTACTAGCAATAACTCCACAACAACAACAACAAAAACAATTAAGGTAGACACAAAACCTCCTGAGCCAATTATTGGGAGCAAAGCCAGGTCTCTGAAAAAGCAGGTATAATTGGGGCCATCCAAATCTCACAGGGACTGCTATTCTATAAAACAGGCATGTTGACAGAGAAGCATATCTGTGGGATCTCATCTGATGTCAATGCATAAGTGATGGGACCTGGAACTGATGCACGCTTCTGCCAAGGGCAGAAATAATTACAAGAGGTAACTGGACCAGTAAGTGCTTTATAGGTCACAACCAGTGCTTTCAATTGCCCCTGGAAGACTACTGGTAACCAGTGCAGCTCATGAAACAGAATTGCTATATAGTTATGGCTAGGTGCACCCATAACTACTCATGCTGCTGCATTCTGGACCTGCTGTGGCCTCCAAATGGTCCTCAAGGGTATGTATGCTCATGTAGAGTCCATTCCAGTAATAAAGGTGAAAGTTGACTGAGAAGGACTGTCCAGGAATAAGTGCAGTTGGTGACCCAGATTGATTTGGTCAAAGTCCATCTGCTCTTTAAGACATCTGTCTAGGAAGATATCCAAACTCTGCATGATTCTGCCTGGATAGTGTGATGCGATCCAGAACCAAAAGAGGAAGCTGACTGGATCCAGATGGCTCCAAAATTCATAATTACCACAATAATTTTCTGACTTGTTGGCTAATCTGATTAGAAGGTGATTATCCATTCTCTTTTGCAATAAGTTCTGAACATGTGCTGAAATCCAAGATCTTAATAAATTATAACTCACTAATTTAGCTAGACTGACAATAATGATCAAATTTGGAATTCTTGCTGTGATTTTGTGTGTATCCCTCTTTTTCAAAGAAAGAAGGAAAGAAGGTAGATTTAGCTTCATTGACTTAAAAAGGAATTTTTTTTACTAAAAAAAAAATCATGTCTTTTCTGTGTGCAAGTCCTAGACTTACAATAGTTCATTTAATGACCGTTCGAAATTACAACAGCCCTGAAAAAAGCAACCATTTTTCACACATCCCCATGGTCATGTGATCAAAATTCAGATGCTTGACAACTGATTCATATTTATGATGATTGCAATATCCTGGGGTCATGTGATCACCTTTTGCAACCTTCTGACAAGCAAAGTCAATGGGGAAGCCAGATTCACTTAAAAATCGTGTTACTAAACAACTGCAGTGATTCATTTAACAACTGTGGCAGGAAAGGTTGCAAAGTGGGGCAAAATTCACTTAAAAACTGTCTCTCTTAGTAACAGAAATTTTGGGCTCACTTGTGTTCATAAATCAAGGACTACCTATTCTGAAGCTAGCATTTGTGTTCCAGAATTGGCATAAGATACAAATCTTATACAAATAACTTCTGTGTTGTTGGCTTGGGACAGAAAGTTCCAAAGTATCTTCCCTCATATTTTTCACACAGTGTGCTGAAAGCCGAAGTGCAGAGCATGTCAGAAAGCTCAGTCTAATTGATGGCAACCAATTGTAATTACTTTTCTAATGGAGCCCTTGGAAATCCTCTGCCAGGGAGGTTTTAAATTATCCCCTTCCCATTTCACAACACCTTTCAACTGACAAAAGTGAGGATTATAAAACACTCAGCCATTCTATTCAAAGCCTGCATTCAAGACTGACTTTAATTTTTAAAACTAAAAGTAAGCTCGCTCATTTCAAAATTTCTCCGGGGGGGGGGGGGAATAGGCGTATCTTGAATATCAGAAATGTCAGAAAGATCATTGACTCTATTGGCTGCATTTTGTGGTGAGTGAAAGGCTAATACCAGTTGGCTGAGAGCTAGTTAAACAACCGTTTAAACAACAAAGCAGGTTAAAATATAGTGCCCCATTTTGAAATGTCTAGGAAGTAAGGATGCTTTGGCCCTGGGCCCAGAAGTCTGGTATTGGAGTTACATCCAAACTCCTGTCACAAGTCAAAGTGCCACTATTTACACTTATTTCAACTAAATGTACTTTCCTTTGAAACAATTTCCTGTAAGAACCACTTAACTAGGACTCAAATATTTTAGTATAATAGGTATGCACCAGCAGCTTGAACTGGGCTCAGAAGTGAATTAAGAATCAATTGAACTCTTTCAGAATTGATAAAAGAGAGTCCGCCTGCTATACCAACAGCTATAATTAGTGCATTGTTATGCTCTTATTATATAAGCCCTTTTAATTAATTAAGCCACTGTGCTACAAAGTAAAATCCAGTCTCTAGCATCATCTTTCTGAGTGTGCTTGTATTACAGGTAGTCCTCAGGCTACAATGGCAATGGGGACTGTGTTGCTAAGTGATGTGGTTGTAAAGTCATCACATAACCACGCAACACTTGGCATTCACCAGAGGAGCTATTTTACAAGAACGCACATAACAGACTCCCCAAACGTCCTTCTCTAAAATATTATTTATATTATTTAAATTTATATACTACCTGACTCCCAGAAATTCTGGGCCATTTCCAAATGATTGGGGGGGGGGAAACCATCCAAAACAAAAAAATGGTAGAGCTGGAAGATTAACAAACCGAGCGGAAACCAAAGAAAACAAGCTAGGTTAAAAGGCGACTTCAGTCATCCTCACCAAAAGCCCTGGTGAAAATTGCCTACCCTTTTGAGCTCAGTCTTAAAGACCTGCAGTGATGGATTAACCATTACCTCCTGAGGCACTCAGTTGCATTTTCAGATTAATGGGATGCTTATTACTGCTTCTAATTAGAAAACAGCAGCCCTGCTCCTCCCCATCCTTCAGCCCTGGCAACTATTCAGTATATGGCTAATTTGAGCATGCTGCTACACTTTTCTGGTTTGAAATTCCACATTCAATAGGAGCAACTGCAATTAAGTGATGCATAAATGAAGGATGTTATGTTGTGTAATTCATGGAGGCACCTTTGAGAGCAAAATTTTTGGACTCTCAGGATAAAATAGTACAGAACATGAAATGGAGTTCTGCTCTAACTGTCTCTGTAACATTACGAGACAGTGTAATAAGCACTGTACAATATGTGGGAATTTACCACTTAACTCCAATAGAGATCCAGCTTCTAAAGGCTAGCTCAACATGGTATATCTCATTTCTAGTGAATAACAGAAGCCAACTGAGGCATGCCCCTGTTTTCTTTATTAGGCATTTGAAACGCAGGCTGAGTCTCAAATTCCATTCCACATTTGCAAACCCACTCATCTGTAGACACTACAGAGACTTTCAAGGAACGTCACCTTCAGAGTCATGTGTACGTCCTCTTTTCCAGAATCATTTCCATAATTCTGTGCTCAAGGTGAGCAATGATGCCCTTGCTCAGCTGAATGGGAGACCTTCACACATAGCAACTCCCCTGTGACGTCCTGCTTTTCTTCTCAAAATCAAGGTGGAGCTGTTTCTCATCTAGCTCTGTGACGATACAGCCAGAAAGCCATGGTGCCTCAGGAGCTGCTGAAGAGTAAAAGATTGGGGCCAGGAGCAAGGGAACAGCAAAATGCTAGAGGCAGTGTTTTAAAAGAAAAACAACTTCCTACATTTGATTTTATAATTGATGTTGATGATCCTGGCCACCCAGGTCCTAAGCATCAGGAAAATATCAAAGAAATATTATTCCTATTTTTATGGAATAACATTAATTTATATACTGCACTTTACTTGCCCATGAAAGCAAGAATTGCCTAGGGCTTCCTAAGACAGAATGGAAATGCCTATAGCTACATCCACTTCCATCCCACCCTGGGGGACTTTTGTAACCCGGATGCATGGCATGAGACTGATTCTCAAATCATTGTCTGATTTGTCTAATATTCTTGACCAATCCTCAGAAATAATAAAACTAATTTTTTGGAGAAGCAGCAGAAAATTTCTAATGCTACTGACAATTTGTCTTTCGGTTACTCTTCTTAAAATCACTAAAAGCCAAACCTCACACTTTGATTAAATATTTCTACACCTAGGCAAAGTGTAGTTTTTGAGAAGGAGGGGAAGAGGAGTATTCTGCATCACATCCCCAAGAGTTGTTCACAACTGAGAATAGTCACAAATATAGAAATCCACTACAGTATGAACATAAAAGATTGATTCTTGCTCTGCAAAATATAAAAAAAATCAGTTCGGAGATATGCATAATCCTTGTAGAAAAGGAATTGGTGAAGGCAGTTTGTACAGGGCAGAAAAATATGACCATGGGACTCTGCCATGGTTGTAAACTTGAGCCAGTCACCAAGTACTTGAATTTTGATCACGTGCCCTCTGAGACTGTATGACAATGGTTGTATGTATGAGGACCAGTTGTAAGTTCATTTTTTTAATGCTGTTTTAACTTGGAACAGTCATTGAACAAATGGATGTAACCTGGGGACTACTTGTACTCCATACAGACTTAAGACCACAACTGAGCCCAAAGTTTCTGTTGCTAAACAAGACAGTTAAGTTGTGCCCCATTTTATGACTTTTCTTGCTATGGTTGTTAAGAGAATCACTGCAGTTGTTAAGTTAGTAACATGATTGTTAAGTGAATGTGGCTTCCTCATTCGCTGTGCTTGCCAGGTCACAAAAGATGATCACATGACCCCGGGACATTGCAACTGTCATAAATACATGCCAGGAGCCAAGCATCTAAATTTTGATTACATGACCATGGGGATGTTGCAATAGTCATAAGTGTAAAAAAGCTGTCATAAGTCATTTTTTTCAGTGTCGTCATAACTTCCAACAATCACTAAATGAATGGTTGTAAATCAAGGACTACCTGTACAGGTTTAAGATCTGCTTTCAATCAAGTGAAAGCAGATCAAAGACAATAAGTGGAAGTCCTTATTTAACATTTCTTGTTTTAATGTCCCAGATCAGTAGAATAATAAACACTCCTAAATGAACTATGGAAACAATACAACCAAGTCAACCTTGGGGTTCTTTAGCTGTTATTTTTTTTAATTAAATAACATATGATCAATACTGTCTTATTCAAAAACCAGTAACAATGAGCTGATTGTAGAGTAAATTCTGCATATGTTTTCTCTAATACACACACTTTTGTGTGAATTTTCCCATATGATGCAGACGTTTTCATAAATACGTTCACTGCAAAATCAGGAAAAGTGTGAATATTAAGTATAATGATTTTGCAGTTTGTTTATTAGGTTTGGAAATTAGCTAAGTTTGTATTAAAATGCAACTGGAATAAATTTCCATTCCATCCCTACTAACAGGTTATGAAATATTGTATCTGATGCCTGCTAAAATAAGAAGTCTATAATCTGGAAACACTCCAATATTGATTTCAGTTTTAATTTCAATTGCAGATTAAGATTTCAGAATGTGATCTCAATACCTGGAGAAATTGTTGTTTAAAAAGATTAGTTATTAGAAACATCAAAATTGAATAACCAAGGATATCAATTGCATGAAGAGAAGTAAATGATCTCTCTATCTGCATACAAGACTCTTTCCCAATCTGATAGTCTCCATTATGTGCTGAAATACAACTCATGGAATTTAATGCTGATTAATAATTCAATTGAAGGACTAACAAAATCAGGCATACAGAAATCTAGTATTGGAAGGAAAGAAATCTCTAGATTACATAATTCATATAACAATTCTTTTCAGCCTCCAAATATTGCTGTCATAATTAAGATGAGATGTTCTTTAAACAGCAGATAGACTAGTGAGACATTGGCAAGTGAAATTTACTACTCAAAAATGCAATATCCAAAGAAATATTTTTATCTATATATCTATTTATCTATAGCATTTCAAAAGCCGCTCCATTCTCATGCCATCATGGTAAAACTAATGAGAAACCATACAGTGACAGGTAAATAAGCACAATCTGGTCTTTCAATTAAACTCCAATTTGCAACAAGATAGAAGAAATACTTGGCAGCCCCATGTGACATCATCTTCCAGCTTGCACCAAGAGGCTCCTAGCATTCCAAATTATGTGTTCCATTGGCTCTTGTATATTGGTGCCAAGTGAGAGGGAGGCTAAAGACAACAACATCTGGGAAAAGAGGCCATTTTAGAAGCCATTTCTCCTATTCAGATGGGAAAGGTCTTTGACTGTCTTCTCAAAGGCAGAAACAACAAACATGAAGCCCTTCCCATTCTGATTGTAAACTTTCAGAAGCTAACTGACTTGCTCCTGTTGGAAACAGCAAAACTGAATGAAGGCCCCTGGCTGGAAAGAAAATGAAGGAAAGCAGGTTTTTGCTAAACAATCTCACTTTATGATCATTTCATTTCAGCAGATGTAAACTGAAGAGTATTCTGTTGCTTTTAGAATTTCAGTTTGATTGCGCTTCTATATTTGACAAGTTATTTTCTTGTTTTGCAATAAAAGAATACCAATTGACTAAAAACCATCATACCAAAGCTAACATAAAGTATTGCATTTATTATATCAATCTGTTTACTTCCCACCTCAGAGGAATACCAAGGCTGCATACTTGCTTACATAAGTGGCGTTTGGGCAGTGTATCTTTGTTAGAATGTACAGCTTTGGAGGAAGAGATCCTGGGGCCATAAAGTTTTCTTATTTGCACAGTATGAATGGGTCAAATATTTCGGTGTGGAAACAATGCCTGGTTTGCCCCCATTTGACTTTCGATGTGCCTTTGGGCCTCTTACCTTGATCCACAGGCAAAAGCAGGCCACATCCCATGAGTGCAGGCATTTTCAGGCATCTGTGGCTCAGAGGATGTTGGGTGGAAAGCAAACCTGCATTAAAGAGGGACTAATCTCCAAAGGCTTTAGCCAGGGGTGTCAAACTGCTGGCCCGTGGGCTGGTTGCATCATGCGGAGGCTGCACCCACCCAAGCTCCGGCAATGCGAAAAAAGTCACGCTACATCACGACATGTCACGTGACACAGTGAGTTTGACACCTGTGCTTTAGACCCATTGCTCTACCTTACAAGATTTAGTACTCTGTGTGTTCGGCACAACCTCTCTGATTCTGCTTAGGCTTTTCCAGTGCAAGTCATGCCCAGTGCAAGTCATGCTTCTACATTAGTAGGAGAATCCATGCTGGCTGAAGAATTGTGGGAATTGAAGTCCACATATCTTAGCGTCACCAAGGTTCAGAAACACTGTGATAGAGCATGGCATCCCAGCTCTGAATCAGTCCCTCCCCAAACCTTCTAATTCGTAGCCATCTCCACCTTTGGGAACAAATTGGATTCTTTCCCCCACCTCCATTTTCACTGTGGTCCAGATTCCGAAGCACAGAGCAGCTATATTATAAAAGTGGTAGCTTGTTTAGAAGTGGAATATCGAGCTCCCACAAAACAGAACTATCAAAGATGTTGAACCTCAGCCCACAATATGTCCAATGGCTCCAGGAGACACTATTTTATGGCCCTAAGTAGATGATAACATACTATATCTTTGGAAAAGGGAGAAGATAAAGAGACTTTTTATTCACTTGCTTTAACTATATGATGCAGGAAGGACTCCTTTCCTACATTACAAAAGGATTTTCTCTCACTCTCATTACAAAAGGATTTTCTGAGCTAGCAACCCCCCAAATAGGGAAACAGTTTGATTGGGTGGCTTGGATCCCTGCTGAAGGCTGCCAGTATGGTTTGTGCAAATTAGATTTTGCAAGCAGAATTTTTTATTTTTTTTACAGGTTAGAAATGCTAATTGTATAAACCTGAAATAGCAATTCCGTTGGCCTGCTTACAGTATAATAAGCTGCCTTAACATTTGTTAAAGTCTGACATAACAAAAGTAGTAAGATATTGGCATTCAAACTTTTGGCGTAGCTTGCTGTGTGAATGTAGCACCTGAGTTTACTAAAATGTATTCATTTATTCATTCCATTTTTGCGACTGCCTGTTTCGCAGCAATTTCATTAGTAGGTTGATTTCAATATAGACAAGATTTGAAGAATAAATAATAGTTCCTAACTTTTAGTGTGTCATAGTATAATGGGGACTGTTATTCCTGCACTCTTGCTGTGTCATTTGCAAGAGTGCAGGAATAACAGCCCACATTACACTAGCTTGAGTATTTTCATTTCAAGGCAGGTAGTCACACAATCTGGAAGATGCTTGGGGCTGAGTAGCCTGGGGTTTAGTCTGGAATTTTAAGAATTGCTGAAGAAACAACATTCCACAGCTCCTAAAATTCTGCCTAATTATTTGTCCTATAAAGCAGCGCCCCCCCCCCCCAACTTTTTTTTCTTTTAACCAGGGACCAGTTTTGGGAAAAACAATTTTTCCACAGACTGGCAGCAGTGATGGGGGAGTGGGGGTTGGAAATGGTTTTGCACACTACCTAGATCCCGCACATGTGCAGATGAAGTTTGCTCATTTGCGTGGCCCAGTTCCTAACAGGCGCAGACCAGTACTGGTTTGCAGCCCAGGAATTGGGGACCCCTGCTACAAAGGATTGCAAACTTGGTAGTCAGTCTTCTTTAAAACTTCATCTGAGGCAGAGCATTCCATTCAACTAAAGATCTTAGTTATCTCCTGGCTAAGTGGACTTGCATCTTCTGATGCAATGCCAGAACTCCATCGCAACAAATTAAATCATGGCTGTTGATGTGAGAAAAATCATCAAGGCTATGGGCTCTCTGTAATCACAAACATCTCCTAACATGAACTAAGATTCTAATACTACATTAAAAAAAATTGCATATGTTTTCTACCAGTTCTTATTCAATTAGAAGAAAAAGAACTTGCTTCAGAACTTGCTTTTAAATAACATTGATGAAATTCTCATGATGATCTTGGGATACATGTCTTATGAATTATGGCAGAAGAAATGTGCTTTTGACACTGCTTCTAATATGAAAAATAATTTCTGGAATTGTACTGCTGTAGGCTACTATACAATTTAAATTAGATTTTAGATTTTATTTATTTGTATACTACTTTTATTGTTTTTACAAATAACTTAAGAAGTGAACATATCCAGTCCAACTTTCCCTCCTTTGAGGTGGGTTGGGCTGAGAGAGAGTGACTAGCCCAGCATCACCCACCTGGCTTTCATGGCTAAGGTGGGCTTCCACTCACACTCTCCTGCTTTCCAGCCTAGTGCCTTAGGCACTGGCCCATTCAAAAGAAGCTCATGTCCACAAAATTTGCAAAAAGCATCAAAGTCACCTTGACTTCCAAACTGAAGAATGTTCATACCATTTGTGCTCTGCTGAAGCACGTCCTCTCTGGATTTTAAAGGGTCTCTTTGGCTGTCTGTGACTAACATGACTATAAGATAACCTATACCATACGACTGTAAGATTCTGTTCTTTTCCACTCACTTGCTATAGCATCAGCTGAACTTCAGAAGAGTAAATAGGGCTTTGATTGTCACCTAATCTGTTGCTAAAATACTAATGGAAAAGAAGACGGGGAGGTAGGAAGAATATTTGCCCTCTAATAAGGTTGATTTATTTTTCTTAGTGGGTTATTCTAATCATTGGCTCCCATTAACTGCAGACCCTGATATTTATCAGAATGTATATGACTCATCAGCTATTGGGAAACAGGAATGAGGAGCAATGGGAAATGAATGAGAAGTAGGGAGTGGAGTGCAACGAGGTGAAGCTGTTGAAATCATTGTTTTCTCAGAGCCGTTACTAATGATTTTATTTTTATTATATTTTTGAAAATAGCAATAGACACACAAAAACCATTCACATCCAGGGAGCAATGAGAAATGAATCTATGCACACAACTCTGCCTCATCTACTTGGTCCAGTTAAAAGGCACCGGGTAGCAAAGCTGAAAAAGATCTGAGGCACTCGAGATTTGCTACTGCTGAGCTAATGAGACTGAACGACCCTCAGTGAAGTAATCTTCAAATTTGTGATCAAGGACTACAGACTTTGGCAGGAGCTTTGTAGGTTTAGCTGGAGGTACAGTTCAGTGGCAGAGCATTTGCTTTGCCTGTTTATTTATTCATAAAATTTATTGGCCGCCCATCTTACCATAGGGTAACTCTGGGCAACAGTTACATCTAAGTTAAAAGATAAAAAGTTAAAATCAAACATTAAAACCAAAGACACATGGGGAGGGTGGGGGTGGAGAGGGGAATCTGTTATTACTCAATCAACCACCTCCATTTTGCTGTTCTCTGACTGGGGCCCAAAGCTGATGTCTTTAGGCCCTTACAAAAAGCTAGGAAGGTTGGGGCCAACCTCACATCTGGCGGCAAGATGTACCAGAGGGCATGAGCAACAGCAGAGAAGGCCTTCTTCCTGGACCCCGCCAGCCAGAATAATTGGGCTGACAGGACATGCCGGCATGAGTGGGATGGGCCAATCCCAGTGGAGTGAGACGGTCCCTCAAGTAACCTGCCTGCAGAAGATACTGCATTCAAATCCCAGCAATGTCACCTTAGTTATTGGTCATCACCTTTAAAGTCCTATATGGCACAGGACCAGGCTATTTGCAGGATCGCCTTTCCCTAAGGACATTTACCAGTCTTTCCAGGTAAGATAAGGTGGGCGCACATGCCTGATCCCTTCCTCCAAATATTGTCAGCTAATGGGAGCGAGGAAGCGTGCTTTTTCTGTGGTAGCCCCTGCCCTATGGAACATCTTGTCTCCTGAGGTTTGGCTGGCCTCCACCCTTTTAGCCTTCCGTAAGGCTTTTAAGGCCTGGCTTTTCCCCCAGGTATTGGGAGAAGATTAGATAATGGCATGTTAGCATGGATTGGCACCAGGTTTTTGTTGTTTTTAAGGTTTTATGTTTTAAATGGTTGTATTTTATGGTTTTTAAAATTAGTTTATATGTCTTTTAATCTTTGATGGGAGCCGCCCAGAGTTGGCTGAATGGTGGACAGCTATATAAATGTTTTAAATAAATAAAATAAATAAGTGCCACAAGCTATAGCCCAGAAAATGTTTTTCTTTGCCTCATCTTGGAAAATCTCTGCCGATCAGAAGCAGCAATGTGTTAGATCAGGTCACTCATTTAAGTCTCATAGAGCTTATAAGCAGCTACCTCCAGCTAAGACTGGTTCTCAGGCAGTAAGTGGAAACGGATAATGCCTGAAGGCCAGGAGTAGAGAGGAGAGCAGAAAGATTAAATTTC
Organism: Azemiops feae; assembly: GCA_023970755.1. NCBI lineage: Eukaryota > Metazoa > Chordata > Lepidosauria > Squamata > Viperidae > Azemiops > Azemiops feae. The sequence goes on along the minus strand of JALGBA010000703.1, from coordinate 1,410,641 downwards.
TAATTAGCCTTTCAAAGCACCCACAACGTTTAAAATGCAATTATTCCTATTTCAACCTCGGAAAGCATTGCATTAAAAAGACAGCAGCTAAAAAATGCCTCAGGTACAATATAATTTAAAAGCAGCTGGAAGAAGAACATCTTCAGAGTTTCCTTTTAAAATATGCAGTAATGAGGTTCTACATATTTCTCTCCCTGGGTTAAGTGAGCACTAGGCATAGGCATCCACGGCTAGTCACAATAATGAAAATATGACATTTTGCACACAAGGAGATCATGACACAACCACAAGGATGTCATTGCATCTTTGCATCCCAACATCTGATGTAAAACCATAAGTTGCAGGGTTTCAATTGTGGTATCATGGTGCATGTTTAGTCACTTAAAACCTCCACTCTACTCCCCACAGTTCTCTCTCCATGATTCACTAGTAGTGCTTCCTTCAGATAAATTTCCATTTTTCTTCTGTGTCAAGAGTGGTGAACTTTCCAATGACCAGCAAAGTTATGGCTGGGGAGAACACTGGCAGATTGATGACTGCTGGTCCCTTCCTGGCAGGTGCAAAAATAAGAAGGAAATTCATAGTTATGGCTTTTCTAGTGAACATCCAAGTCTATTTGTAGCTCCCCACAATTCTATTCTTTCTCCCTCCCAAAACAGAAGTTGATAAACTCCATCTTCTTGGAAAAGACTTAATGACCAAAAATCAGTCAAGGCGTGATCACTTATACAGCAGCAAAAACAAAATAACATCTCAAAGGCTTGCAAAACTTATACACCTACACTTTCTCTGAGTATTGTTCCAAGAAATTATAGAGATAAAAATCTCTCAGCTACCAGCAGTTTTATTGTGCAATTTCACTTGTTGAGGCAAAGAAGGTACTTTTGCTGTCAATGGAAGTCATGGGCCCTTTGAAACAAATGAAAGTTTTGAGATTGATTGTTGTTATTTTTGAAAAAGCAGTGCAAAGTTTTTAATAGACAGTTAATTTCCAGCAGACTTTTGTGGACACCTCATTGTGGCTGGTGACAATGAAAAATGGACTCACACATTTCTTCCTTATTTCTAAAAAGAGTCCCTGCAAGATAAGAACATAAAGATTTCAGTCTGTTAGCTGTTAAAGAAAGTTACTCAAAAACTTTAGATAAGCATTTCTCAGTTTGGACTCTTTCAGTTTGGGGAATACAATTTCTAGAACTCTCAATAAATATGGCCCAGATAGCTGAGAATCAAGGGGATCCACAGGTTGGGTCCAAAAAGTCAAGATGGTGTCTGCAATTCTGTGATCAAAGCTGGCATTTTTGCTTATAAAAAAAGTATGCTGTGGACATAAGCTCTGATTATAACACACCTAGAGGGTACCAAGTTACAGAAAGCCACATTAGTTGACCAACTGAATATTCTAACAATAAGAGTATTTCTGTTTTGCAGCTTATAGGACATCTCAACACAATTCTAGCAGTAGGGTGTTTCCTTCTACACATTTTGTTCCAACCAGAAGCTTGATACTGCATTAAAGAGAGACATAAAATAACTTTTCTGTGTTTGATTTTTAAACATAGTTCCCCTGTGTTTCCTGAGACCACATATTATATGGGAGACCTGGCTCTGCCAACTGAATCACGCAACATAGCTGGAAAGCCTGGGAAAAGTATTGGAACAGACATATAATTGATATGCTGTGGTTCTCCAACTTTTTCATAGTCTTGAGAATAATACAGGACAAATCCACGGGTGCCCAGTGTTGCAAATCCACAATGATAACAGTTGCATAGACACAGCAAATGATTTACGGAGAATGACCCATGGTCTTTGTGTGTTGTATTGAACAAGTGATTAGCTTAAGGAGCAGTACAATGTATTTGTGTGTGCACATCATTTTATACAGGAATACAGACATTGTGTTTTAACCTGAGCTTAGCCATTGCAACCTCTTTAGAAACTCAGAAAGAAAAAATGAATTAATAAATTAATAAAATGTTTGAAGGTTCTCAAGGATTATGAACATTCTAAAGCATACGACATGATGATTTCACATAAAAGTGACGTGTGATTGTCCAAATAGGAAACCATATAAATAAATGACAGTGATAAAGTACAAAATGAAAATGGTCTCTTATAAATATCCCTAAAAAGACTAATCCAAAGGAAGGAATGTGCAGAAGTCATCCATTTGATTCAGTGAAATGTGAATGAGAGAGGAAATTCAGAGAGTTGAAGCTGGAGAACAACTGGCTAAAAGAGATAAATCAGAATCAGGCTCTTTCTGGCAGCATCCAAAACAGGAAAAGGGATTTTTCTCTCCTGAAATGAATAAACAGAATGGCATGAATGGAAAGGTAGCATTCCTATCCTAATTTTAGTAACAATAATGCATCCATGGGCACATTCCATGGCATCTTAATTTTTAAGAATCTTCCAAGAAGGAAAGAAAAAAAGGAATGCCAGACAAGAAAATATCAACCCCGGGGGACTTGCATTATCCCCACTGGCATTCTTAGCAAATAAAAGTAACAAGTGACCACTGCCTATGAAAGAAAGGAAAGGAAAGGGAAAAAGAAAGAAAGAAAGAAAGAAAAAGAAAGAAAGAAAGAGAGAGAGAGAGAGAGAGAGAGAGAGAGAGAGAGAGAGAAAGAAAGAAAGAAAGAAAGAAAGAAAGAAAGAAAGAAAGAAAGAAAGAAAGAAAGAAAGAAAGAAAGAAAGAAAGAAAGAAAGAAAGTAGAAGACCTCCAAGGTCTCTTCCAACTCTAATGATGATGATGATGAAATAGAACAATGCACCTTTTTTTAAACACTCAGACATCACTTTCATAAGTCCCTTTTATGAAAAGCGCATATAACCACTGTTTTATCTACTGCCCAGTGCAAATGGGGTCTATTCAGTTACTTTTGCTTTGTAGTCATTTACATTTAAAAAGATATTTTTAATCATAATCCTGTTTTTTTTTTCTTGTTTTCAGCTCTTTGCATCAAACACTATCCAGAAGTAGATTTACACGTACATATGTATACATTCGTGATTATACCAAGTTCTCATGTTCTAAGAGAGAACCCCCTATCCAGAATATCTACGTCTCCAACAGGCCCTCCCCCCTCCTCTCTTGCAAAATTTCATTTTCTACATATTTTCCAGTTCTACAGTATTCTTTGTGAATGCTGTCAATCAGACTTGAGTATGTCAATCTAAAAGTCATTGCACTACAAATTTGCATAAAGGTATTATGACAAGTCTGAAGTCAATCAATCAGTTTGCACAACTGATTGTGGTCTTCAGTTTAAATTTTCTCAGTTCTAATCCAATATCTTAATCATTTATCTCATACTGGGTTTTTTTTCCCTGCTATCTCTTTTTCAATTAAAGGACCTTTCTTAGTGCATAACCTCAGTTTGCACTATAGTCTTTGTAAAAAAAAAAATGCTGTAAGCTTTTTGAAAGTCCAAGTAAACAATTTCCACCTCTGTTCAGATACCTGTAGACATTCTAAGGAACAAAGAGCTCTAAAAGAGTAGTGGCTCAGAGCTTACTTTGGCAGGAGCTCTAGCAATACTCTGTCAGCTCAATTTTCTGTGTGGGGATAATGACTTTGGAATCCGTGTTCATAGCTGCAAATGTGGAATTTCAAAAACCCCACTAGAGAAGCCGAAGTGTACCTTTATTTACCTCCTAAAACGCTTGACAATTATTTGGGACTACTCTAATTACAAACCGATTCCACAAACATGCCACCATGAAGAGTATTTTTAGAACATCTTTTGCCCCAGCTTTATCACCCCAATGTTGGCCAGAAATTGGGGAGAAATCTAGAAGGGATTGACTTATTCTCCAAAGCACCAGAGGGCTGGACAAAAAGTAATGATTGGAAGCTTATTAAAGATAAATCCAACCTAGAAATAAGGAGAAATTTCCTGACAGTAAGAATAATTAATCAATGAGCCTTGGTGGCTCAGTGATTAGAATGAAGCATTGCAGGCTGACTCTGCTCACTGTTAGAAGTTCAATCCTGACCGGCTGAAGGTTGGCTCGGCCTTCCATCCTTCTGAGGTCAGTAAAATGAGGACCCAGATTGCTGGGGGCAATCTGCTGATATTTGTAAATCGCTTGTAAATAGAGAGTGCTGTAAAGCACTATGAAGTGGTATATAAGTCTAAGTGCTATTGCTATTGCTAATGAAATAGATTGCCTCCCAGAGTTGTGGGTGCTCCATCATTGCAGATTTTCAAAATTTGATTGCACAATCATTTGACCAGGATGGTATGAAGTCTTCTGCCTTGAGCACGGGGTTGGACTAGAAGACCTCTGAGGTCCCTTACAGCCCTGTGATTCTATGTTCTATATTGGGGTTTAGTTATAACTCACTGGACCCTTCTATACAGGTTCACATTTCTACTTCAAATGTTCAGTATTTCCAGAGTACAACCAGTATGTTTTTCTCCGAGGGAGATGGGGACTTCTTAAATACAATAAATAAATATGATAAATAAAATAAATAAAAATAAATAATGCTTCACACAAGGTAAAGCATCTAGCTTTCCTCAATTGATTCATACCAAATATTTTAGATAACTAACATGATCGATGGGAATAGTAGTCCAAAACTGCTGGAGGCACCAAATTGAAGAAGCTAAAGTAAACAAATCTAGCCCCCCTCAGCCATCTGTCCATGGTCCTGACCTTTTGTTGGGATTGTTTTCATGCTTCTCTGCCAAGGGGAACTCAGAACACTGACTTGAGAACTCCTGGAAGGAAGAAAACTAGGAACACTGCCATTTATTTCATGGTGCACTTCTAGTTTCCCACCAGTGAACCCATAAGTGGGAAACCTAAAAGATCCCCGACTATTTTTGTAACCCCTACAGCTACTTCAGACTGAGCTGTCAGAATTTAACAGTAAAATGGCAATGTTTTGTTGGATTTTTAAAAAGTTGTGATCCCTAAGATAAATATACTATATTTCTCATTTGGCTTGAGGTTTTGATTTTTAATTTGAAAAAACTCAAAGTCCCTCTTTCTAAAAGCGGACAACCCACCAGTCTGAACATTTCAGTTCCATTCCTACCTGTGGCTTCACTCTGCTACTGTTACATCCAATGTGGCCTTCTGGTGCAAAAATAAATAAAATAGATCCCTTGACCAGAAGAATACTATCAAAGTTTGCCTGCTCACTTTGGGGGGCTATATTGTATAATTCAACACAAGGGAGAAGAGAAAATGAAGGGGAGGATAAGACCAATATGGGAAATACATTACAAGTATGATGATTTAATACATGGTAGCAACAGAAGAGTGAGCTAATTTGGAGTAGTGGTTAAAGCATCAGGGTAAAACAGAGAGACCAAAAGTTCTAGTCCTGCCAGTTGAGTGACCTTGGGCCAGTCATTCTCTCTCAGCCCTAGGAAGCAGGCAATGGCAAACTGCTTCTGAAAATCTTCCCAAGAAAACTGCAGGGACTTGTCCAGGTAGTTGTCAGGAATCAAGATGAACTCAAAGGCAGAAAGAAGAAAAGAAAAGAAAAGAAAAAAGGAAGGAAGGAAGGAAGGAAGGAAGGAAGGAAGGAAGGAAGGAAGGAAGGAAGGAAGGAAGGAAGGAAGGAAGGAAGGAAGGAAGGATAGTTAATGGACTAAACTGTTAAAAGAAAAAAACAGGAAAATTTTCTTTTTGTAGTATATGGTTAGAACTGACGTATAGAATATGCCTGAGTTCACTTATTAGTATGTGAGTTAGGTAGAGTTTTTCTTTGTGCTCAGAGATTTTCCACTCTGTTGTCCTCAGTGGATAAGGGCTCCTATAACACATCCTTTGGATGCAGAAGATGCCAGAGAGAGCACATAGGGGATCACCCAGCCTGTCATCTCAAGTCCTTGGAATGCCTCCGGACCATGCCACAGAAATCCAGAAGTTTGTTTGCTGGCAGAATTTAGTTATGAATGACCCTTTTAATAATTATGTTTGGTTCCTATTCTTTCACTATTTTAAGACTTTGAGGATGATGTGGGGAAAATACTTCTTACTATTTCTTAATCATGTCCATTTTCATGTCAGAGCCACACCCACAATCACAGTCACCTTTTTGATCGTTGAATGCAACCTTTGGCTGCAAAGATTTAAACAAGGGTAAATCCTTGGGCTCTGAAAAATTGCCTGCCCCAGTCTAGCTTAAGAAACCATGTGGCCGGTCTATGGCAGCTTCCAAGGGGTCTGGAAGAATCAAATTCTGCCAGATATCTCATCAGGGATGCTTGAGTGAGCCACTCTGTTATTATCCTTGCAGCCAGAGGTGTGAGCGTGTTATCTCTCAAACAAAGCGTGCAGCAAAAGCCTTGCTTTAGGGCTGCCCATATGACTATAGGGCTGGCATGAGATGGATGTGTGTGTGTGTGCGTGCGTGTGCATGTGCGTGTGTGTGTGCGCACATGTGCCATTGTTTCAGTTGCTTGAAGTGTGACAAACCCTTTTTGGGAAGGTTTCATTGGAGGGTGCCAAGGGGTATCCAGCTGTTAGACAGTGTGTAAGTCAGGTGGCTTCTTCAGAGGGTTGGACTCACCGATACACATGTTAATGGGCTGGGGAGGTGTGTGTGTCTCTCTCTCTCTCTCTGTGCCTTCCCTGTACATATATAAGGGCCACGCTGACAGAGAAACAGTGCAAGGTTCGGACATCGGAAGAAATCTTGGCATTCGGAGTGCACCGGCAGGTAAGCGGCTGCTCAGCCAAACTGACAGCATGCTGCTGTGTTCTCTTTGTCTTGGGGTGTCTTTTAACAGCTTGGGAAATGAGTTTCTAGCACTGCAGGAACCTTGTTTCCCTAACCCAGCTCTTTGCAACTGGGAGATTTCAATGGGGCGGACTGGAAAGAAGGTGTTTGTTGGGGAGGGGGGGGTGCACTTTTGGGTTTTTTTAAATGACTTCCTCCTGTGTCCAAATCCTTGTTTCGTGGAGTTAAGCCTCTTCAAGATATTTTAGTCTGAGAATAGAGTTGAAAGAAAGCTGGCTAGCTGAATGTGTTCTGCCCAAGATGGTTCAAAAAGAATTTCTCTTTGACAAATTAGTGTTTCCTTTCAAAAGAAAAGTAGGGATCAGGATAGGGGAGCCCTATAGAGAAATTTCATCAATTCAGAGCGGGGGGGGGGGAATCTCCCTGTGTGCCCTGAAATGTATGAAGTAGTAGCAGGCATTTGCTAAGAAGATGTTTGTTGTGCTTTTTTCGGTAAGTGTATTTATCTTGCCTCCGCCACCTTTTACTTTTCTGTTGCTCTTTTCTTCTTGGCTCCTACTAAACTATTTATTTTACAATACATTTGATACTGAAAATCTGTTTTGAACTGATCAAAGAAAACGTGCGATGCTTGCTGGCTTTCTGGGTCCCTTTTCCCTCGCTTCTTTCTCTTGAAAAGGGATTATAATGCCGCCAGGAAGATGCCATTGTAGATTTGTTATTACTAATCTCTCTTCAATATAGATTCCTTTAGTTTTTCAATATTATCATTTACCTACAGCAAATGTTTACATTCTACATATAAACTAATTGTTACCTTCCTCTCCTCTCAAAACTTCAAAACTTTAGTATGGATACTAAAGCTGTATTCCAAGAAGTGATTTAACTAGGAACACAGCTTTTTTAAAAAAACAAAACAAAACAAAACTGCAAAGAGAAGAGATTGCTGCTTGAAGATACTGTAGAATGAACCAGAGAGTCAGACCCTCAGTGGTGTCTACAAGGCAAGGCAAAACTTCATTTGTGTCCCTTTCTCACTTCTGCTTTTCTGGATGAGTTTTTTCTATATCTCAATCTCTGACCCTGGCTTGCCACTTTCTCTGCAATATGTAATATAAGCAATTATTATCAGTTTCACAACACAGTGAGCCTTGGGTTGCTTAAATTTCTGTTGGTTTCTAGAGAAATACGTGGCAAATACAGATTCAGGATATTTCTTCTGATGTAAAAGAATGCAAAGAATGCCGTACTTACCCAAATTTCAGCGCAGGGTGAATCCTCACATTCCTGAACTGCATTAAAATACCACAAAAGTTTCAATGCTCTTACAGTGAAATGAAGCTCACGTTTATTATACTCTGAAGCCAATAAACCTTCCCAGCCCCCATATATATATATAAACAAAAATCTGAATTGCTATGAATTTTTAACAGAATCTGCAATCTGCAATTTTTGAGGGCATCTCAGTGTAGCATCTACGAAATCATCATCGCCAACTTGCAAATAAACACATTGACATTTGACATGTTGATAGCCTGATTCTTTGACAGACAGGAAAACTAATTGCAGTTGCACAGAAAGGAGAGAGAGATTAAACATGGCAAGGATTTAACTGGCATCATCTATTCTAAACAACATTGTTGGATCATGCCCACCTACTGACAAAAATATCTAATTTCTTTTCCAAGGAAGTTCTAGTTCTAGTTTCATCTTCCACTTATTGGCATATAAATGGAACGACTGCAATATGTATATTTCAAAAGACTTTGATATATTGTATATAGGAAAGGAGAAACACATAATTCTAGATTGCAGGATTATTTTTCAAATGCACTCCAATATAACTGAAGGTAGAATGATTTATTTCCAAGCATCTCATGTTCAGACTGCATCGAGGGGGGGAGGTTCCTGTGCTAAGAAAAAAACCTAATCTAGATCAAACTGAGTCATTTAGCAGGATAAACTACATGCTGAATTCTTCCATAAAATCAAAGTACTTTAGCATTCTGGAGGAAAAGGTCCTTTCATGCTGCTTCCTGACCTCCCTTATAATTAATTTTATCAGCCCTTCAAGGTAGGCCAGGTCACAAGGCAGTCACTGCAGGGATTCCAGGAAAACTACTGTATTGTGGCAGGGCAAAAAAAATAGAATTTTGGAAGCTTTTCTAAGTTTCTCTCTGTCTCCTCTTATGCTAACAAAATCAAGAAGGGGTTATTCTGAGTTTCATTCTCACGCTTGCTTCAACCTCTGGATTGTGGGATCACTTCTCCAAGTCCCTTCTCAAGAGTTCTTTCATATCAAGTCATCTATAAATTCTTTGACAGTATGTTGCTTCTGATCCAGGATGTTGCACTTATCATTAGTAGCTACTGATGGACTCTTCCAGCAAAAACAGTCTTATCCCTTTTTTGAATTGACTGATTATGTGATATTTTAGCATCCATATAGATTTTCTCCAGGATGATTTGTCCCTAACCTGGTATTTCTAATCTTCCAACAGTGCACCCATCATGCTGTTGCTGAATTCATCCATCATCTTATTCCTTTTACTACCAATGTTCCATGCCAGCATATTCCACAAGCCAACTATGCATTGAATGAGGGAAAACTCTGTTTGGTCTTTCCTGAATCCTCCTGCCACCACCTTTATTGGTTCAAGTAATACACTTATGAATTAAGGTGATAGAAAAATGTTCTCTTTCCCACTATTTCCATGTTATGTGCTTTTTCTGCACAATTTACAGCTGTAGAAGACAAAATTGATTTGACAACATTGCATCCAAGAGCAGGCAAGCACTCAGAATTATTTTAAGCGTTGAAATATGCATCATTGATACAAATTTTGACATGCCTAACCATTTAATTGCACCTGCCGTGCATGCAGGCTTTGTGTTTTGACTATCCTGCCAATGAAAGAGGAAAATGCTGTCACACATTTTTGCACTTAATAAAAAATCATGAAAGTCAAAGAGGCAGGTTCTCATCAGACTATATATATAGAATGTCCCACCAAATTGCTCTAACCTGGGCATCCTCCAAGATGCCTGGACCTCAACTTACAGAATTATCCAGGCAACATGGCCATTGATGAGAATTCTGGGGATTTAAGCCTAATCTATCTGTAAGGATTTCCCAGGGTGCAGAAGTCTGATGTATACAATAAATAAAATAGGATCAGGCAGAAGGCAATGGGCAAATTAACTGCTTGAGACTTTGGAGTCTAAGGGAATTTCCCATGTTCTTAAGGTACAGTAAATGGTTATCTCTATATTTGCCCACTGTGGCAATGTTTAGACAATGCACTTAACCAGGTTATTTAACACATGATACGTTGTCTTCTTTATGTCTTGGCTAATGGTCCTCTGGATTTTTGCAGCCCATATCCAATTTAAAAAAAACCCAAAGGACTGAGGCTACATGCAGCCAATTTTGACAAACAGCCTTGTATATCCTTAAAAATAAGTGTCTTTATGGTGAAACATTCACTTCCAGGAAAGGAGGAATTCTCACCCTGTCACTTTATTACTTCCTTAATCTCATAATGCAGTTCAGCTCCTCTCACAATCTTTATACAACATCAGCCATCCACAGGTCTCCTACTCCTTCAGTTGTCTCTGCCCATTCTTCCTTATTGCCCCCTTATACCTGCAATCACTTTCTAAGCACCCCCATGTTATCTCTTGTCATTTCAAGTCCCCGGGAAAAGATATTTTGGTACAACCACGTCACCTTCATCACTTGCTAAAGGGATGTGTAACTGAACCAAACACGTAATTCTTTCAGTTGATACTTGTTTCATTTTCCTCCCCTCCCTCTGAAGCTTTTTCCACTACTCAAACAAATTGGTATTGATTTGGTTTATAATCCCTTTTTCCAAAGAGGTCAGTGTGGTCCCCTACTTCTCCAGTGCCATCTTCACAATAGCCCCATATAGTAGGTTAGGTGTGTGTGTGTGTGTGTGTGTGTGTGTGTGTGTGTGTGTGTGTGTGTGTGTGTGTGTGTGTGTGTGTGTGTGTGTGGAGAGAGAGAGATGAGGAGAGAGAGAGAGAGAGAGAGAGAGAGAGAGAGAGAGAGAGAGAGAGAGAGAGAGAGAGAACATCCCTTGCTCAGGAACACACAGAAAACTTCCTGGCTTAGCAAGGAGTTGAACCATGGTTTCCATCCTGGTCTAACTCTTTAACCATTATACCCTAGTTAAGGACTAGTCTTGAGTCTCTACAGAATGTAATGTATGTAAATGAACTATATGTATAATAAAAATTATGTGCACCTGTCTTGCTCAAAAAATATAATGTATATAATTATAGGAAAAATGTAAAAACAAAAAACCGCACTATCTCTTTTCCGGTCTTATAAAGAAAATTATGCCTTTTTTGGTATTATGCCTTCAGCTGTAGGCACTTTTCAGAGGCAAAAAGTTTTAAAAGAGAGGGCCAAAAATAATTTAGAGGCTGTTTCTTTGAGGATGAGTGAACAGATGTGAGTGAAAGAAACAAAGCACATTTCTAAGTTACACTGAGTTCCTTAAGAGGAAAAAATCTTATGCAATTAAAAAGACTCAATATGCAACACTACTGTACACTAATCAACGTTTCCCTTGGATACTGGGAAAAATGCTATTGTATGGGCTGAAAATTTAGACAATTGAAATCCAACTAACCTAGAGGGCACCAAATTATGAAAAGCTGCTCTCACCCAAGTGACTAACAATTTTAACACACAGTCTTACTATTATTTGCAGGGCCATACATTGGGGAGGAGGTAAAGGCAAGATGTTGGCTTCATGCAATTGAACCCCTCACACACACACCTTGCTGTTTTTATATGCAAAGTCATTGGCATGCTTTACTAATTCCATTAAGAGTTCCTGTTATTCCTACTATACAAACCAGGAACAAAGACAAGGAGAGACATTTACCCTGAGGATCTGAATTCATAACAGTGGAAAGGGGCTGTTAATGCCAATTCAATTCGTATCTCTAGATCAAACCTGAAATATTCCTAAATAAGGCTAGTAAAGATTCCAGTCTAAATCTCCAGGCTAGATAAACCAGGTTTGACTTGGTTTAAAGCAGTTTTCAAATTGTTGGGTGAGGCAGAGCCAAAGTGGAACCAGGAAAGATCATGTTAGGGACAAAGTAAAGCATTATTCCTCTCCTCCATAGTTGGGTTCACCTTAAGAACTGGACTTTAACCAATGGAACAGGTTGCCTTCAGAAATCGTGGGTGCTCCATCACTGGAGGTTTTTAAGAAGAGACTGGACAGTCACTTGTCTGAGGTGGTATAGGTTCTCCTCAATGGTGGGATTCAAATATGTGAACAACCTGTTCTCTGTGTGTATGCCGCTTCCGGAAGTCCATTCTGGGCCCAGGCAACAAAAAATTAGCTACCGGTTCTGCCGAACTGGTGCGAACTGGCTAAATCCCACCAATGGTTCTCCTGCTTGAGCAGGGGGGCTGGACTAGAAGACCTCCAAGGTTCTATTCTATTCTATTCTATTCTATTCTATTCTATTCTATTCTATTCTATTCTATTCTATTCTATTCTATTCTATTCTATTCTATTCCATTCCATTCCATTCCATTCCATTCCATTCCATTCCATTCCATTCTATTCCATTCTATTCTATTCTATTCTATTCTATTCTATTCTATTCTATTCTATTCTATTCTATTCTATTCTTCTTAGTTCTTAGAATAAATGCTTAGTTTCTAGTATCTCTGGGTCAGTTCAATAAATTCTCCAGTTGTGGATGCTCCCCCAACCCTTAATATTTGCATCACATTTACATATATTCAGAACATGCAAAGCACTTACAACCCTGTAAGATAAATCAGAGGGTATTATTATACTCTACACTGCAGATGGAAAGTGAGACTAAGAGACTAACTTTTCCGCAGTGAGTTTGGAATAAGTAGGAGTCATACCAGGGGCTTCCTGTTTCCAACACCAGGCTCTTAGTCACTACTCTGCTTCCTAGCAGGATTCCTACAACACATGGTATGCTTAGTTTTCACTTAGTGTGAATTCTCCATTCCTGGTAAGTAAGTCATGTTCAATAGCTTAATGTACTATGTGAACCTAGTCAATACTGATTACTTTAGTAAGTCATGGCTAAGCAAATCATAGTTTAATATGTGGAATAAATAGAATTAGTATTAAAGCAATTTCCTACCTACTCACTTAAGATATGTGTTAGCTATGATTATGGACACACATCTGCAATAGCTGGTTGACAGTTGTAAGTTCAGCATCTGAGCAACAGTCACATCGCCTAGATGTTGCAGTGGCCTGAGCTGCTACAAAAGCAAAAACTGCTTGGCTGCAAACTGAGGATATGGTTACTATCGAGTATCATTTCAGTGCCCCTTTTTATTGTTTGACATAAATTTGGGATGCCCAAGAAATCTGGACAAAGAAACAAAGGCAGCAGTACCCCCTCACTTTTGTCCTGTCTTATTTGTCCAAACTGTAAACTACCTGGCTAAGACCTTCCTAAGCATGGTTCAAGAATCTGACTCACCAACAATCTTGAAAGGACAGGTTACAATCTGGCTGTGTGGAATGAAATGGAAGAGAAGTAAACATCATGAAGGAGGTTTCATTGCTGAAAAAGGGGTGCAAAATCATAGATCCTCCTCCTCCTCCTCCTCCTCCTCCCTTAAATTTCAAGGGTTCTAGACAGGAACTGTAATGAAGGAGCAGCCTTACTTTGGACTTTAATTTATGCTCCATTGGTGTCCATTATAGAGAATTGAGGATCTGGATAGTACTTTGTTCACAATGCTTGAAAAGTGTTAATTGGTTTTCCCAAACATGCACTACTGAAGGCCTGAAAGTGGTTCCATGTGAGTGCTAAAAATTGTCAGCCAGTCTCTATGCCCAGCTCAGATTTTGACATTCAGTGTCTTAAACAGCTTAATACATGGTTTCTGCCATATATATACCTGTATCCTAAGATTTCAGTGTCATGCTCTAGCTATCCTTTACAAACATGGCCTTTCGCTGTGGTGGCCCCAGATTTTGGAATTCATTTGTTCCCATTTTGTTCCACTCAGACTTTAGTCATCCAATAGAAACAAAATTCTTTGTTCAGTACTCCATTTTTGCATGACACATAAACTCTGCTTTTACTCCAGACTTTTTTTACTCTGAGTGCATGTTTGTTCCTTCACAAGCTTAGCTGATTTTTTTGATATGCTGGTTTGCATAGTTTTTTCAAAAGTCTTGTTGCAAACTGCCTGAGCACCTAACAACTGGGAAATGTGTTACACCCTCCAGTGAGAATAATCACAAGAAGACTATTTTCACATGGAAAAATCAGTACACAATTAAATGTATGTTTAATGCAAATATCAAACTCACAACCCCTGCTTTGGCAATTCCTTTTTCGTTTGTACTTTGTCCTGCTGTGTCTATAATGAAGGTCAGAAAAGTAAGGCTCAGGAATCAGCCCAAGGTTTGAGGTGATTGGAAATAATTTTCTGAAAGTGGACTTTGAGAGGTAAAAAATGATTGACAGAAAAGGCAATGCTTTTAGCATTTTAGAGCCCCCCCCCCTCCAAGGAGGTCACTCAACTCGATTTACTAAATGCTGGCATTTAGACTGAAGATGAATGCAAGTGTTGAAAGGGGTTAGAATAGCATTTGGTACTTGCAAGGCAATTGTTGTGAATGTAGGTTCAGACCTTTCAAGTTTACTTACTTCATATGCTTTAAACTTCCTTGTATTCCTGGGGAAATAAAAGGAGTGGAGCTGATCAAAAGCACTAACCAAGTAAGCTGTTTCTATTCTTCTAAAGCATTTACTTACAAGCTGAATTGGAATTTGATTGATCTGTTAGAAACAAATGATCTGTCCTTGGAGATTTGCCCAAACCAGAGACTGGGCTTTCTCTTCATGAAGTAGCATAGCAACTGCAATCTTGCATACTTTTGCATACTTTTACTAGGAAGTGAAACCTAAAGTCCTACTGATATGCTAAAGGTCTCTCTCTCTCTCTCTCTCTCTCTCTCTCTCTCTCTCTCTCTCTCTCTCTCTCGTAAATGTGTTTAGATTTGCAGCTTGTACTATTTTTATTCCAGGGCGGTCCTATGGTGATCGCAGATAAGATGAGATGAAGATTTAATTGCTACAATCATAATTTGCTCGTCGATTTCAGGATGAGGCGTTACACATTATAAACAGATTTTTTAAATATTTTCTAAGTAAAGGAAGAGATTATAGCACAGGGGTAGAAATGAAGCGTTGTTTTTTTGAAGACTTAAAAAGAAGGGTGTTTGAAGAACATCTGTTGAAGAGTAAACGGATTGGTTAAGCTCCATTTTATCTTCTCTGGAAAAGTCTTTACACAGCCTTAGTAACCTAAACCTGAGCTGATCAATGGGAATGGCAAAACAGTGTTCCTACAAATGTTATTGCTCTCACACCACATTTGGGGGAGGGGGTCTCATCTTACAATGGGCTCTTGGATTGTACTTTATGTTGCAATGTATACATATTAGTTTGTTGTTAAATTAAGAAAAAAAATATTACATGGCAGCAAGTAGCTAAAAAGGCAAAGCAAGCTGGAACTGCATAATTCATGGATAGGAGACCACCCGGAAATCCCTGGGACATACACTAAATAGAGACGTTCAAACAAAGCCAAACCAGCAAATGGTAGGGGGGGATACCATTTCTGTGCTGCTGCCAAGATAACTACAGAAGTGTATCTACAAAATTACCCAAAATTGTCTTTTGGGATGATACAACTGATACGTATATCCACTCTGATATAAAAAAAGCCATGCTTCTCATCCATAATTATGTTTATAACATTACCAATTATGATAACAAACATGCTAGCTTTGCATGCTCCAGGGGAGGAGAGATTTCAGTTTGCCCAGTCCTGGTCAATTTTTGTGTGTGTGCAAATCCATAGCCAAAAAGCTTCCCTATAAAGCAGGGGTCCCCAAGCTCCGGCCATGGACCCGTACCAGTCCATGGCCTGTTAAGAACCAGGCTGCACAGCTGAAAGTGAGCAGTGGGGGAGCAAGCAAAACTGAAACCATCCCATCCCCCGGTCTATAGAAAAATTGTCTTCCATGAAACTGGTCCCTAGTGTCAAAAAGGTTGGAGACTGCTGCTATAAAGGAAAGGCTTGTAGAGATTCATGCAATTCAATGCACTGAACTGGGGCTGAGAAAATTCCGGTTCAAATCAATCTTCAGCTATGGCTGCTCACTGGATGACTGTAGATCAGTCTTTTTCTTTTGGTCAAACGTATCTAACAGGGCATTTGTTGTAAAGCTTAATTGGAGGAGGAAGAAATGTCATGAAAATCAACTTGAGCTCTTGGAGGGAAAGATAAATTTACCCTCAGTTGGTAGTCATCTTGTCCATCTACATGAACACAACCAGGGCTTTTTTTCTCATAGAACGCTCAGAACGGAGTTCCGGCACCTTTTTTGGATGGAACCTTGTGGGGTAGGCAAAGTGGGTTGTATGAGATGTGTGAGTTCCGGCACCTTTTTTTTTTTAGAAAAAAAGCACTGAACACAACCATCCAAGTTTCTTGGCAATAATACAAAAGTAGTTAAGTCACTGTGGAGGGAATACAGAATACAGAAAAGTGCACCTATTATGCTCTAGGAAGAACGTGTGTTCGTTGATCACGATTACTCAACTCTACCATAAACCCAGAGGGCATTATTGGAAGCAAGAGTGCTGAAGATCACAGTTCTGGATGGCCATTTTTGTGATTGCATTTTTTTTAGTCATCTATTTCAACAGGACTTATTCCCCAGTAAGTGCATTGGATTGCAATAAGGAGTCTAAGCCTCCATATGTCTAGTCAGAAATAAGGGTTGTTTAGGCTTACAGAGGATGGAAATCTGGCAGCAGATAAGGCTTATCTGTGCTCAAACAACTGGCTAAGCCATTGCAGAATGTTAATAAGCTGCACATAAAAGGGGATGAGATAGCACTGCAGTGCAGTTTCATCATATTTTATTGGCCATGCTTGCATGACATGCCAAAACACAAATTAAGTAGCCACATTTGAGGCTTGGGTGTTGGGGAAATGTGAGGTTCAGTTAAGCATAGCTAAACATGCTGTAGAAACACAGCCTCGTAGCATAGATCCAGACAACCATCTACCCTCAAAGAGTAGGGCCCAGTTTCAAGCAAGTTTGCGGAGGCAATAGCCCAGTTCCTTAGATCTTTCCTGTCAGTTAAATAGTCTTCTTAGATTATGGAATCCCAAGTGGAAAGCAATGCTTCAATTTCAGACTAATTACAGTGGCACAGTTATTTCCAAAGTAGCTGACAAATGAAGATGCAGAACCATGAAAATTATTCCCAGAAAATCTGCTTTGGTCCAGCCAAACCTGGGGGCAGTGGCAGGGGGGGTGTTCCAATTATTTTTCTTAAGTAGAGGGCTGTGAATAACTGAGCTGCAATTCCAGTCTCCTCACTGTTACACTGCCAACATTAACTGCTGAAATGTATTTAAAGAAGTCCATGAATAGTAGGCAACGTATTTCATAAATGTAAGGGAGGGCTGGGCTGTGGAGAGCCATATTATATTTTACACCTATATTTTCTAAAAAGGTATTCTTTTCATGGTCCATGAAATATTATGCATGTAAATAAGAAATTTTAATGTGATTGGCAGATTTGCATGGGATTGGTGAGAAGAATGCATTAAATTAGACACACTTTATGGATGTAGCCCAATCCACACGGTCATTCCTACATCAGCTCCATTGAACAAATCACGCTCCCATTCAGTTCAGCAGAATTCAAAGAGAATAACTTTCTGGGACCAGAACAGTTGGGGACAGGTTGTCTCACTGTAGCATTTCACAATCCCTGTGATTGACCATCCTACACCAATATTTTAATGTAGTTTATCTAAATCCAGCAATTATAGCTAATTTAGGGTTTGGTGTGCCGTGCAAATTCAAGCAATTATATTAGGTAAATTAATGTTAAGGTAAACATGGGTTGGCATGTCCTTGTGAGTATCTCTATCAAGCTTCATGGGCACTCTCACCTTGTGTTGTAAGCTTTTATGTCAGATACGTGGAACAAATAGCAAAAATCCATCTGCTGCTGGAAGACCAGGCGGACCTTAGTGTTCATGGCAGTTTTCAATGAACTGAAAATATAATACCCCAAAGGGTTTATAATCCAAAATAGGCAAATTGAAATGGAATGCTGGGGATAAACAGGAGAAAGGTATGGGGCTAGGTCAAAATTACTTGTATTTAAGCTCCAACAGAATAGATAGAATGTGTGTTGGTTGGAAAAGTTGGGTGTTGGATTTTATGAAAACATGGGAGGTGGCACCTTCTAGGATCTAGATCAGTTCCAGACATAAATGTGATCAAGTGGAAGTCTTCAAAGAAAGACAAAATTGGCCATGTATGAGGAGCCTATGACCCTCCAGATCGTGCTGAGCAGAACTGTAACCTCCAACTTTTTAACTATTTGTCATGCTCACTTCCAGAGGTTACACAAACTTGGAGTTCAGCACCTTCTTAAGAAGTTCAGATTGAAAATTAGACCACAAGAGGAACAAAATAAGCCCTAGGGAAGTTTCAAGGAAATTTACAGAAATCCGTGCTGTTTCCAAAAGCAGACAGAAAATTGATGCATGTAAACAAATAAAAATAAAAATGGCACTACTAGACGATATTGTTTTGCTGTGCAAATTGCCAGTTTTCTTTCTCAAAATCAGGTGGTGCAATAATCCTGGTGGCTGCTGCTGATGGTGTTCTTGATATATTGCTATGATAGAAAGCATGTTACCTCCATGTAACATTCAGCCTCTACCTGAGCATATCCAAAAAAGAACTGAAAAACTTAATAGTTTTTTTCCCTAGGATTTCATCAGAATCTGTGTTTATGTAACTTAAATCCATTATTCCATGTCATGCACCCTGGAATAGGAAAAAAATAAATGTTCATTTTCTTCTATATGACACAATTTTAGGAGTTTGAGGAGTGCTATTAAATTCACCTTCATCATCTTTTCTCAAGGTTATACTAATTTCCTTCCATTTCTTATCATACTATGTCATTTCTAATCCCCTGATTATGCTAGTTGCCCTTTTCCGATCCCACATAATTTCTCTGAATTTTTTTTTTTAATTCTTGGTTCCAAGACTGGACCCACTTCTCAAGATAGGTTCTGATAAATGCAATTATTTCTTTCAATTTGGAAATTATGCTTCTGCTGATGCATCCTAAAATTGCATATATTTTTTTCCCCATTATCTCACACCAGTATCTCATATTCAACTTACAGTCAACTATTATCCCAAAACCTTTTTTACAAAGTTTTACCAAGCCAGATATTTGTATCCCTGTGTACAAATACCTGTGTATTTGTTGTTTTCTAAGTATAGAACTTCAAACTTGTCTCTGTTACATTTCATGCTGTTATTTTTAGCCCATTTCTCGAACCTGTGAAGAATATTATCAGTACTATTCATGTAAGGCATTTGATAAAGTAGATCACAACCTACTACTTGATAAAATAGCAAAATGTGGGTTAGACAGCATCACCACCAGATGGATTCGTAGCTGGCTGACCGGCCGTACTCAGCGTGTGGTCCTCAATGGAACCGCATCTACATGGAGGGAAGTGTGCAGTGGGGTGCCCCAGGGCTCTGTCCTGGGGCCAGTGCTCTTCAACATCTTCATCAACGATTTGGACGAGGGGATAGATGGGGAACTCATCAAATTTGCGGATGACACCAAGCTGGCAGGAATAGCCAACACTCCAGAAGACAGGCTTAAGATACAGGAGGACCTGGACAGACTTGAAGATTGGGCGCTATCTAACAAAATGAAATTCAATGGTGAAAAAAAGTAAGGTTCTACATTTAGGCAAGAAAAACCAAATGTACAGGTATAGTATAGGGGGTACCTTGCTCAATAGTAGTAAACTGTGAGAGGGATCTCGGAGTCCTAGTGGACAATCACTTAAATATGAGCCAGCAGTGTGCTGCAGCTGCCAAAAAAAGCCAACACAGTGCTGGGCTGCATTAACAGAGGGATAGAATCAAGATCACGTGAAGTATTAATACCACTTTACAATGCCTTGGTAAGGCCACACTTGGAATACTGCATCCAGTTTTGGTCACCACAATGTAAAAAAAGATGTTGAGACTCTAGAAAGAGTGCAGAGAAGGGCAACAAAGATGATTAGGGGACTGGAGGCTAAAGCATATCAAGAACGTTTGCTGGAATTGGGTATGTCTAGTTTAATGAAAAGAAGGACTAGGGGTGACATGATAGCAGTATTCCAATATCTCAGGGGCTGCCACAAAGAAGAGGGAGTCAAGCTATTCTCCAAGGCGCCTGAGGGCAGGACAAGAAGTAATGGATGGAAACTAGTCAAGGAAAGAAGCAACCTGGAACTGAGGAGAAACTTCCTGACAGTTAGAACAATTAACCAGTGGAACAACCTGCCTCCAGAAGTGGTGAATGCTCCAACACTGGAAGTTTTTAAGAAGAGACTGGACAGCCATTTGTCTGAAATGGTATAGGGTTTCCTGCCTGAGCAGGGGGTTGGACTCGATGACCTCCAAGGTCCCTTCCAACTTTATTATTATTATTATTATTATAATTTTCTAAGGTATTAGTTATCCCACTCAGTTTCATGTCACCATGAAAGTGTTCCCTCCAACTTTTTATCCAAGTCATCAATAAAAATATAATAGAGAACCTTGGCTGATCCTTGGGGTGCCCTCTTTGAGTCTTCAATCTGATGTGAAATCATTGAAGAGCATTCTGAATACAATTTTTGTGCCAGCTGGGTATACATTTGTCGCACCATCCTACCCATAACAGCTAATCAGAATGTAATGGGATACCTTGTCAGATGCTTTATTGAAGTCAAGATATTGTATGTGCAGGTGTGTGAGAGAATTATATTGATTTTGTACACAGCCCAGATTCTTTTAGATAGGGTGATATATAAATGTTGCTAAATAAATGATTCCTGACCACACAGGAGCTAACATTGGTCTTGCAAGATTTGTTCTTGACAAATCTCTGCTGACTTCCAGTAATTTTCTTCAAGGTACTTATTGATAAAATCTCATTATAATCTGCTCCAAAATCTACCCAGGCATTGATGTGGGCTGCTTAATTTGATGGACCTTTTGTTTCCCTCCATTTTGAACCTAGGTGACATTCAGCTTCTGAAGGCTCTCAATGCTTTCATCACAATAAACAGTATCATAGTGTAATAGTGCAATTTCCACTTCTTTGAAGCACATCGTGATGCACTTAGAAAAGGCGTAGGGCTTGCATCACAATGATGCAATTACACTTTCATCAATCTGACTCTCCCCGCTCAGTGGATGCTGCTGCGGACATTTAAAGATAGGGACATTTGTTCCCCAGATGGTGCCAAGATTTTTTAAAAGAAATTTACATAAGAAGTTGGTTATAAAATTAACTTCGAGATGCTTGAAGTAAAAAAATAATCTTTGACCCCGTTTGTTCCCATCTCAATCCAGCCCTTCATTTTGCTCGTCACAATTTCTTGATGCAACACATAACTTTTTGTTGGAGATGACAGAATCACAAATGGAGTAGAATAGCTCTGCCTTTTCTTCTATGCTTGATAGTATTTTTATTCACTAGATTTTTTTTGTCTTGAACACATCTAAATAAGCCCTTTTTGTTATTCCTAGCATCCTTTTCTAACTTATCACAGTCTGAATTTTTTTGACAACACTTCTACAGTTCTGAACTAGCTATGCATATTATTCCTTTGTAAGTCTCCTCATTCAGTGCCATTGTAACATTGAACAGTTGCTGAATGAGTAGTCATTAAGCAAGTAATTATGCACTTTTTTCTGTCTTAGCCTAGCCTAACTGGGTTTTTCCAATATGACATAGAATTAGTCTTTTCCATCTTTCCCCATTGTAAGTCATGTCATCTATACAATTTGTGTCAGTTTAACAGCAATTGCTGCAGAGGCTGGAATCTGCCCAGCTCCTATTGGCTATTTTCACTGCTGTGAACACAGCTAATCAGTCACTGCAACTTCCCTGTACGACCTTTTTTGTTTCTGCTGGAATGAGATAACACCTGGAGAGAAACAAGGCCACTATCTCTAGAAGAAGTGGTAGACTAGGATGTCACTATAACAACCTATCTGTCTGAGAAACCTTGCTGTGTAGCTTTCTCTAGGGCTTTGGCACTGCTTTAAGAAATTAGAGTTCTGCTTTGCTTGCTATCATCAAAGTACTAGCAGACTGATAAAGAAGGTAATAGCCCAGGATCTTTCTAAAGTGACCTGTCAGTGCTCTGTGATGTACACTTTTTCCTACATGGGTCTGAGAAGCAGTTACATCAGTATCATTATTCTCTGTCACAGTACATGCACTTTGGCGATACAGCTAGTATCATTGGCTTCCC
Organism: Azemiops feae; assembly: GCA_023970755.1. NCBI lineage: Eukaryota > Metazoa > Chordata > Lepidosauria > Squamata > Viperidae > Azemiops > Azemiops feae. The sequence continues at coordinate 1,388,498 of JALGBA010000703.1, read as the reverse complement.
ATAAAGACTTGAAAACCTGGTTATTCCCCCAGCATTGGACTTATTTATTCCAGCCTATACACAAGAATCTGGTTAACTAAAGTTCAACATTAAACTGGTGTCAAATAAGAGTCAACAGAATTGGAGTGCTTCTGAGAACACAGCAATTCTAAACTGATGATGCACTTAACTCTGCCCCCCCCCCCAAGGTCTGCCTGCTCTTCTCCTACAGGATTAGAGCATTGATGAGCTTGTTCTGTCATGGTTTCGGGATTGGAATATGCCTGTGGCTTGGCCTTGGTTGTGCTATATTGTGACATGTTTCTGTGTTTTTGTCTTTGGTTATTTTGTTTTGAATTTTTTAACCCAATGCTAGCCACCCAGAGTTGCTATTTGCAGGTTAAATGGTTAAATGGCACTGTGAACATATACCCCCTCTCCCAGTCTAAGGGAAAACAGATGTATTCCTTGCTTGAGCAGTGATGGCAATATTGCCCTGTGAGAAATCTGACTCCCTGGATTTCAGGTCCTCCAGCACCATGATGTAATGGGGAGGAGAGGTAGCTATGATTGTGTGAGAAACTCTCACAGGGATCAGTAGCACTGTATTAGAGTTGCCCAGTTGCTATAACTGTCTGGAGACTTTGAGGGACCGGAGGGGGGGAAAAGCTCATACTAAACCCTTGCAAGAGAAAATTGTTGTACATCTATAGATGTCAGGGTTAGCTGATAGGGAACATAGAGTAGATGTCAGAGCGTGCACAGTCCTATCTCTTGTGACAAACCAGGAGCAGACACAGCAAACAGTGGTTTGTAACAAATGGTGGTTTATCTACAATATCTACAATGCTATACAAGTATCACTAGGAACAATATACATACACGTGCTACGTAGCAGAATCCAACAAACAGCAAATACAGCAGGAAAGGGAAAAGAACAAAAAACACACCAGCAGAGCCTCCCCTTTTTTACACAGGCTCTTAAAGAGACAACAGCCAAAGACCCTGCTGACTCATTCCCATCATTGCATCAGCTGGTCAGCTCTTAAATCATCACCTTGACAGTAGAGTAGAGCTGGAAGAGACCTCCAGCCCCCTGCTCAAGCAGGACATCCTATACCATTTCAGACAAGTGACTGTCCAGTCTCTTCTTAAAAACCTCCAGAGATGAAGCACCCACAACATCTGAAGGCAAACTGTTCCATTGGTTAATTGTCCTCATTGTTAGGAAGTTTCTCCTTAATTCCAGGTTGCTTCTCTCCTTGATTAGTTTCCATCCATTGTTTCTTGTCCTGCCCTCTGGTGCTTTGGAAAATAAATTGACCCCCTCCTCCTTGTGGCAGCCTCTCAAATACTGGAATACTGCTATCATGTTCTCCCCTAGTCCTTCTTTTCTTTAGACTAGCCAAACCCAAATCCTGCAAATGTTCTTCATAAGTTTTAGTCTCTAGGCCTTTAATCATCTTAGTCGGCGTCAGAATTAATAATTAATTTTGATAAGGTATTGCTACTCCTGGTCTGTGACCTGCAGAGTCTTCCTGGAATCAGAGTTCCTGCCTGAGCAGCAAGTGGAGGCCATAGCCCACAATACATTTGTCTAGTTTTGCCCTACCTGGATCAGAGTGCTCTAGCAACAGTAACATATGCGCTATTAACCTTGCAGATTGAGTAGTGAAAATGAGTTTTGTGTGGGGTTGCTTTTGAAGATGACCTGGAAGCTGCTATGATACAAAATGCCACAACCAGACTTATACTGCAATATTATGGCCATCTTGAGGTAGTTGCATTGGCTACTGATAAGCTTCTAGGCATAATTCAAAGTACCTGTTATATCTTTAGATCCTTATATGGGAGGGGGGGAGGTTGGTTTTTGTTTTGTTTTGCTTTTGTGCCTCTTCCACTCTCTGAAGGAGAAATGTGTCCACATGACAAGTCTGGACTTTCTTGGAAGGTCCATTTTTGGTAGTTTATCTACTCATAAATGCCTCCCTGCACTCTAATTTCATGCCTCTTGGAAACATCTGCAGTTTCTTTTTGTAAGTCCACATCTTTCTCTTTACTGGGTAGACAGAAGTAGATCCCAACAATAATATTGATTTTACTTGTTTCTGCACTAATTTTTCACCCAAATGCTATCTGCCAGATTTGTTCATTTTGCTTTCTGAGTAGGAACAGCTATTTTTAACATGTGAAGCTGTTCCTCCTCCATTTCTTTTGCTTCTATGTCTTGTGAATATATTATATCCTTTTGTTGGTACCTTCCAATCATGGGAATATCCCAGCCAACTCCAAATGCTTCTCAATAATAGGGTTCTATTGGAATCTGTTCCCAACCCAGTGTCCTTCTGATATGTTAGATTACGATGGCCATCATGCTAAGGAATGGTTTTCTAATACTTCTGGGAATGGCTGCTACAGATTATAGGTCCTCAAGGCAATTTGCAAAAGCAGAATTTTAAAGCAACAAAGGACTTCAGCAAAATCAAACTTAATATACCTTAGGAGTAGTTATCATAATCTCAGTGGATCATAATAGCAGGCTGCAGCTGTTGACTTTTTGTATTAAAGACATGGGAACTCTGTCAGTAAGAAAGGTGGCAAAATTGAATGCATCTGGTGGACTCCAAATGCATGACCACATGGGGTGTTTCCTGGATTCTTCAGCATGTCTAGCAAAGTTATTGATCTTTATCCATTTGGCATTTATTCTCCCCCCTCATTACATTAACTGCAATAAAGTAAATTCAATAACTACTCCCAAACCCCTTCTAATCTATTTTAATCAAATCTATCCAACTAACCTTTCCTATTATGTACCTCCCTTAGCCCAAAAGTTTGGGATAAGCAAAGGATTTTGATATCCTAATCATTAATGATTAAATAATCCACTCAACTGCAAAAGTCCAGAAAACCATCCAATGACATCAAGGAGTTAATTTTTGTATCTTTTTGCTGCCACTTAGTAAGCTGCCAAATGTTGCATTACAAGCATGGTAGCCTTGCCTTATTCCAATCTGATGATTTCCAGATATGTTGGAATAATAAATCTTAGAGGGCCCTAGGCAGCATAACCAAAAAAGGAGAAAGAAACTGGCTATAGGAAAACTGGTTTCACCATAACATTCTCCCTGCTATCTACCAAAATGTTCAATGTCACTTAAACTATTACTGAAAAAATTTAAGTCTTCAGAAAAAGAATATTCCAAACCTGATTTAAAAAAAAAAAAAAAAAAGCAGGGGGGAGATAATTTTCTTTCCACACCTATTCTGTTTCTTATTTTGGTTAAAAAAAAATGAAAAATCGGGTCACTGAATTATGGCATATTGCCACCAGATTTTGGCAGAGGAATCTAGACAGTTTTGGAAGGACACGCAGTCTATGAGTCAGAGGCTGCTCATCTGTATTTATAATTGCAGGGGGTACTAAATTCTATAAGATGCTCCTCATGGGATGCTTTGAGGTCATGCCAAAATACACCAGTGGATGTTTCCTTTTAGGAATGCTGGAGATAAGTTTTATTATTAATATATTCTGCAACATTTCAAAGGAAATCTATGGATAGTTGAACGGAGACCCCCATGAGGAAGGTAGTTTGGATATATAAAGTATCCCATTGTTGAGAAATAAATTATCTATTAGGACCTCTTACACCTATTCACTTCTATGAACCTCCTTGGAAATATTATCTTTTTCATTTATCAGCAGATAATAATCCTGCTTATTATCTCTTTGTATGATAATGCAGTTAAAGGGAATTGTGTAGATTTTAGTTGTTTTTTTATTGTTCGCCATTTAAACATTTTCCCATGTGCCCAAAACTAGGAGTTCCAACTTTGCTTTAACTCACAAGCAGCAAATGATGAAGATGTTGATGATGATGATTAAAATCAGTCAGAACACAGATTGTCAGTATTCTCATTTATAATTAATCCTTTACTTGATCTCCCATTTACAAATTGCTTTGCCTCTCTGGATCATTCCAGTTGTTGTCAAAACAATTATTTCTTTTGGCACGTAAGTGGGAGATACAATTGATTCTTTCTTAGAAAAGGTTTAGCTTATGAGTAATGCTGAATTTTAATGAAGTGGAAGGAGAATGAAATGTACAAAACAGTGTATCATGTAGAGAAAGTGGATAGAAGTGGAACAACAGATATTATTTAGAAAAAGAATGTAAACTTTGCAATCCTTATCAAATCTATCCAATGTAGACAATTTTATAAGGTGGCAGGCTGGGACCAACCTTAGCATGGGGCAGAATGAAGCAGCCCACAGGTGATGGACAGAGGAGAGTATTCACCCTCCGAGTGAACATCTCCCAGTCTCTTAATCTGGATAGCCAACCAACTTACTGGATATCACTAAAACTCCTTCACAGCAAGGCACTGAGATGGGCACCTGGCTTTCCAGAATGGCCACTCTCTCTGATGTCTCCCAATGATGATTCTCAAATCAAGACATCAATACTTTTTTTGGGTGAAAAATAATTTCCTTTTAAAATTCCTCCATAGGAAAAAAAAGAAGAATTCAATGTGAAGTTTTTAAGCAATTTATTTACAATGTGGCTAGATTGTATTTTTCTTTTTTTCTAGTGATCAGGATTCTCATGCTTTAATTCAATCCCAAGTGAAGCCGTCATAAGGAAACTCTTTCCATGCTTCTCCAGGAGAAGTTGAGAGAAATCATCTACCCAATTTCTTTGCCTACAGATGTGAATAGTGAATATTTAAGGACCATTTGTGTCCTATTATCAACAGCTATCACATTACAATGGCTACATCTTCACTCCAGGGACAGAAGTAGCATGCCTCTCCATACTAGCTGTTAAGGAACTAGGTTAAGGAATAACAAGATGTTATTGTCCTCAGGTGCAAGGAAAGCCAAGTTCAAGTCCATCTTCACCCATGGAAATTCAAAAGATGATTTTTAGACTAGTTACTCTCTCTTAGCTCAGCCCAAGATTGTTGTTATGAGATCGAATGAAAGGCGATCCCACCATGAACTTCCAGAAAAATAGTGGGATATATAATAAATACCTAAAATCCTGCTGGCCACTGTTGAAGATGAATGTGTGACTGGCTTAGTCTTTAATTTTATTTGGCATAAGTATGTTTTTATTAGTTTTATACTGTTCTTGGGATTTAAAAAGATAAATGTGTTTTGGGGGCACAACCTAGTTGTGACTATAGTTACATTATGCAAGTTCTTAAACCAAGCAAATCATTATGGGAGCTGTGGAGGCTACTCACCATTCCCACAATTCTGAGTTAATAAATACATTACAACTGAAATTTAAACTCTAAAACAGACTTAAATACTGCAAAGCAGAGTTGGCACATAATCTGGGGCTTGTCCTGGTCAATTCATGGCTCCAGGTGGCAACTAATGGCCGAAGGGCCTTTGCACAAATACATCTAGTGCACCAATTGTACCTGTTCCTAGATCAGGAGGTGCTGCTCATAATCACTCATGCCTTAATCACCTCCTGAATGCACTTCAGAGCTGCAATTTAAGATGCTGATTGTGACCTTCAAAGTCTTACATGGCACAGAGCTAGAATACTTGTGGAAATACCTATCCCCATTTATTTCCACCTGTCCCAGCAGGTCTGGCAGAGCAGGGATGAATTAAGCACTATTTTACCTGGTGGGTCCTAGGAAGCATGCCTTCTCTGTCAAGGTGTATAAAAGAAACATCTAGAGATATGGACAGTCCCAACCCTATAGCTCTTTTGAAGAGCTAGGTCTTCTCCAAACCTTGGGGCCATGATGTCACTTGCTGGAGCTTTGGTGTGGATGTATGTGACATATATACTCTAAAATATTTATGATGAAGGAACCTCAACTTGATTTCTGTGTTGGCTTTCTTGATTGTCTTTTTCTTTGTTCTTCATCCAGAATTTCACTGGCTAGATGGGCAGCTATATAAATATGATTAATAAATTAAATAAATACACAATTAAAGAAGACAAAAAAACCCTCACTCACCCACCTCCAAAATAAACCCTGATTCCAACTGCCTTATATCATAAGATGCAAAATTAGTCTACTGAGGCCCTCAGCTTACTTGCCAATATGGTGATTCCTGATCATTCAAACCTGGGATACAGTTAGAGTAGAGAATATTGGGGTACAGCCTGACCTAACCTCTGGTGGCTTTTGCTGTTCTTCCTGTTAGCCCATGGCCTTGCTTTCAAGGATCTTCTTGCAATCCATAAACAAAGGAAATGGAGAAATAGAAGCAAAGTAGGACAAACGTTATCAATATTAAGCTATACAGGCAGTGCTTTTTTTGTAAAAAAAAAAAAAAGTGCCGGAACTCACACATGTCATACAACCCACCTTGCCTACCCTACAAGGTTCCATCCAAAAAAGGTGCCGGGACTCCATTCTGAGCGTTCTATGAGAAAAAAAGCCCTGTATACAGGTATCCCTGAACTACAACTCCCAATATTCTCTATAGGCTGGAGTTGCTGGGAGTTATAGTTCAGCACTAACTGGAGGGTTTCTCATCTCCTGTTGATTGTTCAAATTACCAATCCAGCCATCCTGTACCTCCAGGAGATTATGCAGTATCTTTACTTAACACCTTCATCGAATCAATATATCAAATGAAAAACTACAAGGCTGAACAAATATATCTCCTGCCGTCAAATATGTTTGCAACATTACCCACTGTGCTTATGGATGCTGAGCCATAAATGGAACCCAGGAGATAGGAATATATGGAATTGCAGGCAGGAAATAAAGGAGAAAGAAATGCACACACATAACATTTAGGGGTTAATTGGCCAAACAGCAGCACTGCAGAGAAGTGATTCGAGAGGACAGCAGGTCACAAAATGAGCATGACTCAGTCAGTATGATCCTATGGCTCAAAACCCATTTGTCCTTTGCTGTCAGGATATATATTGTCCAATAGGGAAGAGCGTTCCTTGACAAAAAAAATAGGCCCCTGCTACAGAAGGAACACGGAGCACTGCTACACAACAGCATTCCACAATCAGATGCTTTTTTAAAAAAATCTGAACAGCAGAGCACACCTTCCTAGATTCAGTTTTAGAAACTGGGAATGTGGATTCTTTAAAGATGCAAACATTCAAAGGAACAGAGTCATGAAATCATATTTTTGGAAGAGATCATTTAGGCCACTAAGTCCAAGCCCCTGCTCAGTGCAGAAATTCCAGGTAAAACATTCCAAGCTATCCAGTTTCTGTTTAAACATGTCCACCATGGGGAACCTGCTCTCCTTCTTACTAAGTGGAGAGACAGCCTTCCAGATTTGGAAAGGTTTTCCTAACATTCAGCTAAAAACTGCCTTCTGAAATAAATATATTATTCTATTATGGAGTTCTGGGTACTCCCTGAGCTTGGTTGTGTTTTTTGCTTGAAACTTTCACTACCCAATTCAGTAATATCATCAGTGCTAGGGAATGTGGAATTTACCACCACCCAAACTGGCAGGGCAAGCTACTGCATATAAACAGACAGAAAATGATTATTCATATGTTACCTATATGGATAATGAAATGTCTGCAAGCCAGGTTACCCCAAACTCCACAGTTTAACCTTGAGCTACAGATATTTTCTTTTCCTGGATATTATTCTATGTTCTACACATTGAGATTATACAGAAAAAAAGATAGATGCATTAGGTCTCCTTGATGGGGATTTAAAATAATTAACTTGAGCTAGAGTTATAAAATGGGGCTAATGTTTCTGAGGGTGGTGCTTCTGCTCTGCCCAGTATTTCTGTACCACTAACTATCCACAAAATATTCAGAGCTGTAATGGTTCTACACTTCCCAAAGTGGGTGGACAGGAGAGAGTCTGGAATCAGAAGGTCCTATGTTTCAATCCATGACTAAAACGTATTGTCCCCCCCCCCTTATTATTGTTATAAATAATTCAAGGGGAAAAACATACCTAATACTCCTTCCTCCTCCTATTTTCCCCACAACAACAACCCTGTTAGGTGAGTTGGGCTGCAAGAGAGAGTGTCTGTCCCAAAGTCACCCAATCAGTTTTCATGACTAATGTGGAACTAGAACTCACAACCTCCTGGTTTGTAGCCTGGCTTGGGAACTTTTCTATAAAATTGATAATATTCTTCTATTTGGATTGGCACCACCCTGAATGGGTGCAGCCTTTCTAGACAGTGAACAACCAGTTGTACTGTGAACGTGAATTTGTGAAATGTTGCTGATTGAATAGAAAAGCTACCAAATCTCATGTGAATGTCCTAGGGTGGGGGGGAGGGACAATGATGAGCATGATGATCATGATGATCCTCTTCTTCCTCTTTTCAGGATTTTACTCTGCCATTTCCCCCCCTAACAAGCACTCCATGGACTAGTTTGGACAATCGTCCAGTGAGCTTCCATGACCGGGGGGGGGATTTGAATTTCAATCTCTCTAGTCCTACACAAATACCTTAACCACAACCATTGAATTTGACCAATGCAAAAAGCTGAGAATTTCTTTCTAATTTGTTGGAGGAATAACTGCAGGTATTTCATAATCAATACATAAAGAATCTGAAATAAATTCACATGGAGAAGAAAGCAACATTGGCAACTTTTCTCTCCCCCCCCCCAGCCCAAAAATATTGTCCAAGTTGCCCATTGTGCTATTTCTCATATCACCAAGATAACCTTCTCCTTGAACCACCCATATCCCACCATAGTTAAGTGGCAACTCCTCTGTGTGGGACAATAATCGTCACTCAGTCTTGCAACCAGTGACCCATCATCTCCAAAGCTAAATCACACACAGCCATGATTGACAGAACAATAAAAGCTTCCATTTCACCTTTGAGCATTCCAGCCATGAGCTCTTGAATTCGTTTTCCAAATTAGGGCCCCATCGCCTGCTGCACTATGCGTTATCATCTGTCATTCACCTGCTATTTTCACCTAATCAAGCTGTTAATCAATCCCACCAAATATATGTTTGGGCTATTCACTGTAAACCAAAGGGAGTCTTTAGTCATCTTTTCATGGCATGATTGAACAAGTTTGCTTAAAATCAAGAAGTTCAAGTAGGAGTAAAGGGCTGTGAATTCGTGGCTCCAATCAACCATGAGCAATTTTCATCCTAGCTTGTCTCTCTCAAGGCTCCTTCCCAGCAATTGCAAAAAAAAAAAAAAAAGTTGCTAAGAAGCAGGCAATGGTTGAATAGTATTCTTTGAAATAGCAGCATGTTACTACCCAGTGCAAAATTTGCTGTCCAGCAGAGAGTTAGGCACCCTCAAGTGGACTGAAATAAAAGGTCTTAATGATACCTAACTTTCTATGGCATAGGAGCCATTGCCTTAATGCCATCACACTAAGCTATGTTTTGTATTAACTGAACATGGCCAGTTTATATACTACAGAGCAATTGGCATAGTTTGCTAATTACAGTGCCTTGGGCCAAATCATAATGACAATTGATATTGTCATTAATCAAAACATTAGCAGCTAGAGTGGAATGACCAGCTATATTCACATGGCACACAAAGGACAAGCAAAAAAGAGAAGAAAAAGAAATAAAAAGATGTACAAGCTGTGTAAAATTGAATAAGAATATTCAAAATAACTTCATATATGGTGGTCTTAAATTGTTCTTGAAATCAATTTAATGAGTAATTGGTCACACTTGGACAAATGTAATAAGAATCATTAATCATAGTAGACAATTAGTAGGAACTGTTATCAAATTTAAAAAGTCCATTCTTGTGATAGTAAAATAAGTTCCAATGTTTTAAAGCCTTATGTGAAGAGAAACCCAAATTTTGGAAGTGATAAAAGTCCATGTGATGGTTACAGTATATGCTTAAGCAAGATATTTATATGGGCTAATTTAACACAATTAATGTTAGCTGTAAAAAAAAATATCCTAAGTATATGCTTTGCTTTCTCAAGAACTGTTGACTTGCTCTGCCATCCTGGCTGCAGGGCAAGAAATAATAGTCAAGTTACAGGAAGGCAGTTATGAGTATGTGGAAAAACATCCTAATGATAATGGCAATTTGATGGTGGAACACAGTTAGTTACCCACAGAGTTAGTAGATTTCTCTTCTCCAGATGGGTTTAAACAGAGACCTGACAGCCATCTGTCAGGAGTGCTTTCATATGGATTCCTGCACTGACCAGAAGGTTGAATTTAATGGCCCAAACAACCCTTTTTAACGCTCTGATGATACCACATCAATACATTAGGAGATCACGCTGTTTGCTGTAAAAATAAATGAACAAATGGGTAGATTTTGTAATACAGAAAGCAGGGCATCCTGGCGGTGCTTTTCACTGACTGACTGACTGACTGATTGATTGATTGATTGAGCTGAAGGAGAATTTCATCCATTCCCAGTATGTGTGTATACACTTTGTACATAATTTAATGATTTTTAATGATTGCATACTTTAGTAGCATTCAACGGCTTGATGATTTTACTCATCTCATTGGACATATTGATGCCACTGATAACCTGGTGTTATGTTTTATCACACTGCTGCTTTTTTATTTTTATGTCGGTGGTTTGAAAATGTGCCATAAACTCCACATATATCCAGGGATAAGCTGTGCCAAACACAGTAATTGGCACAGTAATATTCAACAACTAAGCCTTTTTTAATATCTCAAGAACATCACACAGTTCTTGAGAGATTTAAAGAGCGAAGTGATAGCATTTTCTTAATACCTGAAGGGCTATCCCTCAGAAGATGGACAGGTCTGCCCTGTGTTGGTCCAGACAGCAGAGCTAATACTAATGGAATGCCTGCTAGAAACAGCCACATGAAGCATTGCCTTTATTTACAGAAAGGCCTCTGGGCCCCATAAAGGAGATAAAGATTACTTCAAGTGAGCTCAGCTTCCGGTGACTCAAGGATGCGTCCATGTAGTTTTCTCAGTAACTAGATAAAGTCTGACCAGGTTGGCTAGATTTCTAGAATTATGCAGAACTATCTTGTTTGTTGGTTTATTTTTCCTTGGGTTGCCCTCTGTCTGTTTTCAGTCTCTGGTAATTTTACCTTTTTTCCAATTTTGTTTGGCTAATGTTTCTCTCACATAGAACTACCATATTAGGGTTGCAAAAATTCAGAAAAACCATTGAATGGCAGCAAGGGATTGAACTACAGTATTCTGTTTGCTGCACTCTAGTGATCACCCATTTTAGTAGCCTCCAAATGTTAGCATTTCTCTCTAATACTTGGAACAATAAGAATTCACATAGGTACAATACAGATATGGGTCTCAAGGAATCTGAACCAAAGATCAGGATAGAATTAGAATAGAATAGAGCTGGAAGGGACCATGGAGGTCTTCTAGTCCAGCCCCCTGCTCAAGCAGGAGAACCTATACCATTTCAGACAAGTGACTGTAGTGAATCTCTTCTTAAAAGTTTCCAGTGATGGAGAACCCACAATTTCTGAAGGGAAGCTGTTCCACTGGTTAATTGTCCTCACTGACACCTTCCAGGACATTCTTCTTCCTCTTGGCAATTGCCAGTGCAAACTTTTAAAGATCATTACCAGAAAAACTGTTGCTGCTATATTCTGTCAGTAAACACAAAAACCAAAAATCTCATGTGTCTATTTGAGTAAGGTCATATGGAGAAAATACACACATGTATGAAGAATTGTATGAGTGGGGAGAGATTGTGTAGGTTTGTTGAGTATACTAGCACTATTCCTTATTTTTACAAGATTTTTAGTTGGAGATCTGTTGAATTGTAAAAAAAATCCTCAGCACTTGTCCTGCTTACTTTCATCATATCCTCTTTAGATTATTTGAATGATTGTAAAACCTGAAGTCAGCTAAGCTATGGCTAGCATTTTTAACTCAGTGTGGAATCTTAGAATTGTGGAGTTGAAAGGCACCTCAAGAGTAATCAAATCCAATCCCCTGCAATCTGCAGGAAAACCAATTAAACCATCCACTAGGGATGGCTGTTCCAGTTCCTTCTTAAAAACTTCCAGAGATTGAGAACCCATATCCTCCATTGGTAGAATTTTCCATTGTTGTACAGTTAGTTCTTAACCGTTAAGTGTTAGGGTGAACATTGTGTAATATGTGTGTAATATGTGTGTTTGGGAATTTATATGAAATCTACAACATGGCCTTTGTTTTGGGGTATAATACTTAACATGTGCTTTGCTTAGCAATAGAAAGTTTGTTCCCACTTGTCATATTTTAAGGATTAGGTGTTGTGGTTCTAGGCCCCAGACTAGAAATCAGACCAAAGCCAACTCTATCAACCCCAGAAAGAAGACAATGGCAAACCACTTCCAAAAACCCTTGCCTAGAAAAGATCAATCCGGGCAGTCACCAGGAGTCAAAAAAGTGCACCCATACAAAAAACATCTCTTATCTGCATTTAAAATATAGGTGTTGTTTTTTTTCTTAAGCCTACTTTTTCCCAAATTTTTCCCCATTGCAACTTGCTTTTTTGCAGAATATTGCCTGATGAACAGATTTGTAAATTTCAAGAGCTTGCACATTTATGCAACCTTTCATTAGTTGGCCTAATGCAGTCATTGTTCTAATATGAATTTTGGAACAAGAATATCTGATACGCAGTCAGCTCTGTTAGAAAATTAGTTCCAAATGTCTCCATCATCTACCAGGAATATTATTTTAAAAATGCACATTTCCTGATGTATTCAGAAAATAGTCTTAACATCTTTTTCCCTGGAGATGAGCAAATAACATTGCTGTTTAATGCATGCTGCTTTACACAATGTTCACTTCAAAGCTTTGGCAGCAGAGAGGTAGGATTATGAAGAGTTTATAAGTCATCTGTGGATTATCAGAAGAATTTCCTTGCTTCTAGGCAGGGAGCACCATTTTTCAGTCTTCTGTCAAAAGGTCCTGAACCTAGTTGGGAGTCATTGTTCTCTTATTCAATGAACCACAGAAGAGAAGTTTCACAAAAGACAGAGAGAGACAAGGAGACAGAGAGAGAAATGAAAAGAGCAGATTCTCATGAATACTCAACACAATTTAGCCTTTTTAACAGTCTTGGTGGAAGGATTGCCTGGGGCTATTCTGCTAGATTAAGTGAATGTATAATTGCATAGCACTTTCTTCCTGGATTGTTACACAAATGAAACAAGCAGGGAGGGAAAGCATCTTCCACTCCCCAGCACCCGTGCTAGGCTTTCCCTAGCAGTGGATACAATTCATCCATTGAATGTTAGTCTTTGCACAGCTTGCTCACAGATTGCTTGTGTTTGCAATAATGCTGACAATCTCTCTTATCCTTCAAATCTATCCTCACAGCAGGCCTTATCTAAAATTTTCTGACTTAACTTTTGAGTCCCCAGACCAAATTCAGCTGATCAAAAAACAGAGCTTGATGTTCTAGTTGTCAACCTTTTCATCACACAGGTGTGGCAAAAGAGATGCTTGTAGAAAGCTGTAAAAGGGGTCTGTTCATGAGTAGCTGCTGGGTCTTTTGAAACTGAAAAGGCCTGCTTGCTCAAACCCAAATCTGGTAGCCATGTGGCCTCTGAGAAATTAATAGCAAAACTGATTGATTTTATTAGATTTAAGGCCAGCCGATTCCCACATAGATATGGGCATTTTACACTATAAAAAAAAATAAAAATAACTAACATGATATTAAGGTGAAGATAGTTCCTTTTCCCTCTGGAAATACTATGGTATAGGTATACTATGTCTACATAATAAAATTCCATTTATCTATTATACCTAGTATTTATAGATCACTCATACCAAAATATGCACAGTTCCATTTTAAGGCAATCTACAGACTTATTTTCTATAAAATATAAATTATAAACTCCTAGGGGCTAATCTCTTTTACTTCTGTTTCTATATGTGATTGCCAGTGTATTTTATAGTATCTTAATTGCTTTCAAGATTACATCTTTGCAATACAGCTATTGCAATTGCAACCAGAAAGATATTGAAAAATCTAATGATAATGTGTGATGCTTCAGAGTAGTTTCTAAGAAGGTGATTTGGAACATATGAAGTGCAATTGTAACAACCCTCTGCCCCTTTTAAAGCAGCTGCTTTGTTTCCTGGATCACACAGCAGGTGTTTGGTTCTAGCATCTTTTTCAAATATTTCAAAGATTTTGCACAACGTATTCATGTGCATGTATAAAATGAGAGAAAGAAAAAGAACCACAGAGTCTTGAGCTCCTGAATGGCTGTAACTAGATGATAAAGTTAGATGTAAGCCGACCAGGGTTATCCTATGGTAAAACGGGTGACAAATAATTAATTAATTAATAAACAAACAAACAAACAAACAAACAAACAAACAAAAAATAAATAGGCGGCATTTAAGAGCTCAGTTTGGACTGTAACATAATGATCCAGAAGAATTTTATATATATCATTACCTGTAACACCATCAAACATCAACATCTACCTATCCCAGATCCTTGGGAAGAACTTGATAGGTAGGTAAAAATGCCAAATCCAGCCTGAACCTAGGGCTGACTATGTGACAAACAATCAATCCATGCTGGTTAGGAAGGATGGGATTTATAGTTTGACACATCTGGGTACTTATTACTAACTTTTCAATGTACAAAAGTACAAAAACAACTTTTTGTGTCATGTTTATCCTAATAAGTGATTTTATAGAGTTTGAATTAGAAATATATTATTAACTGACAGATTTAAGAATGCAACATTTTGATTTAAACATTAAATACTTATAATTAACCATTTTTGAAAAATATTTGTTTAGAATAGTCCATGGGAATAGATTTCTAAATAAAACCAATTGTTATGCAAACAGAGTAATTCAATATTATGAGTTATAAAGCTCCCTAATAGGATAAATTTACCTTTATTTTTTGTTTAGAGTCATGCTGTTTTATAAGACATTAATAGATTTGTTTTGAATGTATATTTACATATATTTATAAAGCAGTGACTTTTTAGGCATGAACAAATCCTTGCATTCCCACAATACTCTTAATCAAATCAACACTTAATCAACACTTAGGAGATATATTTGCCCAGCATGGTAACCTCCATTAGGACTTAAAGCATGCATGTGCACACACAGGGGGATTAGTTTAAGATTCAGTGTTTGTGCAATCCCTGAAAAATAGATTAATTCAATAACCAGGTCACATGAATGAGCCAGTATATATCATCTTCCTAATTTTGTGTTCACATTTTTTCTCAGTAGTGCAGAAGCAAACCTGAGCAGAAAAATGACAAATGATGAAGCAAAACACACATCTCAGTTCTTTTTTGTCACTTCAAAGGACCTGAAGTATGTCTTCACTTCTGATGGTCCTCCTAGAATCTAGCTGGAATTTTAAGAGCAGGTGATGGATGCCCTTACAAAATGGTTTCTGGGGGATATGGGGAGAGAGATTTGACTGTTCACAAAATAGCTACTGAGCAGGTAAACCTGTGAGTTTATATCCTGTCATTTTCTGAAATCCCCCAAGATGATTGTTTTCACCTCCTGCTTACTTTGAGGGATTTCATTCTGAGGAGGTGGGCATAGTCCTAAAAAAAAACTTTCTAGTAACTATCAACTTTTTTATTTTCTAAAAATGCTATGTTTCGTGTGGAACCAGCAGCATTTTTTGAACTAGAGGAGATGCTGGAGGATGGTTCCTAACTTAGTAACAGGCCAGTGTGTTTATTATTTTCATGTTTTAATGAAAACAATAAAAAGCAGAGAGCAAGTTGCCTTGAAGGCATCCAGGAAGGTGGCTGTTAGCCCTGTTGCTGCCTATGATAGCACATTGCCAAGCTTTTTCTTACTGGCAATAACCGTTCTCTAATTTCTTCTCATGTAGCTTCCGACGTGACATCATGAGGATGCTATTGTGGGAGATCATGTCATTCTGCTTGCTGGCCTATGCCCTCGGTGACTGCCGGAAGGACTGTCTGAACTGCCATAGACATCTGTACAGCCACCAAGATGACTTCAGCCTTCTGGTGAGTAATCCCAGCAATCGTCTTTGCTTACATCAGGGGTGGGAAACTATGGCCCCTTTATGACTTGTGGACTTCATCTCAGTGGTGGGATTCAAATATGTGAACAACCAGTTCTCTGTGTGGATGCCGCTTCCAGAAGTCCGTTCTGGGCCTGGGCAACAAAAAATTAAGCTACTGGTTCTGCCGAACAGGTGCGAACTGGATGAATCCCACCACTGCTTCATCTCCCAGAATTCTGGCTTAGGAATTCTGAGAGTTGAAGTCCACAGATCATAAAAGGGCTATAGTTCCCCATTCCTGGCTTATATGTTACATGTTCATGCTCTATATATGTCCTACCTGCAGTGCAACCTTTTTTGAAATGCTGCTAGTTTGGTCTCAGTACACATCTCCCTCTCCAAAATCACAAAGACTAGGGTTTCTTCCAGACAGGGATATCATCCTGGTAGCAAGGTAAGATAACTCTCCTGCCCTTCATTGACCAAATGACATTGTAACTGGGTGCTTTCCATTGTGGTAATTCTGAAATATTCCTGTGTTCTGTCCTCCAACAAAAAATGTTCCTTCAAATCAGTCTTGGCTCCTGGTGATTATATGAAGAAGTTCATGCAGGTTTTTTTGGCAAGATTTTGGAAATGGTTTGCCATTGCCTATTTCCTAGGGCTAAGAGAGAATAATTGGGTCACCCAGCTGCTTTGTGCCTATGACAGGACTAGAACTCACAGTCTCCCATATTCTAACCTGGTGCCTTCACCACTACAGCAAACTGGCTTTCATGTGGTCAACAAATCACAATGATATCAAAATGGCAACAACTTACAACATGACATCATCATGACATTGTGACCCTCTGGCATAGATATGTAAGTCACCTTGTTTGCCATCATCAGAGACTTGTCATTGGTATCCCACCTTGCCCCCCCCCCCCGAATCCTTTGATTTTGACTCTGGCATTATTTGAGCTAACACTTTCCTGCACAATAGTTGCCATTGCTGCAGGAAAGCTTGAAAATGTGTAACCTTCCTCCCCCCTGTCCCTTTGCTCACACTCTTAACCTCACACTCTGCTTTTGATTAATTTCCACCACAGATGTTCCCCACAAGGCTCCAGCTTATTGGGGAAGACAATGCTGAAGATGTAGGTATAGCAGTGTAACTTTCCCATCAGAGTAAATAAAGGGATTTATCTAAATGCATATTTAATGCCCCACAGCTATTAACATTCTTCCAATAAGGTAAACAATTCAGTTGGCCTCCTGTCTGGAAAGCTAAACAGGAAATGCATTTCTCTTTATTATATCTTCCTCCTCAATTGCTTAAAAGCAGAAGTATTTTGGTAAAGGTGTTTTCTTTCTCTGTTATTATGATCACTCTTCCTTTTTGATGATCATTTCTATTCCCTGTTTTGCTTGTTTTAGCAATAGCACATAGCACATAGACTTATATAGACTTCATAGTGCTTTACAGTCCTCTCTAAGGGGTTTACAGAGTCAACACAATGCTCCCAACAATCTGGGTCCTCATTTTACTGACCTCGAAAGAAGGTTGAGTCAACCTTGAGCCAATCAGGATCGAACTGCTGGCAGTGGGCAGAGTTAGCCTGCAAAATTGCATTCTAACCACTGCACCACCACATCTCATATGGAATAGACCCCAAAAGATGAATTTTTGTATAATTCTTTTTATTCACATCACCACCTAGAAAATGCATTCTAGCAGAAGCAACCTTGCACCTTCTCCCAGATACAGAGTACATCTAATCATCTATAAAAAAAATCAAGGGAAGGCACAAGGTTAGGAATTTAAGAAGAACCCTGCTAAATTAGGCTAGGTTTCTGTAAGGTGTTTTTTTTAAAATGTAGCTCCAAGGGCCATAGGGACTGACACTAAGCGATGTCACAGAAAAGATAGGATCAATATGTTTTACCTTTTCTAGGGGGATCCTGATTTGTAGAAATGGAAAGGGAGCCAGGCCATCAAACCCCATTCTCTATCCAATATGGGAATCAGCCTCTATGAATAATTGGCCTCATTATGAAGCTGTCCTTACTACGAAGCAGTTTAACGTTCAATTGGAATCTGTTTTCCTATAATTTAAATCCTTTATTCCATGTCCTGTGTTTTGAAATGATAGAGATCTTGACATTCTTCTATGCAACATTCTTTCAAGTGTGCCTCACCTATCAAGATTATTTGAATTCTATTTCTATCTTCTACAGCACTGTTTTTTATGGTCCTAATACCCTGGGAGTTCTCCAAGACCCACTCAGGAGTCCACAAAGTCAAAATTATTTGCCAGCCTATGTTGAAAAATAATACAATATTAAAATCCCATCAAACAATTGTGGGAAGTGATAGCAAATGTGTCCATTTTAATTTTTAATATAGTTAATATTAATAAATATAATCCATACAAACAAAAGCACTTTGGGGGTCCTCCATAATTTTTAAAAGTAGCAAAGGGTCTTTAGAGAAAAAAAAGTTTAATAAACACTGTTCTACAATATTAGCTGCCTATCCAATGTTGTATCATAAAATTTGATAAGCACTCCCTCCACTTCATCATGAAAGTTGTAATCTGGAAGTTGAATCATGGTAACTAGACTTCTTTTCTTTTTGGTTTGAAATATTTTGCTATTTATCCAAGTAGATTCTTCAGTCTGAACAAGTTGGTTAGGGGGACCCTATATATGTCCTCCAAGGTGATTTAATTTCTCACCTAAATGTTGAACCATAAAGGATCCATGCATCAAATCCTGTGGCATCGCATTCATATATTGACTTGTATTCATGCCAGCAAGCCATAATTAATTAGGGTACTGGTGTACTGTGTGATTATGGGGCACTTTATTAAATCCTTTGCTGAAATAAAGATTTGTCTATAATATTGTCACAATCAATTACATAAAATAGTGTGATCAAAAATGAGACACACAAGCAAGGGATAATCTGGGAAGATGTGAGGTTTTTCTACACTGCAGCTTTAAGCCTCTTGACTCTCATATCTGGCTGGAATGAAACCATCTTAAATCATCTCTTTCTAGATTTCAACTCCACCCTGCCTGATGGCCTGGACTGTGCTTTGGTGCAGGGCTTTTCAACCCGTGGTACGCGTACCACCAGTGGTACGCGAGCACATGGCTGGTGGTACGCGTAGGACGGGTTGAAAAAAAATGTAAAAAAAATGTTAATTTTTTTTTTTAAAAAATGTAAAACAAAATGTAAAAAAAAAAGTGTAAAAGTGGATGAGGTGAAGCGGCAGCAGTGCCGCAGAGGCTTGTGGCAAAGTCAGCTGGAACTGCACGTTGCCTGGGTCCTACTGAGAGCCCAGGATCAAAGTGCGCAGCTCCAGCTGATTGGCGGTGGCCTTGGGGGTAGCAGGCAGCCTCACGCAGTCTTCAGGGGAGATTCCGCTGGAGCTGCGCGATGCATTGCCTGCCCCCCCACCCCCGCCCCCGCCCAGATGCCCTCACCTCCCCCAAGCGTTTTTTTACTCACCTGCTTTCAGCAGCATTCCCTTTCTCCTGTCCTTCTCGGCCTTCGTCATGTGTTTGTGAGACAAAAAAAAAAAGTTCCATGAGACTTTCTAACTTCTCGCGAGAAGTTAGAAAATCTCATGGAACTTTTTTTTCTTTTTTACCCCAAACACGTGGCGAAGGCAGAGAAGCAAACGAAGGCAGAGAAGCAAAAGGAGAAAGGGAGTGCAGCTGAAAGCAGGTGAGTAAAAAAATGCTTGGGGGAGGCAAGGGCATCTGGGCGGGGGCGCCAACCTTACCCTGCAGAGGGTTAACAGCAGGCGCGGGGGGCCCAGGAGGAGCTGCACAAAGCAGGCAGAGGGAGGCCGGGCAGATTGTGGGCAGCAGCAAGCAAGCAAGCGAGCGAATTGGCATTCCTGAGCACTTGCCGATTCGCGCCCCTGCCCATCTGGCTCGCATGCAGGGGTCCTGATCGACCTTCACCGGACGGGAGTGGGGAGGGCATAAAAGAGCCCGGAGGAGGCAATTGGGAGCCCAGCACAGCAATTTCCAGATGTGTGAAATTCTACTCCCAGAATTCTCCTCTGCTGCCTGCACTCTCCTCCCCCCGCAGAAGAACAGCGGCTGTGCTGGGCTCCCGGCTGCACCGAGCGCAACCGCTGCTCCTTTTCAGAGGAAGCAGCCAAGGAGAAGCGGCGCGCAGGAACCGCAGCAGCTGCCCTTGCACAGCTGTCTGGCTCAGCAACAGCGGCGGTGGCGGCAGCCGCGGCCAAACTCCAATTGCCTCCTCTGGGCTCTTTTATGCCCCCCCGCTCCCGTCCAGTGAAGGTCGGTCAGGACCCCTGCAAGCGAGCCAGATGGGCAGGGGCGCGAATCGGCGTGTGCTCAGGAACGGCGATTCCGCGCCCCTGCCCAGCTCACTTGCTTGCTTTCCGCTTGCTTTCTATCTATTTATCAACAGCTTTTGACGCCTTTCCGTGTCTTCTGAAGTTTGTTTCTCTGCTGCTTGGGACAATCTACTCCCTTGTTTGAATCTGCTTAATTGTAATTTCCTTGATTAGCTACAGTTTTCAAGCAGTTATAATCTCTCTTAACCTCGATCTATTTGATTTCTCCAGAGTTTCTTATTTCTTCCTGTCAGTTGTAATATGTTAAACATCAAGATCCTTGGTCCCCAAATTTTAATTACCTTTTCATAGCAAATTTCTGCCAATTTGAATCAAAGGGAGGGGTCCTTAGCACTCTCTGAGCTTTGTTGCAAAGAAACAAAAAACCTCTAAGATCACTCCTCCCTATACTGACAGAGCAACCTTAACAGCAAACCCCATTCCCTACCTAATTTGGGTAATGAAACATCTGCAAGAAAACAACCAAGCTCAGAGAGCACCAAGGATCCCTCATGTCAACCCTGAGCTATAAATACTCTCCTTTATCAGTTGAATCAAAGTGTTATTCTTTTCAATATTTCTCAACTTTACTGCACCCTTCTGGGTTGCATTGTCATTATCATCATCTTAACTTTATTGCAGTCATTAACCAGAACAAAAGAATTGGCATTCAAATACTCAGAATATCCAAAACTAAAGTGACAAATTCAGGATAGTTAAAAAAGTACTTTCAGACAAACATTTTGGCTAAAAAACAATATCAAATCAGAATATGTTAAAAGGCTTATTCATACTACAGATATACAACAAGATGAAATTTAAATATGCAATCTGGATAATATGAACTTGGAATAGCACTATAAAATATGAATATATGCACAAATACATATGCATATTCATATACATTCTCCCTCTTCCTTTCTCACAGACACACAGACACACAGACACACACACACGTAGCCCGCTGATCCTGGGGCTTCACTTAGCAAGCAGCATATTTGCCCTTCAGAGTATAAACAGTAACATGCCTATTGAAAAGTTTGGTTTCCCTCCTGCCCACTCACAATGGTAACAGCTTTTGGGGTGTCTTTTATGGGAGGTTGTAGTTCTTACACAAAGGCTGAGATTTCTTGCACCAGAATCTTGGCATGCAGTTTTTGCAACTGTTCCCGTATCAAGAGATTTAGTCATTCCTTTATATTGGACTTAACACTGCTCACCTTAATTATTACAGTGCAAAAGGAAAGTGATTCAGCAAAGTAACCACCATCGAAGAAATTAAAACTGAGTGATAGAGGGAGGGAGGGAGGGAAGGACAATGAGAGGGAGAGAGGGACAATGGAAGGGAGGGAGGGAAGGAGGAAGGGACAAAGAGGGAGGGAAGGAAGGAAGGAAAGAAGGAAGGAAGGAAGGGACAATGGGAGAGAGGGAGGGAAGGAAGGCACCCACCCCAGTCCCACTCCCCTCCACCAGAGACCCACGGATTCCCCCCCACAGGCACCCCGCAACCTGAGTGATGAGCTGGCCACGCCCCCCCCCGGCCATTGACTTCGCTTGTCAAAAAGTTGCAAAAGGTGATCACATGACCCTGGGACACTGTGAATGTCATAAGTATGAATCAGTTGCCAAGCATCCGAATGTAAATCACATAACCCTGGGGATGCTGCAATAGTCATAAGTGTGAAAAATGGTCATGTCACTTTTTCCAGTGCCATTGTAACTTCGAACAGTCACTAAGCAAATTGTAAGTCGAGGACTACCTGTACTTTATCATTTTTTTCCTTTTGGGGGGGGTCAAGTTTTTGACACCTTGCTGGGTGACTGGTGGTACTCGGATGTTGCCTTATCCTAAAAGTGGTACAATGGGTGAAAAGGCTGAAAAGCCCTGCTTTGGTGGATTCTCCTATTCTTAAATGACACAACAAGAAATTCCTATTGCCTTCTTTTCTTTGGACAGGTCCATGATTATATGGCCCCCCCTAAATTCCTTTTATGACATCCATCTGTTGATTCCACCACATCATTGACACCTTCCTATCTAGTGTTGGATCATTTTTTTAAAAAAGTGAAGAAAACTTCCCACGGTTGGTCTGGGAACGCAAACTGACTGAACTCTTGTCAATTCAAGGGAGGGAGGGAGGGACTTTCCATTAAATAGGCTTATTCTGCACCCAATAGAAGGTGTCTACCTGTCCTATAATATCTGAGAGAGTAGACGTGCATTAGGTTTCTTTTATAAAACAGTGTTATCTAAGGGGATCCTGGAGGCTTGCCTTTCCCTCCAGAAATAGCATATCCCTGAGATTCAGATGTTATTCTTCCTGAAGGCCTTAAAAGCTTTTTAGCTTTCTTTTGTTTTGTTTTGTTCAGGTTCTGGGCCAGACTTTAGAATGAGCTCAATCAGTAAACAGTTTGAGTTGTTGAATATGTTGTATTTGGCCTACATTTGTGCTACTTTATATTTTGCTTTCATGGTGTTTATATTTAATGTTAATCTTGTTTGTGTTTTTAAGTTTATGTTAGCCACCAAAGCCATAATTTGCAAGATGGATAAATGGATGGACAGATGGACAAATAGGCAGATATTGTGTGCCTTTAGCAAGCGGCTTGAGATATGACTACTACGATTATTCTTTTGATTCATTACCTGTAGTTCAGGTTAACATCAGTGAGATGTAAGAATGTTGTCATTAATGCTGTTCTCAACATTAAGAAATGTAACCTTTCATCTGTAACTTCAATTGCTGATTTTCTAACTACTGACATGGCTGGGCAGTTTAAGAGTCAGAATGAATGAATAAAGCTGGCTAACTAGACCATTCTCCATCCTGCTGGCAGTAGAACCTCTTTACAATTAGAAAATGCAATTGACAGATCATTAATATTCATTTGAATAGCCTTTCTGCTCTGTGTCATGCCGCATGGCCTCCTCATTATACAGCAATAACAAATTTACATAATTGGCTCCACCTTGAGTCAACTTCCAAGGACACTGCAGAAGGAACAGACCTTTTGCAAGCTGTCCGTTGCTGCTGTCCCCAAGAGAATAAAGACATGAGGACCACGTTAGATGAGGTGGAAATACCTGGTCTTTATTGATTTGAGTGTGGATGATGATCAGTAGATTACAGGAGCCAACTACATCTTAAGGCAGGCTTTCTCTTTGAAAGCCTACCAACAACAAGAGGTTTTTTTCTAGATAATCTAGAAAATGTTATTGTTTCAATTTCACCTTCTCTGAGCAGTCATACCTTCTATTTTTCAACCTTTTGGTGCACAAATCCACAAGAAAACCTTTGAGGGTGAGGACTGTGTTGGTTTCCTTGAATTTATTTTTTGGGGGGAGGATGAGAGGAATTATTTGCTTTTTGACTGCCCACAACTACAGGTCTCAAGCTATGTAGGGGAGGGCAAAGATGCAAGCAAATCTTGCTAATTCCCAAAATATTTATCTCCTTTTGTAAAATCATTTAGTATATCACCACAGAGGCAGAGCCTCAAAGGTGCTTTTTGGTTGTTGTTTTTTCTTTAAAAACATTTTGCTTCTCTTCTAAGCCTGTCCCAAAGGTTCTTTCTTTCATAAGGCAACTGGACCTTCTTGTTTTTCTTGAAGACATTTCTTTTCTCATCCAAGAAGCTTCTTCAGTTCTGACTGAATGGTGGAGAACTGAAGAAGTTTCTTGGATGAGAAGTGAAATGTCTTCAAGAAAAACAAGAAGGTCCAGTGGCCTTTTGAAAGAAAGAACCTTTGGGACAGCCATGACCTGGATGACTGAGAATCTCCATAGACATTCTCATCTGAGAAGCTTCTTCAGTTCTAACTGAGGCAGGGATTACACCACACTCTAAACACTTAGTACTGTTGTAGTCACAAAACATGCTATGCCCGCATAAATAATCCATATTATAGCTTAAAATGAAACCTCAGAATGATTTTTCCTGCAGCATCTATCCTCTCGCATCATTCCACATTCACCAGATAGATCGTGTAGATGGGAGTGGGCTGAAATGAGAGGATAGGAATCTCTCCCAGTGGTCCTCACAACCTTTATAACAATTGGACTATTTCTGAAGACTTGTGTAGTGCTCTTCTGGAAGAACCATAAATCCTACAAGAACATCCTAGTTATTCTGTGTATGTGGCATTAGGACATGGCATAAGGCAGGATAAAGAGTTCCCCGTGCAGACATAGGTATAATCTACACAGGTTGAGGATGAAGAGCTTGAAATCCTGAAGACACTTCCAACTGATGGTTTTGGGGCTAGTTTAAAAGCAGCTCCTGATTTCTGCCACCACATGATGACAACAGAATAGTCGAAAAACATTGCAAGCTTCTGCAAGGCTTTGAAATGTTTCCCTTTTTTGAAAGGAACTGTTACCCACCTCCCATTCCTAACAAGACCTTTAAAGGGAATAAATTGGCTTAATAATTTCTACCCTTCAATAGTCCTGATGAAATAAAGTGGGTGAGGTTGACAGATTGGTCAGTTTCCTCCTTTTCTTTGACAAAGGACCAGAAATTACAAAGGGCCAGGTTGCTTTGCTTGTTCTTTCCCTTTTTATAGATCTCTTTTTCTCTTTCTCCAACCCTTTATCTGAGACAGCTCAGGTTCAGGAAGTGATGGTCATTCGTTGTTTGACTCCAAGAAGTAAAGACAATTGCTGATAATTTTCAACTCTATCTGAGAGATCACCAAGTGAAAAAGATCATGGTGCACAAATGCCCTCAATTATTGACATTCACTCAAATGGTGACACTTAATACGTACGCCAGAAAATCCCAGTTCAAAAATAAGGCCTGTTATTTCTCATAATGGTGACAGAGAAGACCTTTTCTGACTCTAACCATATTGTTCGAGCATCTCCTCACTACAGAGCTAATTCATCACAAATAGTCATTTAAAGAGGTTGTTAGTATCTAACAGAAACCAATTATGAGATGGCAACCAGGGCTGGCACTTCCCTTTCATTCAAAGCGAATTGAATTCACAGTAAGAGGTTATTAAAAGCCAAGTGTGATCAACCCCACTTTCCTTTTTCATGCCCAGATTGCTGAATATTTGCAACCATGCTAGTATTTCTAAAAGCAATTGTTTTCTCTGTTAGCAGTTGGTATAGCTGTACACAAGCTATTGTTTTCATCATGTTTTGGGTTTTTTTTTTTATTTCCACAGACATGAGTTTAGATATAACAACCTATCCAGAGTGGCAAATATTCCTAAGATTTTATTTTATTTGATGCACTCATTTAGAAGAATATTTATAGTGCTTTTACATAATTTTGTTAAAAGTCCTTCTGAAATTGGTGGTATATACATAATGAATATACATAAATAATTATTTTTTAAAAAATAAGGATACTGCAAAATCCATCATTTGACAGCACTTTTTTTGAACATACATGCTTCTGAGTTCTCTAGAATTCTTTATCGGGCAAAGTGGTACAAAGAGCAGAAACCCTATTTTTGTTTTAGAGAGGTAATAAGCATTTCAGATATGAATTCTTGTGTGTGAATGCTTGGAGAATCAGTACCAAAGAAAATACATTTTTCCTTGAAGACACTAAAGGAGAGAAGTACTAATGTGGGATTGATTCCAAGAAACAATCCTCCAATCCATAGCCAAGACCAGGTACAATCAGTATTCAACAATGTTTATAGGAGCACAAACTTGAACATTGGTTTCAAATGGTTACAAAGATTACCGTGGTTTAGTTTTTCAAGATACCTCCTCAGGAAACAATGCCATTAGTGACAAGTAGACTTTACCACCTCATCATTCCCCTGAATTAAATGGTTTATGTTTCTTCAAACTTTTAAGAAAGAAAGAAAACTATTTTAATTCAAAGTAGACAAACTGATATCCTCCATCTATTTTACAGAGTGGTGCAGGTGGTGCAGTGGTTAGAATGCAATATTGCAGGCTGACTCTGCCCACTGCCAGGAATTTGATTCTGACCAGCTCAAGGTTGACTCAGCATTCCATCTTTCCGAGGTCGGTAATATGAGGATCCAGATTGTTGGGGGCAATATGTTCTCTGTAAATCTCTTAGAGAGTGCTGTAAAGCACTGTGAAGTGGTATTTAAGTCTAAATGCCATGCTATTGCTATTGCTGGACTGTAGATTTCACAACCCCATATGAGTGGGCACAGAACTAGATTTGAAAATTCTTGAAGGCATCCTGGGGTGGCTCTTCTTATTAATAATCACTGTCAGAGAACAGACTCCTAATTTCTGACAGATCTGCTGATTCAACAGCAACACAGCCTGAGCATCTGGTTTCTGAGAACTCTGCATATAGATCTTCTTCTCCATGATTAAATCCACAGAAGAATGAGCAGGACTAAGCCAAAAACAACAATTTTAACACTTCAGATTGGACCAGAACGAAAATTCAAAAGCTGTAGCATATTGAAAGATTGATGGCATTTGCTCCCCAAGATCCTAGGAAGCAATTGAACAATTCCATTTTGAATGCAAGTTCTGATCAGTCTTCAATGGCCACTATTCATATAACAGGAGACTGATTTGAAACTGTCTTCTGTTTCTACCACTACTACTATTAGATTATCACTATCTGTCAGATCATGAGTAAAAATTCTTGGTGAATTTATAGCGAAGACCAAATCCAAACAGATGTCTTGATTTCTGAATTAGTCTGTAAACCTGTAGGATTTAAGGAAAGCCATAAAGAATTTCCAAGAAAGGAAATCAGAAGGAATATAACATATTTTAATTGCCATCTCTATTGCAGCTAGGAATTCTTTGTAAATTAAGCCATATGTCTAACAAAAAGCAGAAACGGAATTATTTAAAACATAATTTTCTGTAATATATCCTTTTGACTTTCTTCAGCAAAGATTATGATTTGTACCTTTCCTCACATTCAAAAAGTGAGGCATATTACTAACTGTCCTTGTTTCCTCCCTACAGATCTGTGTAATGGAGTGTGAAGGGAAACTGTTTTCCAGTGCTACCTGGGGACTCTGCCATACAGCCATCAGTGGAAAAGATTCTTTGTCCCTAGACCATAGTAGCCTGGAAGAAATGAAATGGCCACTGGAGATGTGGGATGGCGGCCTGAAAGGAGGCAGAAGTAACCTGAAACATCATGGCGACCTGACCAGAATGGTGGATCTCAGCAATGGGGAAGATAAGCAAGTGTCCATATTGAGTGATCTCATCCGTCAGCGAAAGGCAGAAGACGACACGAGTGATGGAAGCCAAACTCCACCTGGGGATTTACGTGATCAGCTCAAGATTCCCAAGAGGGCGGGCGATTTCCTGAGTGGCCCATTCAACTATGGGCAGATGGAAGAACCTGAGGTGCAAGAGCTCCAAAAACGATTTGGAGGCTTCATTGGTGTTCGGAAATCAGCCCGGAAATGGCACAACCAGAAAAGGTTCAGTGAATTCCTGAAGCAGTATCTGGGGATGTCCCCACGTTCCATTGAGTACGATGGCTTGGCCGATGACCTGAAGGAACAGAATGAGATTTAAACAAATGGACATTTCCTGGATTGTTGTCGTTGTTGTCGTTGTCGTTTCCTTCTCAGATTATAAACATGTTGTGAATTGATTTCAGAGCTGCCATGGCCAAAGACGCCAACCCCCATTCGTACTATTCCGCTTTGTCAATGATCAGCCAACCAATCTTAGCATCTGAAGGGAAGTCTATTTTCTTTGAAATAAAATTCAGAATTGCTTTGTGTAACAATATTTCACAATTTTTACATTTATATGAATAAAATTTAAAAAAAAATCTACATTTAGTATGATAACATGTTAGAGAGCAGGTAATGGTAACTCTTTCCTTCTATTATATTACCTTTCTATGTTTAGGAAAAACCATTTCCATCGGGGAGGTAGGCTTTCAAAAAATGCAGCCTTCATTCTCGCCAGCAGTTCACAATCCTACCAGCCTATTCCTTAGAAAGAAGACCAAGTTTTGCTTCTTTGCATTTATCCTTGGGGTGTTTTTGACCACTTAGGAAAACTGGATATGAAACCAGATTCTAACTCCAGGTTTATGGCTTCAGGGTTTTTTTAGAACTGAGATTTACCTAGAATAAAAAACAATCCCTGATACGCTTCCCAGTGGGGTTGACAACTTTGATATGGCAGTGCAGTATTTGTGGATTTTTATTATCAGTTTCCCATTTTCTTTCTCTCTCCATGGCATGTATTTTGTCAAGCCTGCTGTCTCCATGCTGTCATTTTCAAAGATGTGTTTTATTAATTGCCAGGACCAGGAGCAAGTGAATTCCTCTTCACTGCTGCCTGCTAACAATTTTCAGACAAGACGCATGATCGATAAAGAAATGATGTAGCTGGCTTGGGTACTTTTCCTCTGTTAATTATTGAATGTTAAATATCTAAAAGGGGGAAACAAATTCTGTTCTTTTGATTTCAGGCACAAAGATTTCTCCATTAAACTTGTACATAGCAAAAAGAAAAAGGAAAGATTAATAAATTAGTTTTCTATTTCTACTGTAGCATTGTGATCGACACACTTTCAATGGCTACATGCTTTCTCACCACCACTTAAAGCTTCAATTGCACAGCTTGTAAAAATATGAGTTTCCAATGTTAAAATCTGGGCCATATTTAGACTGCAAAAAATCTGGAGGACCACTAGATGGTAGTAAAGAAACAGAGGAAAATATTGCCATTTAGAAGTCATCTAGGTTTTTACAGCCCATAACTAAAAAAAAAAAAAACTTTCATTAATTTGATGCTCACCAAATGTACTGAACTTCCAATATCCTACCTAGCAAAATGGTGCTAATTAGGAATTCAATGAGATGTAGCCTTGCATATTTGAGGCCAACAGTTTGTGGAAAGTTGCCAGGAAAATATTTCACAGGTAGCACCCATTTGAGGTCCAGCTCCCCATCATTTCTGAACAAAAAACAATTTTCAAGCCAACAAATTAAGCCTGAGGGGCTGTCATTCTTGCTTGGTAGTTTATTCTCCTTTTTCCTGATTCATTGCCAGTCTTGGGATCCCATCAATAATATAGGTTTAATTGCACCAGGAGCCGCTCTACCTCTTGAGTATTATGTGTGCAGGTAAAATGAACTTTTGTTAGCTCTTTAAAATAGTCCAGACAAGAAGCACAACAACGAATGTCTTATTTTTATTGCAAGGTTAAAATAGAATAGAGCTGGAAGGGACCTTGGAGGTCTTCTAGTCCAGCCCCCAGTTCAAGCAGGAGAACCTATACCATATCAGACAAGTGACTGTCCAGTCTCTTCTTAAAAACCTCCAGTGATGGAGCGCCCACGATTTCTGAAGGCAAGCTGTTCCACTGGTTAATGTCCTCACTGTTAGGAAGTTTCTCCTTAATTCCAGGTTGCTTCTCTCTTTGATCAGTTTCCAACCATTGTTTCTTGTCCTGCCCTCTGGTGCTTTGGAGAATAATTTGACCCCCCTTCTTTGTGGCAGCCTCTCAAATACTGGAATACTGCTATCATGTCACCCCTATTCCTTCTTTTCTTTAGACTAGCTAAACCCAAGTCCTGCAGCCGTTCTTCGTATGTTTTAGTCTCCAGGCCTTGGATCATCTTAGTTGCTCTTCTCTGAACTTTTTCCAAGGTCTCAACATCTTTTTTGTAGTATGGTGACCAAAATTGGTTGCAGTATTCCAGGTGTGGTCTCACTAGGGTTTTATAAAGCAGTACTAATACTTTGCGTGATCTTGATTCTATGCCTCTGTTTATACAACCCAGGATTGTATTAGCTTTGTTGGCTGCTGCTGCACGTTGCTGGCTGGTTGCGTTAAAAGACTCATGCAAGCTTGAATGTGCCGCTGCCATCCCTTACTTTTGCTCTCCAAAAACTAAGGAGAATCCCTTCTGAGATACATGCTCCACCCTACCCCTCCTACCCCACCCTACCCCTCGACATTCATGTATTATTTTCTAGGCTGCAGCTCTTTTTCCTGTCTCTCAGGGTCATTCCTATATACCATTACATCTCCTTTCAATCTTGTCTTCAATTATAGTTTTTATTTACAAAGTAAATTGTCTGAGGTAAGCCCATTTGCTAATGCAAATACGTATCATTATGTAAAAGTTTCTTTACAGGCAGGTTCATATTAAGATACTTCAATCTTCTGCTCTTTTCTGAGCTTTTACTTTCATATTCCATTACTATCTCTTTCTTTTGTTTACAAGTATATTCCCATTCCAACCTTTTCATTGCCAGAATTCATCCCTCCTCCCACTCTCCCAACATATGCAGCTGCATCTGACAATACATATTAATGTGGAACTGAATCTCTTCTGAGTCAAACCCAACATTCTAGCTCTATTTTCACAACATGCCTACCAGAGTTAAGGAAGGAGCTAGGACATTATAGAAATACTAAAAATGGATCAATTAACCTAGACCAGGGGTAGGCAACCTTGGCTCTTTTATGACTCGTGGACTTCAACTCTCAGAATTCCTGAGCCAGAATTCTGGGAGTTGAAGTCCACAAGTCATAAAAGAGCCAAAGTTGCCTACCCCTAAACTAGACAATTAATTCCCAAGGATTAGACATTGTAGAAGGAAGTGTTAGCCCATGGTGACAAAAAAAACCTCAGGAGTTTGGTAGCACATTTTCCAGCTAACAAAAGCTTATTCCTTTTAATAAAAGCCTGAAAAGAGGCTACAAAAGTTCTCCCACGGGTTAAAGTTAATTCAAAATAAGTTAAGTTACCACCATTCGTTGATTGTGTTATAGGAACACTTAAGTCAAGTGAGAACTTTATGTGTCCCAAATGATGATTTTTTGACTGGTTAAAGTAATTATATACTAAAATACAGAGATTTGACTGAATCTCTGCTGACTGGCAATGCTATGGGAACAGGACACCTGCATATAATTGGTTGCAATACAGTTATTACAACCAATTAAAAATTATATTTTACTTCTCTGGAGTTCACTACAGACTCTTGAAGTTAATAAGATTTTCATAGGACCGTATATTCTAAGTGGAAGGAGTTTGGTTTAATTTAAATTATATGCATTGAAATTTATTGCTAAAATAGATACTTTGTGACCCACTAACTGTTGCTAAATTAAAACTGCAGTATTTTTTATTATTGGGCACGTTCACTAAGGATGTTGGGAGCTGTAATTCAATAATATTTGGTATCTGGAAGCTACAGTTTTCTCTACTTAATTTACAATTATAGAAAACAAAAATTAAGGGAACTTAATCAAGGAAGCAGGTAATTGTAGTTCTCAAACAGTTTGACTTGGTTTGTACAGCCTGCTAGATTAGATTAAAATGGGGTTGGGTAAATTGAAATAGTCATCCATTATCTTAGC
This sequence comes from Azemiops feae, assembly GCA_023970755.1. Lineage (NCBI taxonomy): Eukaryota > Metazoa > Chordata > Lepidosauria > Squamata > Viperidae > Azemiops > Azemiops feae. The sequence goes on along the minus strand of JALGBA010000703.1, from coordinate 1,356,905 downwards.
ATGTTGTATGAATCATATCAAGTTATAGCTTATTTTTTGGATGTAGCACATTATATGAGTGCAGCTGTTTTGCTTTTGCTCTACAGCTAACTTAAGTCTTTCCAAAAGCAATAATGCATTATTGCGGATCTCCTTGTTTATAGCCAGCTGAAGAATTTTGGCTCACATTTGAAATTCACTGAATAAGGAAGAAACCCCATTGAACACAGTGGGACCTACTTCCAAATATAAATGGGTTAAATTGCACCAGGCAGTTTTTCCCACCCTCTGCTATGGAAGGTTAAGGCAGCCTCAAGTAAAACTGAACTCCTATAGGCTGCATCCATGCAGTTTTCTTGTGCTCTCCCGGGTTGCTTATATAGAAAACTGCAAAAAACAAAGCCTGTTTTTCTTTCAACTCCCATTTTCCCAACAAAACCGGGAGTTATTAAATATTGCTTTCAGGTAGCTAAGCCTTCTAACACCTGTAGATATACAGTACACTTCTCCTGTATGATAGTCTAATACAGTACATTGTTCTCAAAATGGCAGTATAGGACTTCAATACTCAGAATGCTTGGCAATGAGTTGGGTGGGAATTTTGAAAGTCATCAACCAATATCTCTATAGGACACCAAGCTGGGAAGGATGATACCAGACAGACTACTCTATCTTACTGTATTAAGATCTAATTTGCACAACAAAATAATCACTTATAATAGTATAATAAGAAAAGTATTTTAAAAATCCAGGCATATTGTAGAAATAATTCTTATGGTGATATAGTGTGATGATTGCAAACATGAGCCAAATCTCTCTCTGTCTCTCTCTTTCTGTCACTGTCTCTGTCTGTCTGTCTGTCTCTCTCTCTTTCTCTCTCTTTCTCTCTCTTTCTCTCTCTTTCTCTCTCTCTCACACACTCACACACACACAGATACACACACACACACACACACACAGAGAGAGAGAGAGAGAGAGAGAGAGAGATACCCCTCAGGTTACCTGGACCAGCTAATCTTTACACAATCATAAAACTATATTCTATATTTCATTACTAACATCCTTTTTTTAATCTCTTGGGTTTTGGAGAAAGGATTATATCCATCCCAGAGGAAATGCTCTATTACAAATGTCAAAAAAGGACAAACCAAGATTAAAAACTCGATTATAAAGAGTTGTCAAGTGTTGTCCTCTTCATAGATATTTATTAGAAGTTATCTTCTGCAGGCAGGCATTGTGGGATAATAGTAAGATGGGTTAATCATAACATTTTATCTTAGTCAGTTCTTAAATTGGTGACTTACTGGAATCTGATGGCAGTTATATCATCTACCGAGAGATGCAGAAGATAGTCCAGTCCAAGGGAGGGAAGTTTGATGGTAGACAGAGCAATATTATTACCTTTTAGCAAGGAATCAACAAACCCAACAATCTAGAAACTAGGGCAGAAGAAAAAATGAGTAGCTGATATTCAAACTACCAGGTTTTCATTTATTTGTCCACTTGTGAGAGACCTTGACATTATGCTCTACCTTTATGCTATGACATTTTGGTTTCATCCACAACAGAATGTACAGGGTTTTATCAGTTCTCCCTCAGAAGGTGTACAATCCCATCCCTCACTTTTTTTCCTATTGTTTTCCTCCTTATACTTGCTTTTGCTTGTTTCCACACAGGGTACATCGCATTTCTTTGGGTATGGCACTGAATGAAAGAGTTGAAGAGCACTGATAAACACAGTTTTTTTGGAGCCTTTACTGTACTCCAGCTCAGGATCAGTTGGAGGCAGAAGGAGCAGGTATCAAAAAGTCAGATGGTGTCTTCGACCATGTAGTGAAAACCTCATCCCTTTTTAAAATGTGTTGCAGAGGTTCAGATGTGTGGTTGCAGGCTTTCGCTTGACTTTTTTGACCCCTCTGCAAATACCCCCGTTCCTGTTCTTAATAGGAGCTATTTATTCAATAAAGGAACATGGGGGAGAAGGGACAGTGGACACGTCCCATAGCCCTATAGGTTCAGATGAATGATCATTCAAATCTTCCCTCTCCAATAAGAATATTATCCATGTTCTGTTTATGCATGTGATATCTAGTTTCCTTCAGGATCACTAAATAAATACCGCCAAAATGGGCCTTGGTTGTATCTTTCCCTAGAGGGTACTTAAACCCATAAAGATAAAAAAGCCAAGGAACCATGACTCTTCTTTCATTTCTGAAAACATGAAATCTACCTGGAGTTAAATTTACCTCCATTCTTAATAAAACAAAGTTTTCTTGGAAAGTGAAAACCGAGAAGGTGGGTGATGGAAATTTACTTTTTATATTAATGAAATTGGAGATAATGTCAGATGGGACATCAGATTTAAAAAATATATATATCAACAGAATCCAAATTGGATAGCTTTAGCAAGTTATTCAGTGAATACAATCAGCTTCAAACAGTATAAAACTCTATTTCCTCTCACAAGAGAGAATTAAAAACTTTATGAGATTTAGCACTAGTGCACTGTATTAATTGGTGCACTATTTAATTGTCAATTGATTCAATCCAAACCCAGACAGCCTTCCACAATATGCTTAATCTGGCCTCTTAATTAAACCTTTTTAAATGCATGCAATACATTGAAATCTAAACTAACCAAAAAGAAACAAGCTGTGTTGCCATAGTAAACCTAATCAATCCTCACATTCACCAAGCTTGTGTGACTGCATCCTTTGTGTCATGAATGGCCAATCCAAACATCAGAATTTGAAGTATTCCAAAACACTAAAAGGTTAACGTACATACATCCTCCTCCCATGAAATTTAATCTACTTCACTTCTCAACAAAGAATTAAGGAAGGAAGGAAGGAAGGAAGGAAGGAAGGAAGGAAGGAAGGAAGGAAGGAAGGAAGGAAGGAAGGAAGGAAGGAAGGAAGGAAGGAAGGAACTTAGCTCTTGTTTGGACAACGGACTTGGCTACTGGAATATAGAACAAAGTTGTCAAAATCTCTTCATCTGAATAAATATGTAGACAGATTAAACTATTGCCAGAAAAAAAATGACAAATGCAGTTTTATTAATGTAAACAGTTAAACAATAAGTACCTGTATTGATAATACAGTGCAAACTTTTCACCCTCCTGTAATAACATTATTTGCCAACACTTTGCTCTCACAGACTAATCACAGAATTGTTTCTAATGGCTACACCCATTCTTCTTGAAGCAGTCTAACTGAATTTAGATAGACATTTTTCATCATAAAATATATTTAAAATTCAACCTGGGTCAGAGAACCTAACTGTAGAAACGTCTGTCTCACACAGATTTTGCACAGAAAGTAGTTCAAAGAATAATTAATCTTCATTGCAGAAGCACAAAAATTCAATCCATGCAAAAGATCCCCCAAGGATGGGAGTCCTGCTGTTCCTTAAGGTAGGGAGAATTTGCCTGCAATTAACAGCATCAGTCTGGGCTGAGCTATGAGGTGAAAGGTCTGATAATGAGACCCAAAAAGGAGATGGCTGGACTGTGGGAAGCTCGAGATATCTCCACAGCCCACATAACAAAATGACAAACACAGCCTAGCAAAGGCATGTAGAAAGGAATATTTCTAAAAATGCAGTCATTCTATCAGCGCCATCCAAGGGCCGTTTTATTCTGATCTCAGTGGCTAAGCATTCCTTTGTGTGCAGAAAGTCCAAGTTTCTCATTAATGAAAGACAGGTGTGAAATGAATTCTTTCTGCCTGGAGAGCTATGCCAGGTGCAGCAAGGAAATCTTAGTTTCCTTTGGAGGAGGTGGGCAGCTATATACTTTATTTAATAAATAAATAAACACAATGGACCAAGAGCATCTTTTTAGCTTCTTAAACACTGTGCATCCCATAGAAGCAACAACTTTTGAGCTCTGGTGTCATTTGCCAATACTCTTTGAATTGGATAGAATCATGAGGATTAGCATCTTGCTTTTAAATAGAAAGGACAGTTAGGAACTCTGAACTCTTTTGTTCAGAATTGCCTTCAGCTTACCATATCCTGGCCCACAGTACATACAAAGTGGACTAGAGAAGGACAGGTGTTCATGCCCCAAGTCAAGGACATCATATCACTGTCTATTTTCAACAGTCTTTTATTAACATATAATAAAGCCAATGGGCAAATGCAGATGCATTACTCAATGAGTTTAGCAGAATGCATAAAACATTGGTTGCATTCCTCTGCAAAGTTGCTTGTGCTATATCTCACAATTAGTACTCTTATGTACATGTGTGTGTGTGTGTACGTGTGTATGTATGTATGTGTGTGTGTGTATATGATCTTCAAAAAAAATAGGGGCTATTGTAATTTTATAACAGGTACACAAATGAAAGACTGTCCAACATTCAGGGAACAATAAAAATGATGAACAAAAATTTGAACTGCCTCAGAATAAGATGCTAACAAGTATAGATTAGAATGCAGTGATGCAAGCAGGGAAATGACATCATAAAGCAGGATCAGAACAGGCTGGGGGCAATGTCCTGCCACCTCAGAGTTGTTTTACATAACCAGCTTGCCTGCATTTATAAGAAGAACAGACTATAAGATACCTCAATAACAACATCTCATCTACAGTTTTGCTGAAAAGAAGCCCACTCACCCGGCATTGTGCTAATTCCAAGAAAGGACTTCAACCTCCAGGCATGCTAGTTACCTTTTTATAAAAATATTCCTGTCTCTTAATCAAACCCAAAGGCTATTTGGTCTAACATGTGGTTTTCAGCTAGATGTTTCTGGAAAATTCTATTTTTCCTATCCCATAATTAGCACTGCTACTGTGAGATTCAATCAAGTAAGAGTACCAGGTTAAGAGTAAACTGTATCCTCAACAAATAGGACTGTTCGGCATATCCAGAAAAGTGTTTATGGCCTTCTCAACTGGAGATTTTGTTTCATTGTGGAGACCACAAAAAATAAAATCTGCCTCACTTTTCTAAGTTATGTGAATGGATCTAATCCCTGATGTGAGTGGATCAAAGTGTTGAAATCTATCTTAAATATAAATATGTATCAGCATTCCCCAGCCACAGTATGTGCAACCTCAATCCCCAGAATATGTGCAGCTCTACCCCAAAATAAGGCTTAATATATTTTTAATAAACAAACTCAGAATCCATCCCCCATCCGTGGTTCAAAATACCCAGATGTAGGCCATAACCATGTGATCAAAGCCCTCCCCTTTTTAGTGTGTGAATGCCCCTTCCCTTTTATGAAAAATTCTCAAGAAAATATTGAGCCATCTACCTACTTTGCACCACTACAGTAATTTACATTGTAGCTTCTGGCTATCCAAAATTAGTTAACTGTAGTACTCAGACATGAAAAGGTTGCTCATCCATTCCAACTAGAAGTTTTCCTGCTATGTTAGCTGTGCTAGGAGGGGAAAGGTAGCCAATTACATTTGGGGATGATTCCATTGAGGAAGTTAACACTGATCAAGGTGAAGTCCTGTTGAAAAAAAATATGTTTGAATATATAGGCTAGTGTTTCTCAACTTTAATTGTTTTAAGATATGTAGACTTCAGTTCCCAGAACTTTGAATTTTGAATTCATATTAATATTACATGAATTTATAGCTATGGCTCCTCTGTAAACCCAGAATTCTGGGAGCTGAAGTCCACACATTAGCATGGTTGAGAAACACTGCTCTAGGCAATGACCTGGTGGATGGTCTGTTCATTAATCTGGCCATTTTATCGCATCCCAACTGGAACAGCTCTTTAAAACAAAAAAACCCAAATGGTTGTTTTTCAGCCATTCTTGAGAGAAAACCAAGTCTCTTTCGAATAGCTGCTTATCAAAGTGGGTCCCCACAGTTTCTGCTGGCCAAGTGGGTCCCTGTGCCAAGCCTATTGGACTAAAAGAATTCTATCATTGCTTCTCTTTCCATATCTCTGGGCCAGGAAAAGGAGAGAAAAAAAATCCTTCACCTGCCACATTGCTGCATGTCATGGTGCAATTAAACCCAGAGACAAAAAGTCAGTAAAAAGACTACAATTCCTATTTTTCCAGTAACTTCACTAGTTTTAAAATAAAACAGATAGGATGGCAAATACAGGAATATTCAAAAAGTTCTAGACATGTTTGAGCAGTAAGCTGAAATCTGAAGTTCTATAACTGGATAGGGAAAATGTAAGGTACAAACATAGGATAGAGAAAACCTAGCTTGATAGTAGTACCTATGAAAAGGATCTGGATGTCCTTGTTGACCACAATTTAAACATGAGCCAGCAGTGTGATGCAACTTCTGAAAAGACAAATGTTATTTTGAGCTGCGTTAACAGGAATATGGAATCCAGAGTGTGGGAAGTTCCTGTTCCATTCTACTCTGTTCTGGTCAGACTCCGTTTGGAGTACAGTGTCCAGTATTGAGCAACATAGTTCAAAAAGGACAGCAATAATGTGGAACAAGTTCAGAGAAGGGCTACCAAGATAGTGAAGGTTCTGGAAACCAAGTCCTATGAGGAATGCTTAAAGGATCTGGGTACATTTAGTGTATAAAAAGATAACTGAGGGGAAATGGGATGGTAAGCTTAAAAACCTAAAAAGCTGTCTCCCCAAAGAGGAAGTGAACTTATTCTGATTGTCCCAGAGGACAGAAGCAGAGGGTCTAATGGATTATATACAATAAAGCAGGTTCAAACATGAAAAGGATTCTCCTATGCCATCCGCCAGTGAAACAGGTTGCCATATCACATGGTGGATTTTCTATCATGACAGGACTCCAAACAAAACTGGATGGTCTAATGGCTCCTGAACAGGTACTTGAATTAAATGACCTCTATGGTCCCTTCCAACTCTGTGATTTTATGATTCCACAGGCACAGGCATTGCTACACTGAGCTCATTGGGATTCCAGTACACATATATAGGACAGCTGCTTTAGTTTCATAAAAAAGCCTATAATGTTTGGCAGAGAAAAACAGAGATCTGCTATGGTAGATCAAGTACGGTAGGGCTTGAAAGCAGGCCCATCACAATTAAACTTCGTATTCATTCCATCACTCCAATTTTCATATATTCTGGTTAACTTCGACAAGGATAAAGAAGCTCTAGTTAGCTTAAACAATCAAGCTAACTAGGTCTGATCTGACTTATCTATTGGACAGATGGGATTTTTGACATGGATCAAAAGACAAAATTTTGTCCTGAGCTTTCAGAAGAGTTCCAGCAGTGAATCTGTACCAGACAGAGAAGTTTACAAGAAAAAAAAGGGTCATTATCATCAAGGTCTTTCAGGTGAGTCAAAAGGATGCTCTATCCATCCAGAGAACTTAAGCTGCAATCTTTTCTTTTAGGGAATATGTCTGTTAAAATGCAGTAACAATTGGTAACAGTACAAGCAAATTTATTTCTCATAATCACCTATTGCCGCAATTTAGAAGCAAACTGCTGTGTACCAAAAACCAAATAAGTTATTTTGGCCCATTGGATGGAAAAATCCCTCTAACCCTGGCAATATTAAAACAATAAGATCAAATTTTATAGCTCACTGTTTGCCAACCCTTCAAATTATTTTAAATCTGTTGGCCAAATTGATCATCTCACTTTGTCTAATCGTGGAGCTAATCCAATAAACTATGTTATTGATGGACCTAACTAGTTTTAGCATTCATGAAACTCTTTCAGATGTAGGTGTACTCTCATATTTTTATCTTTATATATTTTAAAAAAACAGTGTAGATGAACAGAATGAAAATAAAAAGAGCAATAAAATGTGTTTATAACCCAGATAAAACCATCAGTCCGTATCTAAGGATGGGATCTCATATTTCACTAAGCCAAAATGCAATTTGCTGGATTTTGGCTTAGCATATTGTAGAAACTTGGCCTCTGTAAATCTTGACTTATGGCTTAGCAACTTGTATAATTCCAGATAAGTATAGTTTATTTAATTAACTGTAGCTTAGAATAATGTTGAGGATAGGTCTAAAACATGCAATTTATTGACTCATGAAGGTCTAAACACTGAAAGATAATGGAATTGGCAACCTGTTGCAGAGAATCCTAAAGGTAGAGAAAAGCTCGAAGTGAAAATCTCAATATTCAGACCAGATCAAATAGGATAACATATATTTTGAGATCTCCCTAGCTATTCAAGACAGTCAATGATAGCCAGTTAACTCCAAGAGACAAAAATAGGGTTTCTAATAACCAGCTATAGAGTCATTATAAATAATGCAGCACATTATGACAAAATGCTCAGTATGGAAATCTTTGCATAGTGTGACATAAATATAAATGCAGTTTCTTTAACTTATTTATTGAATTAATCTCTATAGCCACTCATCTCACAGTAGTGGCTCAAGATATTGAATATAGGATTAAAAGCAACAAAATATTACATAATAATTATAAAGAACAATAATACAATGATAGCACAATGGCACAGAGGGCAATCAAACCATAATCACAGACACCTCAAAGAAACTAGAGTGATGGGATCAACCATATTACAGATCCCATGCCTGGAAAAAAAATCTAGGTTTTTGAGAATTTATGGAACACCAGCTGGGATATGGCTAAACAAATTTTGGGGGATATGGTTTTTCCAAAGGACAGGTGCTGCTACACAAAAAGTTTCTACCCAGATGACACTGCTTAATAAATGGGAGTTGGAGCATGCTCACTTTATCAGATCTAGTCCAACAAGCAGTAATAGAGGAAAACAGTCTCATAAATAACTTCTGAGGTCATCTATGTTAACAAGGCAGTTTAACTGTTTTTGATCTCCATTTGAGAATAATTGGGAATTGTAGTTCTTTGGTAGCAACTGAAAGGCTTTTTAGAAACCAGTCTGACTATTAACAAGGCACAACACCAATATTGCCATTAGGAGTGTAGATAAGATTTCTGTGCTCATCCAGATAATTGAGGCCTACCTTGAAGGAGTCAATGGTGTGCCCTTTCTCAAGAAGCCATCTTCGGATTCAACTATTTTAGGCAGCTTGTCCAGTCTCCAATCTTCCCTTTCTTGAAAAGATTGCAGATGCTCAGCTACAGATAAAGTAGATTATCTTTCAGTCTACATTTAGGCCAGCATACACATCCGAGATGGTAATGATTATGCTTGCAGATGGCTTCTGGATGGTTCATGATGGGGATGGTGCAACCAACCTGGCCCTCCTGGATCTCTCAGCAGCTTTTGATACCATTAACCATGATATCCTTTTGAACCACCTTCAGGGACTCGAGTGGGAGGCACTGGTTTGCTGTGTTCCTCCTTTCTCCATGGCTGGTTTCAATTGATGCTGGAAGGGAAAGAGGTTGATCCCTAAGCCCCTGCTATGTGGGGTGCCTCCAAGGCTCAGGGCTCTCTCTTCTCATTAACATTTACTGTACATAAAACCACTGGGTGAGCTCATTCACCAGCAGGGAATGCAGTATCACCAGTAGGCTGATGGTACCCAGTTATACACTTCTACCCCTGGCTGGGTAGGTGATACTATTGTGGTACTAACCGAAAGCCTGGAGACTCTAAGGGCCTGGATGTGGAGAAACCATCTTCAATTTAAGCCTGGCAAGATGGAGTGGGGTTTTAGCCCTTCAGGGTTTGGTGACTTCCATCTTTAACTCCAGAGGGGGTAGCATTCCCCCAGACAGAAATTATGTACAATTTGGAGGTCCTCCTAGACTCATGGTTGCTGATGAGCAAGTGGCAGCTGTGGCGGGGGGGGGAGGACTTTGCACAGATGTGTCTTATGTGCACAGGTGTGTCTTATTTGCTAATTGTACCATTTCCTGGACCAGGAAGCCTTACTCACAATCACTCACACCTTGTTCACTTCCCAACTGAATTCTTGCAACATGGCCTATGTGGGGCTGCCCTTGAAGACCATCCAAGAATTTTAACTAGTCCAGAACACAGCAGCACAACACTGTTGGGCAGCCCCTAGGTTTGTCATATTACATCCCTATTGCATGAGCTGCGATGGCTCCCAGTTTTTTTCTGGATGCAATACTGAGCCGTGGTGGCACAGTGGTTAGAATGCAGTATTGCAGGCTAACTCTGCCGACTTCTGGCAGTTCGATCCTAACCGGCTCAAGGTTGACTCATCCTTCCATCCTTCCGAGGTCGGTAAAATGAGGACCTAGATTGTTGGTGGAATACGCTGACTCTGTAAACTGTAAACTACCATGAAGTCTAAGTGTTATTGCTACTTGGTATCACCTTTAAAGCCCTACATTATGCAGGACCAGGTTATATATGGACCACCACTCCCTGAGGATACCTGCTTATCCCATCAGAACAAATAAAGTAGCCACACTCCATGTCCCTTCCCTTAAACACTGCCATCTTGTGGCTCCTCGGAAGCATGGCTTTTCCATTGCAATCTCTGCCCTAGGCAACATTCTCCCCCAAGAAATGAAAGAGATCTCCACTCTTTTAATCTTAGGACCCAGTTCTTCTTGTGATCATAAGTTAAGGACTACCTGTATGTTGTTTTACTTTTGGTTGTAAACCACCTAGAGTTTGATTTAAGATGGGCAACTCTACAGATGTTCTAAATAAAAAATAAATAATATTTATACATAGCATGATTGCTTTGATAGTATTTTTTTCTATAATATTAAGAGACAGAAGTCTAACTTCCCATTCATGGCTACATTTTTGAATTTCTATTCTGTCTGAACATGGCAGGGGCACTATGGTGGCTCAGTGGTTAAGACGCTGGGCTTGTTGGCTGGAAAGCAACAGCCCAGGTTCAAGACCCCAGTACCATGTGATGAGATGAACTCCTGTCCTTGCCCCAGCTCCTTGCCCATCAAACAGTTCGAAAGCATGCAAATGCAATTAGATTAATAAGTACCACTTAGGTGGGAAGGTAACAACGTTCCTTGGCATCACATGACTGCAGAAATGTCTTCGGACAGCGCTGGCTCAATGGCCTTGAAACGGAGATTTTGTGTTCAAAATATATTTTTCTCCTTTAAAAAGTAACAATTTTACAACTGATAACACAATTATTAATTATTCATTGAAAATCTCAAATAGGTGGCCTAAAATTTTAATTCTTACAGTATCTTTTTTTAATTCCATTGTGAAGCTATTCCTATTTGCAAGGTGTGTTTGTTACCTGAATAATAAAAATTGGCAATGTAAAAATGTATATAGACTATGAAATGTCTGCACTGGAAATAAAGCTTTGAAACAGAATTAATAGAAAAAATGGGATACCTATTTTGGGGGTTTCAGAATTCATTTTTTTTAATTGCTTCTCCTAGGATGGGTGAAATAGCCATCAGAAAATTAAATCTTAAATAATCTAAGAGGACAAGTTCTTAAAATTTATATGTTCCTTAATACAACAGTACATCATCCTTAAGAAACTGTTAAATAAATTTGGGAGGCAAATCTCAAAGAAACAGTAGATTGGTGCACATGGGAAGGAATATGGCAGATAAAAACTTTCTAAACTCTTCCTACATTTATTCGAGTGTTTTCTTATAAATTCTAATACATCAATGCCATTATACTCCAGTATCACAATACAGGTAGTCCTTGACCTACCACAGTTCAATTAGTGACCATTCAAAATTACAACAGCACTGAAAAATGTGATTTATGATCATTTTTCACACTTACAACCATTGCAGCATCCCCATGATCATGTGATCAAAATTCAGCCACTTGGACACTGATTCATATTTATGACAGTTGCAATGTCCCAAGGTCATGTGATCACCTTTTGCAAGCTTCTGGCAAGCAAAGTCAATGGGGAAGCCAGATTCATTTCACAACCGTGTTACTAATCTAACAATGCAGTGATTCACTTAACAACTGTTGCAAGAAAGGTCATTAATTGGGGCAAAATTCACTTAACAAATGTCTGACTTAGCAACAGAAATTTTGGGCTCAATTGTGGTCACAAATTGAGGACTACCTGTATAGTAAAGAAATGGATTCCCAGGAGAGAGACAGTGCATTTCTGAGGTGCAAGAGACAACTGAGTTCAGATAGTTTGTGTGTGAGAGAAAGAGGTGAAGATGATTCCTCCCAAATAATTCCCAGAGTATAGGCCTTATAGGGGTGTTAAATTCTGTTTATCAGGGAGGAACAATAAAAAAATCTGCTTCGAAGATTCATTACGTGACCGTCTTGGTTTTGGGACCTGACAAATACATCTTAATAAATTCACAGAAACTTAGTTGAAATCCTAAACTGAAAAGACTATGGACAAAAAAGAACTATTTTATATATTTGTTAGGAATACCTAAAATAAAATAAAAATTTCTACAATAAATCGAGTGAAGAAAGTAGCTGTATTATCTTTAAACCATTTCCAGCAGAATTAAAATTATATTTGTTGTCTATCTGTTCTAAGACTAGTTAGACCTGCTAGTTAGACATCAATAGACCTGCTAATTACTCTGCTTGTATCTGTCAGATTGACAATAATTTAGTGCTGGAAATCAGATTCCCCACCCACTCATATCACTTGGCATATAGTAAAATACAACATGGTAAATTCTATCTATAGAAAAATTAAAAATTAAAATAGAGTGTTTTAAAAGATACACTGACCCAAAAGGTTTTATAATACATGCCATTCTTTTATAAATGTTATTAAAGATAATCAGATTCTTCAGAACTATAGAGTAGTCTGGTCAAATACTCTCTTAACATCATATATTAGTACTATGCTTGTTGTATATTAAAAATAAAAAGAGTATTGACAAGACCTCTGTGTTTAGCTTGATAAGTAGAATATTTGTACGTGAAATGATTCTTTAAGGCCCTTATGTCTCATTTACAGATAGTCTGGTCCTGGATCTCTTTCCCAGGACTGAGCAGAGTATGGATTTTACTTCTGTGGGCCAAGCCCCTGGCAAGGCAGTTCTGCAGAAATACCTTGAAAAAGGAGAATACCCTTCATTTCAGTCTATTGCCATGTTTGAAAGCAGTTTTGTCCAGGTAAGAACTAGCCAGCTTCTCCCACTCTGGAATCCTCTGGGTGTGTTCTATTGCAATTTCCACAATCCCCATCCAATGTGACTAGTTGGTGGTAGGACCTGAAGTATAATACACCTAAGAGAGAGCATAACAGGGAAGAAGAGTCCTCCAAAATCTACAGGTCCTTCATGGCGTACTGCCACTTGGAAGGACATTAACGAAATATAAATAGATGCTAGGTGAACGTGAACAGTGGATACATTGGCAGAAATATTCTTGACTTGGTTTAATAGACGGTTAATTACTTGGATACTACAGTATGTTTATAATTCAAATGAACTCAGGCAATGTATATGAATCTCCTTTTTATCTTCCTAAAAATCTTGTTAAGATTATAGATATATTTGAAGCTAAACCCAACCTATTAATAGTCATTGCACCAGGCATCGAAGTAACATATTAGATTTAAGTTTTTTTCACATACTAAGATTATAGGTAGTCCTCGACTTACAATCAAAATTGAGCCCAAAATTTCTGTTGCTGAGACATTTGTTAAGTGAGTTTTGCCCCATTTTGTGACCTTTCTTACCACAGCTGTTAAGTGAAATACTGCAGTTGTTAAGTTAGTAACACAATTGTTAAGTGAATCTGGCTTCCCCATTGACTTGGCTTATCAGAAGATTGCAAAAGGTGATTACATGACCCCAGGACACTGCAACCATCATAAATATGAGTCAGTTGCCAAGTGGCTGAATTTTGACCATGCAGTGGTTGTAAATGTGAAAAACGGTCATAAGTCACTTTTTTCAGTGCTGTTGTAACTTTGAACGGTCATTAAATGAACTGTAACAGTTGTAAGTCAAGAACTACCTGTATAGTGATCTGAAATTAGGAAAGGTCTTTGTATACTCACAACTTTCAATGGTTTTCATATGGCTTGAGATGGAAAACTAGTACCTTAGTAAGCTAGTAAGAAATGCTTCAAAAATGAACAGGCTGTTTCATACTGATGGGAACTCCCACCTTGTTCATTTCCCAGATCCTGAAATTTCCTCTTTCCTACAATAGCCAAGTGCTCCCTACACCCTCTCATTAGCATTCTTTGCACATTTGTTGATTCCCTTTTCCATGAAAAGCATAAGGTTTTGATGGGTGAAAACAATAGCATTACCACAGGAGGATTCCAGACCAGTTTGAGAACAGCTAAGATTTATTTTCTCACTCTGCTGTGGTATCACCTGCGGTTTTTCCGCGTCCAGAGGGCCTCTCATGAAATTTAGCCGAAACAGTGAAGAAATAACACCACGCAGAGTTTTTCCTCGGGATGAGATGACCCAGGACAAAAGTCAGGGAATCTCTTTTATTAGCTCAGCAAAATGTGGGTGTGTACAGGAAGCAAGTAGGAGGAATTACCTATTAGCATATGAGTACGTGAGATAGAGCACAATTTCCAAGCCGTTTGTGACTGGGAGGAGTTTTCAATGGGATTATTGCTCAAAGTTCTCCTTTGTCCTGTTTCCGTCCATGTGGTTCAGCTGCATGGCAGCCTACACGTGGGCTATAAGGACATTACTCCCACATCTCCTCTGTTTTTGTTTTTTCAATACGTAGGCCTTCAAGGCTTAAAAGTGATTGTCTTTCGGCTATAAACATATCTTTGCTTTGGGAAGGTAAAAGACCTTTACATGTCTGCAGTAGGGAAGGAAGACATTGAATGCAACAACACAACATAACCAGAAGAATGATTATGGTTATTATTGTAGGAATCAGAGAGCGCAGCCAAGAGCCGTCCGGTAACCAGGACCACAATGCCCCCCATATGTCCAGGGCATCTGGGCCGTTGGTCTGAAGGGGGTTGTTGTTGATCATGTCTTCCATGTGTAGTATCGTGTGGGTGATATTCATTTTGTAGTCATGGATGTATACACAACAATGGGAGTGGATCAGTGCACAGACGCCACCTTTAGAAGCTAACATAAAATCCAAGGCATACCTATTTTGCAATACTACTTCTCTAACCTCAGTCAATTCCTTAGTTACTAATTTGAGTGCATTAATGGTATCATTAAACATTACAACAGTCCAATTATTTAAAGCATGCAGATCCCTATAGTTCATAGCGATCCCTAGTGGTGGTATCATCCCACGAGCAATAGCAACGCCCCAGTTTAAATTTAATGGAGACTTAATATCCTCCCTCCTATTGCGAAGACGTCCAACAGGCAGGGTGTCAGAGACCAGCAGAGATGGTAATACATATCCCAAGGTACAACAGCCAAACCACCTTGGTGGGACATGTGAATATGCTCGTCGGCCACACAAAAACCATAGTCCATGATCAATGATAGGAAATGTGGAGTTATCTGATGACTCAATCAACTTGACTATAGAGGAAATCCACCGACATGTCATGACCTTGCTGTTGGAAACATTATATTGTCCTCATTGCTTATGAAACATGTCATTGGCTGAGGTGTTAACAGGGCATGGTGGAGAGCAACTTCCTTCAGATTGGACTCCAGTATTACAAGTATACATCTGATATATACATTGATACTGTGTGTAGTTGTGGATCTGTTCCTTTAATATTTTTACTGTTCCATTGAGGTTAGTCCCGTTACGAGTCATTTGGGAAGTAATCTGTATGACTTTATTACAAAAAGGATAAACCCCTAATTTGATGCTGTTTTTACTATCACCAGGTTTGTATTCAAAACAAATCTCTGCCTTTTCCTGCAACCTATGACCAATCGCTAGAACCATCCCTTTCTTGTTTGATAATCGTTTAATGGGCTGTGCGGTGTTGTCATAGGTTAGCCAGCTGGCGTTATTCAAAGGGACTGCTTGCACCATCAAACCTTGTGTTCCTTGTGGTGGGATGTGCATACACATCCAGCAATTTGTCTTGTTCATTGCCACAGCCAGTTGACCAATGTCTTTTATGTAGGTGTTATCTTGCCATGCTCCCTGCTCAGGAATTCCTTGATTCAGATCCATCTTATACATCAGGGCTTTCATTATCAGTGTCAGTCCTAGACCCAGGCACATCACTCGTTTTGCCATGGTATGGTTTCACCAGTTAACCCAAGTTGTTAACGTCAGATGGGGAAAGGTCCTCTGTTTTTGTTTTGGAATGATAGGGACGGATGTGTCGACCAGGGACCCACAAAGTCTCACCGTTGGTTTGGATGGCGGCGTAACCTCGTCCCCAGGTGATGAGTTCAGCAGGGCCTTTCCAGGTGGGGTCAGGAAGACGTTTGAAGTACACCAGTGGTTTGGATGTTGCTGCAGCAGGAGAAGCAGAGAAGTGACGAGTTGCTGCGGATGATGGAGGAGTGCCCGTCAGGTTCAGGAAGTTAATGGTGTATAAACACAGGTTAAGCCTGTTTTGCAAAGCTGGGAGGCTAGGGGGAGTTTTCCCCTGTGTCTGATTATATTTTTCCAGCGCATGTTTTAACGTCTGGTTGGCACGTTCAACCAGAGCTTGACCCTGGGAGTTGTAAGGTATTCCAAATTTGTGAACAATTGACCACTGATTACAAAAGGCAGCAAAAGCTGCTCCTGTGTAAGCAGGACCATTGTCTGTTTTAAGTTCTTTTGGGCATCCCAACGTTGCAAATGAATGAATACAATGATTAATGACATGCTTAGTGGCTTCACCCCGTTGAGGGGTTGCAATGATGAAGCCAGAGAAGGTGTCTATGGAAACATGAAGATATTTCCATGGGGCAAATGGGGCATATTGTGTAACATCCATTTGCCAGATTTGGCAGCACTCGGTTCCTCTGGGGTTAACCCCCATTGGGAGCGAGTGAGCCTGCTTGCTGCAAGTGGCACACTGCTGGAGAATAGCAGTTGCTTCTGCAGTGGTTAGTCCAAATTGTTTCACAAGTGCTTTTTTATTTTGATGGAAATAAGCATGACTGTCCCAAGGGGAGACAGGAGAAAGAGACATGAGGCAGGTAGCAGAGGCCGCAGCGTCTGCAATGTCATTTCCTTTTTGCAAGAAGCCAGGAAAAGGTTGGTGGCTTCTTATGTGTGTGACAAAGTAAGGATGTTTCCTGTTGGATATTACAGTTTGTAGGGTGGAAAATAAAGAAGTTAAATCAGGGTCCAGGGAGGGAGAGAGGTATGATTGAAAAATAGTGGTGACAATTTGAGTGACATAGAGACTGTCAAGAATGAGATTTATAGGTTGAGATGCAAACGTTTGAAAGGCCAAAATGGCTGCAGCTAGTTCCGCACGTTGAGCAGACCGTTGGGGTGGGGTTATTTTTGTGTGCCATTGGTCATGAATATACCAGGCACAAGCACCAAATTGTTTACTGCCATCTGCAAAGAGTGTGACAGCATGTGGGATGGGAAAGCGTTGTAATTGGGTATCCCATGAAACAGGGATATTTTGTAGGAGCTGAATGCGAGGATCAGCAGGAGGGTGGCAGGATATCTTTCCAGGCCACTCAGTGAGAGCAAGCTGCAAGGCTTCAGAGTTAGAATAGATGGTTTCCCATGTAGTGAGAGAACATGGTACATATAGGACAGAAGGTTCTATTCCTGCAAGGGCTTTTGCTCGAAGGCGAGCCTTAGAGATGAGAGAGGCAAATTGAAAAGGTTTTTGACTAATTGTGTTTCCAGGAGTGTGAGGGAGGTGAAGCCATTCTAGAATAAGAAGTGGCTTTGGGTTTTGTGCCAGAAGTGCAGTTGGTAGCTGTGGCGTATTTATGATGATGATTAGTAGGTGCTCATCAGGGATGCAGCGGTCCACCCATTGTGTGTGGAGTGCTTGTTCTATTTGTTTCAAGACACCTAACTGGTGCACATTAAGGTGTATGATGTCTGAGGGTTGCTTTCCCTGAGTAAGAGCAGAAAAAAGTGGTGCCAACTGACTGGTGGAAATGCCAAGGTAAGGTCTTATCCAATTTATGGTACCTAGATATTGTTGGAGCTGCACCAATGTGGTATCCTTCTCTAAAAAAATATGAGGAAAAATGGGTGTTGAGTGAGAAGAAAGGAGTTTATGACCCAGATATGAAAAAGGTGCCTTTTGCTGTATCTTATCTGGGGCTATATTAAGTCCCCCTTCAGCTAGCATGGTAGTGAGAACAGGTAGTGTTTGGTTGACTGTGCCCACAGGGCCAGGTGCAGCGACAAGAATATCGTCCATGTAGTGATAAACAAGAAAGTGAGGGAACATAGCACGGTATGGTTCTAACATAGCATTAACATAAAATTGACACATGGTGGGACTGTTTAGCATGCCTTGAGGAAGAACACGCCATTGATAGCGAGAAGTTGGCCTACACATATTAAGTTCAGGAATTGAAAAAGCAAAAAGTTGCATATCATCCGGGTGAAGAGGAATAGAAAAAAAAACAATCCTTTAAATCTATGATCATAAGATCAAAGTCTTTTGGGATTAAATTTGGGTTTGGGAGGCCGCATTGCAGCGCTCCCATAGGTTGTAAAACAGCATTCACTGCATGTAAATCGTGGAGGAAACGCCATTTGCCTGATTTCTTTTTTATAAGAAAAACTGGGGTGTTATAGGGGCTTAATGAGGGTTCAATGTGCTTTAGAGCAAGTTGTTCAGACACTAGAATACGTAGAGCAGTGACCTTTTCAGAAGTTAAAGGCCATTGGTCTATCCAGACAGGAATGTCAGATTTAAGAGAAAGGCGAAGAGGTGAAGGAGGTGACATAATTATTCCAAGCTTAATTTTGCGCCGAATTGGTGGAGCAGGTCACGGCCCCACAAATTTATATGAAGAGGTAAAACAACTGGCTTAATATAAGCAATTGTGGAAGTCTGAGGCGATGTAGCCGGCAACCAGTCCTTACTAATTTTTGCAAGTTGAGTACCGCCCACGCCACGGACTGCTGGTGAGGATTCGGTGGGCCAATCAGAAGGCCACTCAGCAGTACGGATCACAGACACATCTGCACCAGTATCTAAAATGCCAAAAAAAGGGCGTCCCTTAATATGAAATTCCATAGCAGGGCGACTATGTTGCATTGTTTTAGTAATTGCAAAAAGTTCTGTGGTTTCAGAGGGAGTGGGAGGGTCCTCTGGTGGGAGGATTATCAGTTTTGCTAATATCTCTCCCCTTTGTATTGAAATTGGGTAGCTTGGAATAATTTGGAGCAAAACTGTAGGTTCCATAGAGCATGTCAAGAGTGCAGGGGGAAATGAAGCACCACGTAAAGTGAGTGAGTCATGAGGAAGTAGCAAAGCAGATGTAAGAGGGGGGAGGGGGCAGAGAGGGAGGCGGAGATCACATAGGGCGTATTAGGAAAGTCTGCATCAAGTGACACATCAGCACTAAGAACAATAGCAGGCAGATAAGAAACAGGAAATGGCAGTTGCTGTACAGCCTTTTGGGTGGGGCTGGCTGTTCGCCCCCTTTCTAGTTTTCCGACTGGGCTTGGAAATTTGAGCCAGAACGACACTGATTAGCCCAATGGAACCCTTTTTTACATTTAGGGCAAATTGTTTTTGGTTTTAGCCCTTTTTGAGCTTGACGCGATGCCCCCCCTCCTGGGGCACGGCATTGGGCTTTAAAATGACCAGGTTTGCCACAATTGAAACAATTGCCACCAGGTTTTGTGCCCTGTTGTAAAGCCATGGCCAGTGTTTCCATATTAAAGGCATTTGTGCCCACTATGCGGCAGGCTTTAAGGAAATCAGCCAAAGTGGAGTCAGATTTAGCAGCAAGAGGTTGCAAAACACGACGGCAGTCAGTATTTGCATTTTCATAAGCCAATTTTAAAAGCAATTCTGCACGTGCCGTGGGATTGGTAATTTGCCTATCCACTGCCTTTTGCAACTCCTCAATAAAGTCAGAAAAGGGCTGACTGGGACCTTGAAGAATTTTTGAAAAAGAGGAAGTGGGAAGGGCTCCTGAGTCATCAGCCTTGTCCAGGGCTCTAAGTGCGGCCAGGCTGACTAAAGGGAAAGTAGCTGGGGGAAGCTGCATTTGGGCAGTAACAAGCGAAAACTGACCAGAGCCTGAAATGGCATCTGCCGTAATTGCAGCTATCCCAGCAACATGGGCAGCGGATTCAGCCTCTCGGCGAAAATCTGATTCCCACACCACATACTGGGGTCCGGTCAAAAGCATTCTCAAAATATCTTTCCAATCTTGGGGAGTAAGAATGAAAGAACCAGCCAGAGCATTAAAAAGACCTTTGACATAAGGGGCTTGAATGCCGTACATCGAGACCGCTGTTTTCAGGTCTCTGATTGTTTTTAAAGGAAGAGGTATAAATTGAGGTATCATGGCACCCGCAGTATTCTGAACAAAAGCAACAGGAAATGCAGAACACTCAGACAATTCATCAATATCAAGCAAACCCTGACTTCGAGCTTCAGATATGGTAGTAGTTACAGCACTCATGGGAGGAGCTGCAGGAGGAACAATAGAAAGGCCGGCAGAAAGAGGAACTGAGGGGGGGAGAATGGAGGAGATGGTGAGGAGGGGGAGGTAAGAGGAAATGCCTCATTGCCTTTTGAAATTTGTTTCTTGTAAGGCGGTGGGGGGGTCACAGAGCCCAATGTCTCCGTGAGCCCTTGTTCATGGACTTTGAGGCATTCCAGAACAATTCGCCATGATGATAGTAGTTTTGCAGGAGCTCTGGGATGCTCATGGAAAGAAGTACCCAATTTACTCCATGTAATCACTTTAAGTGAGCCCTTTTCCGGATATGCCGGATATTTTTCCCAAATATAACATAATAAATTAACCAAATCAGATTTACTCAAAACAGGCAATAATTTACCGCTGTTTTTGAGAATAAAATTGGTAGACTTGGTCAACTCTCTAAGTTCTTGCAAGTGCGCTGCCTGCGATTTAGAAAGTTTTCCTCCCATACTCACGAGGGGATTGTCGCCTTGCTTCGGACGAAATCGTGTGCACAGCCTCTTCCAGGCGATGAGAATGAGAGGTCCAAGGACGTATCACTTTATTAGCGATCACGTCGGGGTCACCAGTTGCGGTTTTTCCGCATCCAGAGGGCCTCTCATGAAATTTAGCCGAAACAGTGAAGAAATAACACCACGCAGAGTTTTTCCTCGGGATGAGATGACCCAGGACAAAAGTCAGGGAATCTCTTTTATTAGCTCAGCAAAATGTGGGTGTGTACAGGAAGCAAGTAGGAGGAATTACCTATTAGCATATGAGTACGTGAGATAGAGCACAATTTCCAAGCCGTTTGTGACTGGGAGGAGTTTTCAATGGGATTATTGCTCAAAGTTCTCCTTTGTCCTGTTTCCGTCCATGTGGTTCAGCTGCATGGCAGCCTACACATGGGCTATAAGGACATTACTCCCACAATCACCATAATCAATGCAGAACTAATTTTCGCTTTGTTTTAGATTCTGACACTTCATTTACATGTTAGGGGGAACATAAGCTTTATTTCTCCTCCTAGCTCTGAAACCTGATCCTGTATGAGAAATGTTAGATCAATGTTTCTCAACGTTGACAACTTGAAGAGGTGTGGATTTCAACTCCCACAATTCCCCAGTCAGCAAAGCAGGCTGAGGAATTATGGGAGTTGAAATCCATACCTCTTCAAGTTGTCAACGTTGAGAAACACTGTGCTAGATGAAGCATTTGTACACCTCCTACAGTAATACAGACAAATCAATGTTTAGAGAGTTAACCTCTTCACTTCAATGAAGTCCCAATCTTGTTTTTTCCATCCTTTATTTCTCTTTCAAGAGAAATGTTTTTGTTTCTGCTAAATATACAGAGCGAATTACTGCTGAAGAATGTGGTTAATCCTCCTCAACACTAGCCAAATTGTTTTAGGGTTTTTTCTACCTAACCACATGTATTTGCATTTTCAGCAGGTGAAAACATATTATGCTAAAAGGGTTGATTAAAGAGCTAGCAATGATACGTGAATACAAAATAAGGCTGCATGACATTGAAATTGGAAAAATGTATATACATACCTACATATAGACAAGAAAGGAGAGGAAAAAGAATGCACAGGTTAACAAGTGACTGCACTAGTTCCTCTTGCAATCAGAGTTTTGCTTCAGGTCTTACAAAGAATAGTGGAGCTACACAGGGAGAAAGAAATACCAGATAAGCAGGCATGTTCCTGAAGTTACTGAGGAATATGAAATCAGATAAGAAATACAAGCTAAATAATGGAAAGAGCAAAATAATATGAAAAGTAGGTTTATATTTGCTCATTTAGTATAGCACAGCTTTTGAATGTAAAACAGGCAAATGGATATAGCAGTACAGATTATTTTTCTGAGGAATCTGTATACTGAACAAGAACTTACGTAAAAACTAAATTTGGAGAAGCAAAATACTTCAGAACTGGAAAATAAGTGAGTCTTTAGAAAGGCCATTATTGTGAAAGCAATAGTCTCTCTGTAGTAACATGGCTGTGAATATTGGACACTGACAAAAGCAAAAGAGGATGGTCCATATTATGGATTTGGAGATAATTACTATCACTACTGCAGACTTGAATAACTAATCAATTGTATAACAAATAAAGGCTTGCTGCTCCTCTGAAGAAAAGATCAGCAAGCAGAAACTCACTTGTTTTGTCCATGTGATGCAAGCTGATAATGGACAATCAAATGACTATATTTAGCAAGATATTACAGAAGTAAAAGGAAGTGAAGATAATGAATGTGGTTAGCTTGATCAAAGGGATTACTGAAAAGACCTTGAAAGAGTTTTGAATTATTGCTAAAGACAAGTCAAGATGGCAAATATACTGCAGTCACCAGTAGCTAAATCTAATTTAATAATATCTACATGAAAAATTTGCATTGGCAAGAATAGTTACCTCACTTCACAATGACATCCTCCCACTCAGAAAAAATGGGGAAAAATGTACCACCATAAATCAGGTAAAATGTTGGTTGGGTCCATGTAATTTTCTGTAGTAGATTAAAGTAGAATTATGATAGTCCATGCTTCAATGTATTGTAGGGCTACAGCCACTGACTTAACATATTGTACAAAACAGGCTATTACATTTAAGTTATAATGTGTTTAAATTGTTGAGTACAGCACATTAGGAGAACTTAGCAATTATATGTTATAAACCCAGCTTTAAAGTTTAGCAAGTTGAATAAACCCATCTCTTTAGATCTTTTGATGATGCAAAAGAAATGATATATAGCATACATCTCAATAGCAGTAGTGAAGAACAAATTACTTCAGTGGTGCTGTTAATTATCCCTTCTCACACATATATCCTTTGTTTATGTTCTTCCTTGAAAAAAACTTTTCCTTAATATCTGCTTTTGGGTTCCCTCATCCCAGGTCACAAGAAGAGGCAGACATGTCTTCATCCACAACTCCTCCAATGAAGCCATAATAGGTATTGCCTCCACCAACAGCAAGTTGCCATTGCCCAATCTGATGTTTATTGCTCGTCCTGTTGCTGAACAGGTCTCCTCGCCAGGCTCGCAAGCAGAGGAACTGACACTCACCAGGTAAGTTACAGCAGTCGTCCAACTGCACCTATTCAAAGTTTGTATTTGCTAATAGCTGGATAAAAAGTAACAGGATTATAGTGCTAGAGAGAAAAGGAAATAAAGAGGTTATCATTTGTATAGCCTTCTGTAGACTGGACCCTCCTAGATCTGTTGAATTATAGCCGATCATATGCTGATTGGGAGAAGATAGGAGTTGTAATATAACATAAAATGCCCGAGATATTGATCCAAATATGCATAATTAGATATTGTACCTAGCTTTAATTATTAATTATTAATTATTAAATGTTATTGCAAAAAGGATGTTTTATGACTATTAAGGGTACCAGATTGTTGTAATTCCTTTACACAAAGGAGAAGCTATATAGTGGGGGTGGCATTTTTAAAGAGCCAGTCCTGCTGATCAAAATGATCTGCAGGAGAGGTGGTTCTACAGATCTGTAGGTACTAATCCCTAATCCCAGCCCTTTAAATTCTGTTCAGTGGGCAGGGCGTTCAGTAAGGGCATCGTGTAACCCATGTATCTTGCATCAGTTAGTAATTAGGGTACCACATGTTTAATCAATGGCAATTTCCAGCCACTTTCATCCGCCAACATTAAAAAATTATAAAATTTCACTTTTGAAATATACATGAACTGTATACAATGTTGCTCATTCAGACAATATGGTTGTTAATGGCATAGCATAGATGAATTTGACACATTTTGTTTGTTCATTTGTTTAGACCAATATTTTAAATGAAGGGCAAATACATCTACAGTTCTTTGAGTGCTTAGACTGAAAGTTCTATATATTTATTGCTTTGGTATAATTTCAGACTCCTCCCTTTGAAGTTTGTGCGGATTTCCATCTACAATCCAAAGAAGCAACTCATCAAAATCCAGCTGATCAATGGACGCTCTTATTACCTACAGTTTCAGGCATCTACTAAGGAAGAAGAAGCTCTGTTTGAACGCTGGTTATCACTAGTCTATCTTCTTCATCATCCTCCATCGTGCTATCTCACACCTCAGCCCATCTCCCGCTCAGTAACTGATAGCCTAAGCATTCAAATCATCCCAAGTGAGGAGGAAATTGTAAGAACAAACATGGACTTACATAATTTGGCCTCTTAGTCATAAGACAATGAAAATATGGGATCTTTGATGCTCTCTCAGCTTGGTAGTTTTCTTGCAGACATTTCATTACCAAATCAGGGCTAGTCTGATGATGTTCCCTAGTCTGGTAATGAAACATCTGCAAAAAGAAAGAAAGAAAGAAAGAAAGAAAGAAAGAAAGAAAGAAAGAAAGAAAGAAAGAAAGAAAGAAAGAAAGAAAGAAAGAAAGAAAGAAAGAAAGAAAGAAAGAAAGAAAGAAAGAAAGAAAGAAAGAAAGAAAGAAAGAAAGAAAGAAAGAAAGAAAGAAAGAAAGAAAGAAACAGCCAAGCTCAGAGAGTACCAAGGACCCCACAGTTAAAACCCTGAGCTAAAAATATTTTCTTTTATTGGCAATGGAAATATGGTGGGATGGTGAGTTCTGAGAATAATGTCTTACAATTGGGTCAAGAATTAAACAAAAGCCTGGATTTAGTTCACAATATTTCCAGCAGAGGAATCTTAAATTAATTATCTCTATCTGGCTGAATTATTGGAGAGCCACTCAACAAACTATTTAAAATTAATTTAACTTTAAAAAATAGACTACTTCTTCATTAAAACTCACTCCATTTAAAAGTACTCAAACCTTTTAAATTACATTTAAAAATGAGAAAATTAGGAATTAAAAATGGAACAATAAAACCATTAAAATAATTTAGAAGGCTGGCTTAAAAATGTTCCAACATCTGTTTAAAAATTAAAGCAATTTTATCATAGCTCCAATGAGGTTGCAATGTTACAGTATTGTGTGGGCGTGGGATAGGAGAAAGCCCTTTCTGTAGAAAGAATAATGTCCTGTTGATCATCACTCTTTCTTCCTATCAATCTAGACAGGGCACAGTTGAGCCAAGGAAATGTTACAACGTTCTGATTGATAATATTTATTAGAAAAGAGTTGAAAGTTACAACACAAGAATTCCAACAATTATTTACTATCAAATGAGGCACCCATATATGGATAATATATGGGAGCAAAGCCCTCTTCCATTTTTTTGTACTATAATAGTAGGGGGTAGGGTTGTGCCATCAAGCTAGAGTCAACTTCTAGCGACCACATAAATGAGCTATGGTGGTGCAGTGGTTAGAATGCAGTACTGCAGGCTACTTCTGCTGGCTGCCAGCTGCCAGCAGTTCGGCAGTTCGATTCTCATCGGCTCAAGATTGACTCAGCCTTCCATCCTTCCGAGGTCAGTAAAATGAGGACCCAGATTTTGGGAAGCAATATGCTGACTCTGTAAACGCTTACAGAGGGCTGTAAAGCACTGTGAAGTGGTATATAATCTAAGTGCTATTGCTATTGCTATATAAATTTTCTCCTAAAGAATATTTCACTATCTGCAACCTGATTCTTCAGATCTACAAAAGTACACCCATTATTGTTGTAAATGAGTCCAATATTTTGTTGCTGGTCATTCTCTTCTTCTCTTTCTTTCCACCTTTCCAAGCATTATAGACTTCTCCAAAGAGCTATATCACATCTTCACATAATGCCTCTGAGGTACATAATATTTGAGTTTGGTCATTTGTGCCTCAAGTGAGAAGTCTGGGTTGGTTTGTTCAACGATCCATTTATTTGTAAGGCATTCTCAGGAGTCTTTTCCAACACTAAAGTTCAAAACCATCAATATTTTCTGGATGTTTTTTAATTACTCTACCAAATGCTATTTTGAAGTGTATTTCTTGATTTCTTGCTGATTCCTTTACTATTTACATAAAAGGCCAAAAGTATCCACCACTTCAATATCTTCAAGATCAGTTGTATTAGACCGGTCTTTTTCACATTTTTCCACTGTACATTTTTATTTCCATTATTAAAGTTTGCAGATGATCTGCATTTACAGCTATCAGAACAGAGTTATCAGCCCAGTGAGGGTTGTTAATTATTTTTCCCGCAGTTTTAAAACCATGCTTCTTCCAATCCAGCTTCCCTCAATATATACTCTGCATATAAGTTGAATAAATAAATGCATATAAGTTGAATGTGGAGAGTATATTGTCTTACTCCTTTGCCAGGCTGGAGTCAATCTGTTTCTCCGTTATTGATCCATGCTTGGATTCATGACCTATGTGTAGAATTCACATGAGGTGAACGAGATATTCTGGGGTTCCTACTTTTCTAAGGACATTCCACAGCTTGACATGGCTAACACAATCAAAGACCTTTCTACAATCAATGAAACATATACTGACTTTGTTTTGGTATTCTTTGCACTTTTGTAATGCTAGGTAATTTCTCCATTACCCAGCATGCATCAGCTATAATATTTCATTTTTCTTGTGGTTTCTAAAACTAACTTGACCATCTGGCATCTCCTTTTCCATATAAGGCTCTAATTTGCATTTGACAATCCTAGACATTATTTTGTTAGCACATGAAATTAAGAATATTGTGCAACAGTTTGGTCACTGTTAAATCTCCTTTCTTCTGAGTTGATATGCATATTGATTCTCCAAATTTGTTGGCCACAATGTCTCCAGAATTTCTGGCATTATTACCGCAAGTAAAATATCAGAAAAAATCAGGATCTTTTGATAAAATATTATTTCTGTTTAGCAGCAGCATGTGCAAAGCTTACTAATTTCCATGTTTAAATTCATTAGATATCCAATTTTATATAAATAATGCTAAAAAGATTTTCATATAAGGAGAGGCTCCAGACATTTTCCACTTGCTTAAGTGAAAATTTGTTGTTGTTAGTTGCGAAGTCGTGTCCGACCCATCGCAACCCCATGGACAACGTTCCTCCAGGCCTTCCTGTCCTCTACCATCTTCTGGAGTCCATTTAAGCTCACGCCTACTGCTTCAGTGACTCCATCCAGCCACCTCATTCTCTGTCGTCCCCTTCTTCTACTGCCCTCAATCTTTCCCAGCATTAGGCTCTTCTCCAGTGAGTCCTTCCTTCTCATTAGGTGGCCAAAGTACTTGAGTTTCAACTTCAGGATCTGGCCTTCTAAGGAGCAGTCAGGGTTGATCTCCTCTAGGACTGACCGATTTGATCGCCTTGCAGTCCAAGGGACTCACAGGAGTCTTCTCCAGCACCATAGTTCAAAGGCCTCAATTCTTTTGCGCTCAGCCTTTCTTATGGTCCAATTTTCAAGCCATACATTGCAACTGGGAAAACCAAATAACCATCCTTGACTATACATACTTTGGGCAGGGTGATGTCTCTGCTTTTTAGTATGCTGTCTAAATTTGCCATAGCTTTCCTCCCCAGGAGCAAGCATCTTTTAATTTCTTGGCTGCAGTCCCCATCTGTGGTGATCTTGGAGCCCAGGAAGATAAAATCTGTCGCTACCTCCATTTCTTCCCCATCTATTTGCCAGGAATTGAGAGGGCCAGATGCCATGATCTTGGTTTTCTTAATGTTGAGTTTCAAGCCAACTTTTGCACTCTCCTTCTTCACCCGCATCAAGAGACTCTTTAGTTCCTCTTCACTTTCTGCCATTAGATGGTATCATCTGCATATCTTAGGTTGTTGATATTTCTCCCGGCAATCTTAATTCCAACTTTTGATTCATCTAGCCCTGCCTTTCTCATGATGTGCTCTGCATATAAGTTAAATAGGCAGGGCGACAAATACAGCCTTGCCGGACTCCTTTCCCAATTTTGAACCAATCAGTGGTTCCGTGTCCAGTTCTCACTGTGCTTCTTGACCCGCATATAGGTTTCTCAAGAGACAAATAAGATGGTCTGGTACTCCCATCTCTTTAAGAACTTGCCACAATTTGTTGTGATCCACACAATCAAAGGCTTTAGCATAGTCAATGAAGCAGAAGTAGATGTTTTTCTGGAACTCCCTAGCTTTCTCCATGATCCAGCGTATGTTGGCAATTTGATCTCTAGTTCCTCTGCCTCTTCGAAATCCTGCCTGTACTTCTGGAAGTTCTCGATCCACATACTGCTGGAGTCTAGCTTGTAGTATTTTAAGCATAACTTTACTTGCATGTGAAATGAGTGCAATGGTGCGATAGTTTGAACATTCTTTGGCATTGCCTTTCTTTGGAATTGGAATGTAAACTGACCTTTTCCAATCCTGTGGCCACTGTTGAGTTTTCCAAATTTGCTGGCAAATTGAGTGTAGCACTTTTACTGCATCGTCTTTTAAGATTTTGAATAGCTCAGCTGGAATACTGTCACCTCCACTAGCTTTGTTGTTGCTCAGCTTTCCTAAGGCCCATTTCACTTCACATTCTAGGATGTCTGGTTCGAGGTCAGTGACCACCCCATCGTGGTTATCAGGGATGCTAAGCTCGTTCTTGTATAGTTCTTCTGTGTAATTTTGCCACCTCTTCTTAATCTCTTCTGCCTCTGTTAGGTCCCTGCCATTTTGGTCCTTTATCATGCCCATCTTTATATGAAACGTTCCCTTCATATCTCCAATTTTCTTGAAGAGATCTCTGGTTCTCCCTATTCTATTGTTCTCTTCTATTTCTTTGCACTGTTCATTTAAGAGGACATTCTTATCTCTTCTAGATATTCTCTGGAATTCTGCATTCAATTGGGTGTATCTTTCTCTTTCTCCCTTGCCTTTCGCTTCCCTTCTTTCCTCAGCTATTTGCAAAGCTTCCTCAGACAGCCATTTTGCTTTCTTGCATTTCTTTTTCTTTGGGATGGTTTTAGTTGCTACCTCTTGGACAATGTTGCGAACCTCCATCCATAGTTCTTCAGGCACTCTGTTTATCAGATCTAATTCCTTAAATCTATTTGTCACCTCTACTGTATATTCATCAGGGATATGATTTAGTTCATACCTGAGTGGCCTAGTGTTTTTCCCTACTTTCTTCAATTTAAGCCTAAATTTTGCAACGAGAAGCTCATGATCTGAGCCACAGTCAGCTCCTGGTTTTGTTTTTACTGACTGTATAGAGCTTCTCCATCTTTGGCTGCAGAGCACATAGTCAATCTGATTTCTGTGTTGACCGTCTGTGATGTCCATGTGTAGAGACGTCTCTTGGGTTGTTGGAAAAGAGTGTTTCTATGACCATCGTATTCTCTTGACAAAATTCTATCAGCCTGTGCCCTGCTTCATTTTGTACTCCAAGGCCAAACTTGCCTGTTATTCCGTTTATCTTTTGGTTTCCTGCTTTAGCATTCCAATCCCCCATGATGATAAGGACATCATTTTTTGGTGTTGATTCTATAAGGTGCTGTAGGGCTTCATAGAACCGGTCAATTTCATCCTCTTCAGCACCAGTGGTTGGGGCATAGACTTGGACTACTGTGATATTGAATGGTTTGCCTTGGATTCGCACTGAGATCATTCTGTCATTTTGGGGATTGTATCCCAGTATTGCTTTTCCTACTCTTTTATTGACTATGAAAGCTATTCCATTTGTTCTGAGGGATTCTTGCCCGCAGTAGTATACCTGATGGTCCTCTGAATTAAATTCACCCATTCCTGTCCATTTTAGTTCGCTGATTCCTAAGATGTCGATGTTCAGTCTTGTCATCTCTTGTTTGACCACGTCCAATTTGCCTTGATTCATGGATCTTACATTCCAGGTTCCTATGGAGAAAAAATCTTTACAGCATTGGACTTTCCTTTCACCACCAGATGCATCCACAGCTGAGCGTCCTTTCAGCTTTTGCCCAGTCGCTTCACTCTTTCTGGCGCTACTAGTACTAGCCCTCTGCTCTTCCCCAGTAGCATATTGGACACCTTCCGACCTGAGGGGCTCATCTTCCAGCGTCATATCTTTTTGCTTTTTAGTACTGTCCATGGGGTTTTCATGGCAAAGATACTGGAGTGGGTTGCCATTTCCTTCTCCAGTGGATCACATTTTGTCAGAACTCTCTGCTATGACCTGTCCGTCTTGGGTGGCCCTGCATGGCATAGCTCATAGCTTCATTAAGTTACGCAAGCCCCTTCGCCATGACAAGGCAGTAATCCATGAAGGAGAAGTGAAAATAGGGCAGTACAATAAATTTGTTGTTGTTGTTGTTAGTTGCGAAGTCGTGTCCGACCCATCGCGACCCCATGGACAACGTTCCTCCAGGCCTTGTAGCAAGGCAGAAGCACATATTATATGGTATATTGAGAAATTGGCCCTCTCTACTTGCTAAAGCCAGTTGCTGGAACTACAGTCTTGTAAGTGCCTCGGGGGGGAGGGGGCTTGCACTATAACACACCTCTGATAATGTTCACATTCAATTTTGGTTTTATTAAGTATGTGAAATTCATTACTAAATCGCCCAAGGAAATTCCAGCTAGGATACTTTCATTAAGACTTACTAGAGTAGGCAGGTTAGCAAGTTTCTAGCAGTATAGATCACTCCAGTCTTTTCTGGTAGATGTAACTATCTTTTTATTTCTTATTTACTTCCTCAATTTCCAGGAAGAACTCCAGAAAGAATGCAAAAATGGATATAAAGAAGGATTCTCAAAGGGATTTCAAGAAGGGTTCCCAGAAAGATTTCAAGAAGGGTTTCCAGAAGGATTGCAAGAAGGATTCCCAAAGAAATTGCAAGAAGGATTCTCAAAAGGATTCCAGGAAGGATTCCCAAAAATATTCCAAGAAGGATCCTCAAAAGGATTACAAGAAGAATTCCCAAAAACATTCAAAGAAGGATCCTCAAAAGGAATACAAGAAGGATCCTCAAAAGGATTACAAGAAGAATTTCCAAAAACATCCCAAGAAGGATTCCAGGAAAGATTCCATAAAGATGTTAAAGATTCTCCATTTTCAAAGGCGCAAGAACAAAAACAGAAGGAACCAGAGCAAAAATCAGTAGTGCACTTGCCAGAGACCACAAAAATGTCTCATCACAGCTTGGTTTTCCCTGATGAAGAATATACTGAAGATGAACGGCAAAGACTTGAGGAGACACCTAAAATGACCTATAGTGAAATGAAGGATTTTCTGAAATCAGAGAGCTTTGAGACCTATAAGGGTGAAACTCCAAGTTCCAGGTAAGCCTGGAGAAGAACGGAAGCATCTGTAGCCATTTGGTAAATTGGTCATATGGATCATCCTGCCAAATCCTGTAGTGAAGAAGATCTTATTATTCTTTGATAGTACTTTGATAGTCCAGGAAGGAGAAAAAAGTCAAAATTTTCTATCTGGATATTAGAACAACATAGGCAACCAGTTTTCTCCATATAAAAACATTCATTTTATTGCCAAATGATAGGGAGAAATTTATTATACCATAGTTGCATTACTGAAGTAATTCTGGTTAATTTTTAGTTTTGCACGATACATTGAACTAAATATTAACTAAATGACTTAGGTTTCCACAATATGCTAAGCCCCGAAAAATACCCTAGCCTAGTTTGATAATAACTAGGGTTTGCAAATGTTTTTTAGTAGGTTTAATCTTCATTTGATCTGATTAGGCTTGTTATATGAAATCATTAGGCTCATATGTGAGGCACCAAAGATTATCTCTAGCTACTTTAGCACACTGGCTGCAAATGCATACTGGTTACTTGTCAATTAAAAATCCACTCAAAACTTCACCTTCAGTTGAATCTTAGAGCTCTTCAAGTAGATGAAGAGCTGATTCATTCATTTTTCACAAATACTGTTAACTGGTGGGAAAAAAATGTTGGATTTTAAACAGAAGTGCCAGGGGCTGGTTAAACAATGATTTCAAAGGTTCTCGGTTCAATTGCTAGCTATGCTTTCATCTATGCAGATGGTTTTAGGAAAGCCACTTAGACTCAGCATGAGAAGAGAAAGAATAATCTACCTTACAGGGTTGTTGAAAGGATAACAAGATAATACAGTATGTCTCAAGCACGGACTACTCAGGGGTGCTATATAAATCACCACTCTGTACACCAAACATATCCTCTGGATTATGGTTGTGGTGTAGAAGCACCACAGTAATATACAAAAGAGGAAGCAATCGCCTTTTTAAAAGAGAGGAAATCACTGAACAGACTCTTGAGATATGAACATGTTCAGTGACTAAGCATGCAGGGTTGGGAATAAAACCACAGAAGACATTCTACCTGAACAGGATCCTTTCATCCTACAAACTTGGAAGTGTGGAGTCCTTGGTGTTCTCTGAGATTCTTATTTGCTTGCAGACATTTCATTACCTGAGTAGGTAACATTATCAGTGCAGCATAAGCTCAGAGAGCACCAAAGACTCCATAGTTCAATCCTGAGCTACATATATTCTCTTCTATTGAAACTTTGAAGTTCCCATGTTTGTCTTTTCTTGTGGCATGTGTCCCCTCCAGCAAGTGTTGAGAATCTGAGGGTGATGAAATGGGAAGAAAATAATGACTACTTAGAAATATTGGTTTCATGCTGATCTCATTTGAGTGGCTTTGTAAAAATGGATAAGCATGGGAATCTGAGTATCGTAGTTCGGCTTGGTAGACTTGTCCAAAGTACTGAAAGTAAAATATCATTGAATCCTGTTGGATCTCTGGAGGCTCTATGAACCATCAACTTGATTTTTCCAAGCAATAATCTGTAGCTCTTCCAAGGACATTCCAGTGACCTCCCTGATCCTGTTCATCCATATATTTGGTGTCATCCCTTTCTTTTATTTCCCTCAATATTGTCAAGCATAGTATTTTTCTTTAGACCAACACAAAGCATGTTCATTGCAGTTTACTAAGCAAAGCTTCATGGGAAGCAGTCAGCTTTTATTTATTACAGTACCAAAAAGCTATAGCTAGGCTATAATTGCCTTCAACTCTGCAGCTGGGTCACCGATAGCTCATTTGGACACATTTGCAAAAAAAACCCTTTGGTAAATAAAATTGACCAGTTCAGATGAACCTAGTAACTCTAGATATCAGCAGTCTCTTCTCACATTCCTTAAATCAATTTAAGATTGTTTGGTTGCTGTAACAAAAAGGGAGAAAATGCCATTTCTCATTCAATGGAAGTTGGACTTTTTCTTGTTCTGGCTGATATTGACAGCCGGAAGACATCTCTGCACACATATATGGCTGATAAAGTTACTCTAAAGAGGCAGGGTTGTTGTTTTTTTGTAGAGTAGGAGGGAAGGAAGCTATATCATTTCAGCATTCTTTGTGGTGGAGGGAATGTAATTTTACATAAATAAAAAAATATGAGAGACTGGAGTTCTTAAAGACAAAGTTTACTAATTTAATGTGCTTCACTCTGGCTGGGAAGCATGGGAATTGAAATTCCAGTAAGTCTGGAGGGGATCAGACTGATGAACACTGTACTAAGGAAATATTAAACTAAGCTCTACTAAGAAGAGCAGGATTATTAAGCAAATATATTAAGATTGTCCTGTAGAACATTTAAAAAACCATAAACCAACCTGGTACTAAAACAATAATCAATAGACTGCAGTTTAGCGTGAATGCCCTATATGAAATTAAATTACATACTTGAACTTTAATGCAATTAAATTTGAGTCTGTTAGTTTAGTGTGGTATAAAAAAGTTCTGACAAATTTAGTAAGGTTGTTTACATTCCTTTTTATGTTCAGTACAATAGCCATAATTTTGTCCATTTGGTGACATCTATTAACAAGTTTCTGTTCTTTGCATTTAAAAAGCAACACTGGGAGAAAGAGAATTTTTCATTGAAATACTTGCAATACCTGGATTTCAAAGTCAGTGGCAAGTCCTACAAAAGAACTTAACATTTGTATAGCACTTCACAAAATTATCTTGTTGGAAAACTTACAATAAACCTGTAAGGTTATCTAAGATGTGTTTTAACTGCCCATTGCAGATAGGGGCTCTTAAGTGGGAGTGTGGCTTGCTATAAGGAAAACATGGGATAAATCAGTACAGGTGGTCCTCAATTTATGACTTAACTGTTTGAAGTTACACAAACGTACAAGCCGGATTTGAAGTTCTTGTGACTGTTTCCCCACCACCACCCCCAGCCCCGTCAAGAGATTGCATTTTGGGCACTCAGCAAGTGGCCTGCATTTACGTCCGTTTTGCAGCATCCTATGGCCACATGAGCACGATTTATTACATTTTTGCCAGAAACTGGCAATTACTTCTTGTTTCTGGCAAAAAAATACCCATTGCAGAAAATGGGTTTACTTAACAACCATGATGTTTATTTAACGACTGCCACAAAAAATGTTCTTAGAATCAAATGTGGTCACATGATGATTCACTTAACAACTGACATAATTTGCAACCATAATTCCGGGCTCAATTACAATCATAAGTAATCAAGAACAGCACAATATTCCAAAATGTATGTGAAGGGGATTGGTAGCAACATAATTATTTTTTACTTACCTTAACCCTAAAAATTACTTTCATTGGAGACTGTTCCCTGAAACTTAGAAGAAAAGTGCTACTCACTACACAAAAGGTTCAGACAAATTCCAGCCTCAGCTCGGGCAGGCAACATAGCCTGTGCTAAACTATGTTCCATGATCTCAGGGCAAGACCTGCTGCTTTTCACATTTTTACTTGTGTGGGTTTTAGTTGAATTTTGAACCCATTTTGTACAAGCTGCAACATAACATGTACAAAAGTGGCAGGATTTCATTTGAAACACTGTCTGCCAACTTAGAATCAAATAAGCTTGCTAAATCAGAAACTGGCCATGCAGAGATACCACAAGTTTCTGATTGACAGAAAAACAAGTTCCGGTTAAAAGAATCTCTGGAAATTAATGTTGGAATTGCCTCTACAGTTCTGGACTACTGAAATTGCAGCTTAAAGTAAAATTTCTAGATTAGTCTGATATATATATTCTCTAAGCTCACATAAGGCAACTTTCTATGTACAACTTTCCTGGATCTTTCTGACTAGCTCAGGAATTCTGGGAGTTGAAGTCCACAGGTTGTAAAGTTACCATAGTTGTGCACCCCTGTTCTAGAAGACAATAAGGGATAACTAAAACATCTAGTCCTCCCTACTACGTTGCCCCAATTTTTGCAGCCCAAATATGAGCCTTATCCTTGGTTCAGATAGGGGTGCCCACCACGTGAGGTCAAAAGTTAAAGATGTACCTTCACTTGTTTTTTATTTGTGTTGCATATAAACACTGCAAATACACTCAATTCAGATCTCACCTATGTTGAGGAACTCACTAACCTTAGGCAAGCCATTTTTCCTCTTATGTATATCCCTGCAATATAACTTACAGGGGATAATAATTTTGACTTACAGGATTGTTGTAAGGGTTATAACTAGATAATGCATATAAAGCACTAAGCAAATAGTAAGTGATAACCATGAATTTGGTTGTGATTGTTTTTAGGAAATTCAACACAAGCAGTTTTGTAACAGGCAGTTTTTCCATGACTTCAAGTTCATCTTCACAGCCACCATTACCACGAAAATTCCCAGGTTTGTAGAAGAACGTCTCCATTTTCACTTGTTCAGTTTCTATGCCCAGAAATGACACAAATTCCTTCTGGATAAAATTCATTTAGCTTAGCATCTACTCTACTTACTCTCACCAAGCAGAAATTAATGGGGAGGGGGTGAGATATGCAAATAAAATACAATAACAATGTCCATCAACAAGTACTTTAGAGTTCCCACTCTAAAATGGCTTTGCTAATGGAATTAATGCATTATCTATTTAAAAATAATGTGATTTAGACACATATAGTTTGATATTAGTTTGTCATGCATATTTCCACATATACACCATTATATATATATGTGCCTTTATTTTTTTTTAAGAAAAACACTTTGCCTCTATGCCAATCACCACAATTTCTTTATGTTCACAGTTTTACTGAATAAACCTATCTATCCAGAAAGGCTGCAGATGTGACCTGAACATGCAGCCAAACATGAATGCAAACATTCTCAAATTATTTTAAGAAATTATTTTCTATTGGAAAACTAAAGAAAAAAGAAAAGGCATTTCTCTGTTAAGCAGTCAGAACAAAACATGACCAAAACAACCTTTAGAATCATAATGAAAGATAACAGGAAGGTCATCCCTTTCATTGATCCTTGAAAATGGATTATCACAAGCAGCTTCCTCAATTTGTTATATCTCAGAGTGGAACTGGGAATTATAGTCTAACTCTAACACATCTGGAAATTGCCCAGTTGGAAAATGCTAGTTGTATGTTTCCAGCTTTGATCACAATGGGAGATCTAGAAGAAAAGAGATGGGGACAATGCCATGACAGCAGGCTTAGGATGGTATTAAATAGTGAAAATTGACTGTTTCTTTCACACAATGTATACTTTTTGTATGTATCTCATCAGTCACTTGCTTCCCAGGGTGATTGCCAGCAAGATAAGCGAAAAGAAGAAAAATAAGAAATAAAAGTAGATCAACAATTAAACAAACAAAAAGAGTAAAACAAACAATTGTGAGAAAAAGAAAGCATAGCAGTAACATTAAAGAGTGTAAAATGACCCTCATCACTGGAAAGGCTCTTTGTGGGTGGCTCAGAAGAGACCCCACCTGCCAGTTTCGACTCATAAACAAGTTGAAGATATTGGGCGCATGTTCTGGAATGAAGGACCTTCTACATGGTGTGCTTCAAAAGTCACTGCCAAAAAAAAATGCCCAAAGGAGTTCCATCAGCGTTTTGTCACCATTGGCAAGATGGCACTGAATTCTGGCTTCTGAGTTCAATTAATACATGGCAAAATGGGCTTACACACTGCACTAAGCCATGGTTTATTTAACTATGGTTGCAGATTAAGCCACACTTGAATGAGTAAACAGCATACAAGTATTTCTACTCATAATTCATCATACATCATAAACAGTCCAGCAAGTAAGCATACCAAATTGTAAATCTGTAGTTTAAAATGCCAAAACGTAATTACCTGCCACATGGATTGCTCAATACAATAAAATCAGAATTAAAGTCATGTGGTGTAGCAACTGTTTGCAGGAAATAATGATTAATTTTTTTGGAGA
This sequence comes from Azemiops feae, assembly GCA_023970755.1. Taxonomy (NCBI): domain Eukaryota; kingdom Metazoa; phylum Chordata; class Lepidosauria; order Squamata; family Viperidae; genus Azemiops; species Azemiops feae. The sequence goes on along the minus strand of JALGBA010000703.1, from coordinate 1,319,585 downwards.
AGATTATGTCTCTGGGTCTAAAAACAGGTTTTTTTTATTTGTGCTTAAGAGATGAACTCCCTTTTTTCCCTCACTAGTAGCTAAAGAAGCACCTCTTAGTTATTTCCCAGCATGTCAGGAACGTCACTACAGGCAGGGAAAATAGAAAATAAGCAAATGGAACAAGACAGCAGGATCTCTACATTGGCTGTTGGTCTCTGGAAATCTGCAAAGCAGGATTTTACTGCACACAATTCCCTTCTTTCTCCTTAGCAACAGTTTCATGACTGTCCCTTTCATCTAATCTCATTTAAGCAAATACTGAATTCTTCCTTCTCAAAAGCTTTCTGCTTCTCTCACTTTATTTCTCCAGTGATGCTGTTAGAGGAAAAGCCAACAATGATTTCTCTTCCACTTCCTCCTGTTGTTACTAGATGTGCACACATTTAATTTACTAAACTCTAAAGAGCTTAGATCCTCTGTCTGTCTATCTACTATCAATCATGTATGTAAGGCCTCACAACCCCATAGCAGTTTGAGGCAGTATACAGTATTAAACACAAATTAACAGCAATAATAGAATCAAAAAAGTAAATAACCAGAGAAAATAAAACCAACATCACTTCAACCACAACATTTTTTCCACAGGAGTTCATCACCCAACTTAACCCAAACAAAAGAGCTTTGAACAAGCCCAAAATAGAGGCAATGCAACTCTCTGGAGTACCAGAAGGCCAGTGCTGCCATAGAAAAGGCCTATTTCCTGAGTCCCACCAAATAGGAATGTTTAATCAATGAGTAATCAAAAGATATCAGCTTGGTTGGATTGAACAGGAGAGACAGACACTATAGGTAGACAGTCCCTCAGATAGACAGGCCCTATTCCATAAACAGCTAAACAGTTAATGCCTTTAGTTGTGATATTAGGACGACTACAAGTTGTACATACAGGGGTGATTTATTCATCTTATCAACCGGGCAGCAGGAATTGAATATTAAACACCCCAAATAGACACACATACTTCCTGTATCCTCTTTAAAATGAGCATTGAGGAAAAGAAATTATGTCTGTTAGCCATTAAAGCATTCCAAGGCTAGAACAAAATCAAGCATTCCAAAGGTTAGAACATCATTTCCTATTATTATTATTATTATTATTATTATTATTATTATTATTATTATTATTATTATTATTATTATTATTATTATTATTATTATTATTATTATTATTATTATTATTATTATTATTATTATTATTATTATCATCATCATCATCATCATCATCATCATCATCATCATCATCATCATCATCATCATCATCTTTTTCTACCTTGGGCAATGGGTTGGATTAGAAGACTTCCAAGGTCCCTTCCAGCCCTATTATTCTTCGATTATGTCCCCAAGGGCTTTTCTCCACTTGCACTTGACCATGCACAGCCATGTCCTGGCCATATCTTTTCTTCTGCGTCATTACAAAATTGTCCACCTCATCCTCAGCCATATCTAAGGCAGCTTTAGGTCATAGCTCTTCTGGTTTTAAAGTACTATTTTTCCCCTTTAGCAGGCAGTACAATCTGACAGGTTTCACTACCCTCTCAGCCATTATCATAGAGAAGTGATCAATTTACCCACTTTGGGATCATGTAAAGTAGATCTGCCTCTTCCACTCCTGGATAACTTTTCTTGGGGTAAGGAAAGAGTTCAGACATTACATACATGGTAACCCCCTGTCTTTGAGTCAATACCCAGCTCAGAAAGCTGGACTGGCCTAAATCCTAGCTGACCATGCCATGCAATGCAAACAGGAATGCAGCAAAGCCAAAAAGGTTAACAAATGTCTTTGTTTAATATGCCTTAATATGCATCTTAAATCAGGATACGTTTGGAGGTAGAAAAGAAATAGCAATGGGATAGCAAAGTTTATACAGGTTTAGGGGGGGGTTATTGGCTCAAGGATTTGTATACAATCTTTGACTTACAACCACAATTGGGACCAGAATTTCTGTTGCTAAGCAACTCAACTGTTAAGTGAGTCCTGTTCAGTTTTACAAACTTTTTTGCCACAATTGTTAAGCGAATCATGCTGTCGTTAAGCAGATCCAGCTTGTACCATTGACTTTGCTGTTAGAAGCCAGCTGGGAAGCAAACATTGATTTCCCAGTTGCCAAGCAACTGAATTTTGATCACATGACCATGAGGATGCTGTGATGGTTGTAAGTGCAAGGACCAGTCCTAAGTCACTTTTTTCAGTGTTATTGTAACTTTGAACAGTTGCTAAATGAATGGTTGTAACTCGATGACTATCTGTATAGCAGCAAAGAATTAGTCTATGCATCTTAGCTGCCATCTAGCATCCCAAGGATGCTTTTTCATGAGGCAACTGGACTTTCTTGTTTTTCTTTGAAGACTATGACCTGGATGACTGAGAATCTCCGTGGACATTTGTCATCTAGCATTCGTTCAGAAATTTCTGCAGCTCAAACCTAATTAGTCCAATTTGCCTTGTAAGCCAATTTTTGGAGGCAATGTTCTGAATACCTTCCACAAAAAGCTCCTATAAACAGCTGCCTTCTGTGTTTTTTTTAGCACCAGGCAAGTGATCACAATAGTTGTAATAGTCACCAGATATTTCTTGTTACTGTAAAGAGCCCTGAGTATTCACAGTTTGTGTGTTTGTGTTCTTGTGTTTCCTAGTCCCCCCAAAAGAAGGAAGCAGCAGTCTTAATATAGTCACGCTTTTTTCCATTGTCTCCAAAACAACTGATGAGGGGAAAAGTCAAAAGAACAAAAACTAAAGACAGTTGAAAGAAACTCAATCACTGCAGTGGAAGTAAAGGAGAATGTGAGCACCCACAAGTAAGTCAAGTAAAACTTTAGTTGATACTGGTTAACAGACACATGCAGGGTGTTCTTAATGCACATACTTTCTGAATTCTGTTGGGATAAACTGTGAGCATCTACTCAACCTCATTAGCATGGTTCAGGACCTCACTTTGCTTTTGGCTCCTTTGGGTCTACTTCTAAGCTGGAAAAGCTAAGTTAATATTTCCCAGTGTGTTGAATTCCTGCATTCTGTCTTAGCCTTCCACCTAATTGGTTTCTTCTCTCTTACACTGATAATCCATTTACTCTGTGATTTTTTTAATGACTTGGCACCTCTTATAAGAAAAGGAGCTAGCACTTCTTTCTCATTATAAGTCTCTGTAGCCACAAAGAGCTTCTCCAAAGGACCAAATCAGTGTTGGATGACCTGCAGGGATTACAATACTATCCAGTAGTTCCAATGGGACTCTGTTTAATTATGAGCAATTTTCTTTTATTCCAGCAACCCCCTAAGGCTGTATCTAGGGGTATTATCTAGTTCAGTGTTTCTCAGTCTTGGCAATGATGTTAAGATGTGGGGAGTTCAACTTCCAGAATTCCCCAGCCAGCATACTGGCTGGGGAATTTTGGGAGTTTAAATCCACACATCTTAACATCATTGCCAAGACTGAGAAACACTGAACTTGAGAAATGCTTTGCTGCTGATTCAGTCCATAGTAAGAAACAACTGTTGGATTTCTTGCACATTTCACAGTTTAGCCAAATTCACACACTTTCCCTGCTTCTTCAGGAAGAGAATGGAGGAAAGTCTAAATCACATCTGACAGAATGCATAAGCAAACTCACAGCCCTGATACAACTGTGGTGCAAGCTTGCTGGCTTATCTGCAGGCTTATCTGTATAACTGTGATTTATAGTTGAACATTTATCCCATTTTTTACATGCACTGTACATATGGCTATTTAATTTAGTAGGACTTGGGCATAAATTTGTATTGTGTCAATCCAGTTCTAAAAAGAAGTATGTCCAGGTTATTAGCTGAACCCCCTTAACTAATAAAATTTTTAACATTGTTTTAACAACTATATTATTATATTAGGACTATTAAAAGGGCAGGGGAGTTGAATAAAAGAAAAAATTCTCTATAAGCACTTCTACTTTATTATAATTCCAGAGGTATAATAAGCTGTTTAGCCATATATTTTTTCCATTTATCATGCAGTGACATCTGCAGGGGGATTCAAAAAGTTAAGATGGCAGGTACAACCACACAATGAAACTCCACCATTTTTCATGTTTGTGCAATGCATGCAATGTACACTTAAAAGGTCTGATGTTGCACGTTCACATCTAGTCTTGATTTTTAGAGATACACATGCCTTCCACAGATTCCCCTGTTTCTGGAAAAAGCAACCAGGACCAAACTTTTTATACCATCCAATTGAAAGGAAATTCTTTTTATGGAATATTTTTAATGTCGGTTTTACATTCCAAGAACATTGTGTATCTGAGTTTAACTCTACTGAATTTGTAATATGAAAGTAATTGGACAGTTCAATTCTATTTTAAATTTCAGGAGTTTTCTTGCACCACAAAATCAGAGATGCTTTATTTTGGATTCATTAACTGAACAAAAATTTAGATTGTACTGGTGGGTGACCACCTGGAAAAATAGATAACACCTTCTAACACTAAAATTCTAACAGTCCACAAACTGGACTTTTTTGTACAGATCATGGAGAAATTTGTTCAGCTTGTCCTCTTTATGAAATGCACCTAGTTAACATTTCCTATATCTTTGTGTAACAATATTTGTATATGTCAGAATTGGGCCCAGAGGAGACATTCAACATTTGCAAGTGTGCCTCTCCATGTGATCAGTGTATATAAACTGTTCTTTTTTTTTTCTTTTTCTTTTTTTTGAGTGCTCCTCTGTCTGCACCATTCACTTTCCCCAATGTTGCCACTTTAATGATCTCTCCCACAGTGCAATTAAACTAGATTTCATCTTTGACTGGTCACTTTTTTTTATAACCTCCTTGTAATCAAGGTAATAGATAATTGAGCCGTTGCTTAATTTCAAGGAGACGAGCCAGCTTGCATTTTCCGCAACATTGAACATAAAGAGAAAACCTGACAGATCTAAGGTCTATTGCTTTAGCAAAATTAGCTAGTAGAATGGGCAGGGGAGCATAAACTCATAGGATGGAGAATTTTATCAATGGTGTCTATCTCTCCCCCCCCCCCAATTCAGCATTTGGTCTTGGACTGATTCTTTTTAGGAAACATATTTAGCCATTCATAAAAATGTCTAAAGATCCTATATAAAAAATGTCTAAAGATCCTACTATAAAACATATAATCTCCCCAAGGAATATTATGGTGAAAGTGCCTCAAATGGATAAGAGCTTATCATTATTATGCATTATTATGCATTATTCACTTAACAACTGCAGTTATTCACATAAGAACCATGGCAAAAATGTGTGACCTACTTAATAATTTCCTTGCTAAGCAACAGAAATTTTGGTCCTAACTGGTCATAAGTCGAGAATTACTGTAGTGCAGCTCAAAAGCTTTGCTTAGATATACCTGTCTAGAAAAGAATACAAAGGGAAACTGGAATAGTAGGGACTAGTGTCTTAGAGAATCAGTGATAGGTGATAGGATATTTTCCCTTCTTTTGAATTGATATATATTTTTATTAATCTAGCCCAGTTTGATAACTATCTCCGTCACAATCACAAATTTCCAAATATGTTTATTGACTCAAGTGAGTGATCTGTGACTTTACATGCATGGTTTTAATGTATAAAATATAACATTATTAGTATCTCATTTTTATATCTGAATCTACTGGGTTCTTTTAAAGAGAGATATTACCACTGGATAATGAACATCCAAATATATCAAATATATATTTGATCTTGATGATAGCAATAGCAGTAGCATTAGACTTTTATACCACTTCAAAGTGCTTTACAGCACTCTCTAACGGTTTACAAAGTCAGCATATTGCCCCCAACAATCTGGGTCCTCATTTTACCAACCTCAGAAGATGGAAGGCTAAGTCAACCTTGACCTGGTCAGGATCAAACTCCTGGCTGTGGACAGAGTTAGCCTGAAATACTGCATTCTAACTACTACGCCACCACAGCTCCTCGGATGATAAGCCCTTCCTTAAGTTTGTAAAAATTTGTAAAATTATTTGGCTGATTGCAGAATACTAAGCAAGCTTCCAGATCTTCATAAAGCTTTACCAAACTCAATAATAAATGCAAAGGTTGAAGAGAGAAGGAAAACAAGGTAAATTTGCTGTTGAAATCCCAGCATAATAACCTGATCACAGGCTGCTTCTAGATAAGACTATTATTGAGCAATCAATCCTAGCTTTTTCATATAATTTGATTCGGTTCAGATAATACTGTCTTTCTTGTAATTTCTCCCATTGTTTTCCCACTATTTCCTTCATTTTATTGACAGCAACAAAAAAGATCCATTAAAGAGGGAAAGACAGAATAATTGCCTGATGACTTTTGACTGATGGATGCTTCAAATAGTTCTAATCTTAAAATGTAAATGAAGATTGCAGAGTTAATTGGATGATGCTCTCCTAGGTGCTATACAAATTTTAGGTGTCATTTATCCAATAAAATCAGAAATTTCATCCTTCATGCCACATGTTGCAGCTTCCTCTTTTCCTCCCTGCTTTTTTCTGCTTCATATCTGCATCCCTGAATTTCTTTGACATCTGCAAACTCCTCTGGCTGCTGTGGCTGAAAAAATGATGGCATAGTTCTTACCCATTAACATTAAAAGTATCATCCAAGTCTGATAACAAAAACAAGCACATTTTAAACATCAAGAATTTGCTCCTGAAATCAAGAAAAATTAGCCCCAACCATTTTGCATCATTGCCTGTGTCTCTCCAAAATGTTCAGTGCTCGCTGTAAAAGGTTAGCCAGCCAAATTCAGCCTCAAGGAGAGTTCCAGAGAATGGGAAAAGCTGGCTTGCTATTTTATGATATATTATCTGGTCCTAATAAAGTACAGGTAGTCCTTGACTTACAACACTTCACTTAGTGACCATTTTTACACTTACGACCATTGCAGCATCCCCATGGTCATGTAATCAAAATTCAGACACTTTGGAACTGACTCACATTTATGACCGTTGTAGTGTCATGTGATCTTTGTGACCTTCTGACAAGAAAAGTCAATGAGAAAACCAGATTCACTTAACAATCATGTCACTAATTTAACAACTGCAGTGATTCACTTAACAACTGTGGCAAGAAAAGTCATAAAATGGAGCAAAATTCACTGAACTGATCTCTCACTTAGCAACAAAAAGTTTGGGCTCAATTGTGGTCGTAAGTCGAGGACTGCCTGTATCACATAATTATTGTGGAGTTTGTTTTCTTCTAATGAACTAACATAGCTTCCTACCTTTTTCCTTTATATATAGTGTTACATAGTCAGATAATCTATATGTTACACCAAATCTGAATACAATATGTTCCATCATCTGTCCAAAAACAGAAAAGGTCTTTAGCATCTCTCCCTGAATCATTTTACGGAAAGGAGACGTGTGATTTGTTGTTAGCATTTCAGATTCACAAGAGTATTAACTGCCTCCTATTCAATTCTCTCCCAGAAGCTTTCCAAAGAGCAATATATGTTATTGCACTTGCTGGAAGGAAAAAAGCACCATATACAACACCATATTTGGTAGGAGGTTCAGTGGGCCGAAACAGGTTGATTATCCCAAACCAGGATTTTCCTGTGCCAACATTCATAAACCAGGCTCCAGGAAGCACTTAGCATGCCAGATGACAGATGAATCCTTTGTCAGATCACATTTTAAAATCAAAAGGGACTTCCATAAAAGTTAATGCTATGGAACAAGAGCAGAAACACACATACCGTACCAAGTTGATTCTTCATTGTTGTTTGGGGAAAATGTATGTATTTCATGAGGGATACAAAATGAGGCTACAGCTGGCAAGCTGGATGTGTCATTGTGCTCTATAACAGTATTCATTATTATTTAACTGAGCAGAAGCTATTACAAATTCAAAAGGGCAGCCGTGACATTTCGTTGCAAAGCTCAAGAGGACCAACAACCCCGTTCATGTGTGGTAGAAAAAAAAATCTCTCTTCCACCTTCAGTCCAGATATGTGCAAGGATAGCAGCCATGAGATGGGAAAACAAGAGCATCCTGGTCATCCTCAGAAAAGCTAAACAATAATTTAGCTACATTTATAAAAATGCTGCAGAATTGGAATACAGGATCCCAGTTACCCCATTCCATTTCCCCATTCCTGTTCCCAGTTCGCAGTGAGCTTTCAAAGTTTTCAATGAGCTATTTTTATCCTGCATACCTAGATCTATTTTTGCCTATCCAGTATTTCTGCATCTTTGGCATTCCTCCCAACAACCTGTTGATACCAAAAACAAGGCTTCTTGTTGCCTGAACATGAGAAACAGGAGGAATAATGTTTTTGCATTTTCATTTATATGTTGTTTCCTACCCATTTGGTTCTTGAACTAATATATCACAGATTAAAGCAATAATAATAATAAAAGAGACCATTTACCAATAAATAAAAACATAAAAAACAGCAAAAGAGAACAGAACACATAGACAATGGTTGCAATCCTTAGAAAAAGCTCCTCTAAACACAGTGGAGCATATTTCTAAAAGTTTATGTATAGAATTGTACTTTAATCCCCTTTTAATAGCTGGGCAAATAAAGAAATAAAAGCTTTTGGAATGCAGATCTCTCAAAAAGATATTTCCCAATTTCCAGGAAGGCACAACTTTTAAATATGGCATTTTTTATTTTCTCTTTTGTTATGAAATTAACTATTTCAATGAGGAAGAGATTTCTGTCCCCAACTACTTAGAAAGGAAAAATCACATCTGCACAATCTTTTCTGCACTATTGTTTAACCGGTGGGTGGTACTTCCTCCTCCTCCTCCTCCTTCCCCCCTTCCTCCTCCTCCTCCTCCGGCATGGCCAAAAAAGACAGCCTAGGTCGGAGATGGGAAGCCAGCTACATGTAGATCAATCTCCATTTCAATATTGCCAGGCCCTGCTTCTTCCTGGACATAAATAGCCTTTCAAAATGTACCATCACATCTGTGGACAGGAAATCAACAATTTTCCTAATTATTACCAAGGGAAAGAAAAATATTTCAAAATTTTATCAAGGCAGAATTTTTTAAGAGAGAGAATAACCTGTGGCAGGAATCATTTCATGAGATATTTCCTTGGGATTTATTTGATGTATTGGAAGCCAGGGAAAATAAATCAACCTTCTTATTGGAGGGCATATATTCTTCCCATCTCCCTGTCTCTTTTTCCATTAGTATTTTAGCAACAGTTTAGATTACAATCAAACACTCATTTACTTTTCTAAAGGTCATCCAATGCTGTAGAGCCAGACTACAATAAAAGACAACACTTGGAGATCACATAGCTAAATCAATGCAAAATTTAACTATAAGAACAGTGCAGCCAAACTCCATTCATGAAAATGTCATCAAAATGTCAGTTCCCCTTTAAAAGAGAGAGCTTGTCAAATGAGGGATCGGGGTTGGCGTCTCCTTTCATAACAGTTGGCCAATGTAATGCCTTCTTCCAAAGTCCTCAGATAAAGAATCAAACAGAGATCTCAGTTTCTCATTCTGGAAATCAGGATGGCTGCATAGGTTCCCTTAATAGTCAACAATCAACTCTTCAGAATTTGAGGGATTCCTTAGAATAAGGTATTTTCTGAGGAAAATTATGTACCCATCCCAAAGGCATGGCTCTCACAATATCATGTACTAAAATCGGGTTGGCTAATTATGGTTCAGTATGTTTCATGAAATTGTTAATTGTTACTTTTCCCCCAAGAGCTCACTAGCAATAGTTATAGCACTTAGACTTATATACCACTTCATAGTTCTTTACAGCCCTCTCTAAGCAGTTTACAGAGTCAGCATATTGCCCCCAACAATCTGGGTCCTCATTTTACCGACCTCAGAAGAATGGAAGGTTAAGTCAAACTTGAGTCGGTCAGGATCAAACTCTTGGCTGTGAGCAGAATTAACCTGCAATACTGCATTCTAACCACTGCGCCACCACAGCTCTTAGATGGGGATGATTAGATGGGGATCTCCCTTTATTAAATTTATGACAACAGCAACCTTTAAGAGAACCTGAGCTAGGAAAGAGTGACTAGTCCAAAGTCATCCAGTGAGTTTCCATGGTTGAGAGTGAACTTGAATTGGGGGCTCTTTATCCATCCTAGCATTTGAATCCTATATCTCACTCTGCATAAAGAGAGGAGCAATGTTGCTACTGTTTCTCTTTCTAGATTAGAGAAGGATGATTTTTCCCAGGGCTTAGTTTGATAAAAATTACAATGACACTGAAACCCTGCCTCACTGCCAAGCTGAAGTGCCAGCTATCCATCCATCCAGAATCAGCAGAAAACAATGCCTGCATGAGATTTGCGGTCCCATTTTTGAGCCCTATCCTGTTTCTATTATCCTTCCGTCCAGTCACTGAAGTCATCTGATTTCCCTTCAAGGTAATGGGTACAAAGCCTAACAGACATTACAAGTCTTGTGGCTTCCGTTAAGTGCTTTTGACTTAAAGAAGGAAAAGACTACTTTAACACTAGTACAACTAAGGCTGATTTAAGGTTGATTGTAATGGGCTGGAGGTGAAAATAATGTCATGGAGGGGGGGGGATGTTGCCAGGGTATGTTTATTGATAGCTACAAGAGAGAAAGGGCCCTGAGACGCTATCTTGTGAAACAGATCTGGGTATATAAGGTTAACATTGTGGGCAGAAACAGCTGCAAAATTGAAAAGCCACAACAATTTACAGAATAGACTGGCTGGAGCATCCTGGGGTGCTGATGCTAGCACCCTACAAACGACAGCCTTGGATTTGGTTTATTCCACAGCTGAATATTGTGCCAGTATGTGGCTTAACAGTGCCTACAACCAAATGGTCGATGTCCAACTCTGCCAGACAATGCATATCATCTGTGGCACATTGCATCCCTCTCCTGTGTGTTGGTTACCAGTACTTAACAATAGCATACTACCCCACATTAGAAGACAACAAGCTCTCATTCAGCTGTAGTCAAGGATGCTGAACAACAAGGCCCATCACAAGACTGAAATTCTGTAAGCCAGTTTGGAAAACAGCTGTTCGCTTAACATCTACCCAGTTTAACCCCGAGTATGCCTGGAGAAAGGAATGGTCCGAGGTGGCCTTCTTGTGGCCTGACCATTAGTGATCCCTCTACCAAACCACCTGGTTTTGACTTGTCTCACTTTGTCTGGTCAAAATTGAACAAAATCAGGTGTGATACTGGAAGAAGTGCCTCTGCCCTTATCAATGGGGATGGAAAGATTCCCCTTTTTGTGATTGTGGTGCTGACATGCAAACTATTAAAATATTGTGCAAGATTGCCCTGGATGTTCAGTCTCTGGTTTCCTAGAAAGTCTGGATGAAGCAACGCCAAAGGTGATCTCTTGGATAGCTGAATTGGACATTCAGTGATGAGGCCACTGCCATACCCCTACTGTGTATATATATGTTTACTTCTCTTCTGTCATGTTCTCATCATATGCTAAATAATAATAACAATTGCGGGCAGTTTAGCACTGAAGCAACTGAATGCTTCATATAATGTTTTCTGCAAATTGTACAGAAAAATAATAGACAAGGAGAGGCATTGCTGAAAATATTTGGGGAAAAATACTTTGAGATGCAATAGGAGCCCTGTTGGCACAGTGGTCAGAATGGAGTATTGCAGGCTAACTCTGCCCACAGTCTGGACTTCAATCCTGACAGGCTCAAGGTTGACTCAGCCTTCCATCCTTCTGAGGTTGGTAAAATGAAGACCCAGATTGTTGTGGGCAATATGCTGATTTTATAAACACCATATTGTAAACACCCCGCTCAGAGAGTGCTGTAAAGCACTATGGGGTAATATATAGGTATAAGTGCTATTGCTATTAGAGAAGGCATGGGAGGCTAAACTGCAAAAGAAGAAGAAAAACCCAGGCCTTAGCCAAATTAACTTGCCTGGAGAAAGAGCATATATTCCTCAAGCACCACTGACAGCTATGCTATGAGGGGATAATGGGAACGGCAATCAACCCATTTTGTTAAGAGCACACTGGGAAAATATTAGACAGAAATAACTGGAAAAAAATTGACCAGCTGTCCTCAACAATATCTACCCATTTCCCTTAGCACAAGTATAAGACACTATTCTATCATCATAAACTGTTCATTAATCTTCAAAGCACCCCTACGGGAGATAAAATTAATATTACTGTATTTTATTTTCAAAGGGAGACAGCAATGCTCAAAGGGATCATTGGGGGAAACTGTTATGGGCCTGTGAGCTAGACATAGATGCACCCCATTTAATGTAATTCCTGTGCAGAGAATTCTAGCTAGCATACTGTATCTCTCTATTTCCACCATTGAAGCAGAAAAAAAATTCTAAAATCTTTTGCATCTCTAAAACTGGCATGCCCTTTATAGCAGACGATAAGGACACGGGTTCAAATCTGTATTCAGCCATGAACCTCATCAGTGCAACTCTAACCCACTTCACTATGTTGTTTCCTACTATATCGAACTATCCAAGGAACAGATGATAAAAACAGAATCTGGCAATGAAGTTATAATGCTACAGAATACATTTTCTCCAGCATAATTATAGTAAATGTTTTTCAGTTTCACCTTACTAAAACCATTTTTTTTCTTAAAATCAACAACAAAACGTGAGCTTATGAAATATCCTAATCACTCTCACATGCTAATCACTCTCATCCAAGTTACCCTTGATTAAGCATGCTCAGGGTGGGTAAGTTTTGACTCTTAGCAACCACATAGGTCTTCTCCAGGAAAGGATAGACTTGTCCCCTGCCTTGGCCTTCATGGGGATTGAAATGTTCTGAAAGGCTCAGAATGCTGGTGTTTCCCCTGCAGAGGGGCAGAAATATTCTCTATAGTTGAAAACAAAAATCTATCTAAAAATCAACAAATACCAGAAACTCTAAGATAGATATTAGATATTATTAAATATTAGGCAGTGTCTGACCCATGATAGTCAACATATACATGGAGAATTCACTGCTAAGTCTATTCAAATCTCATTGGATTCAATGAAATTACCTCTCAATGACATAAATGATAGATTCAGTCCTATAGAAAAAAACTATATCTTAATTATCATTAGCAATGGTGTCTGGTTTTTCTCTGTACAATAAAAGCTCAACCTTTGGATGGTTTAATATTTTCCACTAGATGATGGGAAGTATTAAGCCATTAAAAAGTTGAGTTTCTGCTTCCGGTTCTGCCCTGTAGCGACATGGTCAAGGGATCGCAGGGCTCCACATCTCACTGCTGATTTCGCCCTGCCAGGGGACCCTAAATGGGTCAAAAGTCGCCCCGGAGAGGTGACAAAGAAGGAGGGGTGCTCCGATGATCGTGGAATGACAGGAGAAAGACTAACTGCACATCAGTGTCTAGCCCAAGCTACCAGCAGCCGAAGTCCAAAAGCACGAACCAGAACAATGGTGAACAGCGTGCTTGAAACTGGGTGAGAATATTGGTCTTCTCTCTTCTGTTCTGTAACTGATTCCCTGGAAAAGATCCCCAAAGCAAGAAATCCTCCGAAAGTGAGGGAGGGGACTAAATACCCACCCCTCCATAGACAGAAGTGGTGAATTAATTTCCAAGGGGAAAAGAAATATACTGAAATGAAATTAATAACACTATAGTCTAGATAAATCTGAAAATTAAGAAAATCATTAAGATTTTACACCCTAAAGAGCTTTGATGAAATTATAAAAAAAATAACAATTTTTTTACTTGAAAAAGTTGGAAAATAAATAACTACTGACATCTAGTGGAGAATCAGAGCATAGAACAACAGTAACTATGACTCAGAAATTGGCAAGACACCCAAAAACAAAGAATAATCTGTTCCCTTGAACTTTAATAACCTTCAGCTAAATAGAAAACAACTGGCAACAAAGAAAGAAAACATACTGGGCCATCTTTAATCTTAAAAAGTGCCTGCAGAAAAAGAAAACTTTAACTGTTGTCTAAGCTCAAGAATTGTTTGCAGAAAAAGGAAAACTTTGGCTCTTGGCTAATCTTCTAGGGGGGAATTTACTAGAAGGCTTCAAGGTGGCTAAACATTCTGGATTGCAACTCTGACTAGTTAATAATTGACCCCTGAATAGAAGAATTATTATAAAATACTGCTTTCACTGATGCCTTGACAATTGGAAATGCATTGGATTACAAAAAACATATATAAAGATAAGAACTATATAAGATTTGATTGTTTGGATTTTGAGATTGGCTGGTTTGATAAGGCTAACTACAGAGACTATGGTACTGGTGAAAGACTATTTGGAGGGGGGAGACGAAATGGATATTGCATATTTATCTAAAAGGGACAGGAAACCACACCTAATATACCCTTCTGAAGGATCTAGCCTGGAACATCAGAGATCTGCAGGAGTAATAATCCAAGACAAGACAAGTACTTTTCAAGAGGAAATGTACGCAATGCTACGACAGATTCAAATGACAATAGTATCAAACCACAATGAGATCAAAAACAACTTCAATGACATAAATGAGCACATCTTCAATCTAAACTTACAATTAAAAAACTCTCAGAAAACAATGATAAAGAATGAACAAACAAATCAGATAACAGAACACAAACTAGAAGAAAGTAACTTAAATAGGGAAGCTACAAATGAAGAGAACTACAACTTAACACAAACAGAAAAAAATCTACAAGATTTTACCATGACAATGAAAATGGAAAAGATATTTTATCTGTCAGGACTTCAAAACAAATTTGAGGATAAGAAAGAAGATTTAACAAAATGGATTATAGAGCTGCCAGGAAAATCATCAGAATCTGGGAGACAAAAAGCGTATATCCTATTCAACTTGTCCTTCTCACTCCCAACAACACTTACAAAATACAGGAACTTCCTGGCAAGCGGAATATACTAACTTGGAAAGCTATTTGGCAAAAGAAGAAGGCTAGAGTTAGACTTAAGAGATTTGACTCAACTTACTAGATGGACTACTACATGATTAAACATTTGTTTGAATATGGTTAAAAGAACAGATAATTTTGGATATAAAGGAACCCTATAGTAAGAGGGATAAGAGATATAAGTAGTATAGTATTTTTTATAATATATGAAATGTTAAAATACTGGGATGATGTATGTGAATTGAAAGTTTGGATATTTAAAGGTAATTAATTTTGAGAGAATTATGACCGAAAAGAATGATTTAAATACTGAGGGGAAATTAAGCTTAAATAAGAATTTTGAAAACAGGACATATAGTGACTTAACAAGATGACTTTTACAAATATAGTTGAAATATAAACCGTTCAGAAAAAATGTTATATGTGGATGTTATAGGATATATAAGTAGTATAGTATTTTTATAATATATGAAATATGAAAATATTGGGATGGTGTATGTAAATGAAAAGTTTGGATATTTAGGTAATCAATTTTGAGAAAACTATGACTGATAAAAATGGTTTGAATATTGAGGGGAAATTAAGTTTTAATAAGAATTTTGAAAACAGGACACATAGTGACCTAACAAGATGACAAATACAATTGAAACATAAGTTAATTAGAAAAGATGCTATATATGAATGTCATTGTTATTTGTACAAACACAAAAAATGTTTATATCCAACCTTGTATGCATTGAAAATATTATTACATTTATCTAATGTTGACAAAGGAGAATACCATTGGAAGAAGGGAAGATCAAGGAAACATATTATTAATTAATATATTGATTATGGAATTATAAAAACTAATTATTATTGATTATTTTTTCAAATATATGAACCCAGACAACACACTGTTTACTAAGCACTAAGGATTGTTATTGCAAAAAATCAATAAAATATATTTTTTTAAAAGGTGAGTTTCCATTTCACTTCACCAACCCCTAGATATGTTCATAATCTTACACCTAAACCTTGAGAATCGGAAGCTTGAAGAATAGAGTCTGCCATCTGGGGACTGAAAACAGAACAGGTCTTCTATATAAGGAAAAAGAAAAATTGGGCCAACATTTCCCTCTAGTGGGTAGTACTGTCGTAATACATATAGAAGCTGGAACTGTATGAAATCAACAAGCTATAATTAGAGTGTAGCAACAGTAAATGAACAAAAGATCTTGAGGCACTTTAAAGGTGAACACATTTTATTTTTATACGCTCAGCGCTGGAAAGTTATACTTACAATAGAGGAATGTAAAGTAAAGGTGACAGGACTGGCATGATGGTTAAATTAATGGATTTTGTGATGGGGGAAAATGGGGGGAATCAAATTACATCAAATATGTATTTGATGATTGGGAAATTTTTTAAAATTCCTTTGGGAGAAAAATGGACACTATATTATAGTGTTAAACTAAGGGTTGAATATGTACATCTTTGAAAGAAGAAGCCAGAAGTCATTCTTCGTATATATTTTTGCTTTCCATTCTTGCTTATACAGGTAGTCCTCGACTTACAACAATTTGTTTAGTGACCGTTTGAAGTTACAACAACACTGAAAAAAGTGAGTTATGACCGTTTTTCACACGTACGACCATTGCAGCAAGCAAAGACAATGGCGGAAGCTGGATTTGCTTAATGACCATGTTACTAACTTAACAACTGCAGTGTTTCACTTAACAACTGTCTTGCTTAAGCAAGAGAAATTTTGGGCTCAATTGTGGTCATAAGTCAAGGACTACCTGTACAGTATCTTTCTGCACCCTCCATTATCTTTCTTTGTTAGTTTATGTTTTTATTTGTATGTTTTGTTATTGTCGTTATTGTTATTGTTATTATGAAGTTTCCATTTCTATGGCCACTTCTGCACCAAGATGTCTATATATCTGTTTCGTGTACACTGGTACAAAACCAGGTCTGCATTTACTCTCAGGCTTGTGATCTATAAAACCCAAAAGTTTTATAGAAAAAAAAAAAAAGGGGCTGGAAGAGAAGAAGAAAAAGAAGAAACTTGGGCTATTGGTTCTTAACACAGAACATTTCTCTAATAAATATAATGATCAGCTTCAATGGAAGCAATCCAGAGAGATGCAATCCCCCAGCAAAGTCAGTTAGTGGGGCTCCCATCTTCCATCTCTCCTCTATGCAGCCTGGTACAGTAGAAAGGTTGCCACTAAATGACAGTTGAGGAGAAAGATACCAATGAGCAGTTGGTCCCTTTCAGCCAAGATGATCAGAAGGTCCTTACTGTCCTTAGTGTTCCTTCCATAAGTTCCATTCAGCCATTAATAGACTTCCCCATTTCCCTTTGGAACCCCCAAACCAGTATCTAATTGCATCAGAGATTTTTTTAAAAGCATTTACAAACAAGCTATATATCATAGTAAAAGTTAGTCTCATTTGAGCTTAGATTGACTCCTGGTCGTCATGGACACATTTCATGGTTTTTTTGGGAACAGTACATAAGTGCTGTCCTGCTTATTTATTTATTTTATATACTCGATCATCTTACTTGCACATGAGTCTGGGTGGTGCGCACAATTAGAACAAAAACTGAATCATCAGCATATTTATTCAAAATCAGCTATTTTATCTGAAAGATGCTCTTCAAATTCTTTGGTACAACTCTGGAGATGGAATTCAAGACCCATTTACCCAGAAGGATCTGGATCACCTTAAAAAGTGCTGCCAGTTGGCTATCTGCAGATGTAATAAGGGCAGAGAAGTATTAATGCTTCACCACTCTTACCACCTAAGGTAGGTCTTAATGGCAGCTCTAACCAGTGTTCATTCAAATTCATTCTTTGTTCTCACCAGACAGTGCTCCAGACATCTCATAACCTGCTTCAGCTCCCTGAGCAATTCTATGAACCATAGAGAGTGATATAGGTAGGGAGAGGTTGCATGGGTGTGATCTGGTCCAAGGTCTTGGTCACCCCCCTGTTCAAGGTAACAACCAAAGCCTTGGTCAGACCATATAATGGATCATCAGGAAGTTTTCTTTGGAACCCATTCAGCTTCATCAGTCATTAGGGGTAAACTGATCAACTAGGTTCAGTACAGTACAGTACAGTAACCAGAAATTCTTATGGCTACCAGGGAATGATTTGACCATGACAGGAAAACCTTGGAGAGCTCCCCCAAGTCCAGATCATATTGCCACTGATCCAATAGGAAAACCAAATCGGGTGTGTTGCCAGTGTCCCATTTCGGGCCCAGTGTGGCCTGGGACAGGCACATGGCTGTCATGGTAACCAGAAACCCCTGAGCTATCTGAGGCCTACCCATAGAGAACACCAATTGAAGTGTCTCAGGACCATAAGCCTGGGAAACTCCACTGCCAACTCAGAAATGGAGTCAAGGAGCTCAAGCCAGAAGTTGCTATGAACGCCTGGTACTTTAACTTTAGTCCAGTGAAGAATTGGTCAGTGAAGGTCAGGTATTTTAACTTTGCTTATAGTCAAAGCTATGCCTCACGTTTGTCCATAAGAGCTAGTTAAAAAGATTCATCCACCAGCAACCTATCTCAGATAAACAGAAGCTTGCCAGCAGATTTTAACTGCAGATAAGAATCAGCACAGGCATAGACCACCTACTGTAGATGGGGTGATAGTTTGATAAAAAGATGTGGTCAGAAAACAGTTCAAAGAAATGTTGCAAGTATGCCCATTACTTGAAAGTAGCATGACATTTAACTTACACCTATGGGCAAAGAGTCCGGGCAGGCGTCCAGAGGTGAACAAAAATTCATAATTAGCATACTAAAAGTAGAACCCCTAAGTATTTAAATAGCAATTTAAAGATTATGCTAAGAGTATAATGGGTTGGAATATGCTATGTGGAAGTGCAAACAGTATAAAAACTTAAACCACAGAATAATAGAGTTGGAAGGGACCTTGGAGGTCTTCTAGCCCAACCCCATGCTCCAGCAGGATTCTATATCATTCCAGATAAATGGTTGTCCAGTCTCTTCTTAAAAACCTCCAGTGATGAAACACCTACAACTTCTGGAGGTAAGCTGTTCTACTTGATGTAAAGCTGATTTGAGGCCCATTTTCTTTTTGCTGAAGTTTACCAAAACTGTCAGCAGAGGTGCCCCTTTGCTTCTGAAATAAAGTGTGTGAATTCCACTTTCCTCCACTCTCCATGAATAATTGGCCCATTGTGCCAGGTGAACAAACCACAAAGGTGGCTCTTGGCCATCAGCTATGCAGCAGGAAGTAGAAAAATCCCAACTGATCTGTAGAGTCCAACTTAAGGAACAGGATCTCACATCATGCAATTTATGGAGCAGCGCCCCTAAAGGCCATAAGAGACTCCCAAATGACAATCCTACACTCCCACCCTTGCCCTGAAGTATTGGCCAATGCCACATCCTAAATCCAGCTAGGCACATTTCCAAGAGATGGATCCCCTTTCTGGACCCAGTCAGGTCTTGCTAATACACACCAGGTTGTACCTCTCCTGAGTGATCAAGTCATATGAGGGAGGACTTAAGCCTAATAGTAAGCAGCAATAACTGAAAGCCAAAGTCTCTGGTAGATTGTTGGTACAGGTATGATTGAATACAGGGGGTTAAGTACATTGCCTCCTAGAGTTTTTTCTCCCTCAAATTCCATGTTAGCTCAATTCTTTTATATTTCTTAGTGGTCTCCCATCCAACTTCTAACTAGAACTGCCACTGCTTAGCTTTCCAAGTTTAGCTTGATATTAACACAGCATGGCATTCTAAGGGAAATGTATATTTCCCTGGAATACAACCAGTTCCTGCAGAAACATATTTCCTGCCTCTCAAGCACATACCTGCACCAAGTGATAAGCCTTGGCTCTAGTTTTCCAAAAAGCACCCTAAATACCATTTGGAATCACTTCTGCTTTCCTAGCCCTGAAGATGCTAGTTTTGGCTCAATTTCCTACTCTCTTTGAAATCTGTACTTAGAACAATTTATTATCTCAGAGCATTTAAAATTAATTAAAAGTATTTCAGAGACTACACCTTAATCAAAAGCCATGCTATTTATTTGGAGTAGATTGCTATATAAAACTGGCAAGAGTGCATGGAAGTTTGCCTTGTAGCATGCCTTTTGGCCAAAAAAACAAAATCATCAAAATCACAGAATAAGAAATAAACAAAGATTTTTTCAAACTGGATGAACTAAAACTACTTATATAACTAATCTCACTTTCTTGTTGGTTCAACACAGTGCACTCATTTGTGAGTGCATATTTATGCATTTTTGCTTATCAGTGTTAACTTTGTTAAGTGCTGTATAATAGATCTTTAAAGCATCCCCAGTACTGAATAATATGAATATCTCTTGAAGACATTGCTATTTCTTTCATTCAGTTTACTGAAATGATTTTTTCTGTGTCTCTTCCCAGATTAAAGCGGATATAGGCTGGATTCCCACATTGTGATACATTATATTTTGCTTAACTGGGGTTTGTTAAATAAGCCACAATTGCCTAGCAGGTCATAAAGGAGACAAATCTAAACCATTGCATTAAGATTTTGTGGAAAGATTCCAGCTATTCACAACACACTGAGTTGACAGGCATGGCCCACGTGCAGCCACCCAGCAACTCCCAAGAGTGATCCAGGCTGAAAATGTAAAGCATGTTAAACTAAGGCTGGGTTGGAAGGGAAGCCTTTAACGCTTACTGCATTTTAGAAGTTTTTCATTTCTTAAGATCCTGAACTCTTGTTCCAAATTAGGCCACTTTTTCCAAATGGAATTTGGGCACTTTAGAACTCCTTAAAAAATTTCGACCGCATTTGGGGGGGGGGGAACATGCAGACATAGAGAAAATTTGGCACTACTCATTTAGTGGTATAACATGATACCACAGGCTACATTTTCTCTGACTCCCCAAGCCACTTAATTAGTTATATGAGATAGGTTAAAGAGCATGGTAACTCAGACTAAGCCAAATTCTAATTATGTTTTGCTGAATAAACTACACTTGGCAGGACTGTAGAATACTATTTTAAACTGTGGTTTAAGTGATTTCTGGTGGGAGGTAAAATGGGTAAAACCTTTTACACAAATACAAACTTTTACTTGAACAAACATATGAATTATCACATCATCAAAATCTGAACTTTTTCCTTGGAGAAGATATAAATTTAACCCCTGAAACTCTCCAAATTTGGGATTACTTGAAATCTAGAGGGTTTATTAAAGATAAAACATAATCATGAGATAAGGACAAATAATAAAATAATAGCAGAATGTTAAGTGGAAGCCATCTTCTTGGTAAAAACCTCAATGGATAACATTGCTTCCCTTTTTCTTTTACTGATCTGCTGAAAAGGTTACAAGCCTGCAGCAACAGTTAATTCCAGAAAAAAGCACTCTGGATTTATACAGAGATGCAAAAGGCCAATTTCTAGTTGCTCCTTAAATAGGATTCTCCCCCTCTAAGGGAGGGGGAATGCTTCTCCAAGAAGATGAGTGAGAAATCCTGGCTCTTAGATTAACTAAGTAGAAAAATGAGGGCCAAATATGGCTTTAGGCTCGTGCCTCAGCATGCATATTTTCCAAAGAAACAGACCAAGACAAGAAGATAAATTTATTATGATTTATTCATAACATTCTAATTTTAAAAAGATCCCTGTCATTCAAAGAGGGAACCCCAGCTTTCAGTCTTATAGTTAACACTTCAAAGGAGAATTACAAGAGAAAAGTTGATTGAACATGACAAAAGGTAATCCCTCCTTCAGATAGAAAATCAGTTGCGTGGAGTTAAACATGTGTGTCCGTTTAAATGAGCTCGTATGAAAGCAGGGGTGTAAAATTTAGTTAATGAGAATAGGTTTTTTGGAGTTCAAGAAGAGACAAATCAGACAGTAATTGTCTCTCTCTCCTATCAAAAGACAGACTGCAGACATCCCATTAAAACAAACATGCTGCTATCTAGCCTGACCTGGAGAGCAAAGACATGTTTTTATCTTGAAGTTTAGGAATGTTAGAAGTTATCAATTAATCCATTCTTCATTCCAGTCTATGCTGATTTGGTAAACCATTAACATCATTTAAAAGAGAGAAAAATACATCAAATTAAAATGCAAAATAACTATTTTAATTAGCAAGTACAACAATACAACAAAGTCCATGTTGTATACTACAAAGTCCATGTTGTGTGGCCCTCAAAAGGGAGAGCCAGTTTGGTGTAGAGTAGTGATTAAGGCATCAGCTAGAAACCAGAGACTGTGACTTCTAGTTCCACCTCTGGCATCAAGCCAGCTGGGTGATTTTGGACCAGTTCCTCTCTCAGCCCTGGGAAACAGGCAAGGGCAAACCACTTCCTAAATCTTGCCAAGAAAACTTCAGGAACCTGTACAGACAGTCTCCAGGAGTCATCGTATCTCTCTCTCTCTCTCTCTCACACACACACACACACACACACAAACACACACACACACAAAGAGACTTCAAACAATTTCTCCTACTTGTTACAGGCCTAATTTCAAGTGATAAATAAAGGCTAACTTTATTTCTTAATTATCTTTTGGGTGGAGGACATATAAGAGCACAACTGGTTCTAGGCAGCTCCATAACCCCCTCACTACGGTGACTGTATGGCACAGGTGTCAAACTCGCCGTGTCATGTGATGTGTTGTGATGTATTGCAACTTTTTTTGCATTGCCGGAGCTGGGGTGGGCACAGCCTCTGCATGATGTAACCGGCCCGCGGGGCGGCAGTTTGACACACCTGCTGCATGGGAACCACCAAGTCAGATCATGTGAAAAGACAAGAAAAAGAATCTTTGGAGAGTTCAGCTGCAAGAAGGGTAGTTGCCGATTGCTCCTTTATTCCTGAATGGCTAATGTCTCAGTTTGCATCCTCCACCCCTTCCATCTATGTCTTGCTGGCTGTGGAGACTGGCTACTATTTTTTTCTAGGAGGCGTTTGATTGTGGCTTTAACTCTAAATACTACATGAAATTATAATAATTTTTATTTCTGGATACTTCATATGCAATGTCTAATTATGAGGACCTTAAGAATCAGCTAATCTTTGATTGCAATAAATTGAAATTGGCATTAAGAACACCTTTATTAGATCTACATTCCTCCGTTAGGTTACAGGGCAGCCAACAGTGTGCTCTCTCCAATTTCTTTTTCACAAGGATCTTGTGGGATACATTGAGCTGACAGCAACTGTCCTGAAGACATCCAGTGGAGGAGGATGGACCCGGATTTCCTTGGTCAGAATCCTGTATTGTACAAACTACCAATGATTAAATGCATGGAACCTGCTAAACCAAAACCAAATCAAGCTTATTACAATTCAGTATGTTATATGAATACAGCCCTTGAGTGTGTAATAGAGATAAGATTCCAAGGACTTGAGCGTTTATATAGATCCCTTCTCATATCAGATGGCTCTTGATATAGAGGGAAGAGGGAACAGGAAAAATAAGTCCCAATTGAGCCAATGGCCTGATAAGAGCAGCTTGAGTTTGGGCCAAGAAAATAACTTGAAAAAACATTTCAGATAAGCTGCTCCCTAATTCACACAAAGATAAAGGGAGGAAGGAGGAAACACATTCAGATTTGCAATATTCTGTCACTGAAGCTGTTTCAATACCGTAAAAGCAGTTCTGATCTATACAGTATTGATTTCTTTGCCTCTTCTTCCTCATTGGGCTGAGTTGCTGTGCCTCCCCTCACCCTACAGTTGGAACCATGGATTATTGCTCTACATTCTTTTTCCAATCATGGTGCACTGTACCATAGTACAGTGTTTCTCACCCTTGGGAACTTTAAATATGGGCTTGGCAACATCCCAAAATTCCTCAGCCAGCATGCTTGTTCAGCTCCCTACACTTGCAGAATCCCTACAAGTGCAGAATCCCACCTCCCACCTCCAGGTTTGGTGACCAAAATTACAAGGAGCATCCATGTAATGTGTGCAATCAACGCTCCTCTTTCTCTTCTTCTTTATGTTACTAAAAGGAAATATAGACTTGCTTGCTACAGTATCCCCCATTTCTATGGAATGGATACCTAGTTGGGTAGCTCTTGGCTGAGTATGTTGTTGTTGTTAGTTGCGAAGTTGTGTCTGACCCATCGCGACCCCATGGACAACGTTCCTCCAGGCCTTCCTGTCCTCTACCATCTTCTGGAGTCCATTTAAGCTCACGCCTACTGCTTCAGTGACTCCATCCAGCCACCTCATTCTCTGTCGTCCCCTTCTTCTATTGCCCTCAATCTTTCCCAGCATTAGGCTCTTCTCCAATGAGTCCTTCCTTCTCATTAGGTGGCCAAAGTACTTGAGTTTCAACTTCAGGATCTGGCCTTCTAAAGAGCAGTCAGGGTTGATCTCCTCTAGGACTGACCAGTTTGATCACCTTGCAGTCCAAGGGACTCGCAGGAGTCTTCTCCAGCACCATAGTTCAAAGGTCTCAATTCTTTTGCGCTCAGCCTTTCTTATGGTCCAACTTTCACAGCCATACATTGCAACTCCCCAGGAGCAAGCGTCTTTTAATTTCTTGGCTGCAGTCCCTATCTGTGATGATCTTGGAGCTGAGTATGTACCGGGTTGCAAATTGTTTATATTCTAACCCAGTATTTCTTAAGCTTGGCAATTTTAAGAGGTGTGGACTTCAACTCCGAGAATTCCCCAGTCAGCTAACTGAGGAATTGCAGGTACTGAAGTCCATATATATCAAAGCTGCCAAGCCTGAGAAACACCACAGTAATAGTACAGTACAAGCATAGGTCTATGTTGCAAGGTTGTTGTAACCTGACACCCTAATCCCATCACTACCAACTCGCATACTACAGTATCTAAAATCAAGGTTGTGTTTTTGCATAAATACTTTAAGAAATATTTTACATTTTTAGAAAAGGCTTCACACAAAACAATACTTGAGTTTGATATAGCCCGGACTCGTTTAATTATTACCTACTTATTTTGAAGAGAGGGAGGACCATTTTAACTATGTTGGGGGGGGGGCTTCTAGAGCAATTTAGCGATACCAACCCTGCCATTTCCTACCTAGGCAAATTAGCAAAGCCGCTTTATTCATTCTCTCTCTCTGCTATTGGCTCTTCCTTCATTAAGACCCGCCCCGGAAGCTGATGTTTGAAAATGCAAGTAAGATTTCCTGAAAGCCCCAGGGGAAGTGGGGGATTTTCTCTTGGATTTTACAAGCTCGAAGGTGGGCGAAAAGGGCTTGAACAGACCTGGGTGAGTGTTGGGAGCGGGATTTTCCCGCAAGAAAACCCCCGAAAGAGGCTGAGATGCAGATCGGAAGGACACGAAAACCCGCTGCCGCACCTTCTCATCCCCCGTAGCCCAGCTGGTAAAAAGGGACCAGTTTTCCTTCCTCTGCGCGTCTAATAGTCATGGAAAGGGGACCTTTGCAATACCTGCTTTCATACTCCGTGACTAGTGGGTTTTGTAATCTCTGAAGCTGCCCTCCCTCGGGCTTTATTAAACACCTGTAGAGAGAGAAACTGCAGGGAAAGCTTAACCGAAAATCTGCAAGGAGATTATCAGGATGTCGATCACAAACAGGTCGACCTCTTTTATCATGGTCTTATCAGAGGGACGCGGTTAAAAAACGAGAAAGGATGGGGGGGCACGCCAAGTGAAGCTAAGTCTAGGCAGATGGCAGGGAGCAAAATCTGCAGCTGAGGAAGGAAGTTTGCAATATAATTCTTAGCTGGAGGCTTTTCCCCTGGCTTAAAGCTTAGAGTGATTCTGGATTGGTGACTTAGTTTTCACTAGTTTGATGGCTGCAATCTTTTGTAGATAAAGTTGACCTAGCTTCCATGATGTTATGGTTACGGCCAGGCTAAATTATTATAAAGTATACCTTGAGATTCTTCAGACAGCCGTTAAAACAGGCTGCAGAATGTGTGTATATGTATGCATGAGGAGGGGAGATGTGGAGGGAGAAATGAAGCATTTGAATCATGTTATGCATATTCTTTGCCAGTACCGTTAATTGCATATTTATTTCCAGATTCCATTTAGTGTTGATCTTAGTCATTAAAGCCTCACATGGTTTAGCTTGAAATACTTCCTTTCCCAGTATGAACGTGTGAATTCTGAGCTTGGCTTCAGAATCCCTGCTTTCTGACCCATCTCTAAAACCTGTTATTTGTGAGCATTGGGGTTTGAGAGATGAGATTCAGCATTTTGCTCTTTTTATAAGTTTGTTTTTGAATTAACTTATTTTTTAAAAAAAACAAACATTGCTTTGTTTGCTTCTGCTGCAAGGAATTTACCATCAACTGTTCATTTTTCAAACCACATCCACACTTCTATTATCCTAATGTTAATGAGTTCTTTATTTTTTCCAAAAATTATACTACACCAATATTTGCAGGTGGGATTATTGTAGCATTAAATATTAGTAAATTTAAAAATGCAAGTAATTATTCTACATTTAGTTATCATTGTGGCAAATGCTGTGGCCACAATGTGAATTAAATTTCTGATATCTAAATTTCTGATATATAATCATAAATGTTAAATGTTAATATAATTGAATTTACTTCTACTTCAGTGCATTTTAGAGAATATTAGATTTCTGTATATTTGCTCAATATCGAGGTCTTGCAAAGCAAGTAAAAATCTTTATTCCCTTACTGGAGAGAAAAGGGAAGGCATAATTAATAACAAACATAATTATTTCAAAAATAATAGACATACACACTTTAATGTGTGCATAATTTGTATGCAATTAAACCAAAATGGACTGTAAAGAAAATTCTTGTGGTAAGAAGTGAGATACTGTTTATATGCTGTTATACAAAGAATTAAGACTCCAGTTGTTAAGTATTGCTTAATAGTTCCGCTTTGCACAAAACAC
Source organism: Azemiops feae (assembly GCA_023970755.1). Lineage (NCBI taxonomy): Eukaryota > Metazoa > Chordata > Lepidosauria > Squamata > Viperidae > Azemiops > Azemiops feae. The sequence goes on along the minus strand of JALGBA010000703.1, from coordinate 1,292,852 downwards.
AAGGGATAATATTGTTTGCCCTTCCACTTATGCTCAGACATTGGAGGTGGACACCTCTAGTGACAGCCCTATACACAAAGAGTCCTGCACAGATCAGGACTCCCATTTTTTGGAGGACTTCAGTTCTCACAGTTTACCATGCTTTTTGTATTGATGGCAGGGATAAGGAAGCATGCAATATGCTTGTATATGCAGTAATTAGGGGCTTCTCTTTCTTAAAGTCAATTGGGCACTAATCCTACATCTAACCTGTTTGGGAATACATCCCATTTAATTAAAGATTTGGCAGGTGCATTTGTACAACATAATAAGCTTGGGTAGAGTTAATGTCTTAGATTTTTTTGTAGTTTACCATAGCGAGCAAACCTTGCTATTAGGTTAGTTTATGATATATAGGTAGTCCTCAACTTACCAACCAGTTAGTGACTGTTTAAAGTTACAAAGGCATTGAAAAGGGTAACCTATGACCAGGTCTCGCACTTATGACCATTGCACTATCCCCATGGTCATGTGATCAAAATTATTAGCAATCGGCACGTATTTATGATGGGTTGCACTGTTCCGGGGCTTTGTGATCATCATTTGAACCTTCCCAGCCGTCTTCTGACAAAAAAATGGGAGAAGCCAGATTCACTTAACAACTGCAGTGATTCATTTAACAACTGTGGCAGAAAAGGTCAATGACTGAAATTTCTCTAGAAGAAGCTGGAAAAATTCAAACAAATTTCAGTACGGTAACATTACTGTTATGTATAAATTCATTGTATATTATTTATTTTATCATAAAAAGTAAAATACAAAACTAAACAAAACTTTGTAAAAGAAACAGAGGAAAGAATAAGGATTTTGAAATAACCAGAATAAGTATATATGTATAGCTGGGAATTTTGACAATTTCTGTTAATTTTTTTTATCAATAGATATAAAAACTGGGCAAGATTCAGACTTTTCAGTGGTGGAGGTCTGCTTATCACATTACCTATGGCATAATTTGTTGATTTCAGAAGAGGAAAAACATTTTGTGTTGTTACATGCTCCATATTTTGTGTGTTATATGCTGTAGTTTTGATTTATCATAGTAAGATGTGTCATAGGAGATTTTGCTCTATTTTATTTTATAAAAGAGCCACTCCAAGGATGGAAGAACATGGACATAAGTAATTATAGGGATAACAGTAGGAGAGAGAAGACAGCTAGAGCCTGAAACCTTCAGGGATTGTAAACTCTCCTTTATTTCAAGTGATAATCTATAACTGGTTTTTGTTTTTAGATCAATAAGGATTTGTATTGAAATTTTATAAGAATTCCTGCTCTACATTATTTCTACCTTACAAACAAAAAGACCAAGTTTTAATGAATTTGGTTTTTTTTTCTTACACTTGAAAAACTTAGGTGATACAATGGTGGAAAGAGATATTTGGGCCACTAAGTCCAATAATATTGGAAATCATAATCAACACTGACATCAAAAGGAAGCATAAAAAAGCTTTACATTTGCATTAATTTGTGGAACGGGATATCACTTTTGTAGGGTCAGTCTAGCCATAAGGGGACATTTTTCATAGACTAAAGTACAACAAGTTCCTTGTCCGTCTTCTTGAGTCAACTGCATACAAGGTTACCGTGAACTGTGTGTAACTAGTTTCTAACAAAAAGCTTCAACAAATTTAATATATACCTTCAAGTAATTCAGTCCTGATATCCCTCTAGCTTGTGCTAATGGGGCTGCTAAACATAGAATTGAGTCTTTTTTTTTGTTATGCCCTTTCAGTTTTTTTGCTTTATCTTGAAAGGATTCATTCCCACTACTGCTCTGGGGGAAAAAAACATCTTCAAACTTCTAGCAACATGAAGTTCCAACTAAGATGGAAAGGAGACTTCTGTGTGCTGTGACTAAGAGGGATAGATGAAACAGTGGATGTCTGCTTCTTGGGTAATGAGGAATGCCCTTTTGTGTATCTAAACTTCATTGTGAGTCTGAATTCAACTAGGACTCCTTCCTTCAGAGAACAGAGAAGTTGATGTATGCTTACAGTATCTACACTCTTTGGTCACTAAATGGAAATGGGGAGACAAAATAATTTCCCCAAGGTTTAATGAGTGTTATTTGCTCTTTTAAAAAGAGACTACCGAGGCCACCCACATGATCTAAATTTACAATCTTCATTTAATTTCTTTCGGAACTTATTTTATTTAAGGTCTTCGGGATATGAAAAAAGGAAGGAGAGGTGAAAGGCCTGATTGTAGTGAAAGGAAGGAAAAGAAAAAAATCCAGATATGCAACATAGGTTTACTGAACACAATTATTTTTGAAACACATTTGGGCTCAATATATATATTTTCTTATGTATCTGGGGATTCTTTCACCTCCTTCACAATTGCATCATACGTCTTAAAATGCTTGATAACATTTTTTTAAAATTTTTATTTTATTGGGCTTATAAACAGTCATGATTTTTCATAATAATTAGAGGCAACAGACTGTCAGAAAGCATACAATTGTTTTTTTTCTCTTTTATTTTGTATACTGGGGGTAAAGTTCAGTATATGGAAGAGATAGGAAAATTATGCTCAAAATTTTGGATTCTTAATCTGATGAATGCATGAGACAGCTAAATTTCTTTTGAGATCTGAAAGGTGATTCTTCCACTTAATTCCATTCCCACATACATATAGAAAATAATTTTGAAGTTGCATATTTTCTAATTTACGGAACAAATTGGGTTTTTTTCATTACTCCAACAGGCCAGGAACGTCTAATCAGAATCAGTGAGGAGAGACATATACCAGAATATTCAAAACCTATGGAATTATATGGCAAATCAGCATGGAAAGGAGAAGATTATGGTTTCCAGAACTGGGAGCAGTCAAAAACTTTAACAAGCCAAGAAAGAGCAAAATATATCCCAGGGGAGAAAACAAATAAAGCCATTTCCTGCAGAGACGGGAGCCCAGCTCCTTGTGGAACTAGTGTCCAGTTGAGAATTGATACTGGTAAGGACTATGGATATATCTTTTGAGCTTGGTTCATTTTTGCTCATTTTAACACTAAGCCCCAACTTGTTTTCATCATGGTTTGTTGAATAAGCTACTGTGTACTTATGTATTACACAATTTCTGTGCTGCTTCAGTTGCAACTGGCTTCATGTAGCATAATTCCATTTTAATAAACAGATTATAAAATACAATAACCATAATAATTCTAACTGTGCTATGCTGAGAAATAGCATTCCTAGAAACAAAATTGAGAATCATTTGGGATGGGGGGGGGAGAGAAATCTCATTTCTCAAGTCAGTCTTAAGCAGTTTCTTGGTTGGCCTAGTCTTAACAACTTTGTTAAATTGCAAGCAGGTTGATGCTGGGCTAATCATAGTGGGAATGTTAGTCCATAGCAGTGGGGCAGCAGGAGAAAAAGCTTGGCTTTGTGCTTGATGGTTGCTCTGTTTACAGTAGGGTTTCCAAGTGAATCTTCCCATCTAGGTTTTACTGGTATTGCTGGAAGTAGCCTGTCCTAAAGCTATCCACGCCCCAGGCCACATAGGACTTCCAAGGTGCCCATTGGTACTTTGAATTACATCCTATTATCTGGATTTAGAAAGAATGAGAAAAAAACAGTATGGCACAGCATAAAGGTCAACAACATAGCAGTCATGGACATAAAAGCTACTGCCTCCACCTGCTAAAATAGTACTAATCAAAACACTGAAATTCAGTGAAATCCCTAATTTGTGACATTTTGGTGATGTTACCAGACCTGAGGTGCAAAACCTCAGGCCGCAACAAATGTGGCTGCTTGCTGCCATCTAGAGTCATCTGGATTTTTGAAGCACCAAACTGGTAGCCTTCATTTTTAAAGGCTTTTAGGAGAGCTGACGGAGCACGGTGGCTCACATGGTTAGAACATTGGGTTAACAATTTGCAAGCCTGCGTTCAAGACCTGAGGGCTTCTGTGTGATGGGGTGAGCTCCCATCATTTGCTCCAGTTCTTGCCAACATAACAATTCAAAAGCTACAAACATGAGTAGATAAATAGGTACTACTTTGGTGGGCTTATTGGGTGTCCCCCAGGCAGTGGTGATGTCGCTGGCTAATCCTTTCAACCTGGAAGTGCCTCAGCACTTCCGACACAACAGTGACAACCACGAGGAGAGCTATTTGATCCCAACTCATTTAACTTGGTCAGTGGAAAGAATGATTAGATATTATTAGCATGATGTAACACAAAAGAGATCAATTGACCCTGTTAGCTAACACTCAGTAAAATTTAACCTCAAAACAGAACCAGTTATGCATAGAATTAAAGTTAATTTGACCCAATGAATTGTGGACAGGCCTAAATCTAGACATTCTGTTTTGAGAGAAAATCAACTGAAAAACAAGTCTTGTTTATTCCAAGATCTGGCAACCCAGAGATATGTCTCTTCCACATTAATTGGCTATTGTTAGCCCTTAGAGGTAATTCTGATATGAAACAGTACTATGATTGCTAATTCTTTTGTAAAGTCACATTAACAAAATCTTGAAAGACTAAAAGTACCTCTTCCTTTCTTCAGAAGATACCTTCTGAGATGCTTTCACCACATCTCCTCCTTCAGACACACATTTTGCACTCTTCTTCCCAAGCTCATTCCCATTACTTCTCCTACTGCTGCCTTCTTGTTAAAGGGGATGGGGTTAGTGGTATAATAAAACATGCCAGTATTTGACTGATACAAAGACCCATATCAGGTACTTCATGAAAAAGTGGGGTGGAGAATGTCTTCCTAAAATAGCAGTTGTTGACCCAATTAAATCAGCAGTGTATTGCAAAAATCACCGCTGATGAGATGTAGAGTACTGAGGTTCTAGCTGATTATTAAGCATGTTGCAGAAAAGAGCCATTTAAGATTATATTTGTCCCTGTAAGTCAGAATCCTAGTGGAAAGAGATAAATCCTGTAGCAGATTAGCTAGGAAGGACCTAGGGGGCTAGTTAACTGTTGGGGGGGAAAAGCCCAAGAAACTAGGTTTATAACACAATGTCTGGAGGTCCTACGTAGAAATTTTGTTGGATTTCTCTTTTTATTCCAGTGGATAATGGATGGAAGAGTGAGAATGATGGGAAACAATCAGAAAAAGTCAAATCTGAGGAACTGAAAGAGAATTTTTGGAATCAAAGCAGACCAACAGGAGAAGGAGGTTTTGTGGAAAAAAGAGTTGATAAATCTATTACTTCTCAAGGTAGAAGTTTCAGTGAAACCCCAGTGCAACCTAACAGCCAAACAGATAAGAGATGTAATAATTGTCTGAATATTCACCAGTTAATCCATGCAGAGGGAAAGACAAATAAAAACTTCAAATTTGGAAAGAGTGTGAATTGGAACCACAACCTTGCTGATGGTCAAGCATTTCTTGAAGACAAGAAACCCTATAAATGTTCAGAGTGTGGAAAGGGCTTCAATCACAGCTCAAGCCTCCCTTCGCATCAGAGAATCCACACAGGGGAGAAGCCCTATAAATGCTTAGAGTGTGGGAAGAACTTCAATTCAAGCACAAGCCTTTCTTCACATCAAAGGACACACACTGGGGAGAGACCATTCAGCTGCTTGGATTGTGGCCTGAGCTTCCGGGACCATTCAGGCCTTATTAAACATAAGCGGATTCACACTGGGGAAAAACCCTACAGTTGCTCAGACTGTGGCCTGAGTGTTAGCACTCAGTCAAGCTTAGTTAGACATCAGAGAATCCATACAGGAGAGAAACCATATCGGTGCACGGAATGCGGGAAATACTTTGGTCAGAGCACAGATCTTGCTTCACATAGAAGAACCCACACAGGGGAGAAACCATATAAATGCTTAGAGTGTGGGAAAAGGTTCAGTCGAAGCACAAGCCTAACTTTGCATCAGCGAATCCACACTGGGGAGAGACCATACAGCTGCTTAGACTGCAACAAGAGCTTTTCTGATCAGTCAAGCTTTATCAAGCATGAAAGAAGCCACACAGGAGAGAAGCCATATAAATGCCTGGAGTGTGGTAAGAACTTCAGTCGGAGCACAAGCCTTTCTTCGCATCAAAGGACACACACTGGAGAGAGACCATTCAGTTGCTTGGACTGTGGCCTGAGCTTCCGGGACCATTCAAGCCTTGTTAAACATAAGCGGATTCACACTGGGGAAAAGACATACAACTGCTCAGACTGTGGCCTGAGTTTTACCACTCAGTCCAGCCTAGTTAGGCATCATAGAATCCATACAGGAGAGAGACCATATCCATGCTTGGAGTGTGGGAAGTACTTTGGACAGAGCACAGATCTTGTTTCACATAGAAGGATTCACACAGGGGAAAAGCCCTATAAATGCTTAGAGTGTGGGAAGAGCTTCAGTCGAAACACAAGCCTAACTTTACATCAGAGAATACACACCAGGGAGAGACAATAAAGTAGGAAAAGCTTTTGTTTTATCAAGCAGAAGAAATCCTATGCAGAGAAGAAGTCATATTTATATGTGCAGAAAGGTCTTCAGAGAACAAGCATTACTTCAAAGTATTAACTTGGACTTTTCATCAGCCTATGTAGACTTCTTTTACTTAATTGTATTTTTGAAGGTAGCGATATGAAAAAGTTATTTTGTTGGTACTCATTCTCTTAAAAAATTTCTGCTATGGTCATTAAAATATAGATTAGAAATACATTGGTAATTCTAATGCATTGTTTAAATTGAAAAGTACGAGTAATTAAATTTTACATTGCTTGTAAAGAATGTTCTATTGGAACAAAAGGTAGACAAAGTATATATCTGTAAGAAATTTTTGAACACTTTCAGAGCAACCATCTAAATTTGCATAAAATAATTGCATGGAGTAAAATAAACCATGCTGTTTCCCCCGACAGTGCCAGTTATAGCTTTTACGAGAAGGAAATTAAGCTGATAACCTATAGAATGGAGGGAAGCATCCAGATGCAATTGCAAGCGAAAGCTTTAATACATTAAAGCTTTAAAAGTCTAATTGATTACTAGGAATTTTTAATATATTCCTGGAGATAAGCTACATAATGGGACTTAACCTCTGAGTAGGTTTGCATAAAATTGTGCTGTAAGCCAATAAAAGGTCAAAGAGGAAATGCAGATCATTGAAATCAGACTGAATGTGTCTGATCAAGGTTTGTTCTATGTTGGGGCAAGAGCAGAAGGGGGGGGGGAGAGAATCACCGGCAATTAAGAGAAGAATAAGCAATGACTGCAAGTAAAATGCAAAAGGGAGCTTCTGAGATAGGAGAGATCTTGAGGAAAACAGTTGGTACTTTAAATTGCATACTACATACTTATTTTGTTCAGTAAATATAGATAGTCCTTGCTTAGCAATCACAGTTGAGACCAGCAGCTCAGTCATTAAGTGAAGTGGTCGCTAAGTGAAATGACTGCTTGTAATCTTACGTCAGCTTTCCTTTGCAGACCTGTGAAGATCATAAATTTGAGGATTGGTCACAAAGTTACTTTTTCATCACTGTCATAACTTTGAACAGTTGCTAAATGAGGACTACCTCTAATGTCAAAATATGCAATAGCTGTAATGGGAATGTCATAAATTTCATAAAAGATGTAAAGTACAGGTATTAGCAGACTGAAAAGTTAGATTCCTTGTTGAATAGTATTGCTGAAATTGTGTGACTTCGTAAGATGTAACAGAACAGTTGGGAAATTGATAGTGGGGTTTTTTGTGAGTATTTCATTCTGGATTTAATTTAAATCATTTTTTTTAATTGAATCACCAAGAGATTAAAAACCTGCTGTTAACACTTTATTTTACATTTATTTCTTACTAATTGTTTTTTGTATATTTTTAAAGTTGGGTTTCAAAACCGATCACTAAAACAAATTAATCGACAACTGTTTTACTACGTCTAAATAATATATTTTATGTAATGTTTTAGGGCAGCAATGAAATTTTTTCCCACAAGTCAGCTATCCAACTACTTAACAAGGCAGCCCAGAGATGTTTCATCTCCTGGCACATTATGTCTGTGGAGCCATTATTTCATTGCAGTTAAAAATAAGGTAGGAAATTCCATGAAGAAAATCTATTAATGCCACACCTAGCTATACATCACCCAACTACTTCAGTTCATTAAAAAAAGACACGCATACACTTATGCCAAGAGCTTGAGGTATGCTATAAAACAATATGTCTTAACTCATTCCATGCTGGCATTCTTGAAGTTTGGGGCAGAAAAATTTAAGATCACTCAAGCTTAGAGGTTTAACTAGAGTAATAAAAAGGAACATCCTGTAGTAGAAACACTAAATGGACCAAAACTTACCATTATTAACCCATTGTTGAAAGAGAAAATGATGCTTTCTACTTTGCAAGCTTCCACATTACAATATCTTCCTGCTATGGAGCTCCTTAACACAAATAACCTTAGAGACTGTTCTTTGCACTTTCAGGTTTTCTAAAATTTCCATTGCTGTTAACACTCGTACCCTTTATGTAATTGCAGCTGAGTTGGAGCTGTTATATGTTAAACTATGTAACAGAGTTATATAGCTAGTTATATTTTAGTCCAGGGGTCTCAAACCCCCGATCTATGGACTGATACCGGACCGCAGCATGCCAGCAACCAGTCCACACAAATGAGCAAAGCCCCATGGTTGAAATATATGCAGATCTATGCAGCTTTGGTATGCCAGTTCACTATTGGGATGACCTTTGTACCTACACCAGTACAAATGCATTTTGAGACACTCTTACCTTCTGTCCAATTATACAAGTATACTTCTGTGTACTAATCAAGAAATTTCTAGCTTGAAAAATGCCCGAGGGAAGAAAGTGTCACTCATTAGGAGTTATCTCAGTTGTAGAGACAGATAATATCCCCAGCATCAATTCTCCGCATTAGATTGCTGATGGCATACCTTTCTATTCCTCAGCTTTTGAGCAGAGTGTTAAATTATAATGAAGTACAATTTGGATGGATATCAGTAAGAACTTTCTAATAGGAAAAGCTGTTCAACTATTGGGGTAATAGTTGTACCAGTAGCCTGGTTTAATTTAAAAGTCAACTTTCTATGCCTCCATATACATCCTGACCAGTTGGGACTATGAGTCGATAGTCTTCTGGAAAAGTAGATGGAGGAATCACTTTTATATAGACCTACCCACTCACCCACCCACCCTGCCGAGAAGGAGCAAAAAATACAGAAACTGACATCTACCAGGCCATATCCTTTTATTATAAAATATATTTCATATTGCTGTTGTAAAAATTACATTTCACATTTTTTGTTTACAATAAAAAATAATACTTGGAAGACAATCAAAAGAAAAGCTCCAATTAGATAGCAATTCACAATACAACAGATTCCCCCTCCTCTTAGGCTTGATAGCATATCACCATTGAAAGAGCAGGGGTTTGCAGATTACAAGAACTATCCAGCCACTCCTACCTTCATTCCTTTTGTTTTTTTCAAAATCATACTTAAGAAATTCAAAAACCCAGGCTCACCAATCTCAAGCTCAGAAAACCAACCAAGTAACTTGGCTTTAAGGTGACATTAACTGAAGTTTTAATAGGCTTATTCTTGATCTTCTAAGAAAGCTAGTTCTGGGGCTTCCTCTTCACCTTGTGTTGCTCTCTGTAAAAGCAATTGCTGGTGATAGGACCCAGGTAGTTTCCTTGTTCTCTACCCTGCACTGGAATTAATGCGTGCACTCAGTTTTAGGGGAGAAGTCTATCCGTGCCTAGAATTGCATGTTGATCCCAGAGGATGAGCTGGCAAACTCTCTCTACATACCTAACAAGGCATGGCACTCACGCACATCTGCACTTAGTACACATATATACACCGCTGTGCAACTATATAGCCCTTTTATTTGGAAATCAATTCCACTTCTCCTATTTGAAAGCAAAGACATTTTTTTAAAATTCAGACACATTAAATTAATTGGATTTTGGAGTTCTACATCTAAACCTCATTGAGGTGTTTTGGTTTCCATCATCCCCAGTCTCCATGCTGGTTAGTAATTACGGGAGCTGGAGTCCGACCCAGCAGATGGAAACTGGGTTGGTGGTGTTTCCAGTATGCCAATTTTGCTACACAACATTGGTGACTTTTGTTTGAAATAACAAAATCAAGGGTTCACAGTGCATAGCATGAATAGAAAATAGGCCCTAGCTAGTGCTAATAAAATGGTTTATATATGCGTGCACAAGTCACAATTTCCCCCTTCCTCTCAAAATAAAATAAAATTACGCAGCCCATAGTGGTATTTGCAGATCTTAGATTGAGTTAATTTTTGAAAAATGGGTATAGATTTGGAAATCAATCCTGTAATCCAGTGTTTTTCAACTTCAGCATCTTTAAACTGTGTGGACTTCAACTCCCAGCATGCTTAAAGTCCACACAGCTTAAAAGTTGCTGAAGTTGAGAAATACTGCTATAATCCAAAGTAACTAAAATCAAAATGGAAGAATTAAAAACTGCACCATCCGTTTATTCAGATGAGAGGACCACGGAATGATTACTGTATTAAAGCTAAAATCCTCTGGCATCAGAAATACACCAATGTCCTTAACTCAGTAATAAAAACAAACCATAGTGACCTCATTTTGGGAAGGTATATGTAGGGTCCTGATGCATCCTATTGACCCCGGTAGTGAATTATGCTCCTAGGAGGACAGGGAGTGTGTCCACTCACTACCTACAGGTTCTATGCAAATCCAATGGAAAAACTAACAATGTTTCAAGTAATTAGAAAGATTGGGCTGGACAAAAATGGGGAAAAGGAGCCAGCCTAAATATTTGAAAATACTTTTTTTTTCTTTTGCTATTTTCAAAGCCAGGAGAAAAGCCTCAGTTGCATCTATGAAATGGTAATCATTTTTTAAAATTTTCATAAAAGAATAAAAAGTAGTGGCTTGGATACAGATAGGGATCTCTTTCATTCTCTCTTTGGCCTATTGCAAGAAAGAGCAAAGGTTGGGAAAAGGACAGTCCTGTGAGCAGAAGAGGCAGAAATGAATTAAGACAGAGCAACTCACAACGTGGACTACTGACATATTACAGGCCACCCTTGCAAAATGGCTGCCACCAAGAAATGAGATTGTTCACATCTTGTTCCTTATTTCCTCAAAGCCTCCTTCACCTACCAATACAAGCTCTCTGCATTCTATGAAAACAGGATGGTCTCCACTGCAAATACAACATTTACAACACAAGTATTTAGGAAGCAGCATTTCCTAAAATTGCTTCCTTCCAACTTTCCCTTCCTGTGGGGAGGTTATATTTGGGGTGAAGGAGTGAAGAGAATTATATTCCAAAGTTTCTTGGTTAAAAAACAGAAATACAGAAAAAAAAATCACTGACATACATTGTCCAGCCTAATTGTACCGCATAACTCACGAAATAAGAGAAGGGGAAAAACATATCCTATTTAAAAGATACTGGTAACAAATATATTTCCATGGAAGGCTAGCTTTTCTTCTCACGCTCCAAAATTAAGTGCTATAAATTTTGGGGGGAATGAGGCATTTGAGAAAGGCTGGCTTTTTGTTCAAAAAAAAGGACAGCACTGACTGCATGCTTTGGTGATGATTATGCTCCTAACCTCACCAGTAAATGGCACATATTCCTTTGACACCATAATAAAAGGAGTAACACTTTCGATTCCAAGAATCTGTCATAGTTTCATATGTTGGAACCATAACAATAACAGGGATATCCTATATTGCAGAACAGTGTTTCTCGACCACTTTAAGATTTCAACTCTCAGAATTCCCTGGCCAGCATTGGTGGGAATGGGAGTTGGAAGTTCACACATCTTAAAGTAGCCAAGGATGAGAAACATTGTTCCAGAGGGTTCAGTGTTTCACTGCTTATTCTTTTATAGGGCCTTTTCTCCCGACAACTTTTTAATCATATTCTAACAACAGCTACCCCCCCCCCCAAAAAAACCCTGCTTTTTGTAAGCATAAGACCCAGACTTTTGCCACTGAAGAAACTGATCTTTAAATATCAATCTGAAGATAATCATTTACTACTCTCTCCTGATTCAACAAGAAATTGAGATGCCTCTCCTAAATCAGAAAAGAAACTATTTTACTCTGATACAAGGATCCACCCATAGCAGGGTGGCTGAAGTAGAAGGAGCTGTTAAAAATGCTGGGATTTTCAAACATTAATTTTAATTTGGGGGGACTGAATTTTAATCAAGGCTATTTCTCAATACTCAATTTTCAGTGTCAAAATTGGAGCCTTACTTGTCTTGGAATTTGAGGAGAAATGGCTTTGAAATTCACAGGTTCCCACTGAGAATTATTTGGAGACCATCAACCTGCAACAGATTGGCTTTGCATCTTATAACTTTGGTCTATAAGACAGGCTACCTGGAGAGTTACTAAGACTAGTTTGAAGGAAGGCAGCTGCAGAAAAGCAGTCAAAATCCCCCTTTTTAAAATTATTTTGAATCTCTGATAACCATAGAGGATCAGAGCAGTGTACTATCATTACAATAAGCAATTTCAAAGTCCTTGCACATTTATGTATTTTTAATATTTTCTTTTTATTAAGAGGATTTATAGGAATCAACTCCATCAGACCTCCCAAGTGTTTTATAGTTTATAGTTTAGTCCATAAAGAAAAAGCAATTGCACTGCCCCAAACCTCCAAACATTAATGGTTTAGATGGAAGCCATAGATGATGTACTTCCATTGTAGAAAGCCAGAGATTCCCTTCTCTACCTGGCTTCAGGGACAGAAAGTAGCAGCAAAATGTTTCTCAGGAGGAAGAATGGATAAAAAAAGAAAAAAATCTGGCTGATTGGTCAGAGCAGAGAAGTTCTGAACCAAAGGCATCAATAATCTAATTTGAGCAACATCAGCCACAGATCTCCAAAAAGAAGTATCTATCTTCTTGGATGGTTAAGTCAGACTATTCATCCACTTGCTAAATCACGACTCATTGTGATGACAGCTGGCTGCTTTGCTTGGCAGAGACCATCACTCAAACAACAGAACCAAGATGGTCGGTCCACAACAACAGTTCTGTTGACTTGGATGTAATGGGAAACAGGCTAGTAGGTCAAGGCCCTCTTGCATTCTGCAACAGGTGGAAGCCTAAGGTTTTGTGCCACAGCCACTAATCCTAGTAAACTTGTTATCTTGATAATGGGTTGTCCTTGATGAGATCAAGTTGTACTTTTTAAAGGGCCAGGTTTATCTCTGAGGACCAAGGACTGATTTCTGTTCAGCAACCCCTGCTTTTATTGAACGAAGGATGTCCAGGTCAACCCCTTTCAATGTTTCCCAAGAACTCACTGAACCAAAGCTATAGAAGTGAGAGAAATGTATCTCAGATGGGGAGGAAAAGACATGAGGTTTCTCCTGAAGCTAAAACTAATATTTCATCTAGGACTTTTCCCCACCAAATTTCCATCAGTATTTTGGCATGAAGCATGATTTTCAAAGCCAAGCTCCTCATTTTTTAAGTTCCAAGGCGTTTTCACTGAAATCAGACCATTGTGACCCAAGCAATGCATTTAAGTAAAAATCCCACATTTTATTATAAACCTGAAGCTTCAGTTGTAATACCTCTTATCTGAACTTCAATATTCCCAAATTCCCTATTCAGAATTTGCACTACATAAATCTGAGTTCAATTTTAATTTTCAAAAACTTAATTTGTAATTTGTACAAATTAATTTGTAGCTAATTACAAGATCAGTTAAGCATCTATCAGATGTCCAGGCTAGAAAAATAAAATCTGACATACTGTGAATATTATGCACAAGATTACAAAAAAAAAAAAAAAGCAATCAACAAGCACCAAAAATATACATAATTCCTTTTCAAACTCTTCCACCCATCCCTTAAAGTACCCTCAAAGAAAAAGAGCTCACATTTTTATATAAAGAAATTATAATTCTCCAGGACATATAGTTCAGTTAATATTTTACAGAGAGAGGTTTATCTCTTTAGTTTATGGCTCATGATTATCAAAACGCTTCGGGGAAGGGGAGAAAAGAGGCAGAGAACCAACTTCAAAGCAATGTAAATACCTACCAATATACCTCATTTTTCATTTCCATTATCATTACTATTGGTGTTGCCATTTTACATCTGCAAAATGAAAACAAACCAAGCCACATGGTTTCCCGAAATGGAGGAACAGATTTCCCCTTCAGCCAAACTGATGGCTTATTTGATAACTTGACAGTGACTTCCGTGGTGAAGCTAGCCATCAAATTTAGGCTCACCACTGAAGCAGCATTGCACCACCTATGATCATGGATTTTTGAGTTTGTCAACTTTGAATGTAAACTTCCACACACCTCCAACACATCATCTGAGCCCTGAGAGCCCCCACCCTCCTGCGTGGGCAGGACTGAAAAATTCAGATCCATTTTAATTGATTTGGGAAATTTAAGAAGAGAAATGAGTGGCTTAGGCCAACAGATGCCAAGGCACCCATAATACTCCTTAAAATAACCATTGCCTCAAAAGTTCAGCCCTGCCTATTATGTTGATGGCATATGGCTAACTGCCACCCATTGCAACATTCATCCAACAGTTGGTTTATTGGACTGTATTTCCCCCATCCCTCTGAGATCCTGCCTGGCCTACCTTCATGTCACCAGATAACCAGAGAGAGAGAGAGAGAGAGAGAGATTTGCAAGGAAATATGTCTATATGAATTCTAACATATACATGCTAATCACAGAAAGTTGAAAGGAATAATTGTACAGCTTGGCTAACATACTTTGGATTTACAGTCCCTTGTGTAGATGATACAACCAACACCAAGTGTGTTGAGAGAGCAGGCAACCATTTCCAATTCCAGTGTCTCTCACTGTAGTTTAACCCAAACTCAGTCATAACAAGAAGTTAGACAGAAATCTTGTGGGGGAAATAGATTATTACAATTTTTCAGGTTTTTGAGGCCAATGGGTCATGAGGAAAATACATGTTTATAATGATGAAATTATTGGTTATTATTTCAAACCCCCCCCCCCAAAAAAATTGGAAAATACTCATTTTTTCCCAGATGACTCAAGAATCTTTGAAAATTGTGCTCATAAAATCCCAACCAATTTTAAGACAATGTTGGCCTCAACTGCCAACATATCTCTGTTTCCCCCCCAATTTCCAAGAGGCCTAGATTTTCTTTCTCTTCTAACTATATCCTGAGAGACTGGGACTATAGATTGTATATCTAAGATTACTCAGTGGCCAGAAAGATGAGATGGAACAATGAATGGGGCGGCAGGGCAAAATAAATGGGCATTCCAAGAAACTGAACATGGATCAGCATGCCCTACAAAACAGCTCTGGCTTCTGATATGCAAATCTTGTTATGCTGCTTCACTGATGTTCAAAGGTTTACACTGCTGACCCTGAAGAGGAAGGAAGAACATAATCATGGTTTTTATGTGCTATGCTACTTTGCTTCCTATGATAATTAGAAGAGAAATGAAACTGTCCAACCACGTTACCATTCATAGGAAACTCAATTAATTAATAATTAAACATCTAATTCTTCTCTGCAAGATAGGCCTAATTTGGGGAGCCAATTAATAAAGACAGACGAACACACAGTTGTAAAGGGAAAAAAATCCCAGCTGCATCACTAAAAATGTGATATGCACAAGTCAAATTCATGCTCCAGAAAACATTCCAACTATTGGGAAAGCCAAGACTGACCCAGATTCTTGCTGAAAAATACAGTGTGTAGAACTTTAATTTACTGCCACATACTATATAGAGGGGCAATGGGGAGATTGTGATGTTCCTATGACATCCAGGTAATGAAAGTTGCATTGTGGATACTCAAGATACCATACATCTTAAACCACCAGTTACCTCAGTCAATAATTCTGTGCAGTGAAGACTCTTAGAGAATGCATTTGTTGTGAGGTTTACAGCTGCTAAAAAAAAATCCAGAAGATTATTTTTATATTCCTTCCACTTCAGGGTTATTTGGAATTGGGGGGGGGGGGTAATCGTCTTGCAATTTAAAGCAATGATTGTTTCCCAACAGCAACTAAAGAAAACGAAATAAAAAGCAGTGCTCATTAGGATGCAAATGGCTAATTCCTGTGCGGGCATCCAAGGACTCCCAGGGAAACACAGTGTCCATTAGTAGAGCAACTGTCCTCATCTGCTAATAGCAGTTCCCTTCCTGTCCTCTTTTGCACTCTCTAAATGGTTACGTGACTTCAGGGGAAGTGAAACAGTTGCTTCTCTCCTCCATATTGCAGTCATTGATCCAACTACACAGCCAATGTCACCCTATACTGGGGAACAGATCAAAGTTCTTTGGTCCCTGGACCCACCTAGAAACAAGTCTGTAAGATAGATCAAGCAATCAGCTTTTTTTTTTTTCCTTTGTCCTCCTTATTTACAGATAGAAAGGGAGGCTGTGTTATTTGTCATTTTAAAAAAAGAAAAAATTGTGTAGAAAAAGCTTTCCCACAAAACACTGAACGTTAGAAAACCTGGCAGATGTAGACTATACAGAGCTTGGGATAAACACGTGGCTCGCGAGACTTCTGCCAAAGCACCAGGAATTGCTTCCAAGATGACAGGGCCCTGGATGTGGCCAAAATACAGAGATCTGGCAATTTGCTCTTGGGTGACTGCAAGAGAGAGCCCTCTGGGACTTCCCATCAGAAAGGGGTGTGAATGCAGATACATCCTTCTCAGTCCAAAAATCTCTGGCATGCTTTTTTCCACCGGCAGGCTGTGCACCACTGGTCTCGGTGCTCGATGCCATAAACTTTGCGGCACTTCTTGGCTTCGCCACGGACTTTCCTAGAGAAAACAAAAGACAGAAAACTAATGGAATATACATAGCTACTGAGCATTAAGTCTTCCTCATCTGATACAAACCCTGGGGCTTAATAGAGGCTTTCCACCTGTAAGTCTTGAGGGCTACTGTTCTGTTCCATCCACAAAAAGGCTCTTGTTAATTAGCCAAGAGCTTGCAATGGAGCCTATTCTTGTGTACGGTAAGTTCATCTACAGGCTGTCCTTGCTTGCCAACCATCGTTCAGTGACTGTTCATAGTTACAATGATGCTGAAAAAGGAGATTTATGACCAGTCTTCAAAGTTGCCACCATCCCAGTGTCCCAACAGTCATGTGAGCATGATTCGGGAGCATTTCCAATGGTCACAGTATCCTACAGTTACAAGATTGCTATTTGCAACCTTCACAGCCAGCTTCCGACAAGCAAAGTCAATGGGAAAGCGGGCAGGAAGTCGTAAGTCATACACATGATGTTGCACTTAACAATTACAAGTGATTCACTTCGCAACCGCAGTTGGAACCGACATCCTAAGTGAGCATAGTTCCTTGGTCCCACTTTACAGCTGCAATTGCTTAATGACAGAGTTGCTGGTCCCAACTGCTGTCAGTAAGTGAAAAGTACTTATGCTAAGATATGGCTCACACAATCCTGGTTCAAAGACATCACAATTGCCACAAGCGCACATTATCCACCATTTCCAATTCTTCCTAAAACTAATTAAAAAAAATAGATTGTACTGTACAAATCAAACCCATTTGCCATCAATTTCAGTAGCACAATCTAAAGATTTTTTTGAAGACCAGAAAATGCAGTTTGTCTCTAGTGCACTAGGGCTGATTAAATACAGTGTTGGATTCACACATGGTACCTAGCCATTACATTGTTGTTTATGGTTTACTGCCATATATGAATCTAGACATTTTGCCTCAGCTAAAAATGACGGAACATACAAATCTGCCTTATGCTCAGTCGGGCCACTGATCTAAAAAAACTGCAACCCAAGCTTGCCTACTTCTTCTGGCAGTAGATACCCAAAATTTCTAAGCAGAATGGTCTTTCCTCTGACCCCTTCCTAAGCCAACAGCACATTTTCAAAAATTCTAAAGAATAACAACTCCCAACGTTTTTCTTTTTGAGCCTATCTGACATTTCCCAGCCCTGCTTGAAATGGCTCAGTCTGTCTTCTTACCTAGTGCCACTGGGTGCTCTTGGGGGGGATGCAACAATCAGCTGGGATTTCAGCACTGGAGGTGGGGGTGGTTGTTCACTGAAACTCAAAGACCGGCTTCGAACCTGCAAGCAAAAACGTTTTGATTTATTTGGGTTTTATTATTCTGCCTAACATGATAATGGGTGGGTGTCTTGAAAGGTTTTTCTACTCAGCTGAAAACTGTAAACTTTCTAAAAGTATGTCTTATTTAGATACTTCAAAGGCATTTTCTTCTTTAAAAATATCAAAATAAAAATATCAAGTTTCCAGATAACTGGTGCCCTGCTGTATTACAGAAACTCTATCTAGTTCAACATTCCTTTTTTCAAGGTGATACTTCTGGGGAAGAACACCTGCTGTTATTATTTTTGAGATATGCTGCTTCTTAATGCAGATATTCCCTTTAACTCTCATTTTCTCTTCTACTGGCCACAATCCCCCTAAACGGCCTTCTCTAATAAAGCCAACCACAAATGTAAGTTTTTCACAGCTATATAAGAAGGAAGCAATCAGTTTGGAGAGTGAAAAAAGGAAATTTCCTTTTACATTTATTTTCATTTTGAAATGTGTCTTTACCATGCAGAGGCTAGGAGTGAGATAGGTGTGTAGAGAAGAAATAAGTAGTATTTTATTGGAAGGATCCCTTTTCCCATTTGCCTTTCCCAATTCAGCACCATTTAGAATTGTAGGATTCAGAGAATTTGAAAACTGAAGTTCTGGGCAACACTTTCCAAATTGCACGACACTGCTATAACTTGACAACAATTTGATTAGATCTCCTTTTTTGCCTTCCAAACATTTGCAACTCACCCCCCACCCCCCACCCCGAATCACACTGTTTCACAAATGCTGCATCATACTTTTAACTGATAAGATTCTCACTGTCTAGTTGACTGCTTTGTTTCTCTCTCAGTTCAACTCAAACCAAAGTTCTAAGTTTTGGAAACTAAAAACCCCGTCTAGCAACTTGGATTGGATGTTCTGGAAACATTTTGCTTACAAATGCCTTATTTTGGGAGAGAAGGGTGTGTTTTTTTTCAGGCTGACAGGCAGTTGAACTTCTCAATTTGCTCATACAGAAAAAATAAAATCTATTTTTAATTTGTGGTAGCAAATTTCGTAAGATAATCATGCACAAAGGGATCTTTAAAAACCACAGCTTTCTCAGAACATGCCACCCATCAAGTATATGTAATATATTCTTCTGAACCAATCCAGATTCTCTCCTTAGGTATAACCGGACAATTTTCTAGATTCTAGAGTCATTTGACACAAGATGGGCAGCAAATAAATAAGTAGGTAAGTAAGTAAATAAAAGTTGTGTCCTATTGGGTTGTCATTTCAAACATATTTCCTTACTGAAACATGATGAAGGGCAGTTAAAAAAAAGCAATGGGAACAGTAGTGTCACCTGACTTCCTATGGAATTCCCCATTGAATTTCCTCATGGGAATCTGGCAGGGAGAATTGGAAACCTTCCTTCTTTCCTTGCCCTCCCCTGCTCTCCTTTTCCAGCAGGCAGGTTTGTGGCTGCTACTGGTGGGGGAGGGAGCAAGGGATTGCAAGACTGGCTGAGAAACTGTTACAGAATGTTGAAAAATGATGAAGATCATGTGACTGCAGTAGCCCAGCAGCAGCAGGCAGCAGCACTGACACAGCCATAACTTTCTCAAATTTCACTCCATCAGGAGTTATGGGTCCCAAATTTTGAATGCATACTAGTCCATTTGAGGTTCCTTGGTTCAAAAATTATTGCCCTGTGATGTACCACTTTGCCGAGTTAAAGGTCATGACGAGAGTTTTAGTAGTATAAGGATGTCAGACTCACCGGTGAGAGGGTGGGGATGGTTGAAGTTGCAGCAGCCCAGCTAATGCTGGTGAATATGTGCGGGGATACAGGAATCTGAATAGATGGCAGAGCCTAAGTAGAGAAAAATGTCTGTTTTAAGAAATGAAGAGCATTTGCATGTCCACTTTCTGTGTTCTATCATGAATTTTCTCACTATGGAAACATAAGTGTTGGGAAAAGGACACTGGAAGTCTTTTAGGCAACCTCCTACTCAGTGCAGGAATCCTCAACCATCTCAACAAAAAGCTGTCCAATATTTAACAGAATAAAAGAGTTGGAAGGGACTTTGGAGGTTTTCTAATCTAATCCCCTGCTCAGGCAAGAACCCTATACCAGGGGTAGGCAACCTTGGCTCTTTTATGACTCGTGGACTTCAACTCCCAGAATTCCTGAGCCAGCCATGCTGGCTCAGGAATTCTGGGAGTTGAAGTCCACAAGTCATAAAAGAGCCAAGGTTGCCTACCCCTGCCCTATACTATTTCATACAAATAGTCGTCCAATCTCTAAAACATCCAGTGTTGGAGCACCTACAACTTCTGGAGGGAAGTTGTTACACTGATTAATTGTTCTAATGGTCAGGAAATTTCTCCTTAGTTCTAAGTTGCTTCTCTCCTTGATTAGTTTCCACCCATTGCTTCTTGTCCTACCTTCAGGTGCTTTGGATTTATTTTTATTTATTTAAAAATAAATTATTTACTTTTGGATTTATTTAAAAACCTTCAAAGATGATGCAATCATGACCCCAGAATTCATGCGATTCCATTGCTTAATAGCTCTCATGGACAGGAAACTACTCCTTATTTCAAAGTTGAATCTCTCTCTGTAGGGATTCCATTGGTTCTTGCCCTGCCTTCAGGTACTTTGGAAAATATATCCATACCTTCTTCCCCATGATAGGCCTTCAAGTATGAAAAACTGCTATCATGTCTCCCCTTAGCCTCCTTTTCTTTAGGCTAACCATCCCTAATCCCTTTACTGTTCTCTATAGGATGAACACATTAACTATGCATTATTCTTTCGCTCTCTAACACACTGCCCTGAAGTATAAGCAAACAGAGAAAGAATACGAATACTTAGAAAGGTAACTGTATTTACCTTATTCTTTATTTGAAATTCGAATCATCCATCTTGCTACCACTACTCTCAGAACTGCAATCCTGCCACTTAACTACCAATCATAACTGAGAGGCTGTTTTATTTATTAGGGTAAACCATTCCACAGAAGAATTCCAAACACCTTCAGGAGGAATACAGATTCCTAACATTGGGGCGCAGGTGGACACTAACTTACCTGGTATGCATGGTCAGCCTGGATGTGCCAGAAAGAACTGGGGGCCGACTGGCTGAGGGCACTGCTGGGCAGATGAGGCTCCAGAGGGGTTGCTTGATCCAGAATGAGAGCCCCTGGCTGAGAGGCAGCCTGTTGGATGACAATAGGAGAGGAACCTGCAGTGGGATTGGGAGCAACTACTGAAGATTCTGGAGGTGCCTCCTCCTTCACTTGCATCTCAGTGTAGTAGAAATCCTCTTCCCGTTTTCTCTGGTCAGAGTTGGCACCATCTCTGCAGGCATTGATAAAAGATGAAAGAAAGAGATATGAAATAAATAAGGTAACTCCCAAGTAACATTTTTCACAGTTTTGTTATCAAAGCTGTAACAATCTGGGGCTTTTGTCCCAGAATGTGAAAGTAGAGGAACATCTTATCTGGGGAACTTTCACATCTACAACCCCAAAGTGGACAAGTTAATACCATCTCTAATATCTCACATCAGCTCTGCCAATTCTCCTCTGTCCACTGAGATGGAGACACATTTTCTGGCAAATTCTGAAATTCTTCTACACTTCTCAGCAGAACCAAGCACTATTTTATGGAATCCCAGTAAATCCTTTCTTTCAGGATAACATTTTGTTCATAGACTAGCAAAGGGAAGAATACAGAACTAAGTCTATCTGCTGCTACAGACACAAGATGGAGTAATTTTTCAGGTACACTTGATCCCTTTTTGGTGCAAAGACTTTTGGAGCAGCACAGGTATCTGGTGAATTCTGACCTTCTCTTTGGACTGCAAAACTCTCATCTATCTTAATTAAGAATTTAACATTTGAGCTGCTCTGGTATTATGCACTATTAAAATAATTCGGCTGCTAAAAGAACAAGTCAAAGAGGGAAAAGTGAACTGAAGAAGCAAAACTCAACAGAACTAAAGATCACTGAAAGCAAAGGAAGATATTTAAAAAGATGGAAAAGGTATAACCAATTCTCCCCGCAAGAGGGCCCCACAACCACATAGCAAATATCAAACATGGTTCAGTCATTTCTAGCCAGGACTGTATTCAAGCCCGAGAAATAGTTGGCAATGCTCAAATCCAGACTCAATCATATTCTCCAACTCACAAAAAAAAGAGGCCAGCTTGAAATAAATGACTGCCTACCACAGGTGTCTTCAAACTTGGCCCTTTTATGACTTGTGGACTTCAACTCCCAGAATTCCTCAGCCAGCCAGGGCTGGCTGAGGAATTCTGGGAGTTGAAATCTACAAGTCATAAAAGGGCCAAGTTTGAAGACACCTGGCCTACCAGGATAAGAGCTCTCTTCCAGGGGTTCCCAATAACCCCATCACACCAGAGAAGATGATTCAGAAACTGATGAACACAATCAAGTATCTCAAGGGCAGGTAATATGCTTGCAAACAACTCACGTGGCATCTCCCTACATCCAACCCATCTACCCCTTTTTTTTCTTAAAATTTTCAGTTTTAACTCAACTGAGTTGAGTGTTAACTTCATTTTAGATTTAATTCGCTTTTTTCACTTCAGTTTTAACTCAACCGAGAAGTTGGCATTTTAAAATCCCACAGACGATCATGAGGAGTGAATGAATACATTATATTTTGTTTAGAATTGTGTCTAACACCCCACATAAAAAGAAAGAACTAAGCAGTCTAGCACACCTTCTGGGGAACTACAGGAGATACCATGGAGCTCCTGCAACCATCAAACCTGTAGTAAATGAGTGCTTTGTGACTAGCTGTGCACAGCCAACATTTTGTAAGCATCACTACCCCCTTTCAACATTGAAAATGTGCCCAACCACAAATCAGTAACTATCCCTGATCTGGGCCTTTCCAAATAGAGTGAACTTTATATCCAGAGCCTGAACTTGACTCAGTAATTTACTCATATCATCTTTGCAGCCTCATAAAGGAAAGGTGCAGTATAATGGGGTGACTGGCAAACACCAATAAACTCATGGAGTGACCTCAACTGGAATAAAAGGGACCCCCAGCCACCTCCTTTTACATGGTCAGCAGGGACAAGGACCATTGTCTGCAGCACACCAAAATCCAACTTAAGTCCCTCCTTAGGCTCTGATTTCACCTTCCAGTTCATGAGGATCATCATGGAAGGAGCCCACCGAAAGTCCAGATTTGGCATCAAACTTTCCCCACTCCAGTTACTGTTTTGAAATATAATTATGTCTACTGGTGATCCATTCCGATATAACTGTGCAAATGTGACTTAACTGCAATTTAAGGCCTTACCCCAGATGCTGGGTCTTCACGTGCCTCTTAATCCCAACAATGGAACGAAGGACTTTGCCACAGCTGGGCCACAAGCATTTGTACATCACTTTCACTGAGTTCTAGAAGAAAAAACAACTCTAAGTCAAGCCATGGCCATATATAAGTTGTGAAAAACGTAACCTCTCAGGATTCTTAACTACTGGGGACAGCACCACTTTATTCCTCCCCTTCATTCATATCCCTTTGGTTGAAGTTAACGGTTCTCAGAAAATCTAAAAGATGGCTCAGTTTTATATCAACTTTCTAAAAAACAAATCGAAGTGACATGCAAAAGAAGTCACCAGAGCCTATTCATATCAAAATTAATACATTTCCACTGTTAGCCATTCAGAGTTAAAACAGTTGCCAATAAAAATGAGAATTAGGATGGTATCATGGTTAAGGTGTTCGTCTAGGACTTCGAGAGGTCCCGTATTCAGGTCCACCTCAGTCATGGAAGTTACTTGTCTCCTACCCACAGGACTGTTGTCGAGGTGAAAAACTGGAAGGGAGAGGGCCATACACAATATAAGATCCTGAAGGAAAGCTAGCATACAAAAAACCCTAACAAATAATTAAATATGAATTTATGGAGCAGATAGGAACAGTAATGATGGAGCTCTGATAGTAAAAAACTAAATTCTGGAACAGTAGGCTTGTATAGATATTTTTCTTTCTTGATATGATAGGAAGAAATCTATATTTAGACCCGCAGCTTCTAAGGAACAATTCCTTCCCTGTCTTATGGTCACATTATGTACCTTTCTTTTCCTCGGAGCAGGCTCTTCAAAGAGAAAGGGATCCGAGTCCGTTTCAAAGCCATCATCAGCCCGAGGAGAACTGAAGGCCTCGTTTGAGTACTTGGGGCTGGCCTCTGAGTGTGGGGGAGAAGGGGTGGAAATGCCACTCCAGTGCCCGCTTGTAGTACTGCTCCCACCATCTGACATGTCACCGCTCTCTTTCCAGGCATCACAGATTGCTTGGGATGCTGAAGACAAGATGTGAGGATAAACAGGTGAATCATTGTTTTATTGAGCTCTTGAGCAGTTAAGTTGATTCTCTATTCAGTTTAACACTTTCATCATTTTTACATAGAGCATGGGTGGGGAACCATAGCCTTTTATGACTTGTGGACTTCAGCTCCCAGAATTCATGAGAGTTGAATGCTGGCTCAGGAATTCTGGGAGTTGAAGTCCACAAGTCATAAAAGGGCCATAGTTCCTCACCCCTGACAGGGAGGCACAGA
The DNA here is from genome assembly GCA_023970755.1 of Azemiops feae. NCBI lineage: Eukaryota > Metazoa > Chordata > Lepidosauria > Squamata > Viperidae > Azemiops > Azemiops feae. The sequence continues at coordinate 1,268,199 of JALGBA010000703.1, read as the reverse complement.
TGGAGGAAGGTGGTACTGAATAGAAGAAATGGGACAGTCTATATTTTCATTCAGTATTCTGCTTTTTACTATTAATATTTGAGGTTTTAAAACAAACACAAACATATTCATATTGTAAATTTTGCTAAGAACAGGGAATGTGAGAAACTGAAAAAATATCACCTAAATTTGCTTTCCTGTAATTTATTAACTGGGAACAGGGGAGCCGAAAGAACCTAACAGATTATTAATAGCTTTGTCTTAGTATTTCATTTATAGTGGCCTTATTCTACAGTATAGAATGTGAATGGGATTTTGTACAAAAGATATATATTTCTAAATAATCTACCATTATTTTATTTTTTTTGAATATTAGGAAAAACTTCCTAAAAAAAGCAGTTTGACAGTGAAACTGATTACCAAGGGAGGTGATCATCTCTTCTTTAAAGGTAATCATCCAGAAACTGGACAAATGTCTACCAAGGATGCTTTAAATTAGATTTTTGCACTGAGCAGAAGGATGGACTTAGTTACTGAAATGGCCATTCCAGATGGGTTTAAAAAACTTGCTAGATTAGGCTAAAGCAGGGCTGCTTAGTTCGTTGTTCAAAGTGTTAAAACCAAGCCATTGATTTAAATGTTATGTGAAACTAGAACATCGCATTTTGCCATGATACTGTTTATTTCTTTGGATGTGACACATTATATGAACCTTAGATTCTATGACTATATAAAAAAATGGCCCATGTTCCCCTTTATATCAAATATAATAGTGTGTTTTATGGTGTTCTTTTAAAAAAAATAATTCTAATTGAACTTATCTCTATCAAAAAATGCAATATAATTGTGCCTAAGAAGTAAAAAAAGCTCAACTCCTGATGACTTTATGGACATGGCCCTACAGTTTCCAAGGCCACAGAACAAGAGCTGTGGTGGCACAGTGGTTAGAATGTAGTAGTGCAGGCTAACTCTGCTCACATTGCCAGTTCGATTCTCTCAATCCTGATCTGCTCAAGGTTGACTCAGCCTTCCATCCTTCCAAGTCGTTAAAATGAGGTCAGGTATCGTTGGGATATGCTGACTCTGTAACCTGTTTAGAGGGCTGTAAAGCACTGTGAAGCAGTATATATGTCTAAGTGCTATTGCTATTCCAGATTGTTGTGTGGATTTTCCAATCTAGCCTACATCCCTGGTGTTCCCTGGCAGCCTCCCTTTAAAGAACCAACCTTGCTTAGCTTCCAAGTCAGAACAAGTTTACAACATTCTGCCACCTATAAACATTTTCTGAGATAAAGCCCGACTGAATTCAATAAGGATGAATTCGTATTTTCATATATAAAATTCCTCTGTAAAGTTGGAATCGGGAAGAGAATGACAGGAAAAGCCACAGGATATCTCCCCCCTTCTCAGTTTCAGAAGCCTTTTTCACACCTTCACTGCCAGTCCAGTATGCAGACATACAACAGGCCTAATTGACTGCGAAGCACCTGAATTTCCCACGCTGGAAGGCTCCTATTTTTAAACAGACACACAGAAGGTCCAAAGAGGCTTATGGGAAGTGGCTCCATATAAAGACACCGGCTCTTCTTGGTGCCTATTACTCCCGTAATAGGTCTGATCATCCAACTGGAAACGGCAACCAGGGGTTGGATTACACAACCCCTCCCTCCACTGGGGACGGCAGACACCATTCCTAATCCAGCCAGCTGTTTTTCTAGCAGTTCTCCAATGGCCAGGTCTGCTGGAGGGATTATAGATAAGGTTTTACTGCTTGCCACAAACAGCCAGTCTCAAGGGATTCTACATACAGGATTCCCATACATAAATTTGCAAGAAAAGTTCTCCATGATGATCTTCTTTCTAGTTTGTAATTATAGCTTGAGTAAATATGGTGATGGTAAAAACACTGAATTTGGATCAAATTTAGTAGGCAAAAGGATATTTAAAGAGAATTGGTGATCTAAAAGAGGAGTGGGGCAGTACCCTTTTCCCATCTATCAGTCTATTCCTCACAATCCCATTCCTACATTTGAGGACCCTGCCAAGATAGATGGTAGCATTCAAAAAGCCAAGTATTTAATCTTATTAGGCTAGGCTGAGAATTCAAACAAATCAAACTAGAAGAAGGCATCTTCAGCAACTCACAATTCAGACCAGCCAGAGAAGCTGAGCTCACTGAATACCACCACAATCAATCTGAGAATATCAACCAATTGACTTCCTCCCTCTGACATATAACATGCTGAGTTTACAGCCTCCACTCCTGGGTTCTAGCTGGGAATTCAGAAATTCATTTTAAAAAGAGAGAAAGAGGGACAAAAGTTTAAAGAATGGGGGAAAAAGATTCAAGCATGTATATACACACACAACAGAGTCTGTGAATTGGCCTCCACCTGTGCGCATTCTTCGGGTGATTTGTGAAGCTACACAACTAGGTGCAAACAACAGCCTACCTATGGGAACTACAGCTTCCTCCTTTCATAGTGACATATCAATATTCTGGTATATTTTCTCTACATAGCCCGCAAGTGTTGTGCTGGTTTTCACACATCACAGCACTATTAAATCCTTATTTTCAAGCTTTGCTAGGAGAAATATGAGCTGAGAGGTAAGGGATATGACAAATGGAAACAGCCACTCAAGAGAATAAAAGAATCATAGAGTTGAAAAGACCACAAGCGTCATCTAGTACACTGTTTCTCAAACTGAACGATATGCGGGTGAGCTTCAATGCCCAGAATTTCCCAGGTCTGAAGGACCTTCCTCAATGTGCACAAAAATCAATTAAACTGGGAGGCAGCTATCCAACATCTTAAAATTCTCCAGAGGTGAAGAAATGACCACTTCCACCTTTGGGCTACTTTCTTGTTGTATAGATTTTACCATCAAATGTTTCCTTATTATAACTGAAATCTAGATAGCTACAACTAATATACATTAGTTGTGGCCCAGGTTTCTACAGCCATGGAGAAGCATTCATGACCATCTTCCTTTTATGTATCCGAACTTGATTATTATGTCTCCCCTAAGTCTTCTACTCTTTAGATTGAGCATCCCAAGTTTGTTCAGTCTGTTCTCACAGAAAATGTCCTCAAGTCAGCATTTTCCTGTACTGGAAGCAAGAGAAAGATAATAAAAATAATAATAAAAATCCCTTTCTCATTTTCTTAGGAGACAAGGAGGAAGAGCATTTCAATGTGTTTTGCAGCAGAGGCTGGTGAACATTAAGGAGGTATCAATAACATGGGACAATCTCTGGGGAAACTTGCTCATGTATACGTCATCAAAAGGAACAATAACTGCAAAAGTGCCCTACAGACCATCTTTCCTTATCCCCATTCTGCAACTCTTAAACAGTTCATCAGACAATAATAACAGACTCACTTTATGTCAGGATATGTTGGGGCAGATTTTCAAGGGTTCGGAAGCATGTGGAATGCTGTGTACATAAGAGAGCCAGAATGCCAGGCAAAAAGGGTTTAGCAAAATCATGGTAAACAGAGAAGAGCCAGGAAAGAAAATCTAGTATAACCCAGAAGGGGGCTTGGCTTACTATGATGGACACTTTATTCTTAAACTTCACAGCTGGAATAAAATTCTGGATCTCTAACTGGGAACGGCCTACTTTTGAGAAAAGCTTGTTAAGGACATAAGAAAGAGATACGTGAGCCATTTAACAGGAAGAAAGTTAGAAATAAATGAATGCTTTAGAAACACAGATTTGAGGCAGGTAGCCAAGAAGCCCAAAAGACCAAAGAAGTAGAGCAGAAAAGTGGGATCTCCCTGAAAGCTGAACTGAACAGTCTGTGTGCTCGCCAAGGCACTTAATGCTGTTCTACTCCCTTGATTTATGCCATTTTCTCTTTTTAACACAACTTCCAAAATTGAGTTACAAAGTGGCCAAACAATTAAGTGGCCAACAAGTATCAATAAAAGGCTCTTCCAAAAAGAAAAAGAGCCCCCCCCCAAAAGGCTCTTCAACAGAAACTTCAGAATTAAAATACTTCCAATTCAAATCCAGAAGATTTCTTAACTTCTTACAAAAACAACAAAAGGGACTCTATTCCATAACATCAGCATTACCACAGGCAGAGTTTTCCTCTGCAATCATTGTTACAATGTGGAAATTTCATATCCCAAATCTACAATTAATGGAAATTTTCTTAATCAGATTCATTTGCATTATTTTTTAATCAGAAAGTTTTCTAATATAAGCTGAAAACTGCCCTATGCACATTGTTGCCTCAAAAAAAAAAAAGAAAGGCATACTTCTGTGGACAGCCTAAATTCTCAGGTATGTATATTCAGGAAAAAGCAGATACTGAAATGCCAGTGTTCCAAATAATCATTCCCAGCTTGGCATTCTCCAAATGTGTTGGGACTGTCATATCCAGAATCACCAGCCAGCATGGCAGAATCCTGGAACTTGCATTCCAGCAACAGGAGAACATCCATTTGGGCTGATACAGCTAAGCCACTGTGGCCCCAGTGCTTGCATTGCATGAGCTATGCATCACAACCACTTTTTTTTTTTTTTTTTTGGCACAGAATGCCAAGTGGCCATCAGAGGCCTTTTGCTGTCAAACTTACTTGAGATGCTGGCTTCATTGTTAGGGGGACTCTGCACCACAGGGCTACAGGATAAGCTGGTTAACACCATTGCCGCCATCATCTCATCCATCTCCACTGCAACATCTGGTTTCCTGCAATGAGAGAAGGAGGGGGAAGGATAAGATGGTTCCTCCAAAAAGAATCAACATACCAACTACCCTAGCAAAGGCATTGCTCACCAGACAATTCCATCTCAAGTGCTTCATGCCTCTTGCATTTGTTTTCTTGCAACACTTTCTTCCTCGGGCACAAGTTAATTGTTAAAATGCAAACAGTAAAGCATTATGATCAAACTCTCAACTTCATTCACAGCCACAAATTAAAGTGAATCCAGGTCTTTTCTTCTAGATCTGTACAAGATTTGGACTCAGGAAAGCACTTCTGTCTCCAGAATGAAGATTTTTCTAAAGGGAGTTTTTAACATGAACAACCCCACCCCATTCCCTGCTAGTCATAAATGCATATCTCTTGAAGTCAGTAGGAAAAGCTTCCACTGTTAATTTTAAAAACAAGCAGACCAGAAAAGTATTTGGGATTTCTTATTTATAAGGAACCTGCTATAATTTTGGAGGGGCGGGGCCTCAATGTAGTTGTGCAGGCAGAAGAGATCTAACTCTACCCACTGGGGTGAAAAATAAATTGCAGTAGTCGCCTAAAACACTGGAAAGGCAAAACATATAGAAGCAACTTTTCAATTTTAGTACTAGATACGTTAATGGGCAGCAGCTACCAGGGAAGTAACATTTTCTTTTCTCTTACTTTTAACAACTAAATGTAATATGATTGTTTCAATCGGACAGTAGCAGGCTAAGCTTTTAGATCAATTCTATTGGCATTATTGTCTCATTCTTTTTCTTAGTTCATTTTGAAGGCTTTAGGATTTATTTGTTTACTTACTTTATTACAGTTTTTATAGGCTGCCTCAGTCTCTACAGATGCTAGGAAGCAAATGAAGTTCTAAAATACAATCATTAAAACAAAACCATAATAACAACAATGATACCACTTATAATGGATGCTCAAACATAACTAAGAGCCAAAAGCCCTGTACAAAACATAATACAACTTAAACTTGCTTCTATAAAGGAAAAAGGAATGAAGCTCTCTTATCCTTCCAGGAGTAACTTGCTCCATAAAGAGGTCTATCATATAGCCCACACCTTAGGCACCTTGCATGGAAAAAGGACTCAATTTAGGTGATCCTACCTAAGAGGCAAATTTTATTTTGGCAATGCACTGCTGGTTATAACTCAATATTGACCAGTAAAGGGCTTTAAAAGTAATGGCCAGCATGTTGAATTGGGCCCCAAAGCTTACTAATAATCAGTAAAGCTACTTCAAAATAGGCAAGATCCCTACCCTGGTGGAATTGTCCTGACAACAACCTTACTGTTGTAATTTATACCCAGTCCAGCTTCTGGGTTATCTCCAAAGGCAACTCTTCCCGGAGCATGTTTACACTAGTCTAATGGGTGGATCATGGTATGAACTACTATCACCAAGGCATCTTAGTCAAGATATGTTATTTTAGTTTGTGGCTGCAAATTATTTGCTCATTTGTTTAAAATATTATAAATACTCCCATCTACCACCCTTCAGCTGAAAAGGCTCCTAGAGCAGCTTATGTAAGATCGAGTGCAAACAAAGCTGTATTTGCCTTTGTGCTTTCAACCTAATAAAATGAAAGGGAAAGAAAACAGCAGGAGGGAAAACTGCTTTCCACATTTTGTTTCAGTCAAGGGGAAAAAAAATCTCTTAAATTATTATGGAAATGTTATGCAATATTGCATAACTACAGACAAATTTTAAATCACCCACCTTTTTGGTACATCAATATTCCTAGAAACCGATCTCAAACTAGATGTCACAGCAATGTCTGCTGCAGATGTGCAATGCTTCATCACCACAGGAACCGGATTATAATCCACTGTTGTAGGGGTTCCTTGGTCCATCTCCAGTTTGGGGAGAGGTGACATCCCAACTTCAGCCAGTCTCACTTCCACAGTTTTCCTAGTGACATAAAACCCTTTTTCTGGGAGCAACACCTTCACTTCGTGACTGACCAGGTCATGGTATTCCACCAGCCCAGCACTCTCTTGCCCGTTGTAAAAGACATACACCTGTAGGAAGAAAAGCCACTATCAGTCATAATGGTCATTCTGGTCTCCAAATGAATTATAACCTGCTTTGTTGTTTCCGTTTTTTCCTATCATAAATAAGCAATCCAAAGCCATACAAACCAAACCTACCAATAACTACGAGCCAGTGTTCAAATGGCACCCTATCTTCAGAGGCAATGAACAGGAGTAGCTATGCTGCTCAAGCTTGTAAGGCAGGGATCCCCAACCCCCGGCACCGGTCCATAGCATGCCAGAAACTGAGCCACGCAAACAAGAAAAGCCCCATCTGTGGGATGCAGGCAAGCACACAAAACCACGTCCCCTTCTGTCCGTGGGAAAAACATCTCTCCACAAAACTGGTCCCTGATGCCCAAAAGATGGGGGGGGGGGCGCTGTTGTAAAGCAAATGGCTGACCATCATTAAAGAGAAGATGCTCCATTAAATGTCATTTTGATCCGAAAGAAATTCAGAGTTTCGAGGGCTTCAAAAATGCATTTCCTGAACAACATGAAAGAAACAGCTTCCTTTCACTATGCTCTGTATGCTCTGCAGCAGCCACAGTCATATCTACATGACCAGCATGTGATGTATTTTGCGCTCTAGTTCAACTTCTAAGCGAAAGGGACACACTGTGATTATCAGCTGACCTTCCATCACGTTTTGTCAAATCTCTCTCAGAGTGTCAGAATAGGTGAATAAGCAGAAACTCATGAAATCTCTCCAACCATTCCTTTGCTCACACAAAAGCACATGCAATCTAGTAAGGAGAGCCAGAAAGAGAATGACCAGCCCATGCTTGGGTAGTTCATGGAAAGATGGTATTTAGTTTCCCCAAAGGTCTTTCCCCTCTGCTGCTTAACTTCCTAAAGTCTATTTTAGTATGTAATTTTATCTAGGCTAAGAGGGGCACTCTTTGAGTTAGTTATTCCTGGGGGTGTTATTTATAGAGGGATCCTAATTACTATATGGAAAAACTGTGGAAGCTGCAGTGACCCCACTGTTCTGAAAAAGTAGAGTAACAGGATCTGTAACCTGTGTGTGTTAGCCTCATGCAGCCCAATACAGGGTCCAGTAGGGCTCTTGACATCTTTCCAGAATCACTACTCTGCCTCTGCTTCTTTTTGCTCTAAGTTTCTGTGGGTGTCTCTGGCTGTGTGTGCAGGAAGGGAGGGAGTTTGCCCACATACTTCCTAATTCAGAGGTGGGCAACTATGGCAACTTTACAACCTGTGTACTTCAACTCCCAGAATTCCTGAGTCAGCCATGGCTGACTGGCTCCTGGGAATTGAAATCCAGAGATTGTAAAGTTGCCATAGTTGCACACCCGTCCTAATTCATTTTAGGATTAGACATCAATTAAGATGAGGGTGGAGAGCACTGTATGTATGTAGGTTAAAATGCTGCAGTTAGATCTAATGCAATGAAAATGTATTCATGATTAGGTTAATGTTCATCCTTCATCCATTTTCAAAATTATGAGGCTCCACATGAGCCCTCATGGCGCAGTGGTTAAGCGCAGTACTTCAGGCAAACTCTGCCCACAGTCTGTTGTTTGATCCTGACAGGGCTCAAGGATGACTCAACCTTTCATCCTTCTGAGATCAGTAAAATGAGAACCCGGATTGTTGAGGGCAGTATGAAAATAATGCTGACATTGTAAACCCAGAGAGTGTTGTAAAGTACTAACGGGTGGTATAGCAATAGCAATTAGACTTATATACCACTCCATAGTATTCTCTGAGCAGTTTACAAAGTCAGCATATTGTCCCTAATAATCTGGGTCTTCATTTTACCTACCTGGGAAGGATGGAAGGCTGAGTCAACTTTGAGCCGGTCAAGATAGAATTCCAGATTGTGCCTGCAATACTGCATTCTAACCACTTTGCCACCAGGGCTCCTGGTATATAAGTCTAAACACTACTGCTTTTGCTAAAAGGTAAAGCAGGACAATCCATCACAACATATCCTTGAGGAGAGTAGGTGGAGAGACTAAGGCAGTGCAATGAACAAAATCACACCAAACTGAAAAACTTGGGACAGGAATTCTGTCGGGATAAAAAGATTTGAATTCACACAATATATCAAGCCATAGTTTGAATAAAGTGCACACTAACTGGGATTATATAAATGTGCTACCCCAAAATCAAACACACCATATTATGGTTTAGTGTAATGGCTGAGCCAGGGTAAGAGCACCATAGCACTGACTTTTGGATCAAGACTTCCTGAATTTAAATCCCAATTCTTCCAATTGGGCCAGCCTAGGGTTATTAGTCTCCCTAATGGGAGAAACACAGTGGAGGTAAAGTGGAAGAAAAACCATGATTTCAAGCCTCTGAAGGGAAAAGGAACTTATGCAGGTAGTTCTCGACTAACACCTGTTCATTTAGCATTCAAAGTTACAAGGGCACTGAAAAAAGTGATTTATGACCGATCCTCAGACTTGCTGTACAACCATTGCAGCATCCCCACAGTAACATGATCAAAATTTGGGGTTCTTGGCAACTTGCGTCTATTTACAATGGTTGCAGCACCCCAAAGTCATATGACCTGCGACCTGCCCAGTTGGCTTCAAACTACAGGTAGTCCTTGACTTATGACCACAATGGAACCCCAAATTTCTGTTGCTAAACGAGACATTTGTTAAGTGAATTTTGCCCCATTTTACAACCTTTCTTGTCACATTCGTTAAGTGAATCACTGCAGTTGTTAAGTTAGTAACACAGTTGTTAAGTGAATCTGGCTTCCCCATTGACTTTCCTTGTAAGACGGTCACAAAAGGGGATCACATGACACTGGGATGCTGCAATCGTCATAAATACCCACCAGTTGCCAAGTGTCCGAATTTTGATTATGTGACCATGGGGATGCTGCAACAGTTGTGTGAAAAACGATCATATGTCACTTTTTTCAGTTTTGTTGTAACTTTGAACTGTCATAAATGAACTGTTGTTAAGTCGAAGACTCTCCGTAAGTCAATGGTGGAAGCTGGATGATGGCATGATTCACTTAACAACAATGAAATACTTCATTGCTAAGCAATTCGCTTAACAATCGTGGCAAAAAAGGTTGTAAAATTGGGCCCAACTCACTTTATAAGAGTCTTGCTCAGCAATGGAAATTCCGGTACCAGTTGCAGCCATAAGTTAAGGACTAGTTACAATGTGATCAACAGATACAGAGAACACCAGACACCCATTGTAAACAACAAGGCTCCTACAGAACACCACCCACCTGCAGAAGGAGTGGGAACAATTCCAGTGGTAGAACTCCCAAGGGGAGGTCATATTTCAGCCAGAGTTTGCTGGTTGGTTGAAGTGTTTGCTTTGCTTAGCCTTGGGTGACATGCAGCTGGGACTTTGCAGAATCTACCCACACCATCCTGAAAGCTGTTGTGGCAGCTTCTAGATCAGGCTATGTATACCTCTAAAGCCTTAAGACTCCCAGAGCCCCTCCAAATTGTCTTCAGCTTTATTTTTAATATGACAGGATACGTGTCTAGGGAGCAATCAATAATGTATTTAGTTTAATTTGATTTAACTGATGGTTACACTTAGTTAAGTAAGAGAGGAAGGACGGAGGGGAGGGGGGCTTGGGCGCGGGATGCTCTGGTGCCTGTGCAGTGGGGAGAAAGTGGTCCTTGGGCCTCCACGTGCAAGGCCCCCATTCTGCGCTGCAGCTGTTGCCGCAGCTGCTGCTTTTCCGGGCAGGCGCCGTGATATTCCTGGGTGCCTTTGGTTGTCCTCTCCCGCTGCCTCCAGTCTGCGTTGTTGCTTTTTGTTTCAAATATTATTATATATATAAATATATATATAAATATATATATATATAATTTGTGGGTGCTCCATCACTGGAGGTTTTTAAGAAGAGACTGGACACTTGTCTGAGATGGTATAGGTTCTCCTGCTTGAGCAGGGGGCTGGACTAGAAGACCTCCAAGGTCCCTTCCAGATTCTATTCTATTCTATTCTATTCTATTCTATTCTATTCTATTCTATTCTATTCTATTCTATTCTATTCTATTCTATTTCTATTCTATTCTATTCTATTCTATTTCTATTCTATTCTATTCTATTAATACACTCAGACAAGTAATAAATATGCATTAAAGTAATAAATATGCATTAATTTTTGCACCTTACACCTGCCTCTTTCTGGAGGGCAGTTCCTAGCAAGCCAACTATTAAATGCAACCCCCCAAAACAGTGTCCTTCAGCCCTAAATAGCAACTCACCTAAGCAAAACAATGCTGGCATTTACAAGCTGAGGAGAAGGCCTATTTTCATTTGGTTAGCTTTTGAGGGTATATCTTTTTTCATAAAGCTCCCAAATACTTTTAGGCACTGGTCATGCTGAGTCTGTGGATGAGTGGTTTTGAATGCATTCTTTTTATAGTCCACTAACTCCAGCAAAAGACTTTGGAACCAGAATTATTTTTATAGATATTCACAATAGGATTACTTCACATTTCCTCTTCTTCCGCAATGCCACCCAATGTTTCTCTCTGGGTTGTCGTCCCCTAATGCCACCTTAATTTCACACTTTTTTTAACCCAACCTTCCCCAAGCTGGACCTTCCAGAAATGCTGGGCATGGTGCCCATCATTGCCAGTCAGTATTTTCCATTTGGAAAAGCAACCTGTCCTTGACATTTAACAAAGAGAACAGGAAATTAGCCCCAAGGGAAGGAGATGGGGCGTTGTCTTACCTGAACGCCTTTTCTCAGCGTGATGAATGGAGAATCCACCAATGGGTTATCTTGGACCTCCTGCCCACTTAGACCAAAACAATCAAAGCTGCCACGCCTCTCTGGTTGAGGGCACGCCCCCAGTTTCGAAAGGGCGAAGCCAATGACTGTACGACGTGTTGGCTCCCAGACCCTAAACACTGGACCTGACTGCGTCCAAGGGATGGGTGTGGATTCTCCATTCATCACGCTGAGAAAAGGCGTTCAGGTAAGACAACGCCCCTTCTCCAGCGTGAAAGAATGGAGAATCCACCAATGGGACTTACCAAAGCCCTACTGTCCCAATGGGAGGGGAGCAGACTGGGCCAGTGTCCCTGCCGCCAGCACCACCTGTTGCAGTACCCTGCGGCCAAAGGATGCCTCCGCCGAGGCAAACTTATCAAGGCGATAATGGCACACAAAAGGGGAAGGCGAGGACCATGTCGCCGCCCTGCAAATGTCCTCAATGCTGGCCTGTGTGGCCCATGCTGCTGAGGTAGCAGCACTGCGAGTAGAATGGGCCGTCAAGTGACCTGGAACTGGTAAAGAAGATGTCTGATATGCTTCGGAAATACAGGCCCTAATCCACCTGCCAACGGTAGAGGAAGATACCTTCTTACCCTTGGAGGCCGGGTGGAAGGAAACAAAAAAAGGCCTCAGATCTACGAAAGGACTCCGTCCGCTTGACGCAACAGCGCAACGCCCTGCGAACATCGAGAGTGTGCCATTGCCTTTCCAAAGTATGAGACGGATTAGGACAAAAGTTCGGTAACACGATCTCCTGTGCCCTGTGGAAAATGGTGTTCACCTTAGGAACGCATGAAGGGTCCAGGCGTAGGACCACTCTGTCCGTGTGAAAGACACACAGGTTTTTTCTGACAGAAAGAGCTGCAAGCTCCAAGATGCGCCTAGCCGAGGTAACTGCAACCAAGAAAGCAACCTTAAGAGACAAGGACCTAAAAGTGCAGGACCTAAGGGGGTCAAAAGGCGCCTGAGTAAGGGCCTGTAAGACCCGGGGCAAATTCCAAGAGGGATATCTATGTACTACCGGCGGTCTACTGTTGGTGACCCCTTTTAGAAAGGATCGTACCTTGGGGTGATGGGCCAGTGGCTCTAAGGTGTCACAGGTAAACACCGTGGCTGGAGCCGAGATCAGTCGGCGAATAGTGTTGGGCGCCAAGCCTTTATCAACACCCTCCAACAAATAGTCTAATATCCGTGGAATGGTTACCTCTGAGATAGCTAAGTGATTGCTGTCACACCAACGGCAGAAATATCTCGAAGTGGAGTCATAAATGCGATTGGTCGCCGGTCTCCGGGAGGCCTGAATCATAGAAATCACTCCCGAGGAATAAGATTCTTGGGTCAAGGCCCTGCGTTCAAGTGCCAAGCGGCTAACTGCAGCCACTGAGGCTCCGGTTGTTGTATGGCCCCCTGCACTAGGCGAATCCGATTTGGAGGAATCCTCCATGGAGGGACCATGGAGAGGCTCACGAGGTCGGCAAACCACGGTCGTCTCGGCCAGTGCGGGGCAATGAATATGACCTCTGCCTGTTCCTGCAATACCTTCCTGATAACTGCTGGGATCAGAGGGAGAGGTGGGAAGGCATACAGTAGTCCCCCTGGCCAAGGGCTGCGAATAGCGTCCGTCCTCTCCGCCCCCGGAGAGGGGAACCTGGAACAGAACCTTTGAAGTTGGGAGTTCGCCGGAGAGGCGAATAAGTCTAGGACCGGCAGCCCGAATCTGTCCGATATCTCCCTGAAGAGATCCGGATGTAGGCTCCATTCCGAATGGATGCCCGGCTTAAAAAATCCACCTGACGGTTTGCCTTCCCTGAGATGTGTTCGGCTTTCAGGGAGAGGAGATTGCTTTCTGCCCAAGACCCCAATAACATGGCCTCGGCCATGAGAGATCGGGATCGGGTACCGCCCTGACGGTTCACATGGGCCTTTGCCGCCACGTTGTCAGTGAGGACTAGCACGTGCTGCCCCGCCACCTGGTTGCAGAGGTGGCGAAGGGCCAGATGAATGGCTCTCAGTTCCAGCCAGTTGATATTGTGTGCCAGATCTGCTCTGGACCACCAACCCTGAGCCAACTGAGATTGGAAATGGGCCCCCCAACCAAACAGACTGGCGTCTGTGGTCAATGTCAGCCTGCTGGGCTCCTTGAATAGTGACCCTTTTGCCACCTCTGGGGAGGCCCACCACAGAAGGGATCTTAGGGTCTGAAGGGGGACCCGTACCCTTTGGTTGGAAGAGATTGTGCCCAGTCTTTGGAATGGGAGCAAGAACCATTGAAGGTGTCTGGAGTGTAGCCTGGCCCAAGGCACTATCTCTAGGCAAGATATCATCTTTCCCAGTAACTGGGAGAAGACAGCCAGTGTTGCTACACGCTCCCTGCGGATCTTGAGAACCATGTCTCGAATGTCGTCTTGTCTGTCTCGAGATAGATAGACCCGGCAAAGGTCTGTGTCTGTTATCGCGCCCAAGTGTAGTAGGCGTGTTGCGGGAGTCAATTGACTCTTGTGAAAGTTGACTGAGAAACCGTGACCCTGGAGGGTCCTTATGGTGAGGGCCAGTTCCGCTTGGGCGGCCAGAGCGGAGGACGACTGGATGAGAATGTCGTCCAGGTAACATTGGACGCGCACCGGTACTAGTCGTAGGTGTGCGGCAAGTACCGCCAGGATCTTGGTGAAGACCCTGGGAGCTGGGGATAGGCCGAAGGGGAGGGCCCTGTACTGGTAATGATTGTTGGAATAACAAAACCGGAGATATTGCCGATGGTTTGGATGAATAGAAAGTCCCCCCGTCGTACGCTTGCCAAGATGGACCGAAGCGTCTGCATCTTGAACTTTCGGTACGACAGGTGAGAGAGCTCAGGCCCTTGAGGTCTAGTATCGCCCTCCATCCCCCTGAGGCTTTTGGAACCACGAATAGTATGGAGTAAAAACCCTGTTTCAGCTGATCGACTGGAACCCGTTCTATGGCTCGTATGTGCAATAGATGCCGGATGGCCTCCCCCAGGAGGATCTTCCTGACTGGCTTCCTGAGGAGGGGACAGGAAACAAGGCGCCAAGGTGGCCTGGCCACGGACTCCAGAGACAGCCCGTCCCTGATGGTGCTTAGCACCCAAGAGTCCGAGGTGGTGGTCTCCCATTGGTGGAGAAAGTAAGTTAGTCTGCCGCCTATGGGAGCTTCCCTCCCCGAGTCACCTGGATCTACGGAAGGGGCGGCCGCCTCTGCCTCGAAAGGGTCTCTTACCCTGAGCCTGCTGTCTGTATCTGTCCCTGTACCTGGACCGGTCAAAAGAACGGTCCGAGCCTGCGGGAAATGGCCGGGCGACCTGTGCTGAGGCCGAATCTGATCCCATCCGAAAGGGCTGCCGACGGGTGTACGGGGAGAAACGACGGCCAGGTCTCCTGGAAAGGTGGTAGAGAACCCTTCGTTTCTCCTTGTTTTCGACTCAGTAGGGGGTCAGGACCTCCCCAAAGAGGCGGGCACCGCGGTACGGGGCGGAAGCTACGCGCCATTTGTGTCTAGTCTCAGCCTTCCAATTTCTAAGCCATAGAAGCCTGCGTGCGGAGACGTTGGATGCGATGACCCGGGCAGAAAATCTTGCCGCCTGCAAGGACACGTCCGCCATGTACTGTGATGCGGCCATGAGCTTTATCAAGTCCTGGTGGACTCTTACCTCTTCCGGGGGAATTCTAGCCTGCAATTGGCGGAGCCACATAAGAGAGACCCTGGCGAAGAATGAGGCCGGGGTAGAAGCTCTTATAGACCAAGCTGAAGCTTGGTGTGTCCTGCGGAAAGAAGCCTCGGATTTTTTATCCTCGGGCTTCAACGCCTCCACCATATCTCCAGGTACCCTGGAATCAGAATATAAGGGTAGTAAGGATTCATCAACCTCAGGCACCTCCAGGGCCTCATTCAGAGCTGGTTCCGTGTCAAGCAGCCTGCGGTCTATTCCCCCAGTAGAGGGGGGGAGCACCTGGGGCCTCCCATTGACCCCTAATGGATTTTTTTATTATTATTTATTATTATTATTATTATTATTATTATTATTATTATTATTTTAAACATGGGGGGGGCAAGGTATATGTTTGTGTAACACCACCGGTTCTAAAAGCAGCGGATCCGTGTCTTGGCCAGGAAGCTGTTCAGGCACCTGTTCAGGTACCGAAGGCTGAGCCGAGTGTATCCTACCAGTCGCACATTTAGGGGACTTACGCTTTCCGTGTCCACTGGAGGTGGTAGCCTGTGGCTCGGTGTTATCTGCCATTGTAAAGCGAGAGTGTTCAGTGGGGTGCTGAAGCGTCTCGGTCTGCAAGAGATGCGGCTGTTCCCCACCTGAGTGGGACTTGCCTCCACGTGGATCAGTGATGGTCCGGCCCACCGGCAAGCGCAGACTCACACTTAGCGACGGCTGTCGCGGGTCACCAGCGATAATGAGACTGAGCGTGAGACCTACTTTGAGGCCAATGTCGCGCTTAGTGACGGGATCAACACGTGTCTCACTTAGTGACGGCAAGCTCAGTATTGACCGTTCACTAGATGCAGACTGTGGCAGCAGGCTATGACTGGCAAGGCCCATGTAAATGTGGCTTCTGGAGCCTTAGGGTCCTGAAGTCCCTGTTCCTCTTCAAAGAGGGAAAGGAGTTCCTGATAAGGACCAGTTGAAGGAGCCCCTTCTAAATCCCGCTCTGGTGACCATGGGGCCTGAGGCTCAGGTTGAGGGCCACAAGGGAGTGCCACCATTGTGGTAGGGGGCGGCTTAACCGTCTCCCCTACAGCCAGTTATTGCGCACGTGAGAACTGTCTCTCCAGGGCACGATGCCTACGATTGGCCTGTTTGTCGGCCGCCTTGGAGGCTGCTTTCTTTGGGCCGGCCTTGGCCTTGGCCTTGATTTTTGCGGCTGCCTCCTGACTAGAGGACTTACGCTTTCCGTGCCCACTGGAGGTGGAAGCCTGTGGCTCGGTGTTATCTGCCATTGTAAAGCGAGAGTTTTCAGTGGGGTGCTGAAGCGTCTCGGTCTGCAAGAGATGCGGCTGTTCCCCACCTGAGTGGGACTTGCCTCCACGTGGATCAGTGATGGTCCGGCCCACCGGCAAGCGCGGACTCACTTAGCGACGGCTGTCGCGGGTCACCAGCGATGATGAGACTGAGCGTGAGACCTACTTTGAGGCCAATTTCGCGCTTAGTGACGGGATCAACACGTGTCTCACTTAGTGACGGCAAGCTCAGTATTGACCGTTCACTAGATGCAGACTATGGCAGCAGGCTATGACTGGCAATGCTCAATGGCTGTGATTGTGTTTAAAGACCTGGAACTCTCAGGCAATCTCTCATCCAAGTACTAGCCAGGCACAATCCTTCTTAGCTTCTAAGATCAGTCAAGCTCAAGAAAATGCTGCCACCTGCTGAGGCTGGCTTGCATATACAATAAGAGGGCCCCTATGTCCCTTGTGGCCTTTTGAGTCTATGTTTGAGTGAACTGAGATGGGCCAAGGGAAAACGAAAGTAGGCTGATCGGCCTCTTCTTAGTCAGGAGAAGGCCGGCCTGAAAGCTGGTGAGGTGGGAAGGTGAAACCGAAACTAATTCAGTCTGTGCTCCATGCGGTCCAAAAACGGAGGCCGCAACTCACAGGTAAATTTGGGCACCCTGGGACAGCTGGAGAATAGGGAGCAGCCCCCTTACATCCACAGCTCTCCCAAATTGACCCAGCACCTCACAGGCTTGTAATAAAGCAGCCGATCGGCCTAAATTTCCAAGGCTCTAAGCAGTCCGGAGAGGAGGGGAATGCACTCCCACCCCCAGGGGACACCCCCCAGAGAAGCCTAGAAGGCTAAACAAGCAAGGAGAAGTAGGAAAAAACCGATTGGGATCGGCAGCCGCGACGATCAGCTGTGGGGGGGGAACACAAATTCAACGAAAAGGCACTCACAACGAATAAAACCTTTTTTCCCTTCTAGAACAGCGCTGATCCCAGTGCTGTCCAGAGGAGAAAAAACAATGAAGAATCCACCAATGGAATAGTTTTAAATAAAGCCTCATTCTCAAATAGATTTAAATAAAGCCTGATTCTCAAAATAGTTTTAAATAAAACCTGATTTTCAAATCGCTGGGAGCCAAAACTACCACGTCTGTCTGGGCTGAAGACCAAAACGAAACTGGGGGCGTGCCCTCAACCAGAGAGGCGTGGCAGCTTTGATTGTTTTGGTCTAAGTGGGCAGGAGGTCCAAGATAACCCATTGGTGGATTCTCCATTCTTTCACGCTGGAGAAAACATGCCACATTTTAAGTAACCCCCCCCTTTTTTTTTTCAAATATCACATGCATCACTTTGCATAGCAAAGGAGATAATGCAAAATGACTCGATACAAAATCAAGCTCTTAAATCTACCATATGGAAGTCTGTTGGAAATTCTACCAAGTGCAGCTAAATCTGCAATTTTAGAGCACATTAAAACCCCAGTGACACGTGACACTAAAACTTACCCTTTATTTTTGGGGATATCGAATGAATAAAGCATCGTAAGAACAGCCTGTTCCACTTTGTTCATTTACAAAAGTGCAAAATCGCTGTCCACTATTTCTACATAGTAACATATCAGATCTATAAATGGGGTATCAGTCGGGAAGAGGGTCTCATCTGTTGTTGCACCCATTCTTTAAATACCCTCCTCCCCCTGGAAATAAAGAGTGCATTGTTGTAATTTAGTCACAAACCAAAAAAATATTTCAATTCATCTCCATGCTTGAGTATTCATAATAGTGCAAGTAGGAACTACGCGTTGCCATTGTTACATTTCTTTATATGTTTTAGGGAGGTATTTTAAATGCATTTTAAATATTTTATATACTGACAAGAGAATGCAGATAATTTATATTTATTTATCCATTTGTGCCTGAGAGAGAGAGACTGGCCAAAGGTCATCCAACTGCCTTCATGTCTAAGGCAGGACTAGAACTCACGGTCTCCTGGATTCTAGTCTGGTGCTTTTAACCGCCTACAATACATTGGCTGTGAGCAAGTGACATAGGAAGACTGGAAATAAAGACTAACTCAACTTTTGACATCATTGGCTTAGGACAGCCAGATGTGATTTACTTTCTTCAGATATGTCTACCTGTAATTCACCTCACCTCAGCCAGTATGGCCAAAGTGATGTGATGGGGATGAGCCATTTACAGGTCAGGAAGGGCATCTTGTGGCAGTTCAAATAAAACTGTGAACCCTGCCATGAAATGTTTGTTAGTACAAAAATAACATAGTTTCCTTCCCCTCAAAAAAAGCCTGATTTTTTTATATTTGCAGATGCTTCTATAAATATTAGCTCAACAAAAGTCCATAACACCCACTGATTTGTTGTATGGCTGTTGCCCTTGAAGCCAGTTCATTAACTTCAGCTCCTGAAAAGTTTTGCTCTTAGCATTTCAGCTGTAAAACTCCGAGATGCTTTCTCCAATCTAGGGAATTCTGGGAGTGGTAGTCTAAACATATCTAGAGGATACCAGGGTAGGAAAGACTGATCTACCCCAAGGTTTAAGGAATTATATTAGTTTCCTATTTAATTTCTAAGTCCAAATTAATGGCTAGAGACCAAAATATATCAAACAAGCCTTTCATTATTCGATCCATTGTTTAAGACTTTCTCCGAGTACTATCAACCTCAGAAATACTTTACACATTATAAATGAGGTAGAATTCTCCATGATGGCACCCTAACTCTGGAACATGTCTCAAGGGTGATGCAATTGGTATCAATAGCAACCCTGCTCATTTTTCTGCCTCAACCCATTTTTTTCAGTTTCCTTAGGCATTTTACTTTTTTATTTTTTAAAAAAACTATTTTCTTGCTTGCTGACTAAATAAACCTGTATGGCTTGTTATTTACAACATTAATACCAACATTGTGGTTTATAGTCATCACCACAAAATTCAGTACCTTCTGGCCAGGTTGCAGCACTGGCCAATTTTGGTTCTGATTGCCAGATTCTTCAACATGTTCCTTGAAGTGGCCATCCTCATATGAAAGGGTGCTCTGATGTGAGGATGCTCTGTTGTGTTCCGGCTGCAGGGGATGAACTTGAGTTGTCATAAGCATCCCATCCCCCAGCAAAGGGGGTGCAGAAATGCGGGCGCCCAACAGGGACCGCTTCCCCAGCCTCCTGGACAGCACACTCGCCATCACGGACACACTGCGATCAATAAAGAAGGAAAGGACATTCATTACAATTAATAATAATTATTGGAAGATGGGGATTTGATAGCATGAATTATAGTGCAGCCTGTAAATGAGTCTCAAGCACTTCTATCCCAGGGCTGGCCAAGGGTCACACTTTATTAAAAGGGGGGAAACACAGAAGTCTCAGTCTGGCAGGGCAATACTGCAAAGTGGGAAGGATCGTGTCATATATTTGGTGAGGCCAGGATGTTTGGATTTTTCTTTAGATTTGGGGGTATTGGGGGCATTCATGGAAAGCCTAGTTAGAATGTAAACTCCAATTTTTTTGCATTTCCGTCACCAGATTAGCTAAAACCACATCTCTTGATGTTCAACAACAGCAGCCATGGCAGGTGCTGAGAGCTACAATAAAGGGCTTGCGGACCACAGTTTGCCAGTTTGGCTTCACACTTCTCAAGCACAACATTCAAGCCATCCTAAGGAAACAGAGCCTTTATAAGGAAAACCAGACACACAAGTATTCCACACATACATTTTTACTTTATGGTTCCTAGATGCCAACTACAGGCAAAGCCCACAGGACCTGAGGGGCCAAGAAAAACTAGGCACAACATTCTTGCAACGTGAAGCTCTGTACTTCAAATGAATATACCAGCCAACATTCGCCTAAGATAGCCCAAATGAATGTGGGGCTACACATCCTTCATGGCACTGAGGTCAGGCGTTTTCAGTAGGTCTGCAGTTTGCTTTGGAAAAATCTACAGCCCTATCACTATATAACCAAACAGGAGTCCTCAGCATGTCGGACTTCTGAAACTATTTTGCCTGGAATCAAGCCCACCTAGAAACAGATCTTACCCCAAGAAAGTCCTGCTCTCTAATTGCATCCACACATGGGTTCAAGCCAGGAATGTATTTTCAGTTAAAATAGGGTTTTTTGCAGTTTTAAAGTAGTGAGGAGGAAGAGAAGAAAGTTCCCTTGTGTAGACATGCAGCACTGAGCTTTTGCAATGAAAGAATCGAGAAAGAAAGAGATTTCTGTGTTTTGCATCAATTAGGGAGTGCTTTGTGTCAAAAGACAGTTTAGGAACAGAGTAGACAAGCAAAACCAATACCCACGCGTGTCCCATGGGACAGTACTGACAGGAAGCGCTAGCCCCAAAGCTCAGGAATGGCTTTTTCAGAACTCAGCAAGCCACTGCTGTGTAAACAGAAAGTTGCACTCAGAATTCAGCCTGTTGAAAAAGAAATGCTTACGGTACAACCCACCATTGGGCATGTATAATCTATAGCAGAGGAGCGAACATGAGGTTCCTGGGCTGTATGTGGCCCCTAAAAACTCTGGGCAAGTATCCCAGAGATCTGGTATAATCTAATTAAGGTAACAGAAGATGGAAATTATTAAGTACCTAGCAGGAGTCATCCTATTAACCAGATTTAGTGGTAAGGAAATGTAAAGGAACTCAAACTCAGTTTTATTCTGGCTCTTCCCACTTCTTTCTGAACTGAACGTACTTAAAGACAAAACATGGGACCTTAGCCTGCAAAAAAGCTTATGGGCTCCTGATTATAAGAAGCCTGGAATTCACCTGAATCTAGAGCTCACTACTGGAAATTACAACAAAGCATTGATTTCAGGACATGTGTGAAATGCCTGGCTCACACACATCACAATGATATGTATCAGAGCTTAAAGGAGTTAGTTTGTTCTCGGTGTGCAATTTCCAAGCTGGTCTGAACCATAGCATTTGTTTAGGAAATTAAGAAATTAACCAAGCCGAGAAAGAAGAGACAAAGAGCAATATGCAGACAGCAAAGCAGGTAGATCTTCGATACACAGTCTGCCTTCTTTTAAATTCTTCCCCTCTGACAGCACTTTGCCAAACTGAAATTCCAAGAATTATTCCTGTCAAATTGGCATGTTACATTATATTTTAGATATTAATAACCTGAGAAAAATCCAAGTTGCAACCACCAGATCATTGCCCCAAGGCAGCCTACAAATGAAACAAAAATGGTACAGTACAAAAATCATGCAAGCAAGGATAAATGACAGAGACCCTTTTTTTCCAGAAGTTTCCTATTCTGACCCATTAACAGTATAATTGGCAGGCTCTAAAAGAAAGGGGTTGTTTGTGATTCTGGGGGCATCAGGTTCTGTACCCAGTAAGCCACCTGCTCCCTCCAGAATTTAGCTGAAATTTGAGCTCCATGTCTTAATTTGTATATATAGGTTTCATTCAGACCATCTCACCTAACTCTCTTTCATACTTGGACTAGAACCAAATTGGACCCTCAGATATCCTGGAATTAAAACTCCAGGAATTTATAGCCAGTTGGTTGGAACACGTCTGAAAGGGCTAACGGAGGGAATTCAGGATAAGGTTTTACAATCTGGATATGAACTACAGGTAGTCTTTGACTTATCACTGCCCATTACAGTCATAAGTAATGATGAGCATAAAGCAGGTACCCGATGTTGACCGACCTAATTTTATGACCTTTTTTGCAGTGATCATTAAGTGAATCACTGTGGTTGTTAAATGAATCCATGGTTGTTAAGCAAGCCCACTGCTCACTAGGGGGTGTTTTTGCCAAAAAATGAGAAGCAAATGCTGGGTTTTGGCAAAAATGTCATAAATTGCAATCCTATAACTAGGGGCAGCTTCTGGACCTTCAGAACTGGGTTGTAATACTTTTTGGAGTTTATTATAACTTTGAAGGGTCACTAAGCAATCAGTCGTAAATCGGGAATTACCTATACTAGTTGTTTTGAATTCAGAGAGCAAGCTGGCCTGCAAAAGGCAAGTTGGTAACGCAACAAAAAGGAACACTGCAAATTATTCTAATCAGTTGAAAGTATCTCTTAGCTCTGAGCAGCTAGTTCTATTTATTGATTTCATCTGTGCAATCAGGTTGGTTCAATTCTGCCTGGTAGATGTTCTGCCTTCATTGTAGTATTGCTTTGACGAGTAAGAACTGGGTGAAATCACAGGCTGAATGCTTTAAAAGCAGTTACAACAACTATAACTTTAAAGGCTGCTGATATCATAATACAATAGTTGTTACCCTCTGACTGAGATTCATATCCTGCTTATGATTTAGCAATATGGTTTGGAACAATATTTTTACTTATCCACTTCAAAAACAGAACTAGGAAAACAAGTTAGAATTTCTCTCTTGGATATACTACCTATTTATATGTGAGGGAGGGGGTAAACGTTTCCTTAAAAAATCCTCTTGACATTTGAGGGGTTGTAGTCATGTTTACCTCGTTTTAGTGCTCTCCTGAACAGTAAATGACAGAAATGGGGAGCAAGTTAAGAAAAAAGGGGGCTTGGGCAAGTTTTCTTCTTGGTTCCCATTCCATTCTTCATTTCCAGACTCAACACTCTCAGTACACAACACATTGTTTCTGGCAAGCCTACCTGCAAGATATGGATGACTGGATGGGTAAGTGGGCAAGATTAGCTATCGCATACCAGAAATGCCTCAATCCACTCTGTTCCCCACAGAGTTGCAGCAGGACTGATCCCAAAAGATAGGATGGTTGCCATCTAATTCTTCTGAAACAAGTTAGGCGAACTTCAATAGATTCTAAATTAATGACACCAATTTACACTGCTACAATCCTCTACAAAATTCTATTAGCTAGCAATGAGGGCTGAACTCTAAAACATCTGGAGAGCATCCCTTAACAGTACAGATTACATAAAACTATGAATCTTAGTTTTACGTAAACTTTCAAAATTGGATCACATTTTTAATCTATTTTTTTTTCCTTTAATGATACTGCAATCCCTTGCATTGGGGTGGAGTCGGGGCGACTGAATAGAGCTGAGCGCTTACTGGCCGGATGCCCTTCCTGACGCCTACAGGGAGTTTGCAGCAGACAATTACTCATTGCGCCCAGAGAGAGAAATATCTGCCGCTACCTAAGAGCAAAGTCTCCTGATTGTTATATGAGAACTCCACTTCTAGGCCACCACGCTGCCCACATTTTTAATCTAATAGTTCTTCCAAATTAAAATCCCAAACTACAAACTTTACATAATTCATCTAGAAACGTAAAATCCAAAAACTGACATTTAAGAGCTTTCCAGAAGTTGTAAACAAATGCTTTATTTTGTTTTTAAATCACCTTATTCAATGGATGCATTCCTGACTGACTGCCTAAAGAAACGGGCAGTTTTGAAAACCAAAGATCTGTATTTAAGTAGGGTTTATATCAGTGTACATTATTTTAGTCCCATTTGTTGTTTTGGCAATGGGGAACAATCTAAGTTGTGTACAATGTCAGAATCCCTTACTTGCAGCCCAGAAACTTTTCTGTAATCTACTGAATTTGAGGAAACACTGAAGTGTTAGCATAAACATAAAGTGAGCTTTATGGCAACAGCCCCCACTGCCTCAGCCTTGTGCTGGGGAGAAGCAGGCAGCACCAAAGGGTTAAAAGTGAGATTCTCCAAGAAGGAAAAAGCACGGATTAGGAGCTTTCTTAGAAGGAAAGTTTAAAACCTGCAAATTTAAATCAGATACTTTCAGCATATTCCCGCAAGGAGAAGTCTGTTAAGGAGGAGGAGTGGCAATCTTGCCTGGAGGCAGGTATGAGTCTGTAAGAGCTGGAGAAGGTGCAATCGGAAGAGAAAGAGGAAAGTATACATACTCTCCTTGTGAAGGCACTGGTGGCATTATTCCTCACGCTTATAATATCTCCCCAGCAACAATTTATCTGTCATTGTTCAGGCACATTTATACAATAGTTTGGCAGGAGCCCCTGACTGCAAGGGAGATCCCTTTTATTTCCCACGTTCAAGTGACAGAATTGAGGACATGGTAGGAGCATTTGTTTCCACCTCCCCTTGCAAAGTGAACCAGATTTCAAAACTATTCCAAGAGAAGAAAAGTTTATAATGTCACACCAAATTCAATCAGCACTGCACACAACCTGCTTGAACTGCAAAATGGTAAAACCTGCAGGAACTGGGTGCTAGAGTTGATCCTTTTCACACAGAAGCAATAGATTACCAGTTCAGGCTGGAAAAGAGCAGTCACAAACCATAAAGCCTCACTGCATAATACAGACAAAGCTAAAATAGATTCACCAGTCTTCTGCTTTTCCCATCACATCCAAGTGCAAAGGTAACTTTGAACAAAACACAGAGACTGAGTTCACTAGGGTTAACACATCTGGGCTGCAGAAACCCAGGAAACCACTAGATAGCAGCAAAGAGTGGCACTTTTCTATATTTTTTTCTATATCTTTTTGCTGTCATCTTGCAGTTGCCCAGATTTTCAGAGTCTAGACCTGATAGTTATGGAGTTCACACAATATGGTATATCCAAATTAAGAAAAAACAGATTACAATATTTTTTAAAGGATTATTAGTTATGCTAATAATGAGATTGCATGGCTAATACAATATGATTGAAATAACAGCTGGCTTTCTGCAATACAGTGATCCACAACC
Source organism: Azemiops feae (assembly GCA_023970755.1). Classification (NCBI taxonomy): domain Eukaryota; kingdom Metazoa; phylum Chordata; class Lepidosauria; order Squamata; family Viperidae; genus Azemiops; species Azemiops feae. The sequence goes on along the minus strand of JALGBA010000703.1, from coordinate 1,243,101 downwards.
TGCACTATCATGTAATGTGTAAACCAGTTAGCAAGTTCCATCAGCAAGTCTACTTATCAAATTCTGCAGCTCAATCCCAAATGAATGCAGAATAACACACGCACACACACACACACACACCTGGTACTTCATTAATGCAAAGGACAAATTTCATCACAAAAATCAAGATAGGTAGTTTTGGGGGACAGGAAAGAGTTAGAAATGTTCTCTGTATGGTCTCTGCTAGTCTTCTTTAAAAAAAAGAAATCACCAAAATCTTCCAGGACAGCCTGAGGCATGTCAATTGGCAGAAAGGGGGTGCTGTTTCCAATCAAATTCACAAATGTTATGGGCAGCATCTGCCTAGTCCAAGGATGGGCAGCATGCTGCACTAGGACCACATGGAAATTTCAAAGCTCATTGCAAGCATGCAGGTCAGACCTCTGGCAAGAGCAACCCACCCAATTTTATTGCCTGGCAAAGGAGAAAGCAGAAGAGGTGGGAGAGACTCTGATGCCAAAGGGAGAGGGAAAAATGGGGGTGTTGAAAACCTACTTCTGGGTCTGGCCCTGCCCATTGCTTGCTTAAGCCCCAATCCACATTGCTACATAATTTCTTGCAGATCACTGCCAAAGGAATACACTCTTAACAATAACAACAACAATAACAATAATGGCTGCCAAACTACACCCTTGTCTCTCTGATTTAATGCCAGATACCAAAATCAAAACACCATTAGGAGGGGCACAGTAGCTACATATGCAAGAACCGTATGCACAACAGAAACTGTTCGTGCAACTTTCTCTGAGCTGCATCATATTTTAATTCCCTGCCATAGAAATGATCAAAGAGAAAGCTAGCCTTTTTTCTGGCAGACTGAACATCACACCAGCAGGAGTTTTTCCTGGAAGCAAACTACCCTAACACCAGTCTTTTCCCCCAGAACTCCTTATAAATGCTGGAAAGGGGGCTTGAGGGATTTTTCTAGCAAAGATCGCCATGAGGTTGGAAGTGGAACAGACTGAAGAGATGAGAAGATTCTCTAACTGGGAAAATGTCCCTGGTTGAATTTGAAAGTGACGGTACCAAGCCAACATTGGCTGCCCGCAAAAAAGCTAAGTAGGATCAAACCTCCTTGGTAGTGGGATAGGAGGCCACCAGGGAATCCCAAGGCTATGGCTAGACAGGAAAATGGATAAAACATCAGAAAAGTAGGTAGTAGCAAAGCACTACCACAAGATTGCCAAGAAAATGAAAAGCAGTTCCTGGCCAGAACTTACAAGTCAACTCAAAGATGGCTTTACATTTGCTTCAACCTACTCATCTCAAGGGGGTCCTCCTCTGCCTTTAGTATAGTTTTGCAGGGTATATCTGAAAGTGAAAGTTTGGGCCTTCAAAAATGTTCTTCCATCAGCACTTTACATTACCCAATGTTCAAAGTGGGGAGCCAGTTTAAGATAGAGGTCAAGGCATCAAGCTAGAAAACTTGAGATTGTGAGTTCCAGTCCTGCCTTAGGCCCAAAGCCAGCTGAGCAACTTTGACCAGTCACTCTTTTTCAGCTCTGGGAACCAGGAAATGGCAAACCCTTTCTGAAATCTTGCCAAGAAAACTGCAGGGACTTGTCCAGGCAGTCGCCAGGAGTCAAGACTGACTTGAAGGTGTGCACACACACACGCACACACAAATGTTCACAGTTGGTTCCCCCCACTTCTTTTGAGAATCTGGGACCTTGCCATTTTTGCCATTTGAAATGCCTGCCTGCAAAAGTTTCTAGTCCATAAATAATTTGCCAACTCCATTATATAACTTGCTTAGGGGTAATCTTGGTGACTCTGAAGAAGAAAAAGAAGCAAGCTATTTTTTTGGAAAGGAACTTCTGCCTGGCAGCAAGAGCTCTGATCACTGGCTAATCACAAACTTAGTCAGCAACGTGTATACTAGGAGAAAATGGTAGTCACCACATCACTGCATGGCAAAAAGTAATCAAGTACCAGCTATCAGCCATCAAACAGATGTTAGTTAACTCACAGGACAAACCTTCTACAATATATCAAAGAAGTTCAGGACTACATCTCCCAGATTGCACAGCCATGGATACTGGCATATTGTGCGGTAAATTGCGTGATTTGGAGAAGGCCCCAACTCTCAAGCAGAAGATCTGAGATATGTGTTCCAAGTTGCAAGGAGGCAGCATAAAGAAGGGGTGTGGCACAAAAGGGGGGGGCGACACAACAAGTACCACTTAGGGCTACAAGAGGAGTGAAAACCTGCATGGTAACAAAATGGGAAACAGGAAGGGCCAATGGCATACTGCTCCCTACATTTGGGGCAGCCTCCCCTTCCCATCTCATCTCACCCTGTTCTATTTCAAGGCCAGAGCAGGGCCCAGACAAGCTTCCTCATGCCACAGATTCCCCATTAAGAGGTGCCGCTTTCTCTCTTTCTCTTCCACCCCACAAATAAAGAGATTCAAAGAAAGCAGCATCTGCTGAAATGCAGCACGCTGGCTATGTTCACAGAACATCCTTACCTGGGTTGCTGTGTTAAACATTTCTGGAGGATTTGCACAGTGACTTGAGCTATAAACTAATCAAACTGGCTGGATTCACACAACATGCAATTCCAACAAGCTCACCCCACATATTGTGCAAAAGCAAATACTAGGCCAGGGGTAGGCAACCTTGGCTCTTTTATGACTCGTGGACTTCAACTCCCAGAATTCCTGAGCCAGCCATGCTGAGGGGAAAGGGAGAGGTTTCCAAGCTGAGCCATGCTGGCTCAGGAATTCTGGGAGTTGAAGTCCACGAGTCATAAAAGAGCCAAGGTTGCCTACCCCTGTTTAACTAGGCCTTCCATTGACCAATGCAAGTTATGAAAAATATTGAAGTTCTTCCAGCTAGCAGAGCTCCAAGGTGATTAATTGTTAGGCAGGGAATCTTCAGAATATGATATTTTGGTTCTAAAATTCAACTAAGCTTCAGTCTCCTAAAAAGTCTTCCTAAAATGTCCTCATCCAAATATCTACATCTTTCCTAAAACAAAGACACAGGAATTCAGGTCTGGGGAACCAGAAGGCTGGCACGCAAAGAGCCATTTATTTAATTGCTCACCGGAGCATTTTAACTGCACTTTAAAACTCCACACCATTAGAACAGTGAGCCCTGAGCTGCAATCTCAGTGAGATTTACTTTTGAGCGAATGCATTCAAACCTGCACAGCATTATGGAAGAGAGGGTGCATGACAAATGGGATCCAAGCTGTGGAAGGCACTGCCAGGAAGCTGAAGCCTTGCGTAGCTATGCAAAACCTAACAGCTGCACAAGTATATTTATGTTAGGAGTCTGTGAGAAAGAAAACGACAGTGAAGGGTGACAGCTGCAGAGACCTACAGAACAAAACATAGTTGCCTTGCGCTAGACTGTTCTGGTTTTCTCAACTCTTGTAGTATCTTCTCCTCTTTGCTGATTTCCCAAAGATTCACTACAGAAAGAGCCAAGGGGTTAGCAGCCACTCAAATCACAATGGGAAAGCCTTAAGCAACGTGCCAAGTTTGGCGTTTCAGGACGGGGCGTGCTCGTGCAAAGTCGGGAAGCGCCCTGAAGTTTGACCGGCAAGATTCAACATCGCCGGTCACTTTTTCGCGAGATGGGCAGTCATATAAAATTGATGAATAAATCAAATCAATCAAAAAGACTTAAAATGTAGACTCTTGGGCTGGACAGCGAGGCGTGGTCTAAATGCAAACGTGACATGGCCGCAAGAAGAGGGGGAGTGGCACTTTTCCTCCCGGGGCAGAGCCCCTCTGCGCTTAGAGTAGGCGTGTCATGTGCAAAACAGGGGCGGGGCAGGCGCAGCGGCTAGAAGGCAGAAGGGGGCGGTTTGGCTGGTTGTGGGGAAAGGGCTGAAGCGGGACCCAGGAGCTAGGAAGGAGGGCGGGACGGCGAGGGCCCTGCAGACGAAGCAAGAAGAGGGTGTTGCCTTGGTCTGCACCGTTCCCGGTGCCAAAAACTGACAAGACCGAAGGAAAAGCGCCCACTAAAGGGAGGCGTGGCAAACACGCGTTGATCAAAACACACGGTAGCTCGCACAAGAAGAGCTGGTTACCCGGACCAAGTAATCGCGGAAAATTAGGAACAAGAGTAAATCGACTGCGGGTTTTAATAAAGGAGCGTGGAGGGGACATTAAGAAAGGAGGAAGAAAAGACTAACCAAAGTCGATCTCCCTCACCTCTCGCCTCTGGAGGGCTTGTCCAAGGGGGAGGAAATGCGAGGGGATTTCAGTAACCACGCCGAAAAAACGAACGCACAGCGAAAAACACTTGCTGCGGTGCAAGGACAGGCATAAAATAGTTCGGTTCTGCAAAAGACAAGAGTAATCTAGAGGGCAGGTAAACTGTTAGAGCGCCGAGGGGTCGCGGCTTTGGATTAGGGAGCTGCGCGCAAGAGCTCACCCTTTTCCAGCCAGGAAGCAATTCCTAAACCGGGGTGGAGGAGATCAAGTGAGATCCACGAAGTTTGGTTCGGGTTTGCCGAGGAAGCGGATAGAATAAAATCTGCCCGCAAACCGCGCGGCAGCGAGAATGCACGGCCCGTGGCAGGTTGCGCGCGCACACACCCACTCCGCTTGCACTGCCGGTCCCCGCTGCCTGGGCTTTTCGGGCCTCTTTCCAAGCGGCTGCAGCGCTCCCGATTCCCCCGCGCGCGCAAGGGGGTGTGCGCCCTTCCCGCCGCCACCCGCAGCGCTTCTCCGCTTACCTCCAGACGCCGCTTGCCAGCTCCGCTCCCTCCTTCCTTTCCGAAGCTTGTTTTGAAATTCACCTTCCCCTTCCAGCTCCCTCCTCCCTTTCTCCTCCCCTCCCCTCCAGTCCCCTCCCCTCCTCTGTCCCCGGCACAAGCTGCCTCACGTACGCGGCTGCAGGCAGCCCCCGGCCTGGAGTCCCGGCTCGGAAGGGAGGTACTCGCTTTGCGGTGGCGGCGGCATAGCAGCACGTCGAGGAAACGCGCAAAACCAGAACGCAAACAACGCGAGCCGCACCGAGGAGCCGGCTGGGAGTGGGGGAGCGCCTTGGCAATTCTGCACACATCCGCCAACCCGCGTGGCCACAAAATAGCAGGCGCCAGCTGACTGGGCAGGCAGCATCCACGGGGCAAGTGCCACCAGTCGGGCATGGAAACCTCGAGGCGTGTGGCGAACTGCCGCTGTAGACAAAATGCTAGCTCAGGTGAATTTCTGGTTCCTCGCACACTCGAGGGAGGTTTTATTACTACTGTAGCTCTGAGGATCGGATGATATTGTACTGGGCACACGCTATACAGGACACTGTCATCACGCTTTGCTTAACAACACTTTGGGAGCTAGGACGGCCAGAAGTCCCTACATATGTCAGATTTCAAGCCCCATCATTCCCAGCTGGCAACATTTAGAAAAAATATATTTGTTCAGAAAGAACTAAGCTTGATGGGCATTTGACACATGCTGCTTCCTCTGCAAATGCATTTCAAAGTGGGTTACAAAATATAAAATAATAGGTACAATTAATAAATATAAACTATATTCATCGAAAAGTTGAGACGAAAGGAAAACAAAAGCAAAGACCACTTCATGAACTATTCATACAGGATGAAAAGGTGTATTTCAACATCTAAAAATTAATATATCCAAGTTCTGAAGGACGTACAGAACAGAAATGTGACAGAAACCATGGAAGCAAAGCCAAAGTGTGCAGAGGGGGAGCAAAATACCGGTATGTTGCAGAGACACTGCTACTGCACATACAAAGGGGACACACAGAAAGCTGTGTCACTTGTCCAATGAATGACTCAAAAATTATTAGCATATATAGTAGAATTGCTGCATTAAGTAAATAAGGCTGCTGTGGATTTTTAAAACCCACTTCTTAGAATTTATTTAGAGCCATGTTCACTGCAGAGGAAACCAGTTTTATTCAAAAAAAGGTTTGCCATTTTTCACCACTGAATTTGCCACTACTGTAGTTATCCTTCTTAACACACATATTAACAAGTTGTTTGCCCCAAGGGTTTGCAATCATTTGTTTGAAGAGACACACCTACACTGCAAATAGAAGATGGAGTGTAGCTCAAGACTTAAGGAAGCAATAAAAGAGCCTAGAAAACTTTGAAGAAGAAAAAAAGGGGGGGCTGCTAAGCTAGAACATGACACCTTTGGCACCTTATGTTTATCAGCTTAATGTTGGAGAGCTCCTTCCTTGAGCTTCTAAGAAACATTCAGTATTCCTAACTGCAGGGCAAAAACAGAACAATTTTTCATTTGCATTTTAAAAGTAAGGTTGTGTTGTTGTGTTTTTTTTTTAAAAAATGAACTGGACCAGACAACCACATAATCTTTGCAAGGGTTGTTTTGTATATCATAGTTGTGTTTATCAATTCAGTTTTACCTAGATAGACTTAAATTTAGGTTCCTTGAAATGGAGATAAAAAAAAGTTGGAACACTAGCCTGGATTAACTAGTAAAATTATTTGGGGAAAATAAGCACCAATACTGAAGACATGTTTTGCAGATACTAGCTTCCAGCCTTGGAATTTTTCTTGAGATCCAAAAAAGTTGGAGAATTCTCACAATTCCACTGTTTCAGGCAGATGTGGCATGGCTCATTGAAGTTAGAGCTAAAGTCTATGCTCCAGAGATATATGCTTTCCTGTCATATGGCTTTCTGAAAGTCCACTTCTGTTGATTTCACCCTCCCAGTGTAGAAGAGCTACTGAATTTGAGCTGCCAAAGTGCAGCCATTTTGCCACTGAATTTCAAACAGCCAAGGTCTCAAAGCACGGGTAAAACATAAAGGGGCCATAGGCCATAGTCTGAGGCATTCTACACTGTTATAAAATAGTTCTCACCATTAAGTCTTAGTTTTTCCTAGAGTGATGTAGCTGCCTTATGCCAGGACAGACTATTAAATATCAACTTGGACTGGCAACCATTTTCCAGAGAAAAACCTTCTATAAATGTTATTATCTGATCCTTCTTTCCACTGGAGATATCAGGGTTTGAATGTTGACCTCTCTATATGTCAAAAAGGGTCTATATGTCTAAGCTAGGGCCCTCCTGATCTTTTTTTAAAGCATCAAGTGTGTGCCAATTGTATATATCCTACCCAATGTTGCAAGATACATTATACAGCATAATCACCAAGAAACAAGGTATTTCACAAATACAAGAATGAGATCTGGATGTATCTATTCCATTAAATTGAGGAGTGGAGGATAAACTATTGGAAAGCTGCAGTGGGCAGATCATATAGTGAGCAGAAGCTTATCTGCACCTTTGGTGGAGCAGAAATTCTCCATTTTTCCCAGTTGAGGAGGAAAGAATGGTTTGTCTTCCAAAGTATGCCAGACCTATTTTAGGATTTAGATTAACAGTCCTGTGTTTTTCCCCCCACTACAAATGGTGCTGGGTTTGGGGGCAATTATGCTGCTGAAATCCACAGATACAGATAGACACAGCTTTTGACACCTGCAAAAAATGTGGTTTGGCATTGAATGTGTTCTGTGAGCCACTGTTTGCCCTCCTTTGATTTGAAGTAACCCCTTTCCACCATCCATTTGCTGTCTAAAGCAGTGTTTCCCAACCTGGCACCCTCCAGATGTATTGGAATTACAACTCCTAAAATTTTTAGAAGCTGGAAGCTCTAGGAATTCCAGTCCAATCTATCTGGAGGATTCAGAAAGGCTGCTATGGGGCTTTCAGTTTACACAGTTGAGGCTATCAAATATAAATTCGTACAAATGCATGCACAGGATTTTCCCCCAAAATATTATGGAAGAACTTCTGTAATTGCATACTACATTTCCTTTAAGGAGATGAGCTACAAAGTGCTTTTAAGTGAGTTGAAAGTCTCAAAGACTAAACATACACGTTTGCAAAATAAAGGAAATCAAGATACCTTCATTAGACAGTCTTAGTGAAACAATGGTTCACTTTCTGCTTAAGACTAGAAGCAAAATATATGCAGACATTAATGTACAAACATCCAGAAAAATAATATACAAATGATTACAGAGGTGTAGTTTGCTTCCTCTGAGAAACAGTTAAAACTGCCTCCACCAGCCCTGTGCCTTCTGAATGTTAGGCTACACAATCATCTTCCTCCACCAGCATGGCCAATACACCCACTGTCTGCAGAGGTTGGTGGTCAAACGCACCTGCAACTGTGCCCTTAGAAAAGGCTGAGATTCTGCTTTTCTTCATGTGGAAAGGACTTAATTTAGACAAGCTGGGGGGTGGGGGGGAGGAAAAGCAGATGAACATGTCAGCCAGCTATAAAAATGCTCAAACTATGAAGAAAGTAAAGCTTTCTCTTAAAACATTAGAAGCCGAGAATGTGTACTGAGGCAGATCACCGAGTCAAAACCAAAATTGCACTTCTTTACTTAACGCCTAAGCAATTTGGGGGGCTCTCGAGACGTCGTCAGACGAAGCAATGGCCGCTGGCTTCTAAGAGGAATCCAAAAGGACTGGATCATTTCCAAGCAGATGAAGTAACTACTGTAAATGTAATAATGGATCCTGCATATGCAGAAGCAATATATCTGCCAATAGCCGCTTTCGCCGATTAAACACGAAACCAGCAACAGTAAGTCGCCCCCTTCCAGCCGCTTAAAAGCTCCCTCCGAGAACCACCTTTGCACGCGCCATTCAGAACTATATGGACCTTTGCTCTGAGCCAGCCCCCACTACGGCTGTCCTTTCGCAAGATCTGGCACCTTTTTCAGCGAACACCCACGATCTTGCCTTAATTTATTTACCAGTCCCGCCAGTGCACGGTGGACTTTGGCAGGGCCTGTCCAGGTCCGTCGCTGCACCCACCATCTCACCTTGCAGACGGCTCCTCCCGGGGCGGGCGGCAGGGGGAGCGGACAGGGCGGCCTGGCAGCCTCCCGCGCGCGCGACTCCACGTGCTCCCGTCGCCAGGCTTTGCTTCTCGCCTTCTTCCTCCTTGCCGGCCGGGTTAGAACAGCTCGGAAAGATCTGTTGTAAACAAGCTGCCCTCACGGTTCAACCCCTCGGCGCGCATTGGCTGCGCGGCTCTATTTAAATACACGCCCCCAGCCGGAGCCCTGCAAAAAATAAACACCGAAGCCAAGCCGCTTCAGCTCTCCTCGCCTCGCTGTCCTCCCCCGTTTTCACCCACTCCTTTTCGTCCAGCTCTGGTTTTAAGCTCTTTTAAACTCATTGCTGCGATGGCGAAGCTTGGTAGGAGACAGCAGGGGTTTGTAACGTCCCCGAATTTTCCCTCTCCAACCCATAAGGGGATTCTTGCCCCTTAGTGAGACAGTTTTAACGTTATTCGTTGCCTTCATGTAAACCCAGAAAGTCCTCATTGGAGGAAATGGCGTTGTCGTGAACGTGTAATAACCTTTCACAAAACTGCCCTGTAGCAGCATTAGCACATTATGGCTGTGGTGTAGCCCACCAACAAGGAAAGGATACACCAGCGAGTCTACCATTACTAAGCATCCATGGGCACCTGCTTTTGTCCAATCTTTTTTGCAATTTAGGGGAGACTGCCAACCTTTCTTTCAGGACTGTTTGTAAAGATGACTGGGATTCAAATAAAGATGCCCCTATCGGAGCCTCACCAACTCTCATCCATAGTACCTGAAGATGATGGGTACTATTGATGATCTACAAAGTTATATGGTATAATTGTTAAGTAATACTAAATACTGTTGTAGCCTCAGGCTTCATCAGCTATAGTTTAGTACGTAAAGTAATCCTCATGTAAAACATAAACCTAAGTTTCTAATATTAATACAAGAAACTGAAATGAGTTCAGCCAGAATCTGGTATTGCTGTAAGCATGCTAAACCACAGGCCTTAACCTTTGGTTCTGTCTCAGGATTGTGGCATAATTTCTTCAGGAATAATAAAGTATGTGCACAGTGGTGGATTCTTTCATTTTAATACTGAATAATCAATATTAGTACCAAATGCTGTATCAATGCCCATGTTACATATTAAGGGTAGCAATGAGGCATAGCACTGGCACATAAAAGTGTATTGTTAATTTACTCTATTTTTCAAACACAGATCTCAAAGGCAGTCATATAAACAATAATAGAAATTATTCATGCAAATATTTGCTGGAGAGGTTCAATTAATACAACTAGATTATCATGTTGGTAGCAATGGACATACTACTTTTACCTCTGTGCCATTTCTCCTTAGGCTGATTTCAGATTTTGGAGGTTAAATATGGAAAGAAAGAAACTTAACAGGGAAGAGACAGAAGAGAATGGGTCAATCCAGAAAAGAGATAACAATCTCCTTCCATTCATGGATTACCTGTTGGTGCTAACAAGCATTTCTTCCCAAGTCAGAAATTGGCTTCAATGAAGGGAATGCCCTCTGCAGTGGAGCATGGAAGGTCCTCCTCCCCGCAAAGAATGCTGTTTATTAAAATTAGGAATACCTGCTTAATTACATGTGTAATATAGCACTGATACACAGTCCCTATTCTGCGGAATTCAAACTTGTTAGTTCATTAGTGCTGATTGAATTCACCAGGCCATAAGCTAGGGCTATATTATGCAAATACTGGGTGGATGAATCCTTTCTCTAATTCCACATGTGGCAATGGCAACAGTCTAGATTTTAGTGGTGGAATATGATATCCTGGATTGGCTGAAGAAGCTCCAGATTAGTTTGATTTACACATAGGCATGTGTGCACGCACACACACACACACACACACACACACACAAATGATCCCTGTTGTTTTCCCCACCCAGTGGCTTCTCTGTCAGCTTGGGCCCCATCCAAGTCTTCTGTGCACTGTGCCAGTGCAAGCACATACACAACATCTTTCACTTTGCTTCGGCCTGCCTGCTCACAAGTGCCATGCAGTTTTAAACATGCAGAAGGAAAAAGTACTGTGTTTCTCCCATTGTCTCTGGCTGCGAGTGGACACAGAACAGAATGGGAGGGAGGCAGAAGTACACACCAGCTGTCCCTGCATGGTATTTGTCTGAAATGCTTCCTGAATTGCAGAGAACGTCTTTTCTTTGCATTAACTCAGGGCATTTACCTGATGTCAGGGCACAATATACCTGATTGTGCCACACTTTAATGAACATAAAAATAATCACATGCCTTCAGGCTTGCCTTTATGGCTCAAAGGAACTTTGCAAGTTAAAAACAAACCAGATACAATTAAGCATATCGAAAAGATGTTTCTGAAAATTCTATGAATCCGCACACCTTCTCTTGTTGCAACCTCCAAAACTGATATATTGTACAACATGGGACAAGGCAAAAATACATTACATGTTCTTGGTGGTTGGACTAATCTTTCCTCTAACCATAAAGCTCTTGGGTTGGCCCCAATTGTGCAGTTCCCAATAAATTAGCAGCATCTGAAGTTTCCAGAAAACTGGCTGTAAAACAAATGTGCTGTAGTTGTTTTAGTAGAATCTGGCTCTGAAAAAAAAAATCCAGTTATGTTTAATTTCTGTTATGAACTGGGTTGTTAGGCTGGTTGCTTTGTATTTTAAAATTATTTTAAGTCTATAACTATGCAAAATTAAAACACATTTTCTGCTATGAATTTGGAATTCTAACACATCTCCTTAATCTCTGTGTCCTCCTGCAGAAAGTCTTTCACTCTCTCTCTCTCTCTCACACACACACACACACACACACACACACATATTTCAATTGCCTCACAGATTGTTTTGTATAGTGGGTGTTAATATTGTCAGAATTGTGTTCATTTGGTTTATTTACTCAAATCTACATTTTTTAAACATCAGTTGTAGTCAGCATACATTTTATTTGAATTCCTATTCATTGTCCTCAGTTGGTTTTAAGACTTTCATGTTCAGAAGGAAGTTTCTTTCTTCTAATAGTCTGACTCTGCATATTAGCTTGATGTTATCTTTTCCAATGTGCAATATTTATTCTGAGTTTGTCTTATTGTTGGTTTGATTAACTGCCAAGCATTGGCTGCGATGATTCTCACAATTAGCACTCAGAGGTTGATCCATCCTAATAGTATTTAACAAGATTAAACTTGCCTATTGGAAAGTTAGTATAAAACATGGTCATTTTCCTAAGACTCTTGATGGATTCACACAACACATAACATTTGCTAATCCAGCCTCATCCCCAGAGATCTATCTTAAATCCTGGGTCTACCTCAACTTACCTCAATTAGCAACAAGTCCTTTTATTCACAGAAAGACAGTTAAGCCCACACAACAACGAGTATACATGAGACAATCCCTGAAAGGGGTACTAACAATTATCATAAATTGCTTTTATTAATGACTAATGACTCATAGGTGTAATAATATCCATATACCTTAGTGACTATTCTACTGAAGACAATTCTGCTGGTTACTGTGGGAAGGGGGAAAGCTTGTGAGAATCCCAATGCAACATGCCTGAAAACATGACACATAATGCAATAACTTTCTCACCGCAACTCAGAGAACTAAAATGTGGTTTCTTTCCAGAGGAAACACTGAAAAACATGCCTGAGAGAATGGAAGAGGAACAAACGGGGATGGGTGACACCACAAGGCAAAGATTTTGACCATGTGCAGCAGGTACCATCGAACACTGTATGCAAACCAGCCCGGGGATAGGTTGCAGAGTAGTCTAAGTACATCAACCATTTTCACTATGTTGGCTGATCTTCACTGGCATGGGGGCAGATGGTGAACAACCAGAGATAGAAAGTGAACCAGAGTGAGAGGTAGAGAGCAGAATCAAAGTGAAGAAACAGGAGTCCGAGCAAAGAAGTGACTGCATGGCTCTATGCTACCTGATTCCATTTTCACTTTTGTTGGATAGCACGCCAAGGTTCAGTTCTTGGCCTGTGTGCTCTGTCCTGCATGTGTTCCATAATATTACTGTTTTGGACTTCCAGTGGTGATGTCAAGGCGGTGCAGGGGAAAGAGGACAGTCTCCGTCCTCTAACTCTGATTTTTCCACATTTGGAGACCCTTCGGGGGCGCAGAGAGCCTGGAGGGCTATGCGCGATAAAGGGTGAAGCCTGGGGAGTAGCGAGGTGAGAAGCGACCACCCGCTACGACGAAAGGAAACCCCCTAAATCCAGTGTGGAAATATCTGCTATTGACAGATGGCGGATCTGAGGCCGTGACAAACCACAGAGGATGCGGAAGCAAAGATATACTTAACAGATTGTGCCATTGAGTGAGTTAAAATATTCTAAAATATTCTTAAGAGTAATAGAAAAGTCTAAAAAGATTTACTTGTCTGTTAGTTTGGGTGTCGGAAGGAAGCTCAGCTCGTGAGGGAATCCTCAATGCAAGCGGCGACCCGGTGGGAAGAGCTGTGAGTCAGCAGATTAAAATAACCAGAAGATTAATAGGAGAGAGACAAAAAGAAAAGAAAAAAATCTTGTGGCAAATGTTCTAGCGCAGGACGAAGAGGACGGTTGAAGATTGAGGAAGGAGAGGTCGAGAGGCGGGAGACGGAGTTGGTGGGACGAGAGGAGCGAGGGGAGACGACCAGCAAGCAGACAGCCGGAACTGAGGAGAAAATGGCGATTTAGGAAAGACGGAGAAGGAGCGATACGTAGCAGCACGTTACAGAAGATTGGAGAAAGTGGAAGAGAAAGGAGGAGATAGATTTGAACGTGGAGAAGATCCGGAAAATAAAGGAGACGGCGAGTGGACATGATACGGCAACGAAAGTGACAGGAACGGACAGACGGTTGATGATATAAGATTGGAGATGAAATCTGGAGTCTTAGAGAGACTGTGTGTCAAGTAAGAAGGAGGAAAGAAAGTGAAGAGGGTTGGAGAAGGTGAAGAGAGGTTTGGGGGTATAGTGGAAGTAGATGTAGACCCAAAAGAGGAGAGAAAGAAAAACGAAGAACCGGAAGTCTAGAGTAAAAGAGTAAAGTTAAATAGGTGGTTGGCTAAACAAAGAGATATTAAGAATAGAAAGTATTTGAGAAATAGGATATCACTATGACAACATTGAGGACAGGAAAGAAGACAACATCAAGTCTAGCACTGACACCTTCATCCCCACCAGGTCAGAAAACATTAGAAGGAATGCTAGGGACAGAAAAACAGTGGATGGAATACATTTACAATCTATTGAATCTACTGAATTTATTGAAGAGGAAGAGGACACATCCTACATGATGGATTTCTTTGATGATCAAAGGCAGAACTCAAGTAAAACATTTACAACTTTAAAAGCAACAGGATTGGACTTCCAAATACGAGGCACAAAAAACGTTGACAACATGACAGTACAGACAACACTGGATAAAAGAGAAAAAGAATATGATTGGACTCAATGGTGGGAAAAGGCTTTTAGCCAGTTACTAAGATGGGAGGACTTAGAGGCCCTGTTGTGGAAACCTACCTGGCACAAAAAGAAAGCTAGAATTAGATTTAAAAATAAGAGTTAAAATTTTATTTGATGGGTAAAAAGGGCTTCTGGATGTGATTGAACTAATATTTTTGAGATCTTTAAGGTTACTTTGGTATGAGTCAACACTAGATTTAAATTATGGATTGATTATGATTTGGAATGGCAATAAGAAAAATTGGAAAATTTATAATTAAAGGAGTTAGATTGAGATTGAGACTGGTGAAATATTATTGATATTTTTATTTATAAGAATGAATGGTAATTAGTGAGGTATTAAAATGGATTAAACTGAAACAATTGAGGAATCTTTAGGGACGTGGACTGATCTATGAAAATATTGGATAGAATATATGAAATAGAATATAGTTGAGAAATATTAAGATATAATAGTTATATTATTGTTATGATAGAAATAATTATGTCCTATTATTATTATTATTAATGTTATTATATTACTATGTCTAATGCAATAGTTTAAAATATATAAATTCATGTTTATTTACATATATGTATGTGAAATAGAATAAGAGATATAATTTGATTGAGAAGCATAAAATGAAATTGGAATAATAGATAGAGGTGAGAAACAATTTATATTTTAGGAATGCTCGAATTGTATACCATAAGAGGGAACTTTTAAAGTAGTAGTTTAAATTGTATATGTATGACTGTATTTTTTGTTGTGTTCTATGGAGTGCCCTATCTCCACGATGTGTTATAAGCACTTGGCTGTAAAACAAACAAAAACTAATAAAACTTGTTATGGAGAGAAAAACAGTGTAATATTAAATATGCAAACTATGCAGACAACACTGCTGACTATTCAGGAAACGATGTTAAAAATGCAGGAGACAATGTCTAAGAATCACATAGAAATGAGAGGGGATATGAACAAATTAGATAATAGGATAGAAATGATACAACAAACAATTGAGAAAAATGAAGAAAGAATACAGACAGTAGAAGTAGGGTTGGATAAAATAAGGAAAAAAGTTGATACGGTAGACAAAAAATTGATGGTAACTAACAAAAAAATGGAAGAATCAATCATTCATCTGGAAATGGACTGGGCTGCGTTCTATTTAAGATTTCAAAACGTGGTGGAAGAGAAGGAAGAAGATTTGGGTGCTATTATGGTAGAGTTGATAGCGGCAGCTCTACAAAGGGATAAGCAAGAGATATTGTTAGAGATAGATGAGGTGTACCAAATCCATACGAACTATGCTAGACGTAACAGACTTTCACGAGAAGTCCATATAAGATTCACCAGAAAGAAAGTTAGAGATATAGTATACAAGATTACGAGAGGTGACCCAATGATCTATAAAGATATAGAAATACAAACACTAAAACAAGTCCCAAAGAAAGTAAGAGAACAAAGAAGGGATTATAGATTTCTCAGTGCATATCTAATTAAAAGAAGCATACCATTTAGATGGTTAATCCCAGAGGGGATGTTGATATCTTGGCAGGAGAGAAAGATTAAGATAGATAGCTTAGACAAAGCACGAGAATTCTATGAGCAGTTGGAAGGGGTGGAAGAAGAGAATAGTAGTAAAGAAGAATTAGAATCTAGAAGCCAGGAAGACCAACAGCAGGAGCCAAAAGAAATAGAACGAGAGATAGAAAGTAAGGAAGAAAAAGGACAAAGGAAAGAAAGAGGAGTAGGTTTGAGAACAAGACAAACACATAAGTAGAACACACAAGTAGAACAATGGAAGAGGAGATTAGACTAATATCAATTAATGTCAATGGATTAAATGCACCCTCTAAAAGAAAACAAATATTAACAAAATTAGTAAAACAAGGTATAGATATAGCTTGTCTACAAGAGGTACACATAAAAGAGCAACATAGGAAATACTTGGAATTCCCAAAATTAGGAGTACTATATACAGCACTAGCGGAACAAAAACAGAGGGGAATAGCGGTCTATATTAGGAAAGAAATTAAAGCCAAATTGAAATATCAAGATACAGATGGAAGAGTGCTAATGATAGAACTACAAATTGAGCAGAAACCATGGCTGTTGGTGACAATTTATGCTCCAAATGAGAACCAAAAAGAATTCTATAATAAATTACATGAAAAACTTATAGAAATTGGACAGGAAAATATTTGCATAGTAGGAGATTATAATGCGGTAGTGAATGTAAAAAAGGATTATATTAGCAACACAAAAAATAAAAAGAAACAGAAAATATTACCAAAGACATTTTTTGAGATGGCACATGAATTTAATCTATCTGATCAATGGAGGAAACGGAATAAAAAAAAAAGGAATATACTTTCTTCTCAAATCTGCATAAATCTTGGTCTCGGTTAGATATGGCATGGATGAATGGAGAGGTAGGACAAGATATAGAAACAATAGAAATAATGTCAAATACACGGGCCGACCATAATCCCCTGAAAAGTCTGGAAAGGGCAAAAAAAAGTAAGGAGAAGGTGGACATTGAGCCCCCACATTTTAAAGGAAAAAGAATTTATTGTAAGGATTAGAAAAGAAATCGAATTGTTTTTTAAAGAAAATACAAAACAACAAACATCACTACAAATTATATGGGATACGGCTAAAGCATATTTGAGAGGTATAGTGATAGCTTATACAGCAAAAAAGAATAAGGTGAAAAGGCAAACGCAAAACATACTTCAGGAGGAGATTAAAAAATTAGAATCTAAATTACAAAGGGAGCCCCAGGATGAAATGATTAAAGCGGAAATGGTTTTGGCCAAACATAAACTAAATATGATAGACCAAGAGGAAATGGCAAGAGAATTGAAAATAGCAAAACAAAATTTCTTCGAACATGCAAATAAGCCTGGGAGGTGGCTCGCTTATAAATTTAAAAAAGAGAAGGAAAAAAGATTTATTCAGGAACTACAAGACGAAAACAGAGAGTTGCAATATAAAATGGATAAAAAGAAAAAAATAATTCAGAATTATTTCGAGTTACTATACAAAAAAGAGGAAATAGATGTGGAAAATATAAAACAATATTTAAAGGTTAACGGCTTGCCAGAATTAAAAGAAGGACAGAGAGAAATATTGAATAAGGAAATAACAGCTATGGAATTAAGAACCGCAGTGCAAAAACAAAAAAATAATAAAGCCCCCGGGCCAGATGGACTTCCAGGGGAGGTGTATAAGACTCTCTATGAGGATTTCGAAACGATATTATTAGAAGTGTACAATGATGTGTTGGAGAAAGCCAAATTACCACTCCTGGACAGAAGCTAATATATCCCTCATCCCAAAAGAAGGTACAGACCCCAAACAGATAAAAAACTATAGGCCAATCTCGTTGTTGAACACGGATTACAAAATTTTTACTACTATAATTGCGGAAAGATTGAAATTAATATTAAATGATATAATACATTCAGATCAAAATGGTTTTTTACCCACAAGACAAATTAGGAATAACACGAGAACGGTGTTAAATGTCTTAGAATATTATGAAGCACACCCTGAAAAACAGGTGGCACTAATATTCTTAGATGCCCAGAAAGCATTTGATAATCTTAACTGGCAGTTTATGTTCCAACAGATTGAGGATATGAGATTTGGAGGGAAGTTTGAGAAAATGATAAAAGGCAATATATAAGATACAAAAGGCTACAGTGATAATTAATGGGGATAATACAGAGAAATTTGAAATAAATAAAGGAGTAAGACAGGGATGTCCAATGTCACCTCTACTTTTTATTTTGACTTTAGAAGTGCTATTAATCCAAATTAGAATTAATAAAGAGAGAAAATGATTACAGGTCAAGACAAAAGAATATAAGACGCAGGCATTTGCGGACGATTTGGTGTTTTTTATAGAGGAACCACTAGAGAGAGGAAATATCCTAATGAACGAAATAGAAAAATATGGAACAGTGGCAGGACTAAAAATTAATAGAGAAAAGACTAAAATGTTAGTAAAAAAATTAACTGAAAAACAAAAAAGGAAATTAGAAGATTTTGGACTGCAAATTGTAAAAAAGATTAAATACTTAGGAATTTGGCTCACTATAAGATGTTCCTCAATAAAAGAGGATAATTACAAAAAATTGACACTACAAATGAAAAAAGATTTAGAGGTTTGGGGAAAATTACAATTATCATTATTAGGAAGGATTTCTGTGATTAAAAATGAATATATTACCAAAATTATTATATTTATTTCAGACAGTCCCAATAAAATTAGAGAAATTTTTTTCCAAAGAATTAGACAAAATGATCAATAAATTTATTTGGTTGGGTAAAAAAGCACGAATAAATATCAAAACGTTACAAGACAGTAGAAGTAGAGGTGGCCTTGGGCTCCCAAAATGGGAAACTTATTACCAAGCAGCTGGGTTACTTTGGATTAGGGATTGGATAAACTTGGATAATAAAAGGGTTTTAATGATTGAAGGACATGATTTGCAGGCCGGTTGGCACGCCTTCTTATGGGGAAAATATAAGAAGACACACACATATTTTTACCGGCACCAGATAAGAGATGCACTGATTTGGACGTGGGAAAAGGTCAAAAAGAAACACTATATGAAAATACCACATTGGGCCTCACCGATGGAGGCAATGATTCACCCAAATACATTGGACAAAAAAAAGATGATAAGGTATAAAGAATTATTAGATAACCAAGGAAATCTCAAATCAAGGGAAGAATTAAAAGAACAGGGAATAATTATAGATTGCTGGCCATACCTACAGATACAGTCAAAATATAGTAAAGATATGGAAGAATATGGAATAAATCGGGTACCACAGCAATTGGATAAAATATTGATAGGCAAGGAAGGAAAATTCTTAACAAAAACTTATAAATACTTACTAGAGATAGAATTGGAAGAAGAAATAGTAAAAGGTCCAATGATAGCATGGGCACGAAATGTGGGCCGAAATATAGAATTAGAAGAATGGGAAAGAGTATGGAATAAAAATTGCAAATTAACATTGTCAACTGCATATAAAGAAAATCAATATAAAATGTTTTATAGATGGCATTTAACACTGGCGAGATTGGCTAAGATGTATAAAAATATGAATCCGGATTGTTGGAAGTGCAAAAACAAGGAGGGAACATTCTACCATATGTGGTGGCAATGCCCCAAAGCAAGGATTTATTGGGAACAGATAAGGAGATGGATACAGGAGATAACAAAAGAACAAATTGAACTCAAACCCGAATTATTTCTACTAGGTATAATTAATCCAAAGATAAAAAAAACAACTCCAATACATCATTGTACGCATAATAACAGCGGCACGCATTGCGTATGCGCAGTGTTGGAAATGTGAAAATATACCAACAAACAATATGATTATTCACAAGATACTAGAATGCGCTGAGATGTACAAGCTTACTCTAGAAATACAAGACAAGGAAGCAACAGAATTTTACGAGATATGGAATAAGTGTTATGTTTGGTTAGAACAGAGAAACAAAAATGTATGAAAATTAATGTAAATAAATGTAAATAAATGTAAGAGACATATGACACAGTATTGTTAAGGGAAAAAAATGTATTTTATTTGTTGTAAAGTGAAAAAGGAAAAATAAAAATAAAAAAAAATATTACTGTTTTGGTTGATTGTGTTGATTGGTTTAACCTATGCAATCCCCCTAGAGTCATGTGTGAGCGGGCAGTCATGGAAATTTAAATAAATAATGGTGTGGCTCCAAGTGAAAAGTGTATGGAGTCCCTGGAACAGCACAGGGAAACCTTCTGTGGCTCCCCCAATCAGCACTATCTAGCAGAGGGCAGAGCAGAGCATGGGAAAATTGCTAGCTCTGTATCGCTGTGCATTAAAGCATGGAAGCATTCTCAAGTATTGTTTCCTTACCAGTCCTTAGGGTAACCTTGAATATCCCTGTGTTCAAGGCAAAATTCCTGTAAGGAAAACAAGTACAATTGCCTAGTTCTTCCAGTTCTATCCCAAAACTCTAGTTAAGTATGTCTCTTTGATCTTCTCCTCTGAATATTTAAGAATAACTGAAGTGGCAAGGCAAGTACACCAATGTCAAAGTGTCTTGTCTCAAGAAATGCATCATTTTCAAAATCATTTTGTCCAGCATAATTTGTGAGGAACTGAGGCTTTGTTTATTCTTGGAATTCCTGCATGAAAAATAAATGCTAGAGGGAAAACTCCACTTAACTATTGACCTAAAATGTGTGTGGTTCAAAAACCTAGGAAATTTAGTATGGCTCTAAAAATAGCTACCAATGACAGTTGTCATCTTAATTTAATTGTGATTAATTTCAAATAAACTCTGCAGAAAAGTTTGATTTCTCTTTGATACTACTGTTAAGGGGATACACTCATACTATGGGCATACATCCATGCAGGATTTGAGGGCAATAGGACAAAAGGTTTTCTACTGCTGTTGTCTATGATTTTTCTTCCACTTCTCAGTCTAGCCTCTAACCATAGGGCATCTTGGTGGCCTCTCATACGTACATGTTTATTTGTCACAATTAGTATCCAGACTCAACAATGCTTAGCTTCCAAGGGCAGGCAAAGTTCGACAGGCACTGCCACATGGATGACATTTAAATTAAATTGTATGTCCTTCTCATTCTGGTCCTGCCCACTTCTTTCTCCCAAATGTAATTTCTTTTTAGCACACATCAGTCAAAGGCCAAATATAACCCTCACTATAAAGGAAGCTATGCACTGCTGACATAAGCAAAATAATTTCGCTGGGAGAGGAGCAATAAACTTGCTCCACTGCTGCATAATGGGATGTGGGGGGGGGGGGTGTGGAGAGGGCCAGCCTCTCCTGAAAGTGCTATCCCGTGCTTTGGAAAGTCTTTCAGGCCTTTCTAGCATGTTTTAAAGATGCATATGGAGGAGGCAATGGGGAGTGTGAACTAAACATCCCACTGTGCAAAGCTTAATTCATGCAACATTGAAGGCTGTTCATTTGTGCTTGTGTTTTATCAACAGCAACATATCGGCATTTTTGTAATTTCAAATCCCAGCAATTTTTTTAATGGTTCATGAGCTGGTGATTTCATGATCAGCAATGTACTGCTGCTGTGTACTACTGGAATCCCAAGATATTTATATTAAAATAACTTTGGAAAGTAGTTGTTTTCAAAACAGTGCTTTTTTATTTTTAGAATTCTGGAAATCATAGGAATATTGTAAGAGAGAACTGGCTTATGTGAACTTCTTGATTTATTTAATAGTAAATGTATGGTTAAGGTCATGTGCACCATTCTATATGAATCATCCAGAGAGCATGTGGTAGGTTGAATAGCTGTATACCAGTGTCAATCTTGGAAAATCTTTAGCCACCCAACTAAATTCTACTGTATGGCTACTTGATGATGCATGACAGGCAAGAAACCCAGTTTTAGGGCACTTCCACTATTTCCCCCCCCCCCAATTCCTTCATGTTTCATGAAGCTTGTTGTGTTTCATCTTCACTACTGCAGCCTTTAGAACACTAAAGCGAAGCTCTCCTTCCATCTGACCTGTAAAGATAACAACTTTCTCAAGTCAGGCTTGACACGTCCATGTAGTTTTCATGCCAACAATGCAGAAGTGATGTGCCACTGCCTTCTCTCTGGATGTTGGGAATTCCTGGTAGTTCCCCATTCAGATTCAACATTTTATAAATAACTCAAGTCAGTGTGAATATACCTAATATACCTTTTTCCTCCTATCTTCCCCACAACATTTTAATTTAAATTTAATTTAAGCAACACAACATTGTTTAGATTTTCAAGATCAACTGAAATTGACTGGATGCTACCATTGATATAAATAATTGATCAATAGGAGAGGTGACCCCCCCCCCAAATCAATTGGCATTTGTTCGTTTATTTATCAAATGTGGAAACTGCCCATCTCAGGGCAAAACCCATCCCATCCCTTGTTGATTCTGAAGCAACAAACATTTCCTTACTTCCTACACAAAATAAATAAAATGGCTGGCTCCTACTACCCAAGAACATACTGGCTACATTTATTTTGTCATTTGTAAAATAAACCCCAGAATCAAACAATTGTTATAAAAACAGAGGTGCAAAGTCACCCAGCTCCCCCTCCTCTTGCACTTAAAAGTCCATTGCTAATTGTGACAAGGATAGAACAAAAGCCATAGTTGTGTGGCATTGCAAATGTTGGAAAGTAGGAATTATTTTTAAACAGTACTTTCCAACAGATAACCTGAATATGACACTAAAGGTGGCTGAGAGGGCTGTGAAGTAGAGTCCTGGCACAGCAAAAGCCCTAGACAAAATTGCTAGTGTATGTGCATTCATGCAGCACAAGACAAGTTAAAAAAGCCCCTCACTTCAAGCAGAAGCCTAGAGATACTTTGTGGAAGGAACATAATTTTCCTCTGCTCTCTTCAGTCAGGTGACTGTTCTGACAAAATACTGAAAGGATCTGCTAACAGTCAGAAAAACTCAAGTAGTACAGTAGAAGGAACAGGATTGGGTATATTTATTTCCCTGTACTGTATATAAAAAAAACAAAATTGAAGGGAGATAAAACCATCAAACCCTTTCTTCTTTCATGGATCTGATGAACACAAGGAGTGTTCATCAGATCCTTGAAAGCACTTGCTGAGAGACAACTCCTGCCTATGGTGAAATAGACCACATACACTCTCTAATGAGGTTCTCCAATGAAAATATTAAGATAACATTTGAAAGATTGCAATGCACTACAGTTGTGCTAAAAAAGTAAGCACAGGTGATAGATTAAGAATACTTAGGAATGGCATAGAAATCCCATATGAACTTGCCAGCTTTGCCGCTCTGACCAGTACAGTACACTCTGGCTTTATTATGTGCTATAATATTTATCCCACTGATCTTAATGTCTCAGAAGTTCCCAGGAAACAGAGCCAGCTTTACAGGTTGCTATGATTAGGAGTGATCATGTAAGTATCCTTGTGTTTTGCCACTCGAGGCAATTTTCTCAACCTCAACAATTTTACAATGTGTGGGTTTCAACTCACAGAAATCCTCAGCTGGATTTAGGACATTGGTATAAGAGTATTCAGGAATCTTTCAGAATCTGCAAACCTCAAGGAGCAATCTTCACCCCACAATAAGAGTTTGATTGTGTGGGATAAAACTTCACTGAATATTGGCCTGGCCCTGACAATAAGCAAATATCACTTTCACTTCCATGGTAACCAGACTATTCATTTCATGTCCCAAGACTAAGACTAAAAGCCATGACTTACTCTAAATGTTGGATAATGTCAAATTGAGAGTTTTATAATCATCACATCTAAATTTGCCATCGTATAACAGCCTCAACGTGAATATTAAAACTCTCCAAGAGCAATCATCCTAACATTCTGCAATACCACCCTAGAAATCACCTTAGGGGAGAAAGTTGCAAAGCAGGAAAGTGGCCATGCAGCAATCTCCAAAACTAATTTATTGGCACAAAACCTGGTAAAGGCCGGCAAAGCTTGCATCATTCTGGAGTTTTATCTAAGTAGGATAATAAAAACAAACAAACTGGGCCCTTGAAAAAAAACCTAACCTTCCATTTTGTGATGAATCATCAGTAGTGGGATGAGGGTCAAAATGTTGCTGATCGGCCAAATGAGGATGAAGGAGAAATAGACCACAAGAAAACAGAATATGGTAAACAGACCAAACGGACATACGAGAACATTAAATCCAGAGATATCAAAGAGAAACACTGTGCTTATCTGTTTCTTTGTTAAAATAAACTTTTGTGCCAAAATGGAAGAGTGAAAAGTAAAAAATAAATACAGAACAAATATCTTGTGAATAGAACCAAGATAATCATGTAAATGCAAATTTTTTAAACAGAATAGGAGAAGGAATACACAAGCAGGTTGTGTGCCTGTTACAGAAAGCATAATTTCAAAGAAGTCAGAAACCTCAAAAAGGGCCCAATTCTTCCCCATAATGGATGTAGATGAAAATGCAAGGATGCAAAATTAATTTTGCCCTGGGGCGTGCTATTTTTCTCTGGGAGATGAGATGCAAAATAAAATCTGGGAGCCAGGAGAAAATATTAAAGTAATGATATATTATTAACTGAACCTACTAGAGATGACCTCAAACTAATCCTAAAAATGCAAGGTTTCTCTGAACTAATTGGAAACAGTAAACACAATGGCTTCATATTTATATGTAACCAGAAAATTGCCAAGGCAATCAGCTGTGCACTAAAAGAAAGGAAACTTCTAAATTAACAGATTAGTAAACTGGAAGTTGAAACAGAAATTTGAGGGGTCAATTCTCTATTGTTCAGGGTTATTCAAAGCTAGAAACATCCCCCCAAAACTCAAGAGGTTACCAGCCGTTAAGAAAATGTCAAATGAACTATTAGATAAGGTTTCTTTCAGAAAAGTTTCCAAATAAGGAAAAAAGGAATGTAAATTTGCACAAATATACCAAACTTCAAAATAAGAATCTAATTAGAACAAAATCCAAAGTTGTCCTTATTTAAGAGCTCCCATCAAAAACTAAGTTCATTTCCGAGTACACTTAAGACAATTACTGTACCACAGTATTCTGCTGCTGTGAAGCCTCTACTGATTTTCCTGAATGCGGCCTAAGTTTCCCTAGACTCAAGACACATTACTGGCTGGAAAATCAGGTGCTAGATTATTTAGCACATTATAAAATCAGGTTCTGGGAGATAAAATGCAACAGCATTCATGGCAGCTTTTATGTTTTAATCAACTAATGGGAGCAAGAGGAAACACGCGCATCCAGCCACAAGGTTAAGACTCGTTTGTTTTGCATGCATTCAAGAGGCAGCTGACAGCAACCGCGGACGGGCGGGAGAGCATCTGCGCTGAAGTTCCCCTCCCGTTTGAAAAAGCATCGCTGCGGCCACGCACAAAAGGGCTTCCAATTGAGAAATCGGAGGATCGCTCCATTCCGCTTCCCCTCGTCCCACGTGATTTGGGCAAGCGCTCGGCCTCCTCCTTTGCTTCAGCTTACAGGCAGGGCGGAAAGTGACTACGTGCCACTCCCCACGTGGAAACAGTTCTTTCCCTCCCCCCCCCCTCACAGAAAAAGCCAGAGCTGCAGGTTGGGGCTTATGTCAAGGGTGGTGGCCCAACGAGGGAAGAGCGGCGTCCAATCAGAGATCCCAGCGACCGGGGCGCCTATCCAATCGCAACGCTTAAAGGAGGAGTTGGGATGCAAGCTTGACCAATCCGAAACCAAACCGGGAAGAGTTGGCGCTGGAGGCCAAGAGACGAGGATGTGGGAAGGAGGAGACCTAGAGAGGGCGGGGGGGGGAGGGAAGAGAGAGCCAATCACGAAAGAAAAGCCACTGGCAAAGAAGCTAAGAGGAACCTTATCACTAAGGGCGGGAGCACGTTCAGTGGCTAAAATAGCATCCAGCTGCAAGAACCCGCGCTCGAGCTGCTAAGGCAATAGGAAAGGAACCTCCCTCACCCTCCCGCTGTGAAGGGGCGGGGTTTGCTATTTTCGCCGCGGAGCGGGGGAGCGTCCCTTCCCCCGCTTGAGAGGCGGTCGGCCGGGATTCCGCCTCTCCACTCGCGCACGCCCAGTCATAAAAGCTTCTACCGCCGTTGGGTACACATTTATCATGTTTGACAGCCGAGTTGTGGGCTTGTTTACTTCGAAGCGATCTGGCGGCCTAATCTTCCATTTCCAGCCGTGTGCACGTGTGAAGCTTGTCCCAGAGAAGGCCAGACTAAAAAAACCTTCCGTTGAATCGTTCAGTGTTTGGGACAGTGGGTTATGTAGTATCGTCTTCAGCGGGACAGAGAAGAAAAAACAAGTCTTTTAAAAAATGGCAGATCTTAAGATGGTGCTTTGTTAAAAAGAGTAGCTGATTGTGCCCGAAAGAGCCCCAAATCCCACAACTTTCGAGGAACAGGACGTTTTTCGGTGCCGAGCAATGAGTTTCTGAGGGCAATTGTAGCCTTCTTGAATTGCCACCCCGAACATCCTTACCCCTGCTGTCCGGAATACTGGAATTCTTCGACATCTGGAGGGCCGACTTTGCCCGGGTATAATTTGGCAGGTTCTGCATTGCTGATGGTGGGGCCCAGGTAAAGACCCATATTGGGAGGAACTGAAGTCAGTGGTGAGTGGGGTCACCTCCTGCAGACACTTAACTTGTCTTTCCCATTTCCCACTCTGTTCAGTGGCTTGCTTTACCACGTGAAATCCCAGAACACGGGTTTCGTACTCCTAGGTAAGGAATGAACAGAAGACCATAATAGGATCCACAAGGCTGTTTATATCAAATCTTTTTTCTTTGGTGTTGCCAGGGATGCTGGAAATAACTAATCTTCCCCCTTCTTCATGGTGCTATCTTTGGCTGTGTGCATGTGCCCTTGCAACATTTTTTTAAGCTGGCTCCCCCAACTGCCTTCTCATTCCTAGCCTATGATAGTGTAAGACAAGCTTAAGTCATTATTAGCTGTAATGGTGTTAGAGTAGTATTTTCCTCTTTTTTTCCTCTTGCACACACTACAAGGGCAGCCTCAAAAATATGTAAAGCTTTTAGGCTCCCACCCCTCCCCTTTACCCGAAGTCAGATGGCTGGGAACAGAATTGAGAGAGGCATAGCAATAGGACAGCAAATGTTGTTCTAGTATTCTGTTGCTTTTTACCAACTTAAGTTTGAAGGAGAAATGCTGACTTTTAAGTCAACACTGGGTAAATATGATTTCCAGGCTATGATTTGCACAGCCCTTTTCCACTGTATTTGCATTGCCAACCATTTGCCTATTAAATAAAGACAGTGAATCACTATACCAAGACATTTGTCTATACCTGCAGCAAAGGCAGAGTGAGTTCCACTAAGGAACAGCTTAGGAACAGCTCAATGACTTCTAGAGGGCAACTAATCCAGATACCAAAAATTTTGGTATATTGTAGAGTTTTATCCTGGAGGTCATCTAGTCCAAGTCTCTGCCCAGTGCAGGAATCCTCATCCTCATCCCAGAAAAATTATTGTCCACACATTTCAACATCCTGGAATAAAGAGCTGACCTAAAGCTTATGATGATGAACTGCTGTTTAAAAAAGAAACACAGAGAGGGATGATTGAAAAAGTTTATATGGGTACTCTTCCAGTAACTCCACGAGGGGCAAGTGATTTAATGTGTTCTAGTGGAACTATTTTTGTTGCTTTGTGCCATGTAATGTCTACCTTTTTTTTCCTTAGTGTTTTCCCACAGGTGCAGGGTCCAAGTGTTGATCCATTGGTTGCAACAGAAATTGACCAACTGGCTTGTTGAGGCTGAGAGACTGATTGGCTCAAAGTCACCCAATTGGCTTTCATATGTAAGGCAGGACCAGAATTCAGTCTATGTTTCTAGCATGCCCACTAGACCAAACTGGCTGACCTTTAAGGTCTACTTGTATACTCAATGTTTCAAAAATCCCCAACATACTGCAATATATCAAGTGGAGATCTCATCCTGCCTTCCTAACCAAGATGTTTGCCACTGAAAATCCCAGAAACTAAACCTGACATTGTCTGCATATAATGGGTATGCACTGCTGAAAACTATGGACCCTCCCAACTCATTTTCTAACATCCAAAGTAAAAGCAGTTTGTGGCTACCTCTGGCCAAGGACCAACACATTCTGTAGGTCAGTGGCCAAATTTCCTTCGCGCTTTTCACTAAGGGGAAAAAAAGGATATTTTGCCAACATTCTGTGCTTTTCTAATAAAATGAGCACGTGCAACACAGCTGAGACTTGTATTCAACCAGTTATAAAATATTGAATGCTGTCACTAAGCAAAGTATTACTATGTTGATCTAAAATCAGATTTTTGATATCTGCCTGAAAGTCACCTAGCAAATAAAGATTTTAATAATTACAGTTTCAATAACTGGAAATCCCTCACTATTAGTTTTTAAGCTGCTTTATTATGTTATTTCATTGGGGCTCCTTTGTTATTAAGAAATTTATCTTTGATCTGAGGATAGTTTACAAAAATCAAAATCAAAAGTATACAAATACTAACACATGTAAATC
The DNA here is from genome assembly GCA_023970755.1 of Azemiops feae. Taxonomy (NCBI): domain Eukaryota; kingdom Metazoa; phylum Chordata; class Lepidosauria; order Squamata; family Viperidae; genus Azemiops; species Azemiops feae. The sequence continues at coordinate 1,214,737 of JALGBA010000703.1, read as the reverse complement.
ACTCAGCAAGGCAATAAAACACCACATGAAAATGATTTTAAAAACAGCAGAAACAATAGCTCCTATTGATTATTGTTTATTTTTTAAAATCTAGTTTAAAGATTTTTTACTTAGTACTTGATATGCTGTATACTCTGTAATTGGGAAGACTGTTATCCCTCATAATTAGGATTCTTATTTAATAAGCATACACTGAATAGATGGGAATAAATTATTTGATAGTAGTTTAATACTTAACATTAAAATACTTAATCCATGTTAACTGGTCTTGTGCATGTTGTCACATTTGTGTAATCTACATTCTTCTATGTAAAGTGTAAATGGTTTAGAGAGGATGTGGCCCCTGCTATGGTAGTTATATAACCACAGTTAAGAGTGCTCTGCAAAACATCCTGAGGTATCCTATTCAATAGCAAGATGGAAAGCCCTCTGTATTTCATTCAAAAAAACCAACATGCAACTTCATACAGGATTTGTGTCTATTGGACAAATGAAATTTTCTGGAATTTGGTTTTTAACTATTTGACCACTGTGTTTTGCATTCTGCAAAGAAGTTGTCCATAAATGTGAATGCTAGTAACTATTCTCTTAATTTCCTGTTACAAAAAGTGAATGAGTTTTAAATCAGGAATGTTCAGTTCAAAATTGTTTTTAATTTCAAAAAACTTAAATTTCACTTTCTTCCATCTAAATGTAGTTCCATTAAAGACTACACATTGTAGATCAGGCATGTCAAACTGCCGGCCCATGGGCCAGATGCATCACGCCGAAACCACACCCACCCCATTGCCGGCAATGGGAAAAAGTCCCGACACGTGACGCGACGTCACATGACGTCGCGAGTTTGACATACCTGTTGCAGATAATTTCAAATAGAGTTTTGTAGCATTTTAAAATGTATCCAAAAGACTAACATGGCCCTCCCATGGGAAATCAACCCTCTGAAATACAGAGTTAGTTCAAAACAAATTCTGAATACTGTAGTAATGGCTAATCATGATGAAGCTGTACCAAAGTTATAACTAAGCTACTTTCCACAGTAAGATCATTATGTTAGGGCTACCAAATATGGACTGTAAAAATTCATATGACTACTTGATTGCTAAATTTAACATTTTCTGTACCTCTGCTATTTGGTCCTGTCAGAATTTTGCAGTCTGTTAGCCTTAGGATTCTTGTAATATACTAAACTGATATTAAGAACATAAAACTGCTGTGTTCATATGCTGTCCCCAAACAAATAAGCCATATTATGGCCTAATGTGATAGACCAGTTCATACAGCATTAGCATTCTAAAATAAGGGCTGGGTTCCCACAATGTATCTTGTCAAGAGTGAAAATTTGGCAGGTATGTGCCTCTCTGTTTTCATCTTGCCATTAGAGTAAGGGGGGGAAGTGTTGGTTTCAAATGGGTTGATTAGAGAAACGAAACCTCTCCAGTTCTATGGAAGCTTGCTGAGAGTCAGCAGTCTGGAAACCTTTCAAGGACATTCTAGCAGGTGTGAAGAAAATAGCAGACAGGTCCCATAACAAAGAAACTTGTTTACATAAGCTACGTGGACATCTGGGGGGTTTGGCTGGGAAAATTGTTGTATGCTATGATCTGATGCCTTGGATTTTAGAGTTAGTTTTACCTCACCTTTACCAGGCCATGTATTCAATAAACAGTAAGCTTTTCAGAGATGAAAATAATCCTGGACTTTTATTTGGATACTTGAGCTGGAGGTTGACAGTATCATCACCTACCCAATTCGAATAAGGCAGTGATGGCGAAACTTTTAGAGACCGAGTGCCCAAACTGCAACCCAAAACCCACTTATGTATCGTCGGGTGCCGGGTGGGCGTGGCCCGCTGGCTGGGTGTGGCCAATTGGGTGGGCGTGGCTATGGCGGTAACGGCAGACTGGCTGGGACTAAAGTTCAATCAATTCCAACTTTGTGAGATCTTTTTTTTCCTGCAAGAAGTTGAAATTGATTGATTGAACCTTTTTTTTTTTGCACATGGCGGTGGAGGCCTAAAGCTAAAAGGTTTTATAAAACCCAGCTGAAGGCCTAGGACTGGGGCGACAGCGCACGTGCCCACAGAGAGGGCTCTGCGTGCCACCTGTGGCACGCGTGCCATAGGTTCGCCGCCACAGGAATAAGGCATCAATATATGTGTTGTGCAAACCTATCAAACAAGATCTATCTCAAGTCAGCTGATAAATTATATAGATCTCTACATACCCATTAGCTGAGAAGGGTTTATGTCCAAGGTGCTTTTGTAAAGTAAGTTAGACTGCAAAAATAAAAACAAACAATAAAGCTCAGATCTAGTAACCCTACTTATATCAGTTGCGGGAAATGCAGGAGACATATTAGAAGCTGCAGTTCAGATAAAACTACACTGTTTTATTGAGTAGTTTAGAATTAGGCATGTTAAAAAAAATTGGAGATATGTTGGAAGTGCTTCTGAAAAGGAAGCATGGATATTAACAAAAGCTGCATTTATCAAAAGGCAAACTGCTGAGATTGCTCCCATCACCATACTCTTATCATCCCAACTTAGTTCTGTTGTTTTTCAAGACAACTGGGCACTCTGCCAAAGCAATGGTTCTATTTACTAGTATACTGAACCCCAAACTAGCTAACTTGGGTAATTTGTCTATCATGCAACTTGGGCTGAATTAACCATTCAAATTAGCAAAGTATAAGCATATCAGTCCGACCAATATGACAGCATCAAGACAATTTTGACTGATCTGAAAAACTAAGCAGAAACATTCCTGGTTAGTATTTGGATGGAGACTGTCTAGGATGTTCAGGATAGCATAAATTAGACTGGGAAGTCTTTAAAACATTCCAGAAAGTGATCATAGCATTTGGTGTTGCAGAGAAAAATATAAGAACGTATCCATGTAAGTCATCAAGCTCAACTTAAAGGCAACTTTTATAAGACATGCCATGTAAGAAAAGACATTCAGTTACAACCATGCACTGTTTTCTCATTCTAAGATCGCCTATGAGGCCAGTATTTGGCTTTGCAACTTATCAGCCTCCCCTCAAAATTAAAATGTCAATCTAATTTTTTAAAAATCTGGATAAGTGAGGAAGTTTATCAGAATCCAATGAGATGGTCGCAGGCACAGTACTTACTCCATTATTAGAGTAGAAGGTTGGAGTCCTTGGTATTATGTTTGCACCAAATATCAAGGCTTGATAAATGCTTGCCAAACACAAGCACCTCTCCCTCACATTGTACTCCTTCAGACACCTACGTGTTACAATGTAGGGTGGCGCATTCTGGTTTATGCTTTATAGGCTAAGTACATCCTGGTTTGTGCTATGTAGCCTTGAGCAAGGCACTGATCTGTTGTTGTTTTTTGCTTGAATCAGAAACTACCTGTGCTTACTCCATGTGCTATTTCTTTTGTGCTTTTCATTGCACTCCTTTTGCTCTTGATGTGCGTCTTTACACTTATGCAAGTTCTCGGAGACTTTCTAGTACATTAACTACATTTACTGTACATGAGATTTCTCTACATATAGTTCATCTAGTGAACAAATTTCAAAGATATTAGACCAAAGTGTACCTCAGCCTTCAGAAAAGAGTGAAATATAAATGCTACTAAGTCACTCGCTCACTGAATAATTTTCTAAGGGGAGTTTGAATCGACTTTTTTATTCACTGAGAGCCATTTCGTTTTGTAAAAAAAGTTTTATCATAGTCCTGAGAACTTTCACCACTACCACCACCACAGTGGTTAAGGAAAGGAACAAAAATTAAACCCACACATGCTTTTTTTTTTTTTTTTCTGCAGCTGCCAAATATTTTCTGTGCCAGAGAGATCCAGTCTCAGCAGGCTGGATATATAAACGTGATGAGGGAGGGGATCTGGGTTGTTTGGCTTGGCTCTCTCTGCTGTAAAGACACCCACATGCAAGCCAAAAGAGGGCTGAACTTTTTCTTTCCTTAAAGAGACAAGATCAGGAAAGCTGGAAAAGGGATCCATAAACACATAGCTGTCTTTTTGATGCTATCACTTAGTGGAAGAATTTCAGCTTTCATTGCACCCCAAACTTCCTCCCAGCTTTGCTTCCAAATATTGCCTCAGTTGTGATTATCAGCTAGATAATTTTAATGTCTTGAAAACATCAGTACTGTATCTTAACAATTTAAAGGATTCATTTAATCCCACAATTCTGTGGCACATTAGTTGACCTTGTCAAAATCAAGATATCATCTGATCTGCAAGATACTTTTTCTTTACAGGCCAATATGGCTACCAGTAACATTTGGTTCTATGAGAAAGCAGGAAAAATCACAGTGAGATAAGCACTCCAGTGTTTCCATATCCTTTCACACATTTGGCTAGAGAAAATAGGAGTCCAGCACTTCATATCAAATTCTGAGTTTTTCATATGACATTGATTGAATCAAACAAGACCTAAACATTTTCCAGAACTCTGGCATTACTTTATGCTAGTGTGTGTTTTAAATAGATGTTATCTGTGAGAAAGGAATTCTGAGATTACATGGTTTATGAATTACATTTTATATAGTAGTCAAGATATTTTTTTTATTCTACACCTAGGTAATTCAAGACAGTTTCTAATAACAAACTTTACAAAAACACCTTGTGAAGTGGGCTATAGTTAGAGATAACAACTGACCTGAAGTTTCAAGGGAACTTCAGGGTTCAGTCAGGATTGTCCACCAGTGTCCCCATAATTTCAGATCAATAAAACTATGCTTTGAAATAGGTTTGTTTTAAGAAACCATAATTAAATTTAATCATAGTCTCTTCATATTTAGATTCACATTAGATTATGTTCATATAACACATTTAAACTGGTTACTGAATAAAACCTAATTCTTGAATTGTGCAGTACATTGAACTATAGACTAATCAAAAAGGCTAGGTATGCACAACACACTTAGCCAAAAAAAACCCAACCCTAATCAAGGTAAACACCAGGCAAGTTTAGTATATGGCTTGTGAATGCATGTGCCAAATCTTTAACTGAGCAAGCTAGTGTGTTACTATTAAAGCCATTAGAGCTTCTGAATTTCTCTGGAGAGGAAATGATCAGTTTAAGATTGGCAGTGCTTTTTAAATAATAATAATAATAATTATTATTATTATTATTATTATTATTATTGTTATTCATTGAACAGTCAGCCAGATATTCATACTGGATTTGGCATTTTTATCCATCTATTGAGTTCTTCCCAAGGACCTGGGATAGGCAGATGTGGGTGTTTGATGGTGTTTAAGGGTATTGTTGCAGGGTGCAAGCTGTTTTGAGAAAAGCTGTGTTTTGCAATTGACTGATTTTGTCAATGCCAATGGTGTTCAAGTGGTACTTCAGTTGTTTTGGGATTGTACCCAAGGCACCTATTACTATTGGTGCTACTTTGCATTCTTTTGTCATAGTCCTTCTATTTCTATTTGCAGAACTTGTATTTTGTTATCTCCTCCAGTCCTTTCTCGTCTATTTTGCTGTCTCCAGGTATTGCCACATCCACTATGCAGATATTTTTTTTGTCTTTCTTATCGACAATTGTTAAGTCTGGTATGTTATACGGCAGGTGCCTGTTTGAATTCTAAAATCCAGAGCACTTTAGCTTCTTCACTTTCTATTACTTTCTCTATTTTATGGTCATACCAGCTCATCTTCTTATGCTTATTTTTATTTTTAGGTAAGGCTACCAAATCTGGGTGACAAACTGCAAGCACTAGTTATGAACAAACAGGCAACCCTAATTTGTTGCAGCCATCTAGTGGCTGTCTGGATGTTTACAACACAGATCTGCTGGCCTGCATGCATGACCCACAACTAGTTGCATCTCTGCATCTCTATCTCTCTCTCTCTTTCTTTCTCTCCCACATATTACACAATTTTTGAATATGGAAAAATAAAGTGTTATGTTTATTGACAATAATACATCTAAATAAGCTGTAAACCACTAAAATACAGCATACAGCACAATAATCTAAAGAAAAGCAAGTGCACAATCATATTCTGATGAAAATAATCTGTACCAATATGTAAGCGTATTTCAGTATTCACAGCAACCCATTTCAAACCTTTTTGCTTTAATTAAAATGTTCAAACATATCTAAAATTTGAGCTTTGTAACTTAATATTCAATATAATCAATATCTTTTTGTAGATATTATTGCATATTTAATGTCCAGATTTTGATGAGATTCCCATATGTAGAATATGTTTTGTACTTTTGAACAAAAGTTCATTCTAGTACCCAGTGTCTTTTCTCACACTGCTAAACATCCCTAGAACATTTATGCAATATTTTAACTTCCTGAGTTTAATTTTCCAATAGTTTATACTTGCATATATTTAAGTTCAGGGACATCAACATATATTTAAATTTTGGACCTACCTTTAATTTCAATCTATTTCATTCTGACTTAGCATCTTTTCCAGTGAGGATGCAGAATGTACTCTATCTCAGGGGTCCCCAATCCCCAGTCTGTGGACCAGCACTGGGCTGGGGCATACCAGAAACCGGGTCGCGCAAACAAGTGAAGCCCCATCCCGCGGGATGCAGGCAGCTTGTGAAACCACGCCCCCTCTGGTCTGTGGAAAAACCTCTCTCCATGGAACCGGTCCCTGGTGCCCAAACGGTTGGGGGGGGGCTTTGTTCTACCTGCTTCCTTTATCATCCCCAATCTTAAGATACCTGCTGAAGTACTTCACACTAAAACAACTATATTTTTTAAATTTAAATATCCCAGGATCTAAGGACACACAATGCAACCACCTTGCATAAGCAAAACTGGTTTAGTCTGGATGGGAATTAGATTTTTATCCCACCTTTATTATTTTTATAAGTAACTCAAAGTGGCGAATATACATAATGTCCTCTTCCTATTTTCTCTACTACAATAATCCTGCAAGGCGAGTTGGGCTGAATAGAGTGACTGGCTCAAAGTCATTCCACTTTTAGCCCCAAAATGGAAGAAAAACAAATATTGGATAGCTGCTTTTATTTATAAATTCATCATCCATTAGCATTCCTCTGGAAACATTTGAAGAATTTTGCAATTTAGAAAAAGGCACAAAATAAAAACAACATCTCAATGTCTCCAATATTGAGATGCTTCAAGAAGAGCGAAGGATTGCAATGCTGATCATCTAGTCATCAAACAATATACTGTAGTCATCTGGGAAAGCTTGCAGGACAGAATAAACCATGTCCTTTTTAAATATTATACCAGTGGTTACAGTCCCTGGGATCTATGCTCCTCAGCATAGTTACTCTATTATTTCCTAGGTCAGTGATGGCGAACCTTTTAGAGACCGAGTGCCCAAACTGCAACCCAAAATCCACTTATGTATCATCGGGTGCCAGGTGGGCGTGGCCCGCTGGCTGGGTGTGGCCAATTGGGTGGGCGTAGCTGCGGCGGTAACGGCAGACTGGGTGGGACTAAAAAGTTCAATCAATTCCAACTTTGCGAGATCTTTTTTTTTCCTGCAAGAAGTTGAAATTGATTGATTGATTGAACCTTTTTTTTTTTGCACATGGCGGTGGAGGCCTAAAGCAAAAAGGTTTTATAAAACCCAGCTGAAGGCCTAGGACTGGGGCGACAGCGCACGTGCCCACAGAGAGGGCTCTGCGTGCCACCTGTGGTACGCGTGCCATAGGTTCGCTACCACAGTCCTAGTAGGTATTTTAGTTTTCTAAAAATTGTTCTGGTTTAAAAAATGCCTTGTTTGGTGCTTTAAAGCAAAACCAGGCTACATAAAACAAGACTTGCAAAGCATGTCTCTCTCTATGATCCATTTTTTAAATATCCTTCTTTTATGTGGCCTCTTGGCCTTGATTTTCTTCAGTTTGAGGATGCCAAAGAAAGGAAGTGTAGTATACAGATTTCTTGTGTTATATGGAGACTGTAAGAGCACAACTTTAGCCTTCCTTCTCCGTATCCCTTCAGGCCAAGCAACATTGGCTGACTTATGCAGATCGAATGCTAAAATCTGTTCCCGTTTTAGTTCAGGGCCGGCAACGCAAGGGTGGACTTGTTAACTCCTCCTGCCCTCCCCCACACACCCCTCATTTTCCTCTGTAGCTCTCCCAGTTTGAGCAATCTTGGTCAGATCTCCCCTCCCTTCCAGTTTCCTGGCTCCCTCCCAAATCTTCCCTTGCGGTTCTTGCTCGGGGACATTTGTTTGCCACATGCTAAATTGATCTCTCTCCAGAGGCAAAATTAACCCACAGCCACTGACACAATTTTGCACATGCGTGCACATATACACACAGACACAGGCAATATGTCTTAGATTTCAGAAACACAACAATCTCAGATGTTGGATGAAGTCCCTTCCCAACAACCCAGCAACCTCATGCATTCCTTTCTTTCCAACGCTAGCAACAGAAAGAAAAGGAACTGCTTCTCAATTCCTCATTGGTTCGGAAGGAAAAGCAATTGGTAAGCCCCCCCCCCCAAAGGCTCTGGAAGCAGAGCATTCCTTCTGGCTCTCTTTCCTGGAATGCTACACTACCAGTCTAGCTATCTCCTTCTGCTTCTAGCCCGCCCTGGAACAGTCTCTCCACAACAGTTGTGAAAGCAAAGAACCTCAATGGCTGCAAGGGAAGACTTTTAATACTACTTAAAAGTTTTCACTACATTATACCACAACTTAAAGACCTAGCTTAAGATAGATGGGGTACTCTGGTGCAGATACCCAAGGGCAAGGCATTTGTTATTTTGCATTTATGAATTGTGCATGGTTTGTGCCTTTAAAATGCAGTTTACAGAGGGACCAATTGTGTGTGGGGAATGTGCCCCGCCCCAAACTTTGGCTGCTGAGCATGAAATTGTTCAGTACTATATTGCCACATGAGGATTCCTTTGCAGACATATACAGAGCTCTGGATATTTTTTTATTAACTTTAAAAAGGGGAGGGCAACTTTCCTTTTAGGCAAAAACACTTTTTTCCCCCTCCAAAGGCTTCAGTAGATGTGATCTTATTGGGGAATAGACCCCAGAATATTAGGCCAAAATATTGGCATTTTACTATGTTGAATGTTTAAAGTGACAAAAAAAAATCACATCACTGACAGTTGACAGCTTTGGATATGAATATTGCAAAATGGGAGAGGACGGAGATAGGAATTCGCCTTTCTCAATTTAAAATACTCTATGTACACTAATGCACATGCAAAAATGTGTATTTTGGGTTGTTTTTACAGTACTGTAAACTTATCTAGAATTTTACACAAGTAGAAACCTATTTTATGAATTGATGATTTAAATATGCAAGATTATTAAAAATACAGATACCAAATTACAGTATTCAGAATTCCCTCTCCAGCCAGGAACCAAAGCTACCAAAAGCTACTTCACATAATTGCATGTTTATTAAAATAATTATTAAAATGCTTAGATTTAAATGGAACTTGTGGCCCCCGCCAATGTCACCCTGTTAATCCTGCAGAATGTCCTTCCTGTTTTGAAGCACAGACAATATCTTTCAGTCTCAGAAATGCTGATATTAAGGAAGAAATGGAGAGAGTACAGTATCTTGCAGCCAGTTGCCTTGCTCAAATGTTTCAGACTCTCTGTGTCTACGTATCTGACTCAGAGCAGATTTCAGGAATTGTCCCGTAATGTGTATGGAAGGGCAGAAGTCTCGTATTACATCACTGTCAACGGCCTTCACTTGCCACTTATCGCATAAGCTCGTACATAAACAGGTCAATTAAACCAACTGAAAAGTGTCATGAAGCTGGCTGTGGCAATGGCATCCAAAGCATTTTCTGCTGATTCAGAGTAACAACATCCCCTTGTGACTAAGAGGAAGAAACACAACAGATTATAAATTTGTACGTGTGTGTAAGCGAGTAAGTGCCAAGCAGAGAATGCAAGATAGGGAGAATTGCTGTAACTGTTGCAGATGTTGGGACATCCCATCAGGGTTAGCCGGGACAACAGAACTGAATCATAGCAGAATAAAGGGTAAATCCGGGAAATTTATTGCTGGCTTGCTGACTGTCTTGTTATGTCACTTTTACAAGTGAGGGACGTGCATTTTGACTGATCAGCACTCAGGATTAGGCCAGCATTCAGCAGATTCATTGAATATGAGGAAATGGGTTCGGGATTATCTCTTAACCTTTGTTATAGTAGAGGTGGAATTTTTACATAAAAGAGTGGTAGGAGTTGCAGTCAAACATAATAATAAAAAAAAGAAGGTTGCCTGTGTTGTTGAAAAAGTAGCTCTTTGGCCAACTGTTTTGCATAAATTTCTGGAGCATTTTCATTTAAATACCATTGATAATCTGCCTTCTAAGTAAATTATATCTTTAAAAAACCCTTAAAATGCAAAAGCAGATCTCCCAATAAAAACAGAAGAACCACAAGATCTTCAGTAGAAGGAAAGAAATATAATTGGAACATATTCAACACACCTTCCTCCTCGTTTTCTCCACAACAACAACCCTGTGAGGTGGGTTGGGCTGAGAGAGAGTGACTGGCCCAAAGTCACCCAGCTAGCTTTCATGGCTAAGGCAGGATTTAAACTCATGGTCTCCAGCTTTCTAACCTGGTGCCTTAACTACTACACCAAACTGGCTCTCCAAATAATAGATGATGAAGATGGATTTTTAACATATGCCTTTTTAAGAGATAGTTTATAATATTCTATAATCATATTGAAGATGTAACCCAAAGACAATAGTTATAGTTACAAAATTTTTAACAGCATTGCTTGGACCAACAGCATTTTCAACTTCTGGGATGCCTGAGATAACTAGAACAACTGGTTAAAACCTTTAAATCTAAAAAAAAACTATTAGTTTTTGTAGATACTTGTTATTAATAAATCAGTTTGATATGCAGATAATTAAGAAATTAATGGAATAAAAAATTAGAGGTTCCTGTGTTGCCCAGACAATGGGAGAGTGTCTTAACTTCTACAGCAAGAGTATCAATAGACTTCACATTACGGCATATACAACAAAAATAATATTTAGAATTTTGGACTCCATTATGTTTGTATATAAAAAGGATTATCTTATTGTCTAAGAAAACATTTTGTTGGAGATGCAATAAGATGTTTCTTTAAAACACATTTTTACAATGACCTATAATTGGGAGATGGTAGTGGACTATATGACTGAAACAAAAGCTAATATTTTCAGAGGATAATATTCTCTTGAATTATATACAGATGGTCCTTGATTTACAACAGTTTGTTTAGTGACTGTTGAAAGTTACAATGGCACTGAAAAAAGTGACTTGTTATGACCATTTTTCACACAACTATTGCAGCATCCCCATGGTGACATGATCGAAATTCAGATGCTTGCCAACTGGTTTATATTTATGATGGTTGCAGTGTCCTGGGTTCATGTGATCATCTTTTGTGACCTGACAAGCAAAGTCAATGGGGAAGCTAGATTCATTTAACTGTGCCAAGAAAAGTTGTAAAATGGGGCAAAACTCAGTTAAGAAAGGTCCCATTTAGCAACATACATTTTGGGCTCAATTGTGGCTATAAGTTGAGGACTATCTGCAGCTTTACGTGGAGTTTGACAACTGGGTATCATAAATGGATTCTGTGTGCCCTTACTATGACTTAAAGACGGATATTGCAAAATTAGAAATATAAATAAACAAACCCACACACAGATCAATATTTACACTTTGATTCTCACCACCCACTGGAGCATTAAATGGGAGTCATCAGAACCCTACACCACCGAGCTGAAGGCCTGCCTACCAGCAAAGATCGGAAAGAAAAAGAACTAAAACACATCAAGGAAGCCCTCAGAATGTGTGGCTATCCCAAGTGGGCCTTCATCAAATCCCAAAAAAGACCCTGTAGGAGCTCTCCATAACAGACAAAGAAGAGAACAATAAACGAAGCAATGTTGTCATTCCATAGATTGCAGGAATATCTGAAAAGCACAGGAGGATCTTCATAAACATACGTGCACATTTTAAATTCACCCCAAGAATAAAACACCCACACACAAACTGACCAATGTGGTATATGCAGTACAATGTAGTGAGACGTGCAGATCTATACATTGGGGAAACAAAACAACCACTTCATAAATGCATGGCACAACATAGGACGGGTGTCAAACTGCCGGCTTGTGGGCCGGTTGCATCATACGGAGGCCGCGTCCATCCCAGCTCCGGCAATGCAAAAAAAGTTGCGATATGTCTCAACACGTCACATGATGCGGCGAGTTTGACACCTGTGACATAGAACAAACTCATCAGACAAGATTCAGCAGTCTATCTGCATTTAAAAGACAAAGGCCACTCTTTCAAAACAGCAAAGTCCCCTTTTTGGACAGAGAGGACTGCTGGTTTGAAAGAGGAGTCAAAGAGGCCATCTATGTCAAAACTGAACAGCCCTTTCTCAAAAGGGGGAGGGATACGACATCATCTATCTCCAGTCTACAACACAGTCCTTTCAGCAGTTCCAAGAAGGCTCCACACCCATTTGCACTACTCAGGTGACCCTGATGACACAGATAAACCTCCAAATGACCTCAACTACTCTCTAAAAGAATGCAAATGATCAGTTGTCTGCAAGGAGTATAAATCCTTCCATTCCCCACCATCCAGTCAGCTTCTTGGATGAGTGAAACATCTTCAAAGAAAAACACGAAAGTTCAGTTGCCTCTTGAAAAAGCACTTTGGGACATAGAAATATAAATGTATTTATATTTCTTTTCACTCAATGGATTGAAGACCTCATTACATTTGCCACCTATAAACGAGTTGCCTATAAACACAGATTTTGTATGTACAAGTATAATGAAATATGGAACTCAATTAAAAAAAATATAATGAATTAAAAAGTAATAGCTATTAAAATATATTGAAATATATATATGCATTTGAATAACATTTACATTAGCTAAGTATATAGAAAATTATAACTCTTAATTGCTGTCATAATATACTTTCTTTTTTGTGTAGTGTTTTTACTTCATTAAACACTTTTTATGTATAGTTTTTGTAATGTATTTGTATTATAATGATCTTTGAGCTTTGTTTTGTTTTTTCCCCAGTTATTTTTTAAAAGCAATAAAAAAAAATAGGAGTTTCTGATTGGTCATGCTTTTTAGGACAAGCAACCATTTTGACAGAGTATCCACACATTCCAAATAGCCTCACTGGCTGAAAAGGCAACAGTCTCTAGCTTGGAGTGTATCCCTTTGAGTTACTGAATAAGAGATAAGGTAAAGGTAGAGGTTTTCCTGTTCAGTTGTGTCTGACTCTAGGGCAAGGGTAGGCAACCTTGGCTCTTTTATGACTCATGGACTTCAACTCCCAGAATTCCTGAGCCAGCTATGCTGGCTCAGGAATTCTGGGAGTTGAAGTCCATGAGTCATAAAAGAGCCAAGGTTGCCTACCCTTGCTATGGTGCTCATCTCTGTTTCTTGGCAAAGGGAGTGTTGTCCAAAGACATTTTCCGTGGTCATGTGGCCAGCATGGAACGCTGTTACCTTCCCACCAAAGTGGTACCTATTAATCTACATGCATTTGCGTGCTTTCGAACTGCTAGGTGGGCAGAAGCTGGGACAGGAACAGGAGCTCACCCCATTGCACGGTTCTCAGGTCAGGAACCTGGGCTGTCAGCTTTCCAGCTGAGCCATTGCGCTTCCTATGAATAAGAGGTAAGACATACTTTAACAAACATGAAACATCATTGGTATGAGAAGCCGATTTAATCCTTGTAAAACAATAGGGTGGTGAAAGTGATCTAAAGCTGCCTCTTTTGATTTTGTAATTTTGCTTTTTTGTAACTGCCATCTAGGATGAATCATTCACTATTGTCTCATGATGTGACAGATTTTCTGTTGCAAATGGAGAAATGGAAAAGAAAAAAAAGCAGGATATCCATTAAAAGCATAATGAAGGGCAGTTGGTCCATCCCACACATCACATTTCCAATTTTAATTTTGATATAAGTATCTTATGCAGTCTTTCTAGGAACAGGAATAAGTCAAAAGGGGTAGCTCCTATTTTATCTATTCGTTTTGTAAAAACGTCCTGTTCCTGTTTTTAAATGCTCTTACCTAATCAACGGCCATAGCAATAACTGAAATATATGCTGTCTGAAGTTCCTGGTGCATTTTTCACTCACAGGAAAATTTAGTTGTATATTTGTTTTGTTTTGGTTTTGGTTTTTTGGTTTTTTTTTGCTTAATGGGGAAAAATTGCTGTCCCATGAAAAAAGCAATTAAGTATTCTAGGATTCTGGTAAACTTTGCTTTGGCAGTAGTGTGCCTATCCAAAACCAAAAGAAAAATATGAAGATAGGAATTTGTTATGATTTCATTTAATGTTTTCATTTAAATTGTTATTTTTTCAGAGTTTCCAATTTTTTTAAAAAAAAATCCTGGTAATATAAAAAATTCATAAATATTATGCATATGCATACTTGGCAACAATTCAGAATCAGAACCAGGATCAAGGTTGTTTCAAGTATAGCACTATATGGATAATTTTCTGTTTTGCTCCTGGCCATGCATAAGTGGTCTCTTGTCCTAGTCCAGTGATGGCGAACCTTTTAGAGACCGAGTGCCCAAAAACTGGCTCCGCCTCCGCTCCACCCCCTGCCCCGCCCCCACTCCACCCGACCCTGCCTGCCCGCAGGGCCACTCACCGCCTCCAGGGCCCGCCGCAGATTGCCCAGGCAGCCCAGCAGTGCCATGGTGGCCACGCCCTCTGCTCATGCCCCGCAGCATCAACTGTGCAC